>OU342739.1:471581321-472181321 GCA_910589765.1 Avena atlantica | reverse complement strand
CAATTGCTAGCATCCACAGTTTAAGATGAAGTACACAGAAACAAAGGTCTTTATTACATCGTCATTCTAGAGATAAACATAGTATTTTACAACTCCATAGCCAAAGGCTAGTACAAGAGTTCGTACATAAGTAAATAAAGTAAAGTTTTCATCTTCATGTGCCACAAGCAAGCATGTTGAGTGTAGACTCATAACCCTAATCCTCATTAGAGTAACCTGCAACATCATAAGTTACATCCACAATGGGTCAATACATTTGGAATTGTATTGGCAAGTGATACCATAGTAGAATAGTAGTATCTAACTTCTATATGAATTTGGCTAAGTGTAGCTTAGGCTTGCTTTGCTCAAAATAGGTTTTTCCTATCAGTTGAAAAACACTAAGTTTTTGTTTGAAAAAAACTCCCAAGGAACCACCAATAGGCATTGAGGAACCTTTAACCCTTGTTCAACCACAAGTTTTTAACTTAGAAATTGGGATGAGGAGATCCTTGATAGCTTCAATGTCTGGATGCTCAAATTGTCCGTTGTCGGGGACACGGCTAAGTACTTAGATTTTTCCTTCTCGGGAGGTGGTGCACTTTCCCCACAAGACTCGACATGCATCGAGACGAGATCTTTCAGAAGCCTTCCCTTAGACCAAATGGACGCGTTCCATCCTATCACCCTACCACCATCTGTCCATCTGGATAATGATACGTTGGAAACATATCTATAATTTTTTATGCTCTATTCTTGTTTAGTATATACTTTTCTTTACTTGTCCACACTTTGAGGTGCTTTTTACATGTTTTCTGGTACTAACCTATTAACAAGTTGCAACAGTGCCAGATGCATGTTTTCTGCTGTTTTTGGTTTCAGAAAAGTTAGTAAAGAAATATTCTCGGAATTGGACGGGACAAAGGACAAAGTCAATAACTTTCCGTGGGGAACAAGAAGTCTAGAGGAGAGCCGGAAGGGCTGGACAGAGGGGCCAGACCTACCCAAGGCGTGGGTGGGTCCCACCCCACGCCGGCGTGGGTGGGTCCCACCCCATGCTTGGCTAGGGTTTGGTCACCCTGGCGGCCACCTCGGTATCCCCCTTTGCCTATAAAAAAGCCCCCGATGCAGAAACCCTGAGTACCCGATCAGAAATCCATGAAACCGTCTGTAGCCGCCGCCACCATCGTCCCTATATCGGGGGGGATCTGAAGTTCTTCGCGGCACCTTGCCGGAGGGGAGATCATCCCGGAGGCCTTCTCTCCGGTATGATGCGTGAGTAGTTCCACCTTTGACTATGGGTCCATGTAGTAGCTAGATGGTTGTATCTCCTCCTTTGTGCTTTCATGTATAGATCTTGTGAGCTTCTTCATGATCAAGATCTAACCTATTTGTAATCATGCATGTCGTGTTTGCGGGGATCCGATGGATATTGAGATTATTATGTTGGTTTGATTAAAGGTTTTGTATTTATGATTCTATCATGTCTGTGTTGTTTTTGATCTTGCATGCTCTCCGTTGTTAGTAGCTATGTTGGCCAAGTAGTTGCTAGTGACTCCAAGAGGGGGTATTTATGCTCGATAGTGGTTTCATGCCTCTAGTTTCCAAGGGAAGTGACAATAATCTCTTCGGTTGTAGATGTGTTGTTGCTACTAGGGAGAAAACAACGGTCTCTTGTTCATGGAACATGTGGACTGTTTACCTTACATACTTTGCTTAAAGCAGTTGTCTGTTGCTTGCAACTTAATACCGGAGGGGGTTCGGATGATAACCTAAAGGTTGACTTCTAGTCATAGATGCAGTTGGATGGCGGTCTATGTATCTTGTTGTATTACCCAATCAACCTCATAGGATATTTCTGACTAGTAATTGCATTGTTGTGCCTTGCTCAGTTCCTGTCAATTGCCCTGCTGTAATTTGTTTACTCTGCATGCCATGTTGTTTATCTAAGGAGAGCACCTCTAGTGAACTATGGACCCGGTCCAATCTTTACCATTGATACATCTTCCACTCTTACTTGTTTACTTGCTGCAAACCACCATTACCTTCCACACCATACGTTTAATCCTTTATTACAGCAAACCGGTGAGCTTGACAACCTCACTGATTCGTTGGGACAAAGTCTTGAGTTTGTGTTGTGCAGGTATCCATGTTGTTTGCAACACCTGTGTGACGTTTCCTTCCTCCTTCTGGTTCGATAACCTCGGTCTCAACTGAGGGAAAACTTGTTGCTTGCTCTTCACACCCTGCGCTTGGGGTTACTAACGAAGTGCCACATCGAGCACCATCAAGTCTTTCTGGCGCCATTTCCGGGGAGGCTAAGGACGTCTTCACAAGGGGAGTCCTTCACTTCCTTTCTTTTTCCTTTTTTCAGTTTGCTTTGTTTCTTTTGCTTGGTTTTGTTTGCCTCTTTCCAAAAAAACCCAAAAAAAATTAGTCTAGTTTGGTTTGCTTGCTTTATTCAAAAACAAAAAAAATAGTTCCTGCTCTAGTTGCTGCCATGTCTGGTTTTGGATCAACCTCTATTTCCCCTATGGTAGAAATCTCCACTTTTAAGCAAAAAAGTGAAGAAAGTTTTAAGGAGGCTTGGTCTAGAATCTCTGCTTTCCAGAGGGAAACTGAGCCTAAGGTGAGCCTCAGCTTGGTTATTGATAGTTTCTACCGCAGTATTGCTCTTCGTTATAGATATGCTTTGGATGTTGTGGCCAAAATTTTTTTTTTGCTATGTATTGAGGATGAAGCTTTTGATGCCATAAGAAAATTAATCATGATCTATGGTACACCTGGCAAGTCAGATTCTGCTTTCATAAATATTTTTGCTAGGTTGAACACTCTTGAGACCGGTATTTCTGCTATGAATAGTTGCTATCACACTCTTAGGGCCTACCATGATTATGTTCCCATAAATTCTGAGCCTTCAAAGTGGCTTCCCACAATCAAATTTTCAATAAACACTACACTTTTTGATGCTCGTTGTGATATCATGTCTGAATTTTGTCTCATGCCTAAAGATATTTTTGATTCCTTGAGTCTTTGGGGGCTTATTAAAGGAGGAGAGGAAATCTCTCTTACCAACAATACCAATATATCACCCATTGGAATAGCTGAAGGTGTGTTTACAAAAATCTCAGGAAAAATGGTGACTACTGATTATCTTGTTATTGAATGTGTAGGCAAGGGACAGACCACACTTGGAAGGGCTCTACTTAAACACCTTGGGGCAGTGATAGATGTGGGAAAAGGTATCATGCATTTTGCTCCTGCGGTGAGCAATCATATCTTCCCTAAGGAAAAGAAGAAAGGTAAGAAAGGAAAGAACAAGAAGGTTGCTTCTTCATTTGAAAATACTTGATTCTTCTTGCTTCTTGTGCCTAACATAAAGGCGTTAAAGAAAAGTACCTGTTGGAAGATAACCCAAGAGTTTCATTGAGTCTTGAAAGTTATTACTTCAGTAATGACCTCTCCTTATCCTTTTTGTTTGCTTTTTGTGCCAAGAATGACCTCTAATGAGAGGGAAGTAAGATTTGGGGAGTTGTTGTCTCGAATCAGATTTTTGTCCTCCACCAAAAAAATCGTGAGGAGGCTCTGTACCTCGGATTGAGATCAAAATTTACGAATAAATCCCCTAGTATGTTAGCTAACTTTCGTTAGTTCAACACTTTTTTTATTTGAGCAAAAGAAGATGTTCAAAAAAATCGGTTTATACCTGCTGGTCTGTTTTGACAGATTTCTGCCATTATTTGCATTTGCTTCTTATTGATTCCTTTTTGAGTTCTCTTCGGGTAAATTGAACTTTTTGAAGGATTTACTACAATAGCTTGTGTTTTTAGTGAAAAGCCTTGCTGTTCCAAAGCTTTGCCACTGGTCTAATATCTTTTGAATACACTAATGTTGCTAATGAAGATTGTGTGAAGTTTTGTATGAAGGAAAAATTTCAAGTGTAGAGAGAGAATGATGCAATGATATGAAGAATGGACAAAAGCTCAAGCTTGGGGATGCCACCATGGTGTCACCCCAAGAAATATCCAAGAGGTACAAACGTCAAAGCTTGGGGATGCCCAAGGCATCCTCTTCTTCATCAATAAAAAGCTCAGGTCTGTCTAGACACTTCGTTTTTATTGTTTCATGCACAGTTTTGTTGTTCTTGGAGCATCTTAGTTTTCATTTTCTTTGCTTAGTTTGTTTAGTAGTTTGGACCCCCGTCCTCGCTGTGTTGTTTTGCAAATAAGTTTGCTTCGTGTTGGAAAGGAGTAGTAAGTTCTTGCTTGAAGTGCAAGAGGAGCTTGCATTGACTATGACTTAGACTTTAGCATGACATGCTAGGTGTTGTTTTAGCATTATGTTTAGTGATTATTGTTGTAGCATGTATTTTTTCAAACAATTGGGATTGCTTAGTGTGCCTTGAAGAAATTATGCGTTGTTTTAGCATGCAAAAGCATAGTATTGTGGCATTCTCCTTTGATGCTTTGCTTGGGTTGACTTGGCACATGCTTACACCATGTCATGACTATGACAAGTCACCATTATCCTCTATGATCATTTAGTCCTTGACTTGTAGTACCACTATTTGCTTTGATTAGTATGCTCTTTTGCACTGCATGTTTATGGCCATTATTGCTCTCTTAGTTGGTTGCTCCCAGTCTTTTGCTAGCCTCCACTTGTATGAGTAAGTTCTACTCGTGCCTCTAACTCCCAAGAAACCAAGTTATTCCAAAGTTTCCACTATAAACTCCTATGCATGGTGTGTTACACCATTCAAAGTATATTATTTTTTTCAACTATCTTCCAATTAAAAACTATTTTTTATGTGAAAACTTAGTGATTAAAGCCCTCATGAACTTGATGGCACACTTTATTCTTTGCCCCTAATAAACTTGAACCATTGTGACAACTTTGTTGTATATGCTTGCACTTATAAGTTAGAGTTAGCAGAACCGTGTTGTCACGGGGAACATTTTTAACATTGCACTTGTACCTTGTTGTACTCAGTTGATATCATGTTTTTTTGTCTATGGATGTCACTGGTGTGAAATAAAGAGGGAACTTGTAAGTCCATGGAGTTTGTATTCTGTATTAGAGAAACGCCTGGGCCCCTAGCCTAAGCCATGCCTAATCATGGTGGAAACTTGCAGCATCACCATAATGAGCTATCTATGAAGCATCCTTAGTAAAAATCTATGCATATGGTAAATAAAAAGATTGTTGAGATGCTCATTCTCGGCTTGCCTTGTCATTTTGGTTATGGGAAAGCTCCTGTACCATATGCAAGGGGTACCCCGTAAGCGGTTCTCAATGATATGCAAATACTTACAGTGACAAGAACTTACCTGGACCCAAAGTTGAGTATGCATGAGTTGTGGCCCTCGTATTCAAGGGACTTGAGATTTCCAACTTATACTTCGTCAAGCATAAACTCCAGCTTTGCCACTTTAACCTTAACCACTTCGAGATGCTTATGATAGGGGCAATGAGGGCTGAATGCTAACAAGTACCATAATTTTTGGAAGCTCTTTTTGAAACTTGTAATACCTGTTTCCTTTACAAAAAGGCCTTTCTTCCACCATTATTGAGTCTCCACCTTCTACCTTTAGGCACCATTAAGAGAGCATAGTTGTCATTCTATGTGCAGTGTTCCAAAGCTTATTAATTGATGCATATTGTGTTATCACTTGCTCTTGTGCTACTTGTTTCTAGTCACCCATGTGAACTTTGCAGGTGTCCTATGCATCTATTTGCTACTCTATGAGGGACAAGCTGATTGCCACTATGCTCAGTTTTCTGCATGTGAAACAAACAAATGTTTTTAATGCATGTTATTCATGATCTTTGTTTGTAGCCTTTCATGTTGCATGCATAGTTACTATGTCCTACTGTTAGAACTCCATCTTTCATGCACATGTTTAGAGTTCTTTGACCCCAGCTTTCAATGCTTGCAAATGGTTGGATCTTTATTGTGAGGGTGCATGTCACCTTAAAAATTATTCTGTTTATCACTTACCTACTCAAGGACGAGCAGGAGTTAAGCTTGGGGATGTTGATATATTGGAAACATATCTATAATTTTTTATGCTCCATGCTTGTTTAGTATCTACTTTGCTTTACTTATCCACAATTTGATGTGCTTTTTACATGTTTTCTGGTACTAACCTATTAACAAGTTGCAACAATGCGAGATGTCTGTTTTCTGCTATTTTTGGTTTCAGAAAAGTTAGTAAAGAAATATTCTCGGAATTGGACGGGACAAAGGACAAAGTCAATAACTTTCCGTGGGGAACAAGAAGTCCAGAGGAGAGCCGGAGGGGCTGGCCAGAGGGGACAGACCCACCCCAGGCGCGGGTGGGCCCCACCCCGCGCCTGGATAGGGTTTGGTCTCCCTGGCGGCCTCCTCGGTCTCCCCCTTCGCCGATAAAAATCCCCCGATGCAGAAACCTTGAGTACCCGATCATGAATCCATGAAACCGTCTGTAGACGCCGCCACCATCGTCCCTAGATCAGGGGGATCTTAAGTTCTTCCCGGCACCCTGCCGGAGGGGAGATTATCTCGGAGGCCTTCTCTCCGGTATGATGCGTGAGTAGTTCCACCTTGGACTATGGGTCCATGTAGTAGCTAGATAGTTGTATCTCCTCCTTTGTACTTTCATGTATAGATCTTGTGAGCTCCATTCATGATCAGGATCTAATCTATTTGTAATAATGCATGTTGTGTTTGCGGGGATCCGACGGATATTGAGATTATTATGTTGGTTTGATTAATGGTTTTGTCTTTATGATTCTATCATGTCTGTGTTGTTTGTGATCTTGCATGGTCTTCGTTGTTAGTAGCTACCTTGGCCAAGTAGTTGCTAGTGACTCCAAGAGGGGGTATTTATGCTCGATAGTGGGTCCATGTCTCTAGTTTCCAAGGGAAGTGACAATAATATCTTCGGTTGTAGATGTGATGTTGCTACTAGGGGGAAACCAACGGTCTCTTGTTCATGGAACATGTGGACTGTTTACCTTACACACTTTGGTTAAAGCAGTTGTATGTTGCTTGCAACTTAATACTAGAGGGGGTTCGGATGATAACCTGAAGGTGGAATTCTAGTCATAGATGCAGTTGGATGGCGGTCTATGTATCTTGTTGTATTGCCCAATCAACCTGATACGATCTTTATGACTAGTAATTGCATTGTTGTGCCTTGATCAGTTCCTGTCAATTGCCCTGCTGTAATTTGTTTACCCTGCATGCCATGTTGTTTATCTAAGGAGAGCACCTCTAGTGAACTATGGAACCTGGTCCAATCTTTACCATTGATACATCTTCCACTGTTACTTATTTACTTGCTACAAACCACCATACCTTCCACACCATACGTTTAATCCTTTGTTACAACAAACCGGTGAGCTTGACAACCTCACTGATTCGTTGGGACAAAGTCTTGAGTTTGTGTTGTGCAGGTCTCCACGTTGTTTGTAACACCTGTGTAACGTTTCCTTCATCCTTCTGGTTCGATAACCTCGGTCTCAACTGAGGGAAAACTTGTTGCTCGCTCTTCACACCCTGCGCTTGGGGTTACCAACAAAGTGTCACGCCGAGCACCATCAGCTAAGTTCTTGCAACCTATATGATCAAGGTAGAGCCCATATTGCCATGTGGCTGCACTAGAAGCTTCTAAACACTAAGTTTCTCAAATCCCTTTGTTCCTGGGTGGATTTTCACAAGTGTGATACACAAGGTATACCATATACATGGGCCGTGTGTAACCACTCAACATAACCCATTCATACCATTCCACCCAGGTGATTCATTCACTTAGTAGTTTTATTAAGCAAAAACATAAGTCACAAGACTTGGTAAAATTTCCATAGCATATGTATATATCCACCCTTGTTTACTACTAGCTAGGCTAAGCATGATATCAACAGGTATCTTAACTTAGAGAATAATTTTACCAAGTCTACAACTACTAGGATTTACCATGGCATAGCATATAAATACTTAGAAAATTTCCATGCAAGTCCTACTCAAAATATCACTAATGCATAGTCAAAATAATAGGACAAAATATATGAAGCACCAATTGCCTTGGTAGTTGGGGGAGTAGCAACAATCCTCACAATCCCAATCACCACTAGCACCAAAATCTACACATAAAATGATAGCACCAAATTTACATTCAAATAATCAAGCAAAAACATATGAATGCATGCAAATGCAATGAAATGAATTTTGTACACTAAACTATTCAAATCAAACAGTGTTGAACACAAAACTAACTATTTATAGTCTAAATAAGCTTAAATTTTCTTTAAAAACATTTTCTGTATAATTTATATAGTCAAAATAGGCCTATATTTGTCTCTGCACAAAAACCCAATTTTACATCAGCAAAATACAAATTTTAGCCTACAGTAGTGTAGGATTTATTTTTCTGAATCCAATAATATATTATTTGTATTTTTTGGATAAACAGAACAAAAGATATGAATTTTACAAGTTTGAATCCCCAATAGACATAAAAACAGATTTTAAATCAAAACCCCAGACACGTGGCTATGTCTGATTGGTCGATACCGCCTTGCGTGGATCGGCCAACGTGGAGCGTTGGATCTAAGTTAGATCCAGTGGCCAGATCTAACGATACTGTTTCACGCTAGAATCTAATATCAGCCCTAGGATTCAGATCTGATGGCGCTAGCACAAGCAACCAAAGACTGGCGGTGCTGGCGATGGCTACGCAGCGGTGGCGCTCTGCTAGTGACGTTCTGGCAGCTACAGAGGGGGCAGGGGGTTGAGGAGGTGCTTACTAGACTCGCGAGATCACGAGAAAGCATGGCGTGGGCGGGGGCGTGCTATGGTGGCCGAGAGAGCTCGTCGGAAACCTAGCTGGCATCGGGCACGGCTTGACAGAGACGCCGGCGACGTTCTAGGCCTCCCTAGGACAAACAAACAACATCAGTGCGTGCACAAGGACGAGGCGTACATCGTTGTTTGATCTAGAGGTTGGGGGTGGTCACACCTTACCAGAATTTCTCACCGAAGACGAGCGTGGCGTCGGGTGCTCGCGGTGGTGGATGAATCCGATGACCTAGGTCACGAGCAGGCGAACCAAGCATATGAGAAGAAGCGCACGAGCAAGGGGATTACTATAACATCAACGAGAAGGGGCGGGGTGTACGGAGCTCACCGTAATGTCTCGCAGGAGACGTTCAGGCAGCGGCGTTGCAAGTCGAAATACTGGCAGCCTGGTGGCGAAAAGAGAGTGTTGAGTGAGGGGAAAAGCTCGTGGTGTGGAGGGGCTTAAGTAGGCAGAGGCACAACGAGAATCACTCGCTGAATCAATGGCATTGACGCCGCGCCATCAACGGCAGCAAGGGCAGCGGGGACGTGGTCTGGCGCGTGATTTGGGGGAAGACGATGCTGAGCTGGCACGGGTCCACCGAGCAGCGACAGCGGGGTAAGAGCTGCGCGCGTGAGAGAGAGAGAAGAGGGGAAAATGGTCGGGTGGGCTCGTGGGATGCTTCTGGCACTAGGCCGAAATGGTAGTGCCGGCCTTTTTCTTTTTCCTTTCTCTTTTTCTTTTTTCTATGTTGATTTTCAGGAAACAATTTCAAACCAAATTCAAATGAGTTTGAACTCAAAATTTCTCTGGATTTTTTAAACAGTGAACCTTGTGCTCAAATGTGTGTCAAGAACCAATGTCTATTCAAATAAACTTGGATCCTTTGAAAATAAATAAAACCATGCCTTAATAATATACATGTAATAGGCATATAATTGATTTTATTTGAATTTTGATTTGAAACTTTTTGTGCAAGTCAAGAATGCCATCAATGCATGAATGAAATGCAAGCTTTTGTAATTCATGAATTTTGGGATGTTACAAAATGGAAACATCAAAACCTTACTTGAAACAAAATTTGAATGAAAAGGCAACAAAAATTTTTTCAAACAAGTCAAATGCATCCCTGCATGGAATGTATCTTCAATTTAAAGCACTTGGAAAAGTTGAACCAGAACTCTAAACCCTAATGAAAGAAATCATCTCCAAGATCACTCTAATACTATGGCTTTGTTCGATATAAAAAGTTAGCAGCAAACATTTCTAAATTACCAAAAATGGTAAACAAAAATATTACAAAACCATGGAAATTGGTTTCACTCAATTTGGAACCATGGATAAAAACTTATGATTTTAATAAGATAAAAAGGAAATAATTCCAAGACTAATAAAGCTCCTATCTAAAATCAATACCAAATTATGATCAAAGTAATCCTAAAAAGATTTAAAAAGATAAATAAATATTAAATAAAATTATACAAAGTGGAATCACCATTTTTGGAGCTATAAATAAAAAGATATGAATTTTATAAGACAAAGAAAGAAATAAATAAGAAATATTTAAAATACAATTTAAATATTGGCCAAATCCATAAGCAAATGGAATAAAAGTAATTCAAATAAAATTAAAGAATAAAAGATTATTTAAATAAAAAAAATTATGGGTGAACCATATTAAATTTTATTTAAATAAAAGACAAAATGCTTAATTTAAATAAAAATTAAATCACAAGGAAATATTTGGATTACTCCTAGATGGACTAAATAACACACTATTAAAAAGTATAAAACCTACTAAAAAGGTTTTGTTAAAAATTTGAAATCAAATTGAGGTTTAAATCATTTGATTTGACTTAAAATAGAAACAGAAAAAGAAAAAGGTTTTGAAGAAAAAAAAGGAAAACGTAATAACCTACCCAGCTAGGCCCAGCAAGCCCAGCCCAGCACCTGCCCAGTCGACCACCCGCACCCTCTGCCTTTCTTTTCTTACCGGCCCCCTCTCTGCACTCCCTCACTGACTTCGCGACCCCATGCCACTTCAGCGTCGTCTTCAACCCTCGCGCGCTAGACCCATTCTTCCCCTTCCGTTTATGGTCCAAATTGAATCGAGTAAATTTTATTAATCGGCACAGGAATTCCCTCCCGCGACCACGCTCGCTTAAACGCCTCCCTCTCCTCTCTGTTTCCCCCCATTTTCCCGCACCCGAGCGCCCCAGGCTATGATAAATTGAGCTCGCACCTCCGCTGTCTCCGGCGCCAATTCCGGCGGACTCCGACCACCCCCTGCCCCCTAGTACACGCATGCCTGCTCGCCATCCTCATATGCTCCTGCCTACATCCCCCGCTTGTTCGTGCGTACCCCTGACACTCGGCAACGACCTCGTCTGCACGCCACCGATGATCCTGCAACTCTGGCGAGTTTTCCCAGTGAGCTCAGACCTCCCCTGTCCCTCTCGTGGTTGCTCTCATACTCGCCTCTCTCTCGTGCATTTAAACCCGCCTCTTGTTTGTCTTATCGTGCTCTATAGCTTTGCCTTCGATGACACCCGTGCGTGCCCGACGACGAACCCAACTCCGGCGAGGAATCCCCGTCGATCCCGTGCGCCCCTTCGCTAGCCACGACCACCTTGAGAACCGCCTAGACCTCGAGAACACGGTAATGCCCTATGCCCCTCTCCCTTGCCCCCTATAATCGCCAGACCACTGCCACCAGACGCGCCGCCGCCGCGCACCGTCGCCAGCGCCGCCCATCTGTGGTCAGTGCACCCTACACCGTTGGATGTAGATCTAGAGGTTGTGATAGGTCACTTAAACGAAGCGGTATGCTTTGATCTGATCCGTGCGATGATAGTTAGATCCTATGGCTCGTGTTGATCGATCCAGCCAAAGCAGTATATACCAATCAGATCAGGCCGCGTATCTGTGTTTTGTTTAATAAAATTCAGAAAAGGTTTTTGAATGTTTAAACTTGGAAAATTCATAACTTTTGAAACACAACTCAGAAAAATGCAAATTTGGTGTCTATGGATTCAAAAAATTGTGAAATTTTTCACTGTGGCCCTGGTTTGGTCATTTGATTCTGAAAATTTAGAGTTTTATGCAGAAACATTAATAGGACTATTTTGGGTATAAAAATTGTTCTAAAAAATATTTTTGAGTAAATCCTTTTGAAAATGGTTTTGTTTTGAACCTTATGACCATAAAAAATAACATTTGAATTTAAAAATATATTTTGTTAACACTAGGAATTATTCCTTTGAATAAAAGCATTTCTAGTAAAACAAAAATGATTTAAAAGGCCCATTTTCACAACTTGATTTTAAATGAAATTTTAACTTTTATAAAAGACCAGTAGGTGTTTTTAAATGTTTATAGCCTTGTTAGAAACCACTCTTTCAATAAAACCACCTTTTGCATGCTTGCATGCATTTCTTTGTTTTTTTATTGTTTTGTGTTGTTATTTGTTTGAGTGCTAGTTTTGAATGTGTGCTTTGCTTGATTGAATTGTAGTGAACTTTGAGGAGTGTGACAATTGCAAGATCAAGGAGAGTACCTAGATTCTCTACTAAAAAGGCAAGTGATACTTTGGTCATCAAAAGTCCTATCTTTTCAATATTGCATTAGTGATATTTTTGTAGTATGCATGATAGGACTAATTTTATATATTGATATGCTATAGTAGATCCTATAGAATATATCTTTGTAGGAATTTTCCTAAGTCAAGAGACAGGTTATGCTAGTATTCTTAGCCTAGATAGTAGAATACAAGGGTGGAATATTCATACTATGATATTATGCAAAGTCTATGACTATGTTTTTTATTAATAAAACAAATATGTGAATGAAACACCTAGGTGGAATTTTAATTGCTTGGATGGATTTTTTTGAGTGGTTACCCAGGGCCCATTTCTATGGTTTACCCTGGTGTATCCCACTTGTGGATGGCCACCCAGGAACAAAGAGATTTGATATGTTTTGTGTTGAGAATCTTCCAGTGCAGCCACATGGCATATGGGCTCTGCCTTGACCAACTAGGTTGCAAGAACTCAGACATGAAGACAATTGGTGGTAGTGATGATAGGATAGAATGCGCCTATGCTGATCTAAAGGATTGTTTCTGAAAAGTCTCGTATTGATGCATGTCAAGTCTTGTGGGGAAAGTGCACCACCTCTCGAGAGGGTAAAACCTAAGTACTTAGCTGTGTCCCCGGTAATGGACATTTTGAGCCTCAAAGACATTGCAATGACCAAGAATCTCCTCATCCCAATTTCTCTAAGTTAAAACTTGTTGGGTGAACAAGGGTGATACGTCGGAAACATATCTATAATTTTTGAAGCTCCATGCTTGTTTAGTATCTACTTTGCTTTACTTGTCTACACTTTGAGGTGCTTTTTACATGTTTTCTGGTACTAACCTATTAACAAGTTGCAACAGTGCCCGATGCCTGTTTTCTGCTGTTTTTGGTTTCAGAAAGGTTAGTAAAGAAATATTCTCGGAATTCGACGGGACAAATGCCAAAGTCAGTTACTTTTCATGGGGAACAAGAAGTCCAGAGGGGAGCCGGAGAGGCCGTCCAGGGCGGCCAGACCCACAATAGGCGCGGGTGGGCCCTGCCCCGCGCCTGGGAGGGGTGTGGGGCCCCTGGTCGCCGCCTCGGCCTCCCCCTTCGCCTATAAGAAGCCCCTGATGCATAAACCCTAAGCATCCGATCAAATATCCACGAAACCGTCGGTAGCTACCACCACCATCGTACCTAGATCGGGGGTATCTGAAGTTCTTTCCGACACCCTGCCGGAGGGGAGATCATCCCGGAGGCCTTCTCTCCGGTATGATGCGTGAGTATTTCCACCTTGGACTATGGGTCCATGTAGTAGCTAGATGGTTGTATCTCCTCCTTTATGCTTTCATGCACAGATCTTGTGATCCCCGTTCATGATCAAGATCTAATCTATTTGTAATCATGCATGTTGTGTTTGCGGGGATCCGATGGATATTGAGATTATTATGTTGGTTTGATTAATGGTTTTGTCTTTATGATTCTATCATGTATGTGTTATTTGTGATCTTGCACGCTCTCCGTTGTTAGTAGCTATCTTGGCCAAGTAGTTGCTAGTGACTCCAAGAGGGGGTATTTATCCTCGATAGTGGGTTCATGCCTCTAGTTTCCAAGGGAAGTGACAATAATCTCTTCGGTTGTAGATGTGTTGTTGCTACTAGGGAGAAAACAACGTTCTCTTGTTCATGAAACATGTGGACTGTTTACCTTACACACTTTGCTAAAAGCAGTTGTCTGTTGCTTGCAACTTAATACTGGAGGGGTTCGGATGATAACCTGAAGGTGGACTTCTAGTCATAGATGTAGTTCGATGGCGGTCTATGTATATTGTTGTATTATCCAATCGAATCTCATAGGATATTTCACTAGTAATTGCATTGTTATGCCTTGCTCAGTTCCTGTCAATTGCCCTGTTGTAATTTGTTTACCCTTCATGCCATGTTGTTTATCTAAGGAGAGCACCTCTAGTGAACTATGGACCCCGGTCCAATCTTTACCATTGATACATCTTCCACTGCTACTTGTTTACTTGTTGCAAACCATTACCTTCCACACCATACGTTTAATCCTTTGTTACAGCAAACCGGTGAGCTTGACAACCTCACTGATTCATTGGGGCAAAGTCTTGAGTTTGTGTTGTGCAGGTCGCCGCGTTGTTTTCAACACCTGTGTGACGTTTCCTTCCTCCTACTGGTTTGATAACCTCGGTTTCTTACTGACGGAAACTTGCTGATGTGTTGCTTCATACCTTGCTCTTGGGGTTTCCAACAAAGCGTCCCACGACAAGTTCTGGGCGCCATCAAGCTATTTTCTCGCGCCATTTCTGGGGAGGCTAAGGACGTATTCACAAGGGGAGTCCTCCACTTCCTTTATCTTTACTTTGTTTTTAGTTTGCTTAGTTTCTTTTTCTTGGTTCTGTTTGCCTCTTTTAAAAAAACAAAAAAAAATTAGTCTAGTTTGGTTTGCTTTCTTTATTAAAAAACACAAAAAAATTAGTTCCTGCTCTAGTTGCTGGTATGTTGTTGCCTTGCTTGGTCATGCTTTCTATCAATGGATGGTTTCTTTGAAACTAGTTCTTATTGGCATGGTGGGTTCACGGAAGAAGAAAAGTATTATTATAAGGAGCACCGTTTGTCATAGAAAGGGAAACACTTATGGGAAAAAATTGATAAATTGAATACTATTGCTAGAGAGGTGTGGTCTACTTATAATGTTACTTATTTCTTTGATAAATCTTGTTGCTGTAGGAGGTATAAACACCTGCCTTTTTAATGTGAGTATAATGATAAAGTTACCATATCTTCTTATGTTAAAGGAAATTATGACTTTTATGATGTGGAACAAACTGAAGAATTTATTGCCTTCAAGGGTGCGTTTGAACTTGCCAGTTTGCTTGAAAATACTAAGGATGCACATGAGGTTTTTGAGATGCTTAAATTCTGCTTTGATAATTACAAGGAATAAAATGGCTATATTCTTGAATATTTTAATAGGTGCTTTCCACAAATGGAAGAGAATAATGCCTTGCAGGAGCCCATGGAAGAAGAAATTGTTGAAACTGGAAGCTCATTAGATGAAAAAGAGGAGGAGAGTGATGAACAAAAGGAGGAAAATGGATCTACCCATGTCTACCTTCTAATGAGAGTAACTATTTACCTCTTATATTATTTGATTTTCCCCCATGCTTACCAAAGGAGGATGAATGTTATGTTCATGTGGATCCTTTTGAAATATCTACTTTGGGTAAAACCTGTGAAGGTTTTAATCCCACTATTTTTGAGCTTGATAGAAATTATGTGTTTGTATATCATGAAAAACATGCTTTATGTGATAGCTATATTGTTGATTTTATTCATGAGGCTACTGAAAATTATTATGAGAGAGGAAAATATGGTTGTAGAAGTTTTCATGGTATTGAAACACCTCTCTATGTGCTGAAAGTTTTGAAGTTACCCTTGTTTCATCTTCCTATGACTGTCACTTTGTTCTTTGTGAATTTATTCTCTTACAAGATTCCCATGCATAGGAAGTGAGTTATACTTAAATGTGTTTTGAATTTCCTCTTGATGCTCTCTTTTATCTCAATTCATATTTCTTATATGAGCATCTTCTCAAACTATTGTGCCTAACTTAAAGGCGTTAAAGAAAAGTACTTGTTGGGAGATAACCCAAGAGTTCCCTTGAGTCCTGGAAGTTATTAATTCAGTAATAACCTCTCCTTATCCTTTTTGTTTGCTTTTTGTGCCAAGAATGACCTCTAATAAGAGGGAAGTAAGATTTGGGGAGTTGCTGTCACGAAATAGATTTCTGTCCTCCATCATAAAAATTCGTGAGGAGTCTATGTAACTCTGATTGATCTCAAAATTTACGAATAAATCCTCCAGTATGTTAGATAACTTTCTTTAGTTCAAGACTTTTTTATTTGAGCAACAGAAGATGTTCAAAAAAATCAGTTTCTGCCTGCTGGTCTGTTTTGACAGATTTCTGCCATTATTTGCATTTGCTTCTTATTGATTCCTTTTTGAGTTCTCTTTTGGGGAATTGAGATTTTTGAAGGAGTTACTATAGTATCTTGTGTTTTTAGTGAAAATCCTTGCTGTTCCAAAGTTTTGCCAGGGGTCTAATATCTTTCGAATACACTAATGTTGCTAATGAAGATTGTGTGAAGTTCTGTATGAAGGAAAAATTTCAGGTGTAGAGAAAGAATGATGCAATGAGATGAAGAATGGACAAAAGCTCAAGATTGGTGATGCCACCATGGTGTCACCCTAAGAAATATCCAAGAGTTACAAGCGTCAAAGCTTGGGTATGCCCAAGGCATCCCCTTCTTCATCAATAAAAAGCTCAGGTCTGTCTAGACACTTCATTTTTATTGTTTCATGCACAGTTGTGTTGTTCTTGGAGCGTCTTAGTTTTTGTTTGCTTTTCTTAGGTTTTTTAGTTTTCTTGAATAAAGTAGTTTGGACCCCCATTCTCGCTGTGTTGTTTTGCAAATAAGGTTGCTTGGTGTTGGAAAGGAGTAGTAAGTTCTTGCTTGTAAGTACAAGAGGAGCTTGCATTGACTATGATTTAGACTTTAGCATGACATGCTAGGTGTTGTTTTGACCTTATGCTTAGTGATTATTGTTGTAGCATGTCTTGTTCCAAACAATTGGGATTGCTTAGTGTGACTTGAAGAAATTATACGTTGTTTTAGCATGCAAAAGCATAGTTTTGTGGTATTCTCCTTTGATGCTTTGCTTGGGTTAACTTGGCACATGCTCACACCATGTTATGACTATGACAAGTCACCATTAGCCTCTATGATCATTTATTCCTTGACTTGTAGTGCCACTCTATGCTTTGATTAGTAATGCTTTGTTGCTCTACATGATTCTGGCCATTATGCTCTCTTAGTTGGTTGCTCCCAGTCTTTTGCTAGCCTCCACTTGTATGAGTAAGTTCTACTCATGCTTGAAACTCCCAAGAAACCAAGTTATTCCAAAGTGTCCACTATAAACTCCTATGCATGGTGTGTTACACCATTCCAAGTATATTCTTGTTTTCAACTATCTTCCAATTAAAAACTATTTTGTTATGTGAAAACTTAGTGATTAAAGCCCTCACGAACTTGATGGCACACTTTATATTCTTTGCCCCTAATAAACTTGAACCATTGTGACATCTTTTTTGTATATGATTGCAATTATACGTTGGAATTAGCAGAACCGTGTTGTCATGGGGAACATTTTCAACATTGAACTTATACTTTGTACTCAGTTGATATCATGCTCTTTTGTCTATGGATGTCACCGGTGTGAAATAGAGAGGAAACTTGTAAGTCCATGGAGTGAGTATTCTGTGTTATAGAAATGCCTGGGCCGCTAGCCTAAGCCATGCCTAATCATGGTGGAAACTTGAAGCATCACCATAGTCAGCTATCTATGAAGCATATTCAATAAAAAGCTATGCATATAGTAAATAAAAAGATTGCTGAGATGCTCAGTGTCTGCTTGCCTTGTCATTTTGGTTATGGGAAAGCTCATGTACCATGTGCAAGGGGTACCCTGTTGGTGGTTCTCTATGATATGCAAATATTTACAATGACAAGAACTTACCTATGACTAAAGTTGAGTATGCATGAGTTGTGTCCCTCGTATTCAAGGGACTTGAGATTGCCAACTTATACTTCGTTAAGCATATACTCCATCTTTGTCACTTTAACCTTAATCACTTCAAGATGCTTATGATAGGGGCAATGAGGGATGAAATCTAACAAGTACCATAATTTTTGGAAGCTCTTTTTGAAACTTGTAATCCCTGTTTCCTTTACAAAAAGGCCTTTATTCCACCACTATTGAGTCTCCACCTTCTACCTTTAGGCACCATTAAGAGAGCATAGTTGTCATTATGTGTGCAGTGTTCCAAAGCTTATTGATTGATGCATATTGTGATATTACTTGTTCTTGTGCTATTTGTTTCTAGTAACCCTTGTGAACTTTGAAGGTGTCCTATGCATCTATTTGCTACTCTATGAGGGACAAGCTGATTGACACCATGCTATGTTTTCTATATGTGAAACAAACAAACGTTTTTCAATGCATGTTATTCATGATCTTTGTTTGTAGACTTTCATGTTGCATGCATAGTTACTATGTCCTATTGTTAGAACTCTATCTTTCATGCACATGTTTAGAGTTCTTTGATCCCAGCTTTCAACTCTTGCAAATGGTTGGATCTTTATTGTGAGGGTGCATGTCACCTAAAAAATTATTCTGTTGATCACTTACCTACTCGAGGACGAGCAGGAGTTAAGCTTGGGATGTAGATACGTCAGAAACGTATCTATAATTTTTTATGCTCCATGCTTGTTTAGTATCTACTTTGCTTTACTTGTCTACACTTTGAGGTGCGTTTTACATGTTTTCTGGTACTAACCTATTAACAAGTTGCAACAGTGCCAGATGCCTGTTTTCTGCTGTTTTTGGTTTTAGAAAAGTTAGTAAAGAAATATTCTCGGAATTGGACGGGACAAACATCAAAGTCAATTACTTTTCGTGGGGAACAAGAAGTCCAGAGGGGAGCCAAAGAGGCCAGCCAGGGTGGCCAGACCCACCCTAGGCGCGGGCGAGCCCGGCCCCGCGCCTGGGAGGGGTGTGGGGCCTCTGGACGCCGCCTCGGCCTCCCCCTTCACCTATAAGAAGCCCCCGATGCAGAAACCCTAAGCACCCGATCAAATATCCACGAAACCGTTTGTAGCCACCGCCACCATCATCCCTAGATCGGGGGATCTGACGTTCTTCTCGGCACCCTGCTGGAGGGGAGATCATCACGGAGGCCTTCTCTCCGGTATGATGCGTGAGTAGTTCCACCTTGGACTATGGGTCCATGTAGTAGCTAGATGGTTGTATCTCCTCCTTTGTGCTTTCATGTATAGATCTTGTGATCTCCGTTCATGATCAAGATCTAATCTATTTGTAATCATGCATGTTGTGTTTGTGGGGATCCGATGGATATTGAGATAATTATGTTGGTTTGATTAATGGTTTTGTCTTTATGATTCTATCATGTCTGTGTTGTTTGTGATCTTGCATGCTCTCCATTGTTAGTAGCTATCTTGGCCAAGTAGTTGCTAGTGACTCCAAGAGGGGGTATTTATGCTCGATAGTGGGTTCATGCCTCTAGTTTCCAAGGGAAGTGACAATAATCTCTTCGGTTGTAGATGTGTTGTTGCTACTAGGGAGAAAACAATGGTCTCTTGTTCATGGAACATGTGGACTATTTACCTTACACACTTAGCTTAAAGCAGTTGTCTGTTGCTTGCAAAATACAAGAGGGGGTTCGGATGATAACCTGAAGGTGGACTTCTAGTCATAGATGCGGTTGGATTGCGGTCTATGTATCTTGTTGTATTGCCCAATCGAATCTCATAGGATCTTCCTGACTAGTAATTGCATTGTTATGCCTTGCTCAGTTCTTGTCAATTGCCCTGCTGTAATTTGTTTACCCTTCATGTCATGTTGTTTATCTAAGGAGAGCACCTCTAGTGAACTATGGACCCCGGTCCAATCTTTACCATTGATACATCTTCAACTGCTACTTGTTTACTTGCTGCAAACCACTACCTTGCACACCATACGTTTAATCCTTTGTTACAGCAAACCGGTGAGCTTGACAACCTCACTGATTCGTTGGGGCAAAGTCTTGAGTTTGTGTTGTGTAGGTCTCCGTGTTGTTTTCAACACATGTGTGACGTTTCCTTCCTCCTACTGGTTCGATAACCTCGGTTTCTTACTGAGGGAAACTTGTTGTTGTGCTGCTTCATACCTTGCTCTTGGGGTTTCCAACGAAGCGTCCCACGACAGTGATGGGCGCCATCAAAGGGAAGCACCTGGTGTGTATCCAGTGTGCCTTGTGTGATGAAATGTTTTGAAAAGAGAAAAAATATTTTCAAAGGATAGGGAAAACTTATTTTATGCAAAGGCCAGCCAAAACTCCACTTAGCCATATATTCATGTAGATGATAGATTATCCATATCAATATGATATCACTTGCCAATACAATTCAAATGTATTGACCCTTGTGGCTATAACTTATTATGTTGCATGTTTGTTTGATGTTAGTGAAGTTTTTTTAGTAGGTATTACAAGTCTACAACCAACATGATTGCGTGTGGCACATGAAGATGAAGGACTCCATGCATTATAGTTGTATATGCTGATTTGTAATAAGATAGCCAAATGAGCTATGTAAGATGTAATGAATTATTTTATTCCTAGTTATAAGTTGTAATATGACCTTTGTTTCTTGATATTACATCTTAAACTATGGGTGATAGCTATTCGATCCAGGGACTTGCACTGTAAACACAGGGATCTCTACCTTATCAGGTTGGGACCTCTACAAATATGCCCGAGAGGCAATAATAAAGTGGTTATTATCTTATTCCTTGTTTATGATAAATGTTTATTTTGCATGCTATAATTGTATTAATACGGAAAAGTTGAAGGAAATATGCCCTAGAGGCAATCATAGAGATGATTATATTTCTTATGTATCCATGATTTATTGTAATGTTCCTTGAATATCCATATCAGGCAACTTGTATTGATTGGCAATTATGTGAATTGTTTGTGAAACTCTTTACTTGTATGGTTATCTAATAGTTGTCCCTAGTCGGAGTTCATGTGAGGACACACGTGAATATTAGACTAGCACATCGATTGGTTGATGACTATGTTTCGCAAGTCATAGACATGGAGATATCAAACCAATGATGTGGACACATGTTATGAACATGGGGTTGGACTGACCCAACTTGAGACTGGCAATTAGTTGCAGCTCTCTCTACACATCGTGTATGTTTTGTCCTTAGACCCGATATTGTCACATGTACTTGAGATGTGGATCTACCTACTTTGGGGCTATCATACGCTTCTCCGTAACTGGGTAGTTATAAAGGTAGCTTTCGGGTTTGTCCTTAAGCATGCTGCAAGGCATGGTTAATCAAGATGGGATTTGCCCCTCTCTACTTGAGAGAGATATCTTTGGGGACCTCCAGTGATCGGATCCAGAAATGCATGGTCGTGCTACATATGGTTAAGAGTTAACCTAGTAAAGGGATTCTGAATCATAGTATCAAGAAAGGGAGGTCAGCTTGGAGCTAGACCAAATATCGTGAGGCAAAGGGAAAGACATGTACTAAACCTTGTGATGGTTCATCTGATATGATCTTTGTATGCGTTTAGGAGTTGGCGCGTCTTGCTAGAGGCCGCTACCAAATATTGACAGAATAAGTGTATTCGTGTCATGTCTATACGTATATGAACCTATAGGGTCACACACTTAAGGGGCTAGAAGCCTAATGAGGATTAGATCCCAATTAGACCAGGCTTAGTCTACTAATGGGATGATAATGTAGATGCCCACCAGGGACTCCTATATAAGAGAGGGTGGGGCGAGCTGACCAGGGTTAGACCATTCCACCCAGCCGCCACTCCTCACGCATGTGTTGCACGCGCGGACCTAGCAGTCCGGCGTCTGACGCTTCCACCCTGTACGTGTGGATACCTCGGAGGTGCTGCTGCAGTAGCACTTGGACAAGCCGCGCAAGGGGAGCTGCTCATGGGACGAGGACAAGGAGGAGACATAGAGCGTCTGCACTGCCTCGACGCGCTTCATCAAGTTCCGCAACTGCATGTCTAGTGGTAATCCCGTGATCTATGACAACAGTAATCCTGGTTTACGCGGTAGAAAATTTTGATTTGCGCTAGTGTAGCCTACCCATATCCCTTCAAAAGTTAATACATGTGTGTTTAATAAACAACTAGAAAGTTCCTAGTTATTCCTCTCTGATAAACTAGCTCGTTGATTAACAAGATGATCAAAGGTTTCCTGATCATGGACATTGGATGTTGTTAATAACAAGGTCACAACATTGATGGAATGATGTGATGAACATTCATCCGAAGTATAGAATTATGATAAAAGTCATTGGGTTTATGTTGATCTAACATCATACGAAGTAATCCTAGTCCTTAGACCATGAGATCATGTCAATCACTAACACTGGAAGAGTATCTTGATAACATCAAACGTCACACGGTAACAGGGTGACTATAAAGGTGGGTTCAGTGCTACGAAGGTGTTATGTAGAGGCTCATGGATTAAGAGTGGAATTTTTCAATCCCCATGACGAATAGATATACTCTGGGCCCTCTCGGTGATATTACATTAATTAACTTGCAAGCAAGTGATGAGATCACTAGAATGTTATATCATGGGAACGAGAAAAGGGTACATGTCGGTAACGAGATCAAACTAGGTATGGAGATACCAATGATCGAATCTCGGACATGTAATATATCGCGAGATAAAGGGATTAAGTTAGATGCATATAAGGTTCACACAATCATAGAAGTCATCGTTGAATGTGTGGGAGTCAGTACGGATCTCCAGGTCCCGTTGCTGATTATTGATTGGATAGGGGTCTCGATCATGTCTACATTATTAGTGAACCGTAGGGATACACACTTAAGGGATACCGATACCATTTGGAGCAAATAATATGCTAGAGAAAGAAAAATAAAGCGCAGGAATTATTTCAATGGAAACCGGAATTGTTTCGGGTGAAATTGCTGAAAGTGGTTCTGCATGTGAAATTGAAATGTTGTATGGGGTTTTATTTGAATGTTTGTTAATTAAATGTAATTAATAAAATTCTGAATAAATAAATAAATGGAGTTTTATTTAATGAGAGATTGCATTAAATTTAGTGGAAATTTAATGGGATTTGAGTGGGATTTTGAGTGGAGGAAATGGAGGGGCATTTGTGTGAGTGGAAGCTCCAGTCACATGAATGGAGGAAGAGGTGGGGACACCACCTTGGCCGCCGGCCATGGCTTGTGGTATGTCCCCTCCTCTCACTTCTCACTCACACCTCCTCGCGAAGGATCTCTCTCCCCCTTTAGAATTCCCCCATGGTCTCGGATCAGCGAGATACATGTTCCCGGTGGCTTTTTCTGGAAGGATTTTTTGCTTCCGCTGCTTCGCTGGAGAGAGGGCACAGAGGTTGTAGGGATACCCAAACGTGTGTGTGATCACGGATGCACCACTTCTTTGTGGTGATGGACTTGATGGTGCTGGACCTACTGGACCGGCTGGACTTCTTCTCGATCTTAAGATCAGCAAGAATTCGACTACATCATCCACGAGTACAACCTCGTTAAAGCTTTTCGGCCTTCGAGGGTATGTATTCTATGGATGTATATCCACCTGTTGCTTGTATCTAGATAGATGGCTCTTACTGCATATAATTCCCGTCGTAGGATTTTTTTGTTTTCTATGTTGTGAACCCTACACAAAATTATGAAGAGATCCCCACAAGAAACAATAAGGAGATCGAAACTCATCGCCAAGCTAGAGAGGATAGAATGTTGGAATTAAGAGACCACACCCTTGAGAATGTGGTTGGGGATCTAAAAAGAGGAATGTCCACTAGAGCTCAATTGAAGAGTTTTGGTGAATACCAAGCTCACATTTCCAAGGTGGAGCCAAAGAAAGTGTGGGAAGCTCTTGAACATTCGGATTGGTTGGAAGCAATGCATAAAGAGATCAACAACTTTGAGAGAAACAAAGTTTGGAAGTTAGTTGAAAAGCCAAAAGATTTCTGCAATGTTATAGGCACCAAGTGGATATTCAAGAACAAGCAAGATGAATATGGAATTGTTGTGAGGAACAAGGCAAGATTGGTTGCACAAGGGTTCTCTCAAATTGAAGGCATTGATTATGGAGAGACATATGCACCCGTAGCTCGCCTTGAGTCCATCTGTATCCTTCTTGCTTATGTGGCACATCATAACTTTAAATTGCAACAAATGGATGTAGAAAGTGCATTCCTGTAACACCCCAAAAATATTAATGAGGATATCAATTTCTAATCAACCAAAATTAGGGTTAACAAAAACTTTTAATTAATAAACAATATTTTAATGTATGTGTGTTATGAATGTGTATGAATGTTTTGCAATGCCATCTTTGATTGTTGTAAATGATGAGAAATGGTTTAAAGATCAAAACCATATCATCTAGGTCAAAATCAAAACAGATCAGAACAAAAGAAAAATCAAGATATGAAGCATATGACCTAATGGTCATTTTTGCAAAAGTTAACACTTAGCTCACTTTGAGCATATCTAGCAATTGATTTCAAACAGAAAAAAAAACCTTTCTTTTCTCACCTTGCTACACCGAGTGACATTCAACACAATGGAGCTTTCAAACCTTGCAAAAACCATTTCAAATCCATTTGAGAGGCAATTCAAAATTGAATCTATCTTATGCATCAAGATAGTCATTTTGGAAAATCACTAAAACCTTCACCACTTAGCAAACCTTTGCACCCAGATACTACCAAACTTATGACCAGCACACCCACCAAAAATAACTTGAAAATGTGAAAGTTTAGTTCTTGTGTCCATTTGATCAAACACCTGGTGATCACAGTACAACCTCAACAACTATCTACTGTTTTGATCAATCTATTGATCATCTTTGTGACCTCACCGAGCTCCCACGATGTGCCCTTAACTCTCCCAGTACAAGCCTGTGCAATTGAGCTCATATCACTCGCCGTTTTGACCAGTGGAAATGGTACCCGAGCTCACCCTTGCCACCCCGACGTGGACACGCTGCCACAGACCACGCTGCCCTAGACCATGATGTCTAGGAGGTAGCCATGACCTCACCGCCCTCACATGTGCACGCCTCGACTAACGACCGCCCGCGGAGATGCCAGCGCAGCCGCTCCCATTTAACACCCGACCATGCCGATCGCCACGCCAGAGCGCCGAGCAATCCCGCGCAAACACGTCATGCCTCGTTCTCTCCTTGCGCCAATAAGTTCGCCGTGACACCAGCAATCGCCCAGACATACTCTTTTGACCCCGCGAGAACCGTGACCACTGTACACCGTGACGAGTGCCGACGGTACCGCCATAGAGCACAGATGTTATAGAACGATGGAGACCGCGCCTTGCCGTGGCACTATGCGCATGATGATCGCCCTGAAGCACCGCGTCGACCTACACCCTTGGCCATGCCGATAGCGCACTGTAACGACGTCGCCGATGAGCCCGAGCCATGTCGTCGTGCCCCCTTCTCCGCATTATAAATAGAGCCCTCACCGGCCTCAAAACGCACACCATTATGCTCCCCTCTCACCCAGCAACCACTCTGACCCGTCCCTGGATCAAGGCGAGCACCACTTCACCGGAATTTCACCGGAGCCCGCCGCTGTAGTGGAGAAGAGGAAGTAGTGCTAGGAGCCGCCCCCAGAGCTGCCGCGACCACCAGTCGAACCGCTGCCATTGACTCGCTCGTTCACCCACCTCACCAGACCTAGATGGAGCCCTGGTAAGCCCCCAACGACCCCCGCCGTAGTGCTAGGGTTCAGTCTCGCGCGCCCCATGCGACGGAGACGACACGGAGCCATCGATCATTCTCTAATTGTGCGACCCAGATTAGAGGATACCATTTCATTTTAACTTAGCCGCTGACGAGTGGGACCAACCCCGGTGCAGCCCGCCGCGCGCATGTTGCATAGTTGGGCCAGCCCGTTAGCATTCCCATGCTATCCCACCGATTCAAACTTAGATTTTTCTTTTAATTCAAAATCCTATACTGTAGGTAACTTTGAAAATCAATTCAAGAAGATTCACTGACACTACTAGGAAAACGGCTATAGGTAATCAGCACATCCGTGGCTCACATGGTTGAAGTGCCCCACGGCTAAAACAGGCGTGGCTCACCTGTGGGCAGTGCCCTACTAATAACTAGAACAACTGTGGCGCACATGACTATAGTGCGCCACAGATGTGTGTGGGCCAGGGCCCTGTTGGCCGCACGCCAAACATCTGTAGCGCACTATAGTCAGGTGCGCCACGGTTGTTAGGGTCATCTGTGGCGCACATGGGTCTGGTGCGCTACGCCTAAGCGCATGCCCCCCTCTGCTCTGAAACGGCCACAAACTTCTGTGGCGCACTCGGCCTAGTGCGCCACAGGGAGTAGGAGCATCTGTGGCGCACGTGGCATAGTGCGCCACAGATGTTTGTACTCCCTGTGGCGCACTAGGTCTGTGTGCGCCACGGATGTGTCGATTTATTTAGGGCAGCACTTTATGTGCACATGTGTGACCACATCCACCACCCCACACTTCACTTTCCCCTTCTTCTTCCTCCTTAGATCTAGTCGGGATCTTCTCCTTCCCACCTCAATTTCTCCACACATTCACCATTTTTAGCATGTAAAACTTGCTTTGGATGTTACATAAGTAATAGAGGAGGTCTCCGGTCTCTCATCTATCCTTCTCCGGTCGACGCGCGCACCTCTCCTTTCCATCTTTCTCGCGATCGGTCTCTCATCTCGGTAAGTTGTCCATGTAAGGATGTGTTCATGTGTATATGGATGATGTGCTCATATGTATGTAGATGATCGATGCTCATGATGTGTGTATATGGAGAGGATCGATGGTCATATGTGTGTGTATATGGAGAGTATCGATGATGCTCATGCATGTGTGTATGGAGAGGATAATGATATGTTCATGTGTGTATGGATCGGTCTCTCTCTCTCTCTTGTGTTTGTATGTGAACAAGTTGCCATTTGTTTTGCCAAAATGTTGATTCATTTCCATTTTGGCAAGACTTTGGCATTTCAAAAAGGTCCTAATTTTAGGATAGGTCATGCCGAAATTTTCTATCGACCATTGCATGCATGCATTCATTATGTGGTTCTAATAGACTTCAAAATTGTACCGTGTACATCGTGCAGGCAAAAATGGTCCGCATAATGAGCGAAGGCATTGTGGCTAGATTTTTGAAATGTGCGACGGCCAACATGATACGAAATAACAAGACAGATATAAGATGTCCGTGTAGAAGATGCAAACTCAACTGGGTGATCGACCCAGATTCCGGGAATCTGCAGGCGCACCTGCTCCGCCATGGTTTCATGGATGGATACACTCGTTGGATAAGCGATGACGTAGATGATGGAGACGGTGAAGAAGGTGGCCAACATGACGATGATCATCATCACGGCAAGAACGGGCGAGATGATGAAGAGTCTCCTGGAGATGGTGAAGGTGCGGAAGCAGACCGGGATGAGGATGATCTAGATGCCGGAGGAGCAGACGACGATGGAACAACGTCAGGCTGGGTGCGGGACCCTTATGTGCAAGAGCTGCTTCTCAAGGAGACGAGTAACGCCAGGGCTGTCGCTAGAGAGAAAGCCAAGCTTGCGCAACTTGAGAAAGACGCGGTTACTCCATTATATGAAGGATGCAGGCCCGATGATACCCGGTTGAATGTAACGCTCAAGGCTATGGAGATGAAGGCAAAGCACAAATTGAGCGACGCAAGCTTCGACGATATGATGGCATTCTGGCACGATCGTCTCCCGGAGGGGAACACATGTCCAACTAGTACCGAGGATGCCAATAAAATCGTCTGTCCTCTCGATCTACCGCACGTTAGATATCACGTATGTGTAACACCCTCAGAATCGGACCTATGCAAGTTTGAGCACAATTCGCCAAACCCGCATAGAAACGATTCAAAGGTGCCCACCAGGCACTTTCGTGCGGGTGGAAAACGAAGTAATAACATTACACAACAGTCCTCGATGGGACCCACAGAACAGATATATTTATCAGTGACTCCATGAGTCAAGAATACAGATATACGGTACAAAGATCCAAAACACCTTGAAATGATAGAGCGTCCGACTACGGACAAGAAGCAAATGGGGCTAAGAGCCCTGAAGAATAACCAATGGCGTCCATAACCCTGCCCAGGCCAAGCCGGAAGGGTAACCCTGCTAACGGCGTCGATCTCAAAACCTGCTTAAACAAAAGGGGTGCCGACAAAGGGCAAAGGAAAAAGAGAGGAGCGTCAGTACTGAGGCCAGTACACGGCGAGGCTAGAATTCGGCGGTCCTCGCCTACATAGGTATGGTGGACTGAGCGGCAGCGGCAGCATGCACTAAACAACCTATAGAGACTCGATACAACTGGCGATTATCAGAGAGGGGTAAGAATGACCTATCCGGATCCAACCTGAAGCTAACACCAAACAAACCCATCCTGGTGTTTCCCCCTCGAGACCAAACGAGGAAGTCAACCGAGGAACTCACACAGTTGGCAGTTTTATTTATTCGGTTATCGTTGCAGCATTTACTAGTCAGGTTTAGATAATCGTCCTGATAAAGTAAGCAGTGGGCACTTTTATTTAATCATTCCGTGATAGTGGCAACACTTACTAGTCAGATACATTTATCATGAGATAACCCAAAAACCCAGCAGTTGTTGGTACTTTTATTCAGCCATTCCGTTGTAGTTGCAAGATTTACTAGTCAGGTACAATTGTCGCGAGCGACAACCAAACAAGCAGTTGTGGGTAGTATTAATTAGCCATTCCATTATAGTGAAGCTGATTACTAGTCATTATAAGTCAAATTTATAACAATAAACTTTAGTTATGCTTGTCTATGATCGAGATACTGTGCTCCAAGTCGTCCATATCCGCGGACACGGCTTTCAGAAATTTTTACCCGGCCGGGGTGCACCAATAGCAACACACACTCGATCAACCTCGGAAAAACCAAATCAAAACCCAACGAGGCCTTCACGACAAAGCAATCACAAGATTCAGAAATATTTCAGGGGGCCACCCCTTAAGTAGAATCCGCAACGGAGTAAGCAAGCTCCGAGACGGCCTCAAGGTTTGGGTGGACGGCTGTGAACGACTGGGAACCCGAAAGTGTGGCTGGGCTTGTCGACACCGCGGAATCGTGTCCCGCTCCTAAACAGTACAGTGTGCTCCTCGCACAATCGTAAATAAAGCAGTAAAACATGGCATAAGTACAGGATCGTAATAAAACCTCAAACTAGTTTGTGGCCCCAAGAAATAAGACGGAATCAAGCTCTGGCTCAGGGGGGTCCCATATACCTCCCGGATGTGGATAGCGCGATAAATCAAGGAACAGGTATCAAGTACTCGGGGTCTTACGGGACACAAGTGGGCGTTCGGAAACCAAATATTTTCTATCACCCACCGATGCCTCTGCTTATTTCAATTTTAGTTGTTAAACAGGAATTTAAAGTGAACAGTAAGTAAAACTAGAATCATCTCCAACATCAGCATGCGGCAAAACATCAACAACTGTGGCATTTGACGACACGCAACAGCACTTGAGCCAGCGACTACGACGCGCAAGTCCAACTATCTACCAAACAACAGGTAATAGGATGTGTCCAAGGCAATATAAGGCTGCAAGGGATATCACGGGTACGAAAACTAGAGCAAAGCAACACAGATAGCAATAGATCAACAGGAGGGAATAAAGACTATAAAAGTAAGATAGGTAGAAAGAGGGAGATGCTCGCCTGAAAACATTGCCGAAGGTTCAACCGAAGATCGGGCGAAGCTCACATCTACTCAACGGCCTTATCCGCGAAGAAGCAAAACACTAGAATAAACACCGGATGCAATATTTAATAAAACGGCAGAAGATCGGCATGTTGCATGTATGATGCATGGCATGGCAACGGTGCGATGCAATTAGGTCAGATTAAGCGGAACCGGGGTCCCGACAATTAATTAAATGGTTCAAGTTGTTTAGAAACCCCGCATTTTAAATGTTGTCTTAACATGGCAAAAGATCGCACCGGTTCGCTACACAAGTTTAAATGAGGCCAATATAAGGCTAGATTTGCCCGCATATGGGCCCCATATTTAATTATTAGGTGAATCGGCGTAAGGCCCCCAAACCACACAATATGCATGCGAGTATGGCAATTTAATATGCAACAAGTTTTATGTTTGGCATTTATAAAAATAGGGGTTCGGATAAGGGTCACACATTAGGGGTCTCGACGATCTTGGGGTTCCGGGGGTTCGGGGTCCGGGGTCCAGGGTTCGACGGGGGTCAGATCTCGGGGTTCAGGGTTCGACGAACTTGACGGGATCGTTCTCGGACATCGAGGGTAGTTCTTGGCGTTCCGGGAAGCCGGACTTGGTTCGGCGTCGGGGCGCAGATCTTGTCGCATGTGGTCTTCGGGTCCGGGGTCTCGATCTCATGCCGATGATCTTGGCATCCGTGTCCGGGGTTCTTGTCGTACCATGACGAAGTACTTGTTCGTCCGCGGTGGCGTGCATGTCGAATCGGTGGCGATCTCGGCGGTCATCGGGTCCTTGGACATCGGTAGATCTTGGCGGTTATCGGGTCCGGGAACGGCTCTCGGCGAACTGGTCGGTCCCATGACGGCGTACTTGGCGTCTAAGAAGATCTTGTCGATCCAGAGTCATCGCCTTCGGGTTCCATGTCGGAGGCCTTGGTGGTTCCGACTTCCTTTGTCGTGGAGGTCTTGAATGGTTCGGGCACCGATGGCCTTCGCGTGTCCTCATATGTCGTTCCTGTCCATCTTGTTACCCTTGTCCGTTGATGTTTCCGAAGATCTTGTTTTCAGTTGTGTCCGAGGAGGTAGCCGAAACGAAAAGCAGAGATGCCCGATGGGTGTGGAGCTGCAAGGCAGCGACGCTTCAGTGGCCAGACGCGGTTGGTGGGGTCGGGGGCCTCCCGTGGCGGCGACGAGAGAGAGCAAGCGAGGCCGAGGCTTGCTGCCGGCGAGAGGAGGCCAGGACGGCGCGGGACCCGTCCGCGGGAAGGCGGGGCGAGCGCGGAGGCAGCGAGGAGCGCCCAGACGGCGGGGCTTCTCACGGCGGCGGGGTCCGCTCGGGGTCGCACGGAGAGGACGCGGTGGAGGAGCTCGGGCCGGCTCGGGGAAGGGGAAAGCCAGCGGGGCTGCGGGGACGCACGGCGGTGCGGAGGCGAGCCTGGGGTAGGCGGCGCGCGGCGGCTCCGGCGAGGGCGCGGCTTGCAGGCAGCCGGAGCGCAGAGGGGCGAGCTGGGCGTCGGCGCCTCCGCGGGCGAGGACGGGGCGAGGGGCGGGGCTCTGAGCGGCACGCGCGGCCGGGGGTTGCGGCGGTCGCCGGAGGAAGGGGACGGAGGCGAGGGAGCCGCGGCTCGGGGGAGGGGAGGCGGTGCTGGTGGCGGTGGAGGCGGCGGGGAAGGTCTGGGGAGGACGCGGGGTCATCGGGGCGAGGCAGGTTGGTGGGGAGGCCACGGCCTCGGGATCGAGCGGGCCGGTCGGGAGAGGCGAAGGAGGAGGGAGAGAACGCGAGGAAGAGGAAGTGGTGGGGTCCGCCGGGGCCAGGTGGGGATCGGGATTGGGGAGAGGCGGGGGTGACGCGCGTGGGATAGGGGTGGCCAGGAGGGCTGTGGGGCCGGGGCGCGTGGGCCAGGGAGGTAGGGGGCTAGGGGCGGCCGCGTGGGGGGGTGAGCTGGGAGTGGGTTAGCTGGCGGGGTCCACGTGTCGGTGGGGAGAGGGAGAGAGGGTAGGATGGCTAGGGTGAGAAAAGAGAGAGAGAGGGAGCTGGATGGATGAGGTGGCAGGTGGGTATGTTTGGGGTGAGAAGGGGAGGTGGCAGCCTGGGATTGGTGGGTAGGAATAGATTGGGTGGGACTAGGATTTAGAGGGAGCTGTTTTCAAAAGTGTGTTTGTTTGGTCGCGTTTAAATTAAAATAAGGCCATTTTGCAAACGGTTTTTAGACAAATAAAATCTCCGATGCGATCGGGGTTTTGTGTTTGAAAATAATAGGGGTTTTGTACAATTCAAAACTAGGCTTTTCAAATAATGCAGTCAAACAATGCATGAAGATGACGATGCAATGCACAAATTCAACGCGATTTTCTAGTAGTGGTTTTGCGGGATGCCACAGTATGCATCAACGATTGCATCATTTATCGGGGCGAGGACGCGGAGAAAACCACATGTCCGGTGTGCGGCGTGAGTCGATACAAGAAAGGGAAGAAAGCACCTCGAAAAGTGGTATGGTACTTTCCTATCACTCCTCGTCTGCAGCGCTATTTCGCGGACCCTAAGAAAGCGAAGCTCATGCGATGGCATGCGGAAAGGAAGAAGCCAGGAGATGATGATGACCCCGAAAAGGATGAGCTGCTGACGCACCCTTCAGATGCTAGCCAGTGGAAAGCATTGGACCTCGAATTCCCAGAATTTGGTGGAGATTCGAGGAACATTAGGCTTGGTGTGAGCACCGATGGACTCAATCTGTTCGGTAGCCAGAGCAGCACGCACAGCACTTGGCCCGTGTTTGTATGGATGTACAACCTCCCTCCATGGTTGTGCATGAAGAAGAAGTACATATAAATGAGTATGCTAATTCAAGGGCCGAAACAACCTGGTACCGACATCAATATGTATCTCGGGCTGTTGAAAGAGGAGCTAGCCATGTTATGGGAATCTGGAGCCAATACTTACGACGCCGTCGCACAAGATTATTTCACTATGAGAGCCGCGTTGATCACTACGGTGCAAGACTATCCAGGTTGCGGGTATATCTCGGGGCAGGTTATCCAAGGATTCTGCGCATGCGTTAGGTGCATGGATAACACAAGCTATCTCCAACTAGAGAAAGATCCAGGGTCATCGAAAACCGTGTTCATGGCGCACCGGAGGTGGCTCGGCAAGAATGATCCATGGAGAAAACGTGGAGACCTGTTCGATGGAAAATCAGAGACCCGAGGAATCCCAGAGCGTAGGAGCAGCGAAGAAGTGGAAGAGTTGCTGAAAAACTAGAAAGATTGTCCTAAGCCTGGAAAGAAGCGAAAGAGGCAGCAACAAGACAAGCCGCTGATGAAGGTATGGAAAACAAGGTCTGTTTTCTGGGAGTTGCCATACTGGAAGTTTCTCCGCACACCTCATATCCTCGACATCATGCATATCACGAAAAACGTGTGCGAGAGTCTGGTCGCCACCATAATCAACATGCCAGATAGGACGAAAGATGGTCCGAAAGCAAGGCACGACCTGATATGCTTGGGTATCCGGAAGGAGCTTCACGGAGGACGCACTACTCCTGATGATCAGGAAGATGACGATGATCATGAGTCGGAGACGACACAAGGTCGTCGGAAGGGTAAAAAGTTCAAGAAGAACGAATATTACTGCCCTCCTTCTTGCTTCACTCTAAGCCAGGATGAGATCAAACAGTTTTTCAAGTGCCTTCTAGGAGTCAAATTTCCTTATGGCTACGCGGGCAAGATAAGCAGATACCTAGACGAGGCGAAGCAGAGATTCAGTGGCATGAAGTCTCACGACTGTGCCGTGCTAATGACGCAGGTACTTCCGGTCGCACTAAGAGGGATAATGTACGAGCACGTCCGTGAAACGTTATTTGGCCTATGCAAGTTTTTCGACGTCATCTCTAGGAAGTCGATTGGCTTGAATCAGCTCGGAAGGCTACAGGAGGAGATCGTGGTGATACTATGTGAGCTTGAGGTCTACTTCCCACCCGCATTCTTCGACATTATGGTGCATCTGCTGGTCCATGTCGTGGAGGACATCGTACAACTCGGGCCGATGTTCCTCCGCAGCATGATGGCGTTCGAAAGGATGAATGGACACATCAAAGGATACGTTCGCAACAGGTCCCGTCCAGATGGAAGCATAGCCAAGGGCTTTCTGGCCGAAGAGTGCATCTCTTTCTGCACGAATTATCTAGACATCGAGAACCCTGTCGGTCTTCCCGTCAACAGACACCTTGGCAAGCTCGACGGATCTGGTCACCGAGAGGGTCGTCGCATACTGCATGCAGACTTCGATTTTCGACGCGTAGACTTTGATCGAGCAAACCTCGTCGCGCTACAGCATTTAGAACTGGTCGATCCTTGGGTACAGAAGCACAAAAGGTTAGTCGAGAAGAAGTATAGTGACCGGGGCATACAGAGGACGCAGGGAGAAATAATCAAAGAGCACAACTCAGATTTCACGCGTTGGTTTAGGCAGACGCTCCTTGATAATCCCCCGCGCTCGCATTCTTCTGACACGGAAAAGATCATATTCACCTTGTCGCAGGGACCGATGCAAAACCTGGTGACCTATCAGGCGTATGATATCAACGGCTACACATTCTACACGGAGGAAAAGGACAACAAGTGTGATTATCAGAACTCAGGCGTAACGTCGGAATTCTACACCGATGACAACATGAAGGAAAGATTCTACGGAAGAATCGAGGAGATCTGGGAGCTCGACTACTGTGGAGAAAAGGTGCCGATGTTCCATGTCAGATGGGCAAAGAGTGTCGAAAGAGAAGACCGGTATTTCACAACCATGGTTATACCCGAAGCAGCCAAATCCAAGGCCGTCGGTGCAAACGTGGCCGCGAAAAATGAACCGTGGGTACTGGCTACCAAAGTGGACCAATGTGTTTCCATTACCGACCCGACAAAGCCTAGCCGTGTTGTCGTGAGGAGAGGAAAAAGAAACATCATCGGAATGGATGGAGTCTCCAACGAGCAAGAATTCGACCAGTACGGCGATCCAAAGATTGAAGATGACGACGACTACGATGCAGCAACATACATCACAAGAAGAAAAAGGACAACCCTACCCAAAAAAGGTAGCCCGTTCGAAAGAAGAAACATTAAAGTGGCGGGGCTAAATTATTCAACCGCGACAAAGAAGGGAAAAAAGATTGTAAAACGCTAGCTCAAAAATATTGTAAAACGCGTGGTCGAAAAAGATTGTAATATTCATGGACAAAGTATTATGAAATTTAGTTATACTTCGAATCATATTTGTAACACTTTTATGACATATATCACTACTTTTGGGCATGTTTGGAATATTTAAAAGTATTTTAAAAACAAAACAAACTTGTATGGCATATATCACCACTTTTGGACATTTTTGTGAACATTTAAAAGTATTTTTAAAATAAAAATAAAAAAGTGGAGCACCAGGATTCGAACCTGGGTGCTTAGAGTTTGGAATAGAGCTAAGGGGCTAGAACCAGTGGGCTATGACAGTAGTAGTGTTAACAGAAGGGGTGGCCGCCCTCTTATCTGGTCGTCCAACAGACATAGGTGTAGCGCACCCTGGCCAAGTGCGCTACGGATAACCGTAGCGCACTTGGCCAGGGTGCGCTACGCCTATGTCTGTTGGACGCTAGTCAACCGCGCCGGTTCCATCTCTCACAGACGACACCACGCACCGCGCCGCTCTGCATCTCACAGACAGCTCTCGAGGAGGAGGAAGCCCACCACCGCCACGCTGCCCATCATCGTGGAGGAGGAGGAAGCTCTCGAGGAGGAGGAAGCTCTCGTGGAGGAGGAGGAAGCTCTCGAGGAGGAGGAAGCTCTCGTGGAGGAGGAAGCTCTCGTGGAGGAGGAGGATCGCGCCGCCCGTCGTCGTCCGCCCGTCAGAGGTAGCCCCTCCCCTGTCTCTCCCTCTCTCCCTCCCCTGTCTCTCCCTCTCTCCCCTGTCTCTCCCTCTCTCCCATGTCTCTCCCTCTCTCCCTCTCTCCCTTGTCTCTCCCTTCCTCCCTCTCTCCCTCTCTCCCCTGTCTCTCCCTCTCCCTCTCTCTCTCTCTCCCCTGTCTCTCCCTCCCCTGTCTCTCCCTCTCTCCCTCTCTCCCCTGTCTCTCCCTCCCCTGTCTCTCCCTCTCTCCCTCTCTCCCCTGTCTCTCCCTCTCTCTCCCCTGTCAGAGTTAGGGTTCATGGTTCAGAGGTTGCTAGGTTGCTAGGTTGCTAGGGTTCAGAGGTTGCTAGGTTGCTGCTAGCAGGTCTGAATGGTAGAATAATTATCATGTCTGAATGGTAGAATAGCTAGTGAATTCTGGCCCCCATCAAAAAACATACAGCAAAGTTAGGGTTCATGGTTCAGAGTAGTGCAGCTATTGGTGTAGTGCAGCTATTGGTTCAGAGTAGTGCAGCAAAGTTAGGGTTCATGGTAGAACAGCTCGTTGTTCACAACTCCCAGGTTCTATTACCATTAGAAATGACAGGCAACTCCCAGGTTCTGCTATTGGTGCAGTGTTGGCATGCTATTATTAGAAATGACAGGCAAACACTGATCCCACATAATGACAGGCAACTCCCTTTATTGTCTACACTGTTTGTTACCATACTTAATATGGTTCTGCTTTTAGTGTTGCATCCAATATGCATTTGTTGTAAATAACTGATGGAAAAGCTCCCCTCTGAAATATTCATATATTCTCAATTAAATGCTCCCCTCTAAGATATAGGTAGTTGACAGAGATACAATTGTATGCTATTGATGAACATTTTTAATTGTCCTTGGATTATGCTATCGATAGATATATATATATATATATCACTAATGATGCAAGCTTAATTTAGATTGACCTTGGATTATTCAGTACACCAAGGTTTAAATGCTCAAGTACTTCTAGTTCTAGGTATTAATTTAAATAAGAGAGTGCGAAAGCTGATGCTTCAGGGTTGTACAACATCTGGTTTTGCACTCCTGGGTCGACACTTAATTTTTTTTAAAAACTCTGTTGACACATAAGGTTCAGATTTATCTCTGTTGACAGTATTGACACATTAGGGTTCAAAGTAGTGCAGGAGGTTGTTGACACATTAGGGTTCAGAGTAGTGCAGGAGCTTATATGATCATGTTTGTGCCCCTGACTGAATATGGTAGCTGTTCTGGTGTTATGGTTCCACCATTTTATTTGTTCCATTATGCCCATAGATGTGGTAGCTGTTCTAGTGTTGGTGTTCCTTGCAAAACTTGCTGCCATCAAGTCCAGTAATTTTTGCTGAAACAGATTTATTGTGTGCTGGTTGTGCTGTTGTGCTGGCTATACTGGGCCATTTATGTTGGTTGTGCTGGCTATGATGGCCATTTATTGTGTGCTAGCTATGCTGGCCATATATATGCAGGTTCTTGTATGAAACGAGTCCCGATTTTTGCCGGAATGTTGATTAACTTCCGTTTCGGCAGAAATCGGGCACTCCTAGTTTAAGAAAATTAGAAAAGGTCATGCCGGATTTTTCCGTGCATTTAACCAATTATTTGTTTTTTATTAGTGCAAAGATGTGTGACAACGACGAGGCTGGATGTTCTAAGCGCATCAGCGCTGAAGGAGAACTCAGACCTCCGAATAAACAATTGACATTCTGGGAGGCGGCCCAGCGTCTAGAAGACGATGAAGAATACCATCCTTCGGAGAGCGAGGATGATGAGATGGAAGACGCGGAGGAAGAAGCCGAAGGAACGGCGGACGATGAAACCACTGATGGCGGCGAGGGCACAGGGAGTGGTAGCAACCCTCCTAAGAAGAAGAAGCCGAAGGACCGGCGCCCGAACACGGTCGGCACGGTCAGGAAGGAAATTACCGAAGTGAGCCCATCAGTGGTTCCTTTGGAGCCCGCCCTTGTCGTCAAAGGGTACGGTGGGCAAGTGGCGGCGATCACCCGGACAACCATCTCGATCAACACCGAGAATCTCCGGCATAAAGATAATGGCCACTTGCGCACACTCCTCTTCGAGAAGCTGCATGCAAGATACAAGTTCCCTGCTAAGTATCAGAACTCAAATTATCATGGGAACGAAGTAAACAAATCCGCCCTCACAAAGATGAGCACCGCCCTAGCCAGCTGGAGAACCCGGATAAAGAAGAAGATCTATAAAGAAGGCAAAAGTCTCGAGGAGATCCAGAAGATTGACCCGCTGATCACCGAAGATCAGTTCCGAGAGTTCAAGGAGAGGTGTGAATCCGAAAGAGCCCTGGCCAATAGTAATCGGGGAAAGGTGCTGCAGGCGATGAATATAGGTCATCACCATCTCGGATCTGGTGGATACAGAACCGCGGAGGCCAAATGGAATAAGGAGGACGAAGAGTATAAATCCAAGGGGATAGAAAACCCCTTTGCCAAATTCGAACCCGGGCAGGTTCAAAACTTCATCAGGGCCCGTTACCATGTGGACCCAAAAACCAAAAAACTCACCGCGGATCCTGCGGTGAAGGAATTCGAGGAAATTTTGGTAAGTATAATCTAATTACCGCGGATCAACACGATTGCAATCTAATCGGTGATCTAAATGATTCACTGTTACTTCTTCTGCAGGAGGAGGAAATTGTTGCTAGTCATGGATCCCAGGGTTCCTCATCCCAGGGGTCGACGGCGGCCACCCGGTGGGATAACCCTTTTAACAGGCCGATGAACCGGACCAAGAAAATAGAGCCGGTTACGAAGAAGTCGTCGTCGGCTGGCCGTCTGGCCGGCCTCGGGGGTAAGAATTGGGTGGATCATTTTGGTCCACCGCCGAGGACGCATGTGGCACCGTCGGGAAGGAGCGAGGAGGAAAACCGAGAGGTTCAAGAACTTAAGGCACAAGTGGCGCGGATCCCGCAGATCGTCCAAGACAACCTGGCAATCACCCTCACGTCCTTCCTGCCTACCTTGGTGGAGTCAATAGCGAACTGGAGTGCGGGTGGTCGAGTAGGGTGGTGCCCGATTCCAAGCATGGTCAGCATCCACTCGAACAACGCGGCGCCGACGAATCAGGCGAACTACGTGTTCGTGACTCCGCCCGCTAGCACCGCGGCGCCGCAAGTGTTGGTGACTCCCCCTGCCATCACCGCGGCGCCGGAGTACATGTTGGTGCCCCCCTGCCATCGTCGCGGCGGCACCGGAGCTCCAAGCACCCGTCGGTAGGGAGAATACACCAGCGGCCAGCACCGCGCCATCAAGCATCCCTTCCGTCTCTTGCACGCCCGTCGCCGTATGCGGTGCGTCGACATTAGCCGATCTCGACGCCATCACGGTAAAAAAATTGCTTTAATTACCACCTTATTTCATGCCATCTATATATTACTCTTATGGCATCTCGCTCTGACGACGCCGTACATGTTTTCCGCAGACGGATGTTCCTTGCACTCTCTTATGCTACGTGAACAACGAGCTGAGGGATGTTGCCAAGGGTACCATCGTTCAACCCTTGCAGCGCACGTTCCACTCAAAGCCGATGCCAGATAGCGTGCACAGGGTTAAAATTAGTCGGGTGCTAAGGGGCTGCGACGACCTGGAACCTCCCATTCAACCCCCAGGAGCGGATGAAGAAGAGTCGTATGTCCTCAGAAGTTGCTTCGGCTTATTCTTGCTATGGCCAAAGAGCATGATCCGTTTGGGGACGGCGGGGGCCATCACGCCACAGACAACAGCACCGCATGTCGTGCCAGCGACAAGCGGTGGCAAGGCCCCCTTACCGCCCTCGCCGTCACCTCCACGCGGTGGGTCGGATGATCATGTTGATGATATGCACATGGCGCAGGATCCGGCCAAGGACGACGAAGACTGGAATGATCACTTCTTCAGCACTCAGTTTGGCAACGAAGAAGACCTAGCTGGTGGCCCCACAGAGAAAGCCACTATCACCAAGCGTCTGTTTGGTTCTCAGGAGACGCCTCCAGCTTGCGCCTTTACAGAGCCAGCTAATACAACCAACCGGCCCTTTATTCTAAGCCCTGACACACTACATAGGGCGGCCGGTGCTCAGATTGCGGTGCCTGCCCGCTATGCAAAAGGAAAAAAGGGCAGGAAAAGAAAATCTAGCAGCTCGAGCCAGCCGGTGGCGTCAACAACTGCGAATCCGATCAGGTTTCGGGCGGGCCACCAAGACCCGAGGGTATTATGTGGAGGATTCATGTGGCGGGTGAGCCCATGCTACCTAAGAATTTGCGGAAGCTCGCCAGTTCGGAACTGCAGAGTGTGCATGACGGCGTGCTGACGATAGAGAGACGCCTTCTATCGGAGAAAGATCCCTCGCACCCGGTATTCGTGGTTAAGGTGCCACTAGGCTTGGGCTTCGTCGACACTGCCCCCGCGGATCTGTTCTTCCTGCGGTTCGAGGACATCTTCAATATGTTCCACCTATACCCGCTGCATTATACCATGGTCCGTCTCTTTTCTCTCAGCCTGGCCATGCAAATCATTAGAGAGAACACACCGGGCATCGCTATAGTGGACCCCTACTACATGCGTGACGGCTGCTTGGGTTCCCCCGCCGAACGACGTATCGTGGCCTCGTACCTAAAAAGAATCCTCGTGGCGAACAAGACAAAGGAATACATTCTCGTGCCTTACTTTCCCGAGTAAGTCGTTATTCGCTCGCCACCGTCGATTGGCTTTATTAGATCATCATCATTCTTTTTCCAACACATTCCATTTGAATTTTTTGCGCAGAGATGAACACTGCATGCTCATCTCCTTATCGCCGAAGCATTCCCACGCCACGTATTTCAACTCGGGGAGTCTAGAAAAGAAGAAAAACTACGACAAGATCAAGGAAGTTCTGGATGATGCTCTCACTGGCTTTGCCTCGACGGAAGGCACCAGCTTCGTGCGTAAGAAGGTCAAGTTCGGCAGGCACGTCTTCAACCACGTAACGGAGTTCCCCTGCGTGAAGCAGCCGGAAAACAGTAAGAAGGAAGCCTACTACGCACTCCATCACATGAGGGCGTTCCTACTTGACCAGCAGAATTCTACGCTGCCAGATCATCTCAAACAGTGGGCCGAAGCAAAGGCCAAGATCAATGATTCGGATATTAGACAAGAGATGTATCGCATCCAGCAGTTTGGGGCAATCATCTTTCGTGATGTCATGACTTCGGGGGGGATCTTCTACGGAGGAAATATCCCGAATAACCGTGACATAGAAGATCGCCTAGAGATGCAGGGTGACTATAGGAAGTTCATGACGAGACAAGGCGTCCTCCCGTTCCCTAAGCCGAGCCAGAAGGCTTGATGTTGGCCTAGTTGTAGTTACAAACTATAGATGACCTTTGTGTGTGTGTGGACGACAAGTGAACTTATTTTGCTTATTATTATTATATATCAATCAATGCTTGGTTTTTTTGCTTACTCTTTGGTCCTTTGCTCAATTTGTTCCTTCTTTTTTTCTTTACTCTTTTTTCGAGAATAATGCCGATGATTGAAAGTCGTGGCACACTATATATGTGAATGTGCTACGATGGGATTGTATGCCTTGTGCTATGCACAAGTCCAGGTGTTGTGCATCCTACTTGGCGTACAGTTTCATCGTAGCATATTCCTGTGTCCAATGACCTATGTATATATATGAGGCATGCTTTTTGAGTTACTTTGGTATTTTTCGAGAATAATACCGATGATTGAAATGTCGTGGCACACTATATGTGAATGTGCTGCGATGGGATTGTTCGCCTTGTGCTATGCACAGGTCCAGGTGTTGTGCATCCTACTTGGCGAACAGTTCCATCATAGCATATTCCTGTGTCGAACAACCTAGTTATATATGAGGCATGCTTTATAAGTTTGGTCTTTTTGATTTAGGAGTACTTTCTATAAGTGTATCTTCATATGCGACTTTAATTATATATGTTTTTTTCAATAGTCGGTTAATTATTATTGTCAACTTATAGATGACGTGGTACGTCGTGTACAAGGGACGGGTTCCCGGAGTCTACGATGATTGGGAAGACTGCCGGAGACAGGTGCACCGTTTTAGCGGCAATAGCTACAAAGGGTACAACACTATGGCGGAGGCAGAAGCTAGATACATGCGCTATCTAGCGGGAGTTAGGACAAGGAACCGGATGAAGACCTACACCTTCGTCGCGGCGGTGATCATGCTTATCTTCTTTGGTTATTTATCCCGCGTTTGTGTCTAGCTAGCTAGTTTAGATGTCTAGGCGAGCTTTCGAGCTCTAACTTGTTCGATCGACACATGTATTAGCATGTACCAACTACTACTTTGTAACATGATCGAAACAATGTAACTTAGACTATGTATTCATGTATGAGACTTATCTATATGTATTTGTTTTAATCTTGTTTTTCATATTGAGTATTTATATATATAATTATATATCTTGTATCTGTGTGTGTATATCTGCTGTAATATTGTATATAATCTGTATTGCATATAATCTGGCTCGGAAATTAAAAAAAATACATCTGCGGCGCACATGGTCTACCTTCTGTGGCGCACTACAGCTAAAGCGCACTATGGAAGTTTGGTGGCGCACTAGGTAGTGCGCCACAGAAGATCCCAGGGGTAGCGCACCATGCCAAACTTCTGTGGCGCACTAGGAGGTGCGCTCCGCCTATCTCTACACAACCGTGGCGCACTAGACAGTGCGCCACGGCTGAGAGATAGCCGTAGCGCAAGGCCCGTGGTGCACTGCCAGTGCGCCACGGATGGGCATTTCTGGTGCGCCACTAACGGCCTGTTTCCTAGTAGTGTGAACCAAATTGAATGAAACCAATTTTGTTAGAAATTAGATGAAAATATCTAATCACTCCCGTTGAATTCAAATAGTTTAAACATATAGATCACCCTTAGTAAAAATAACAAGACAATAGCTTTTATCACTTCAAACGTTTTTCTAAAATCAACCATAAATGATTTTGAGTTGATTCCAACTCTCAAAAATCACATTGGCCATGACCTATCTGAATATGTAAAAATATATAGATTTACATGCAGTAGTCCTGGACCAAAATTAAAGAATGGCTTTATAGTCAATTCTAGTCACATAAATGTTTTTAAATGGCATTGTTAAAATTTGCAATTTAGACAAATCACTTTAAATCACATTCCCAAGTATTGGAATATGTGGTGATGACATGTGTCAATATGATCCCATATTTGAACTAGAGAATATCAAATCTTAAGTAACTTTTCAATGAGTAGAAATTACTTTTCTAAAATAGGATAAATAAAATCTTGTCACCCTTTTCTTGTAATGATAGATATGATGCTAGATCATCTAGTATGGATCCTTGTGTGTTAAATAGAAGTAGTTAACTATTGTTTGGTGATTGTGTACCACGTATTTATTTATAGACGGTAGTATTAATCCAGGATACAAGGAGGAAGAATTCTACAAAGAAGAGGAAGATCAGTTCGACCACCTTACCAACCATGGCAAGCTACATTATGCAAGCTATTCTATGCAAGCTAAGTTAAACCATGCAAGCATGCATATTTGTTACCACCTTGAGTATACCAATCCCAAGTTTTACCAGCAAGCTTTATCTTTTTTATCCTTTTTGCAAAGTTACTCAAGTAGTTAATTAATTGGTGATTAGTGGAAAATTAGGAAACATGTCATCAAGAGCTTGGAACTTGATGTAGGTAGTTACACTTGATTAGCACCCCTCAATAGTGACACCCCCATTGATAGATGCTAGTGCCAAACTAAACTTGATCACTATAGATGGGAACAAATGATTATGAAAACATTGGAATGATGAGTCATTCTATTGAAATGTTTTGACATGTGTTATGGACACAATGAGTTGAAGATGATATTGAATGAAATATGTGCCCTGACTTCGATAAAAACTGATGGTTGGGTTCGTATGCGATACCATTCCAATTTTACCGTACAACCATAATACCCGAGTTTGGGTAGGGCTTAACTGGGAGTTTATGTGTGTTAGTATGTGTTCCCTCGCGGAACGAGGTGAGATGAGGCTACCTTGTGAATATGAATGCCCACCTGTGCAGTTCCTAGGATGACAGATGGTCATGGCTGGGAGGCCAAACTCATAGGGGGTGTGCCTATACTAGGGTGTGTAATTGAAAGGTTAGGATCGATTATCCGCATACCAAGTATGATGATTCAGGGTTATTCCTGACGGATGTATTGAATGTCGTGGTGAAAGTGTACCACCTCTGCAGAGTGTTAAACTATTCATATAGCCGCGTCCACGGTCATGGACAGTTGGATGGCCATACTGTTCCGTTGTTAGATGTTTTCAAAATGACTTGTGACTTAAAGTATGACTTGTGACTTAAAGTATGACTTTGACTTGACTCCACAAGGATGTGGATATGAAACCAGGTTCCCACTTCAGTAACCTAGACAACTAAAGTTAGGTCTTCACTACCAAGTACTTATGAAATAAAATTGGCTTGTTGCAAACAAACCTAGAGCTTAGGATTCCTACTAAAATTGGCTTACTGCTTTAGTGAAAGTTTGTGAGTACTTAAAATTACTCATGGATTTGTCCCTGGCTATTACCATGGCCAGACTACGAACGAGACTACGAGGAGGATGGACAACATGACGCCTACGATAACTAGGATCATCTCAATCTTCATATGCCTCGAGGAGGAAGCAACTCATCTTAGGACCTGATGGTCCAAATTCTGCAAATGCTAGTAGCCGATCGAGATGCCGGTAGGACCGAGCGTCAAGCCAATCTCGCCACTCTTCAACAGATCGCCCAAGGCCATGGAAAACAAGATCATCATGGATCCAAGCTTAAGAATTTATAGAACACTAATCCCCCTATCTTTAGCAAATCTAAAGAGCCCCTAGATGCTGACGATTGGCTGCAAACAATGGATAACAACTTAGAAGTGGTAGGAGTGGATGTTGTGGAAAAAGTGTTGTTTGCCACCCACTATTTGGCAAGTTCTGCAAGAGCATGGTGGAATAGCACTCGTACAATGAACGGAGGCCAGATGATGACTTGGGAGGAATTCAAACTCAAGTTCAGCCGAACCCATGTGCCACCAGGTTTGATTCTAAGGATGAGGGATGAGTTCAAGGAACTGAAGCAGGGGAGAATGACTGTGGTGGAATACCGTGACAGGTTTCTGTCTTTGTCTAGGTATGCCCCTAATGAGATTGTTAATGAAGCCAAGAATAAGGAGAGATTTTTGAATGTTCTGCACGATGAGATACAGACAGTGTTGGTCAATATTCATTTTGTCGATCTAGAAGCTCTAGTGGATTTTGCTATCCATATGGAAGGAAAGATCAACCAAGCCACTGAGAACCGTAAGCATCGTATGATGCACCAGCCTGGACCCCACCATACCCCAAAGTATCGCCCCAGTCTGTCTGCAACATTTGCAGCAAGGAACCACAGGCCACATATGACTCGTCCGAACTTTCCCAACCGTAACAGAGGAAACCTGATGCCCGGAGGCAACAACTACAACACCAGCAACCCCAATAACTTCAACCATGCACCTCCAAGGCCCACCCACAACAACAACAATACAACCCCAAGGACTGGAAGTAATGTTGTGCATGTCGCCGAGAAGGACAAGTCCATGATCCCCTGCTTTGAATGTGGAGTGACGGGTCACTACTCCAATGAGTTCCCCAAGAAGATTGATGCAGCACCCAATTTCACTGCACCTGCCCAGCAGCAGCGTCGTGTCCAACCTGGAAAGAGATTTGCCCCAGGCAACCTGCACAACTGTACCGGCCGTCCGTTCCACATGAATAATGAAGAATCCCAGGAAGCGCTAGATGTCGTGCTAGGTATTTTTTCTGTTAACTCAGTACTTGCAAGAGTGTTGTTTGATTCTGGAGCATCACACTCGTTTGTTACAAAAGAATTTGCATGTACTAGTAAGATTCTGTAGGGGTTTGTAGCATGGAAAACAAAAAAATTCTACCGCATGCACACAAACAAGCCAAGATCTATCTACTAGATTGTAGCAATGGGTCGATAGAAGCACTAAACCTCGAAGATTCCAAAGCGGTTAACGAGAGCAGATTCTCGTGGGTGATGTAGTCGTACACTTTTCGATCTCAAGATCGTGTAGACGATCCTTCTGGCACTGCGTTCCGGCAGCGCTTCCGCAGTCGATCACACGTTCGGTACACGATGAAGACCTTCCTCTCCCTTGTTCCAGCAGGCAGCGGAGGTTGTAGTTCTCCCCTCGCGATTCCGGCAGCACGACGGCGTGGTGTCGGAAGTAGAGGGAGGATCCCGCAGGGCTTCGCCTAAGCTGAAGTGAGTTATGGTGGATCTAGGGTTTCCTGGTGATCTAGGGTTTAGAATACCGGGAGGAGGAGGAGGTGTCGGCGGCGGCTAGGGCGACGGCAACGAACCGGCGGCGGCGCGAGGCGGCGGCGGCTTGGCGCGGCAGTGGCTTGGGTGTGGGTGGGCTAGGGCTTGGTGTTTTGGGGCAGCCCTCCCCCTCTATTTATAAGAGGGGGGCAGCCTTGGGAGTGGTGGGTTTGAATCCAAACCCAAACCCAAGTTGGATTGAGAGAAGGACTTGTTTCTTCTTCCACTAGGAAACCATTGTTCCAGTTTGAATTTTCAAACCCGTTTAACTTTCAATTTAGAGCTTTAATTCTCTATTGCAAATGCCCACACCAAGTGACCTAGGATATGATCCAATCATTCCACTTATCCATGACACATTCATGGACCATTCCCCTTTCGGTCCGATGAACCTTCTAGACCCTTCTAGAACATCTTCGATGAAAACATCGGAATCTTTCGCAAACTCCGGAATCGGACTTTCCTTCTATGAATCTTATTCTCCGGACCATTCCGGATCTCTTTGTGATATCCCGGATCCCATCTGAGACTCCGAACAACATTCGGTATCCCTACTAACATTCCATATCTACTAAACAACATTGAATCCTTAAGTGTGTCTCCCTACGGTTCGTGAACTATGCGGACATGAATGAGACACTTCTCCGATCAATAACCAATAGAGGAATCTGTAAATTCATATGGCTCCCACATATTTATACGATTACTTTGCGATCGAATGAACCACTTACATACGATACCAATTTCCCTTTGTCTCATGATAGTTTACTTATCTGAGGTTTTGATCGTCGGTATATTTGCATACCTAGTTCAACCTCGTTACCGATAAGTACTCTTTTCTCGTTCCCGTGATATGTGATCCCTTGTGAGCCAGTCACATGCTTGCAAGCTAATTGGATGACATTCCACCGAGAGGGCCCAGAGTATATCTATATGTCATATGGATGGACAAATCCCACTCTTGATCCATGTGCCTCAACACATACTTTCTGAACACTCAATGCCACCTTTATAGACACCCAGTCACGGTGTGGTGTTTGATGTCATCAAAGCATCCTTCTGGTGATGGTGATTAGCATGATCTCATGGTCGAAGGAATTAGGTTACTATGTATCAGAAAGCTTATAGCAAACGAACTATTGAAATGACTTGATCTTTATGCTACGCTTATCTATAGGAGTATGTCCATCATACCATTCTCCTAATGATATGATCTTGATGTTAATAACATCTCAATGTTCATGATCGAGAAACCACGATCATCTATTAACCAACAAGCTAGTATTATAAAGAGGATTTACTAGGGACTCTAATTTATCTTACAAATCACACAAGTATTAATGTTTCCGGTTAATACTGTTATAGCATGAATGTAAACATTTATCATAAAGACAAAGATATAATAATAACCACTTTTATTATTGCCTCTAGGGCATATCTCCAACAGATTCACAACAAATTTGAATCATGTTATGATAGTTCAAATACCTGGGTCAACTACCAAAGCTAGAAACATTTGCAAGGCCGTACCTATGAGAATTCATGGAATAGATTTCTATGCCAATCTAATATTACTTGGAACCAAAGGTTTGGAAGTAGTACTAGGAATGGATTGGATGTCGAAACATCAAGGATTAATAGACTGTGCCAAGAAATCCATAACCATGACCAGTAGCACCGGAGTATCAGTTGAGCATGTGTCTGAGACACTGCCTTGGCAATTCAAGTGCAACAAGAGTTTAGCCCAACCAACCCTAGACCAAGTCAAAGTAGTCTGTGAATACGATGATGTATTCCCAGATGAATTACCTGGTATGCCCCTAGATCAGGATATCGAGTTTATCTTTGAACTAATCCCTGGAAATAAACCCATAGCTCAGAGATCCTATAATATGAACCTAGCGGAGTTAGTGGAGCTCAAGAAGCAACTTGATGACATGTTGAGCAAAGATCTGATTCAACCAAGTGCATCGCCCTGGAGATCACCTGTTTTGTTTGTGGATAAGAAAGATGGTGCCACCCGTTTATGTATGGATTATCGGAAGTTGAATGACGTCACCATCAAGAACATGTACCCACTGCCAAAGATAGAAGATTTGTTTGACCAGTTGATCGGTGCCAGAGTATTTTCTAAGATTGATCTTAGAACTGGTTATCATCAACTAAAAATTTGTCCAATGGATATCAAGACTGCCTTCACTACCTGATATGGATTGTATGAGTACAAGGTCATGTCATTTGGATTAACTAATGCCCCCACTTATTTCATGAACCTCTTCTTGGATAAGTTTGTCGTTGTTTTCATCGATGAAATTTTGATCTATTCCAAGTCGGAAGAAGAACATGAACAGCACCTAAGAACCATCCATGGAACCATTAGAGAGCATAAGTTGTATGCCAAGTTCAGCAAATGTGAATACCGGTTAAAGGAAGTAGGATTCCTAGGACATATCTTGTCGGCCGGAGGAGTTGTCATCGACCCTGCCAAGATTAAGGATGTCAAAGAATGGAAATCCCTAACCACTCAAACCGAAGTTCATGCATTTTTGGGATTAGCAGGATATTACCGCAAGTTTGTTGAAGGATTTTCAAGCATTGCAAGGCCGATGACTCAGCTATTGAAGAAAGACAAGAAGTTTGAATGGACGGACAAATGTGAAGCAAGTTTTCAAGAAGTCAAGAAGAGATTAATTTCAGCCCCAATTTTGATCATGTCGGATATCACGAAGCCCTTTGACGTGTATTGTGATGCATCCAAGATTGGTATTGGATGTGTGTTGATGCAAGGAGGCAAAGTAATATCATATCTATCCAGACAACTGAAGCAACATGAGCAGAATTATCCAACCCATGACTTAGAATTGGCAGCCGTAGTTTTAGCCTTGAAGACATGGCGTCATTACCTCATGGGTAACCGATGTGAGATTTATTAAGATCACAAGATCTTGAAGTATATTTTAACCTAGAAGGAGCTGAATATGAGACAAAGGAGATGGATATAGTTAATCAAGGATTATGACCTTGACATTCACTACCACCCCGACAAGGCCAATGTGGTAGTGGATGCTCTTAGTAGACTGCCGTGTAGATTAAACACCATGATTATGAAAGGGCAGCCAAGCTTGCATAAGGAGTTGGAAGATTTCAGAATGGAGCTAGTTAGCAAAGGATTCCTAGCCAGTATTGAATTTCAACCCACTTTTATCGGTCAGATAAAGGAAGCTCAGAAAGGAAATGCCAGCATCGACGGAATTAAGCGTCGTATCGATACAGGGAAGGTACCCAGACTCACGGAAGATGAAGAAGGAGTTTTGTGGTATAAGGGACGAATCTGTGTGCCAGCAGATTCAGAGTTGAAGCAAGTCATTTTTCAAGAAGCCCATGATACTCTTTATTCCATTCATCCGGGAGGAACGAAGATGTATCAGGATTTGAAGGAGCAATTTTGGTGGCAAAAAATGAAGAGAGAAGTCGGAAGCTATATCGCCAAGTGTGATATCTGTCAGAGAGTCAAAGCGGAACATCAGGGACCCGGAGGATTTGCATCCTTTGCAAATTCCAGAATGGAAATGAAACTCGGCCAGAATGGATTTCATCACCGGTTTGCCTACATCTAGTAGGGGAAATGATTCTACTTGGGTCATAGTGGATAGAATTTCCAAAGTAGCTCATTTCATACCAGTCAAGACCACTTATCAAAGCTCGAAGCTAGGAGAGTTATATATTGCTAGAAAAGTCAGTCTGCACGGAACCCCCAAGACCATTGTGTCAGATCGAGGAACCCAGTTTACCTCAAGGTTTTGGAAGAAAGTCCAAGAAAGATTAGGAACCAAACTGAACTTCAGCACGACTTATCACCCACAGATAGATGGACAAACGGAAAGAGTAAACCAGATACTCGAAGATATGTTGAGAGCATGTGTGCTAGAATATGGATCTAAATGGGAAGACGGCCTTCCTTTCGCAGAATTCTCATAAAACAACAGTTATCAAGCCAGTTTGCATATGGCCCCATTTGAGTTTTGTATGGAAGGAAGTGTCGTACCCCCTGAATTGGTCGCAAGTAGGAGAGAGTCAGATATTCAGACCAGACATCCTACAAGAAGCCGAAGAAAAGGTTCACAAGATCCGTGAGCACCTCAAGACCGCTCAATCCAGACAAAAGAGTTATGCTGAAAAGAGACATCGAGACCTGAAAGGAATGTAGCGTTTCCAAATCAAAGGAAAGCTTCCACCCAGATATATTGGACCCTTCAAGATTTTAAGTCGCCGAGGAGAAGTATCGTATCAGCTATAACTACTAGAAGAGATGTTAGCCGTTCATGATGTGTTCATATCTCATTACTTCGGAAATGCTTGGAAGTTCCAGAGAAGACATAAGTGTTCAAGAACATCGATCACAAAGACGTGGCCATCAACCTGGATTTAACCTATCGTGAAGTACCCGTTAGTATTTTGGAAGAAGCTTTTAGAACTACCCGGACCAAGAGTATCAAGTTTCTCAAAATCCAGTGGAGCAACCATTCTGAAGAAGAAGCCACCTGGGAACGAGAAGACTACATAAGGATGGAGTTTCCCGATCTCTTTAGTTCCTAGTTTTTCCTGAATCTCGGGACGAGATTCTATTGAAGGGGGTAAGGTTTGTGACACCCTAAAAATATTAATGAGGATATCAATTTCTAATCAACCAAAATTAGGGTTAACAAAAACTTTTAATTAATAAACAATATTTTAATGCATGTGTGTTATGAATGTGTATGGATGTTTTGCAATGCCATCTTTGATTGTTGTAAATGATGAGAAATGGTTTAAAGATCAAAACCATATCATCTAGGTCAAATCCAAACCAGATCAAAACAAAAGAAAATCAAGATATGAAGCATATGACCTAATGGTCATTTTTGCAAAAGTTAACACTTAGCTCACTTTGAGCATATCTAGCAATTGATTTCAAACGGAAATATCCCTTTATTTTCTCACCTTGCTAGACCAAGTGACACTGAACACAATGGAGCTTTCAGACCTTGCAGAAACCATTTCAAATCCATTTGAGAGGCAATTCAAAATTGAATCTATCTTATGCATCAAGATAGTCATTTTTGGAAAACCACTAAAACCTTCACCACTTATCAAACCTTTGCACCTAGAGACTACCAAGCTTATGACCAGCACACCCACCAAAAATAACTTGAAAATGTGAAAGTTTAGTTCTTGCAGCCATTTGGTCAAACACCTAGTGATCACAGTATAACCTCAACAACCATCTACTATTTTGATCATCTTTGTGACCTCAGCGAGCCCCTACGACGTGCCCTTAACTCTCCCAGTACCAGCCCGTGTAATTGAGCTCATATCACTCGCCGTTGTGACCAGTGGAAATGGTACCCGAGCTCACCCTTGCCACCCCGACGCGGACACGCTACCACAGACTGCACCGCCCTTGCCCATGATGTCTAGGAGGTAGCCATGACCTCACCGCCCCCACCTGTGCACTCCTCGACCAACGACCGCCCGCGGAGACGCCAGTGCAGCCACGCCCATTTAACACCCGACCATGCCGATCGCCGCGCCAGAGCGCCGAGCAATCACGCGCGAACATGCCGCGCCTCGTTCTCTCCTTCCGCCAATAAGTTCGTCGGGACACCACCAATCGCCCAGACATGCTCGTTTGACCCCGCGAGCACCGTGACCACCGTACACCGTGATGAATGCTGACGGTACCGCCAGCCCGTGCAATTGAGCTTATATCACTCGCTGTTATGACCAGTATAAATAGAGCCCTCCCCCGGCCTCAAAACGCACACCATTCCACTCCCCTCTCACCCAGAAACCTCACTGACCCATACCTGGAGCAAGGCGAGCACCACTTAGTCGGAATTTCACCGGAGCCCGCCGCTGCACTGGAGAAGAGGAACCAGCTCTAGGAGTCGCCCCCGAAGCTGCCGCGACCACCAGTCGAACCGTCGTCGTCGAATCGCCCGTTAGCCCACCTCGTTGGACCTAGATGGAGCCCTGGTAAGCCCCGACGATCCCCACCGTAGCACTAGGGTTCAGTCTCGCGCGCCCCGTGCGACGGAGACGACGACGTGGAGCCGTCGATCATGCTCTAATCATGCGGCCCAGATTAGAGGATACCCTTTCGTTTTAACTCAGCCACTAATGAGTGGGACCAACCCCAATGCAGCCTACCGCGCACGTGTTGCATAGTTGGGCCAGACCGTTAGCATTCCCGCGCTAGCCAACCGATTCAAACTTAGATTTTTCTTTTAATTCAAAATCCTATACTATAGGTAACTTTGAAAATTAATTCAGAAAGATTCGCTGAACCAAATTGAATGAAACCAGTTTTATTAGAAAGTAGATGAAAATATCTAATCACTCCTACTGGATTCAAATAGTTTGAATCTATAGATCACCCTCAGTAAAAATAACAAGACATTAGCTTTTATCACTTCAACCATTTTTCTAAAATCAATCATAAATGATTTTGAGTTGATTCCAACTCTCAAAAATCACATTGTCCATGACCTATCTAAATATGTAAAAATATATAGATTTACATGTAGTAATCCTGGACCAAAATTAAAGAATGGCTTTATAGTCAATTCTAGTCACATAAATGTTATTAAATGGCATTATTAAACTTTGCAATTTAGTCCAATCACTTTAAATCACATTCCCAGGTATTGGAATATGTGGTGATGACATGTGTCAATATGATCCCATATTTGAACTGGAGAATATTAAATCTTAAGTAACTTTTCAATGAGTAGAAATTACTTTTCTAAAATAGGATAAATAAAATCTTGTCACCCTTTTCTTGTAATGATAGAGATGATGCTAGATCATATAGTGTGGATCCCTATGTGTTAAATAGAAGTACTTAAGTATTTTTTGGTGATTGTGTACCTTATATTTATTTATAGACACGGGTATCAATCCGGGCTACAAGGAGGAAGAATTCTATGAAGAAGAGGAAGAGAACTTTGACAACTTTACCAACCAAGGCAAGCTACATTATGCAAGTTATTCTATGCAAGCTAAGCTAAACCATGCAAGCATGCACATTTGTTACCACCAAGCTTTATCCTTTTTATCCTTTTTGCAAAGTTACTCAAGTAGTTAATTAATTGGTGATTAGTGGAAAATTAGGAAATATGCCATCAAGAGCTTGGAACTTGATGTAGGTAGTTACACTTGATTATCACCCCTCAATAGTGACACCCCATTGATAGATGCTAGTGCTAAACTAATCTTGATCACTATAGAGGGGAACAAATGATTATGAAAACCTTGGAATGATGAGTCATTCTATTGAAATGTTTTTACATGTGTTATGGACATAATGAGTTGAAGATGATATTGAATGAAGTATATGCCCTGACTTTGATAAAAACTGATGGTTGGGTTCGGATGCGATACCATTCCAATTTTAACGTACAACCACAATACCCGAGTTTGGGTAGAGCTTAACTGGGAGTTTATGTGTCTTAGTATGGGTTCCCTAGCAGAACGAGGTGAGATGATGCTACCTTGTGAATATGAATTCCCACCTGTGCAGTTCCCAGGATGACAGATGGTCATGGCTGGGAGGCCAAACTCATAGGGGAGGGGCCTATACTAGGGTGTGTAATTGAAAGGTTAGGATCGATTATCCGCATACCAAGTATGATGGTTTAGGGTTATTCCTGACGGATGTATTGAATGTCGTGGTGAAAGTGTACTACCGCTACAGAGTGTCAAACTATTCGAATAGCCGCGTCCGCGATCATGGACAGTTGGATGGCCATATTGTTCCGTTGTCAGAAGTTTTCAAAATGACTTGTGACTTAAAGTATGACTTTGACTCCACAAGGATGTGGATATGAAACCAGGTTCCCACTTGAGTAATCTAGACAACTAAGTTAGGTCTTCACTACCAAGTACTTATGAAATGAAATTGGCTTGTTGAAAACAAACCTAGAGCTTAGGATTCCTACTTGAGTGTCTTACCGCTTTAGTGAAAGTTTGTGAGTACTTAAAATGTACTCATGGCTTTCTCCCTGGCTATTCCCAAGGCCAGACTACGAAGGATACTATGATGAGGATGGACAACATGACGCCTATGATAACTAGGATCATCTCCCATCGTCAGCATTGCATGTGACCTTGAAGATGGAGCCTATGTTACGCTATTATTCCGCTGCTATGATTTGTATTCAGACTTGATCTTATGATCAACTATTTGTAAGACTATTATGATTTGTAATGGATGATTTACTATGCTACCAATTCTGTTATGTCTCGCAAAAATGGTAAACCTGGGATTGCGATGTACGGCATAACAAGCATCTAGGATTAAAAATCCGGGTGTTGATAATTCCTAAATGGTCCATCGCATGAGTTGGTATATGTAAAGCAACCCTGGGGGTTCGAGGATCCCAACTTCCCAAACCATGTCTACAAACTTTATAAGGCGCTCTATAGGCTCAAACAAACCCCACGAACGTGGTATGAGCACCTTAGAGAGTTGTTGTTAGATCGTGGGTTTGAGGTTGGGAAAATCAATCCCACTCTTTTTACTAAGAAGGTCAATGGGGAGATTTTTGTATGCCAAATATATGTTGATGATATTATCTTTGGCTCATCTAACAAAGCTTTTAATGATGAATTCTCAAATCTTATGACTAATAGGTTCTGAATGTCTATGATGGGAGAATTAAGAGTATTTTTTAGCTTTGAGATCAAGCAAATAAGAGGAGGAACTTTCTTCAACCAAGCCAAGTATACTCAAGACATGCTCAGGAGATTCAACATGAAAGATCTAAATGGAGGTCCTACTCCCATGGCAACCAAGACTCATCTTGAAAAAAATCCAAATGGTAAAGATGTGGATCAAAAGGTATACCAGTCTATGATTGGTTCTTTGCTTTACCTTTGTGCATCTAGATCCGATATTGTGTTAAGTGTAGGAGTGTGTGCAAGATATCAAGTGGCTCCTAAAGAAAGCCATTTGATGGCGGTCAAGAGAATCTTCCGATATTTGGTTCATACTCCAAACTATGGCATTTGGTATCCTAGGGGCTCAACATTCTCTCTTTGTGGATACTCGGATTCGGATTGGGCTTGTGATAAGGATGATAGGAAATCAACCTCTAGGGCTTGCCAATTCCTTGGTAGGTCCTTGGTCCGTTGGTCTTCTAAGAAGCAAAATTCTATATATATCTCCACCGCCAAAGCCGAGTATGTGGCAGCTGCTAGTGCTTCTACTCAATTGCTATGGATGAGGCAAACTTTAAAGTAATACGGTGTCCATTGTGAAAAATTTAGGGGTTCGTAGCATGGAAAATAAAAAAATTCTACCACATGAACACACATAATCCAAGATCTATCTACTAGATTGTAACAACGAGTCGATAGAGTACTCACCCCCGAAGATTCCAAAGCGGTTAACGAGAGCAGATTCTCGTGGGTGATGTAGTCATACACTTGTCGATCTCAAGATCGCGTAGACGATCCTTTCGGTGCCGCATTCCGGCAGCGCTCCCACAGTCGGTCACACATTCGGTACTCGATGAAGACCTTCCTCTCCCTTGTTCCAGCAGGCATTGGAGGTTGTAGCTCTCTCCTCGCGATTCTGGCAATATGACGGCATGGTGTCGGAAGTAGAGGGGAGATCCCGCAGGGCTTCATCTTAAGCCGGAGCGGGTAGGATGGAGTAGAGGGGTTCCCCGGTGTCTAGGGTTTAGAGATCAGAGAGGAGGAGGTGGTCCAGTGGCGGCTAGGGCGACGGCGGCTTGGCGACGATGCTGGGTGGCGGCTTGGCGGCGGTGGCTAGTGGGGCTTGGGTCATTGTGGTGTAGGTCTTGGGGTAGACCCCTCCCCTCTATTTATGAAAGGGGGGAAGCTAGGGGAGGGGAAGGCTGTATCCTCCCCCAACTCCCTCTCCTTGGCACGCGCGGTGGAGGGAGAGGATGTTTCCTCTCCTCCCTCCACCAGGAACCATTGCCCAAGTTTGACTATTCAAACTTTCCTTTTGACTTTCAATTTTGGAGTTTAATTTCTTTCTTTTAAACGCACAGCCAAGTGACCTAGGACATGATGCAATCATTCCACTTAGTCATGACACATTCATGTACCCTTCCCCTTCCGGTTTGGTGAACCTTCTAGACCCTTCTAGATCATTCCGGTGAAAACACCGGAATCATTCCCGAACTCCGGAATTGGAATTTCCTTATATGAATCTTATTCTCCGGACCATTACGGATCTCCTCGTGATATCCCGGATCCCATCTGAGACTCTGAACAACATTCGGTCTTCTTACTCACATTCCATATCTACTATACAACATCGAATCCTTAAGTGTGTCTCCCTACGGTTCGTGAATTATGCAGACATGACCGAGACTCTTCTCCGATTAATAACCAATAGATGAATCTGAAAATCATATGGCTCTGACATATTTCTACGATTACTTTGCGATCGAATGAACCATTTACATACAATACCAATTTCCCTTTGTCTCGCGTTATTTTACTTATTCGAGGTTTGATCATCGATATCTCTGCATACCTAGTTCAACCTTGTTACCGATAAGTAGTCTTTACTCATTCTTGTGATATGTAATCCTTTGTGAGCCAGTCACATCTTCCAAGCTAATTTGATGACATTCCACTAAGAGGGCCTAGAGTATATCTATCTGTCATATGGATGGACAAATCCCACTCTTGATCGTGCCTCAACACAAACTTTCTGAACACTCAATGCCACCTTTATAACCACCCAGTTACGAAGTGGTGTTTGATGTCATCAAAGCATCCATCCGGTGATGGTGATTAGCATGATCTCATGGTCAAAGGAATTAGGTTAGTATGTATCTGAAAGCTTATAGCAAACAAACTATTGAAATGACTTGATCTTTATACTACGCTTATCTATAGGAGTTAGTCCATCACACCATTCTTCTAATGATATGATATTGTTGTTAATAACATCTCAATATTCATGATCAGGTAACCATGATCATCTATCAACCAACAAGCTAGTATTATAAAGAGGCTTTACTAGGGACTCTAACAAGTTTACAAATCACACAAGTATTAATGTTTCCGGTTAATAAAATTATAGCATGAATGTAAACATTTATCATAAACACAAAGATATAATAATAACTATTTTTATTATTGCCTCTAGGGCATATCTCCAATAGTCTCCCACTTGCACTAGAGTCAACTAATCTAGATTACATGGAAATATACCGAACACCCATGGTGGTTTGGTGCTGGTCATGTTTTGCCCTCGGGAGAGGTTTAGTCAACGGATCCGCCACATTCAGATCTGTGTGTACTTTGCAAATCTTTATGTCACCATCTTGGACATGCTCTCGAATAGCGTGAAAACGTAGCTTGATATGCTTCAGGTTCTTGTGTGACCTTGGCTCCTGCGCATTGGCTATCGCGCCCATGTTATCACAGTAGATAGACATTGGGTCCAACACACTGAGAACCACACCGAGATCCGTAATGAACTCCTTCATCCATATTGCCTCTTGTGAAGCCTCCGAAGCAGCTATGTATTCTGATTCAGTTGAAGATCTCGCCACAATGCTTTGCTTTGCACTCCTCTAGCTCACTACTTCACCATTCAAACTAAATACATATCCAGATTGAGATTTAGAATCATCCGGATCGGTGTTTCAACTAGTATCAATGTAACCATTAACAACGAGTTATTCATCACCTCCATAAGAAAGAACCATATCCTTAGTTCTTCTCAAGTACTTAAGGATGTTTTTTACCGTTGTCCAATGATCCACTCCTTGATCACTTTGATATCTGCTAGTCAAACTAACAGCATATGCAATGTCGGGTCTAGTACATAGCATGGCATACATGATAGATCCTATGGCCGAGGCATACGAAGTCTTACTCATCCTTTCTCTATCTTCTGCCGTAGCGGGATTTTGAGTTTTACTCAAGGTCGTATTGGGCAACATGGGCAAGAACCCTTTCTTCCTATCTTCCTCAAACCTCTTTAGAACTTTGTCCAAATATGTACTCTGTGAAAGCGATATTAGGCGTCTTGATCTATCGCAATAAATCTTTATGCCTAATATATGAGCAGCTTCTCCAAGATCTTTCATTGAAAAACTATTATTCAAATAATCTTTGACACTGTTAAGAAGGTATATATCATTCTCAATCAACAATATGTCGTCCACATATAGTACTAGGAATGCTACAGAGCTCCCACTCACTTTCTTGTAAATACAAGCTTCTCCACAAGTTTGTATAAAACCAAAACTTTTGATCACCTTATCAAAACGTTGATTCCAATTTCGGGATGCTTGCTTCAATCCATAATGGACCGTTGAAGTTTGCATACATTGTTAGCATCTTTAGGATCGACAAAACCTTTGGGTTGTACCATATACAACTCTTCATCAAATCTCCATTGAGCAACGTTGTTTTAACATCCATCTGCCATATCTTATAATCATAATATGCAGCGATTGCTAACAAAGTACTCATAGACTTTAGCTTCGCTACCAGTGAAAAAGTATCATCGTAGTCAACACCTTGAATTTGTCGAAACCCTTTTGCGACAAGTCGAGATTTATAGACGGTTACATTACCATCAACATTTGTTTTCTTCTTGAAAATCCATTTGTTCTCGACAGCCTTTCGTCCATCTGATAAGTCCACCAAAGTCCATACTTGGTTTTCATACATTGATCCAATCTCGGATTTCATGGCTTCTTGCCATTCATTGGAATCTGGGATCATCATCGCTACCTCATATGTCGCAGGGTCATCGGTGTTGTCCACCAACATGACACTCATAGCGGGATCATACCAATCGGGAGTGGTACGAGTCCTCGTCGACCTGCGAGGTTCCGCAGTAACTTCAATCGAAGTTTCATGATCACCATCATTAGCTTCCTCTCTTATTGGTGCAGGCGCCACAGGAACTTCTTCGGGTGCTATGCTACTCTCAAATCTGAGAGAAGGTTCAACAACCTTGTCGAGTTCTACTTTCCTTCCAGTCACTTCTTTCGAGAGAAACTCCTTCTCTAGAAAGGATCCATTCTTGGCAACTAAATTTTTGCCCTCAGATCTATGATAGAAGGTATACCCAATAGTTTCCTTCGGGTATCCTATGAAGATGCATTTTCCGCTTTGGGTTCAAGCTTTTCGGGTTGTAACTTCTTTACATAAGCTTCACAACCCCAAACTTTAAGGAACGACAATTTAGGTTTCTTCCCAAACCATAATTCATACGGTGTCGTTTCAACGGATTTAGATGGTGCCCTATTTAAAGTGAATGCGGCTGTTTCTAATGCATAACCCCAAAACGACAAAGGTAAATATGTAAGTGACCTCATAGAATGAACCATATCTAAGAGAGTTCGATTACGACGTTCGGACACACCATTACGTTGTGGTGTTCCTGGCGGTGTCAATTGTGAAAGTATTCCGCATTTCTTCAAATGCTCGCCAAACTCGTAACTTATATACTCATCTCCATGATCAGATCATAGAAATTTAATCTTATTGTTATGTTGATTCTCTACTTCACTTTGAAATTCCTTAAACTTTTCGAAAGTTTCGGACTTATGTTTCATGAAATAGATGTACCCATATCTACTCAAGTCATCCGTGAAATTAAGAACATAATGATAACCACCACGCGATGCTACACTCATCGGGCCACACACATCGGTATGTATGATTTCCAATAAGTCTGTAGCTCGCTCCATCATACCAGAAAATGGAGTCTTAGTCATTTTACCCATCAGACATGCTTCGCATCTTTCAAGTGATTCAAGAAGTCTATCGGAATGGAGTTTCTTCATACGCTTCACTCCAATATGACCAAGACAACAGTGCCACATATATGTTGAGTTATCGCTTAATTTCAAACGTTTAGCTTCAATATTATTAACATGTGTATTACTACAATCGATATTCAACAAGAATAGACCATCTATCAAAGGTGCATGTGCATAAAAGATATTACAAATATAAATCGAACAACCATTATTCTCGGACTTAAACAAGTAACCGTCTCGCAATAAACATGATCCGGATATAATGTTCATGCTCAACGCAGGCACCAAATAACAATTATATAAGTATAAAACTAATCCTGATGGTAGATGAAGAGGTAGCGTGCCGACCATGATTACATCAACCTTTGATCCATTTCCAACACGCATCATCAGTGAAAGCACTCAGTATCTGGCTTATCCCTAGCCTTGGTCTTCTTCGCCAGCGCGGTAGCTTTCTTACCGCCCTTCTTGAAGTTTCCCTTTTTCTTAGACTTGCCTTGCTTCTTGAAATTGGTGGTCTTATTGACCATCAACACTTGGTGCTCTTTCTTGATCTCCACTTCCGCAGACTTCAACATAGAGAAGAGTTCTAGCAATGTCTTATCCATGCGATGCATGTTGTAGTTCAACACAAAGTTCTTGTAACTTGGTGGTAGTGATTGAAGGACACGATGAATCCCCAACGCATTAGAAATTATTATGCCCAAGCTTTGGATCTTATTAGCATGCCCAGACATCTTAAGCACATGCTCACTAACGGAGCTGCCCTCTTCCATCTTGCAATTAAAGAACTTTTCAGAAGCTTCATAACTCTCAAGTGTCGCATGAGCCTGGAATATCATTTTGAGTTCACGGACAATAACATGTGGGTCAAAGTTCTCAACCCTCTTTTGAAGCTCCGATTCCAAACTATACAATATAGCACACTGAACCGTGGAGTATTGATTCTTCCGAGCATGTTTTTCTCATCATAGGTAGCATCATCTGCAGGTGGGTCACCCAGTGGTGCATCCAGCACATAGGTCAACTGACGAGCATTGAGGAAAATCCTCAAATTGTGGAACCAATCCGCAAAGTTGCTTCCACTGTATTTCAACTTTTCTTTCTCTAGGAACACATTAAAATTGATTGTAGGGGCCACCATTGATCTACAACATATTTGCAATAGTTTAGACTAAGTTTATGACAAATTGAGTTCTAATTAATAGTTAAATTAATCTAGTTGAACTCCCACTCAAAACAATATCTCTCACATTTTTATAGTGATCACATGAACAAAATCCACTACATCATGTACGATCATCACGAGACATAATGTAGTTTCAAAGGCGAACAATCAACATATTCATCATATCGACTATATGACTCATGCTTTACCTTTCGGTGATCCGTGTTCCGAGTCCATGTATGTACATGAGGCCTGCTAGTTTCCACCATGCTTGAAGATTAAACCTTAGTTTCCATATGAGCAAATCTGGCTTGCTCCCGTTGTATACACTCGCAGAATCTAACACACCCGATCATCATGTGGTGCTTCGAAGCAACGAGTCTTGGCAACGGTGCCTACTAAGGATGAACACTTTATAACTTGATATTTTGTGAGAGGGGTCATCTTATAATGCTACCATCGCGATCTAAGCAATCCAAGATGCATAAAAGGATTAACATCACATGCAATTCAAAATATGTGATATGATATGTCCTTTCTTCTTGTGCTTTGGATCTCCATCTTCAAGAATGAACATGATCTCCATCATCACAGGCATGGCGTCAAGGTTAATGGCACCGCTCCATGGTTTTCATCTACCAGCATCCACTATTACAACTACTTTGAATAATAGACACACATGTCTTAACGAAATTAAAAGACAACCATAAGGCTCCTCCGGTTGCCGACTTACAATAAGGATCATTACATACATCATATATAATCACAATCATGGACATATCACATCACAGCACACCCCTGCAAAATAAAGTTAGATGCCCCTAATTTTCTTTGCATATTTTACGTGGTTTGGGGATTTTAATAAGTACCGTTCTAACTTACGAACAAGAACCACAATGTTGATGCTTGAACTATCAAGTGCCCGTTGTAAATTGAATCTATGATGGAAGAGACATACACCCGCAAAGCCATTTATGCAATACAAGTTGCATGTTGAGCGTGGAGCAAGTCTCATGAACGATGTCATGTAAGGTTAGCCCGGGCCGCTTCATCCTATCATACCGCAAGATGCAAAGTACACAATAAGCAATTGATAATAAAAGCATCACCACCCACAATGACCATTGTGTTATACTCATGCAACGGATCTACATATAGACACGGCTCTGGTACCACTGTAGGGGTTCGTAGCATGAAAAACAAAAAAATTCCACCGCATGAACACACACAAGACAAGATCTATTTACTAGATTGTAGCAACGAGTCGATAGAGTACTCATCCTCGAAGATTTCAAAGTGATTAACGAGAGAAGATTCTCGTAAGTGATATAGTCGTACACTATGGCTAACCGCACTAAAACCAAACTTGACAGTGGCATTTTAATTTTTATGAAAGACCCCTATATATTTTTCACGGGCATATTCAACATGCGTGATGTCTTACATATGGTTTCCACTTGTCGGTAGATGAAGAAATATGAATTAATAAAAGAGGTGCAGCGGGATTCAAACTCACGTGCAAACTACATCTTCTAGGAAAACTCAGTGCATACCAATACGCCACAGAAGGATTCTTCTTATTATCAAGAACGCTAGGTTATTACACACACTTAGCAGGTACAGGGGTCTTTTCATAAAAGTTAAAACACCACGTGTTAGGTTTTCGTTTTAGTGCGGTTAGCCATAGTCTGAGGGGTTTTCTGCAAAAGCGTCTGTCCAGTCCAAATTTGGTCAAAAAAGATGAAATTTAATGAAATTAGACTAATTTGTCCTAGCTATGCAAGTTGTGGGACTAGTTTTACACTATTTACAAGATGTGGGACTAATCTGCTCCTATCGTGCAAGTTATGGGACTAAAATGCATATACCTCATTTTTAAATTTGAAAGTGTTCAAGAGTTGTGTCAATTATAAACACTCTTGTACATTAAGAGTTGTATAATTTTTTAAATTTGAAAGTGTTCAAGAGTTGTGTCAATTATAAACACTCTTTTACATTAAGAGTTGTATGGTTTTTTTTTAATTTGAAAGTGTTCAAGAGTTGTGTCAATTATAAACACTCTTTTACATTAAGAGTTGTATGGTTTTTTTTTAATTTGAAAGTGTTCAAGAGTTGTGTCAATTATAAACACTCTTTTACATTAGGAGTTGTAAAAAAAATTGAAAGTGTTCAAGAGTTGTGTCAATTATAAACACTCTTAACACTTTTTTACATTAAGAGTTGTATATTTTTTTTAATTCGAAAGTGTTCAAGAGTTGTGTCAATTATAAACACTCTTATACATTAAGAGTTGTATAATTTTTTTAATTTGAAAGTGAATCGCTAGCCGTGCGAGAGTTGTGTTAATTACAGTTTGAGACCGCACGAGAGTTTCATAATTATAAACACTCTTGCAAACCAACTGAATCGCCACTGCTCCAGGGGAATTTATAATAGATTTTAGGGAGATTTTATCTATCATGAGAGTTATGGAGGTTGAACCCACCGCTAGGAAGTAAAATCCAAAGAGATATTGTTCACAACCACGAATTACGCCAGCACTGGATCAATCCTATTCGAAAATCAAGGCAGTTAGTTTAGCACCAGCGATTCGCGTTCAAATATTGCCAATAATCAACCCACAAAAGAGAAACGATGTTTACCCAGAAGAAATCCATGCGTTAGATACCTGCGATACCACCCAATCTTCTCCGTGCTCGACGGGGATGGACGGTGCACCAGCCGGCGTGGCATACTGTTCCGCGATGGTGCACCAACAAGGGCAGGAGTAGAGCCGGAGGTGGAGTGGGCTCCACGGCTAGGGTGAGGCGTAGCTCTAGGGCCGAGGACGACATAAGGTAGGAGGGCACGATGGCGGGGCAGCGGAGCGGCGGTGTGGGAGCTATTCCAGGATCGTGGGGAAGCGAATGCTTTGGGTGAGCGAGAATGGCCGGCCCTACGTGTCTCCATGCGGCCCCACTCTTCACCACGTATGCAAGACCCATCCAACGCGTCCCCACCCTTCACCACGTATGCAGGACCCGTCCCAACGCGGCCCCACCGGTCAGACATGTAACGGTCGAGGCCTCGTAACGTAACGCTCAACGCCCGACCCGCCCCAACACGGTCCCACCAGTCAGGATGTTACGGTCAAGCCTTTGACTTGACGGCATCCCTCCATCTGAGTGCCTGCGAGCGCCCGCGAGGGTTTCTTAACATGGAAAGGGGAAAAGTGAGGAAAAGTTAAGCGGCTGGGGAAAAGTGAGTACAACTAAGGAACCAGGGGCACGAAAATAGAAATCCCTTGATCCTACTCATCTAGGGGGAGCCCGTCTCTATTTTTCAAACCGTGAGCGTTATCATAATATTATCATGCAAATGTGTGTTGTCATCAAACACCAAAAAGGAGGAGATTGAAAGTGCATTTCCTATCCTAAGTGATTTTGATGTTTTATGATAACACACATGTCGGACTAATCATTTGCTAAGTGTACCACAGGTTTTATTTAGGAGAAGACATTACATTCGTTTCCCCCAAAAAGGAACACTTGCAAGACATTGCCCACTCTCCTATGCTGACTAGTAGTACCTGAAATCCCAACCGGTACTACCTCTCACCACCGGTAGTACCGCTGTGGTACCGAGCAGTGAGGTTTGGGGAGCCTGTCCACCCCTACCATCTCACCCAGTACCTCTATGCGGTACTACCGCATCATACCGGTAGTACAGCTCGGTGGTACCGGGCAGGTCAGTGAGGTTTGGCGAGCCTGTCCACCCCTACCGGCTCACCCAGTACCTAGATGCAGTACTACCGCCTCAAACCAGTAGTACCGCTCTTATGGTCCAGTACTACCGCTTCACGGTAGCACGGCTCTTCCTATGTACTACCTCCAGAGGAGGCTATAGCCTGGTCTTTCATCGGATAAGGTTCCGGTACCTCGTCCGATACCTGACCGGTAGTACCGGTACTACCACTCATGTATCCGGTAGTATCGGTTCTGTCAAACTACAATGGGAAGATCCACTCCAAGGGGTATAAAAAGACCCCTCTTCTACCTTGGGATGCTTCTCGACGCACTCAAGAACACCACCCCATTTGAGTCACCAAATCGCCAAGATATCTTCATCCAACCATCCAAAGTCTTTGATCTTTGGAGAATCGAAGGAGGATGCCTTGATCTATAGCTTCACCAAGAGAGATATTCATTTCCCCCTCATTCACTTGAGGGCCCCTTGCTCTAGTGTTTATTTGGAAACCCTAGCTCTTGATTTGGTTCTTACAAGCTATTCTTTGATTGTTTGACAGCTTACTTGTATTTAGGAGTCTCCAATTCAGTTGTGGATGTGTGCCTCAAACGTGTTGTAAAGGTGTCGGCTTCCACCTCGAAGGTTGCCAATATAGTGGAAGAGGTGAATCGAACCCGTTGGGGTGAGGTTCATCGGAGAACAAGGGAGGCCTCTCGTGGCTTGAAACTACCCCTCCTCCAAACGCAGATGTACTTCCCCTAAAAAAGAAAGAACTACGGGAAATAAATCTATGTGTATCCGTGTGCTCCACTTTGGCGACTTCTATATTTTACCGCACTTTACTTATCTTGTTCTTGCTTAGTGTTGTGCTAGGTTGACATATAGGTAAATTCACCATAGTTGCATAATCTATAGAATTTACCTTTTGTGTCAAACCCTAATTTGTAAAAGTGTAAAATTTGAAGTAGCACCTATTCACCCCCCCCCCCCTCTAGGTGCCCATACGATCCTTTCAAGAGTAATTAGGAAACAAATTTCAACATTGATACACTGCTAGATTGTGTTCAGTATTGTTTACCATGTCTTGTTTGAACTGCTAGTCTAAGTTTTTATGTTGTGAATTGCAGTTGCTCGGTACTGTGGGAACATGGAGCTCTGTAGGCTTATGGAGCAGGTTGACCCATACATGGTATCTAAATTCAACCACTGGACCTCGCCGTTTCTCGACAAAGATGTAGAAGCAGTTCGAGAGGATGATAGGCTAACCTCCTGGAAACAAGAGACCCATGGAGGAGGAGCCCGAGCTGGGCATAGGGGGCCGTCGAGGTCGTCCACCTGTCCCGTGGTGGAGCTGGCCTCTCCATGGGTGTTATATTTATCACTATGTAACTAAATTATTGTCTCTGGTGCAAGTGGGAGACTGAAGGGAATATGTCCTGAGAGGCAATAATAAAGTTGTATTATGTATATTCCAAGTATATGATAGATGTTTATTTTGCATGCTATAATTGTACTAATACGAAAACTTTAATTCATGTGTGTTTAATAAACAAATAGAAAGTTACTAGTTATGCCTCTCTTATAAACTAGCTCGTTGATTAACAAGATGATCAAGGCTTCCTGATCATGGATATTGGATGTTGTTAATTAGGAGGTCACAACTTTATTGGAATGGTGTGATGAACATTCATCCGGAGTATAGAATTACGATCAAAGTAATTATGTTTATATTGCTATAACATCATATGAAGTAATCCTAGTCCTTAGACCATGAGATCATGTCAATCACTAACACTAGAAGAGTATCTTGATAATGTCAAACATCACACCATAACAGGGTGACTATAAAGGTGGGTTCGGTGCTACAAAGGTGTTATGTAGAGGCTCATGATCAAGAGTGGAATTTTTCCATCCCGATGACGGATAGATATACTTTGGTCCCTCTCGGTGATATCACATTAGTTAGCTTGCAAGCAAGTGATGTGATCACTAGAATGTTATATCACGGGAACAAGAAAAGAGTACATGTCGGTAACGAGATCAAATTAGGTATGGAGATACCGATGATCGAATCTCGGACATGTAATATATCGCGAGACAAAGGGATTAAGTTACTAGCGTGAAAGGTTCTCATGATCACAATAAGTTATCGTTAAATGTGTGGGAGTCAGTATGGATCTCCAGGTCCCGCTTCTGATTATTGATCTGAGAGGGGTATCGATCATGTCCGCATTATTCGCAAACCGTGGGGTGACACACTTAAGAGACACCGCACCATTTGGAAAAAATATGTTCTAGACGAAATAATTACAAAGCGCAGGAATTATTTCACTTGACACCGGAATTGTTTCGGATGAAATTGCTAAAATTGTTTGCATGTGAAATAGAATACTAGCAAGGGGTTTTATGTGAATGTTTGTTAATTAATTTAATTGACAAAATTCTGAATAAATAAATAAAAGGAGTTTTATTTAAAGAGAGATTACATTAAATTTGGTGGAAATTTAATGGGAATTTTGAGTGCGATTTTGAGTGGAGAAATGAAGAGACATTTTGTGAGTGGGAGCTCCACTCACATGAATGGAGGAAGGGGTGGGGGAATCCACCATGGCCGCCGGACTCACCCATTTGGGTGCCCCCTCCTCCTATAAAAGGCCCCCTACTCCCTCTCTCACACTCACACCTCCTCGTAAAGGATCTCTCTCCCCCTCTAGTTTATTCCCCATGGTAGCGAGGAGGCAGAGGTTGTTCGGTGGCTTGAACGTGTGTGCGAGCACGGATGCGTTGTTGATTTGCTGCGCTTGACTTCTTCTCGATCTTGAGATCGGCAAGCGTTCGTCTACATCATCCATGAGTACAACCTCATTAAACTTTGTCGGTTTACAAGGGTATGTTCCCTATGGATGTATATCCACCTGTTGCTTGTATCTAGTAGATAGATCTTGGTACTTAGTTGTTCCCATCGTAGGAAAAAAATTGTTTTCTATGTTGTGAACCCTAAAGTGGTATCAGAGCTGGATCTATGCGTAGATGCTTTGCACGGGTAGTACACATATGAGTATGTGGGCGATGATGATCATGTTATTGCTTTTTGCTTGTGCTTTGGATATTGGTGGCATAGTGGGATGAAGCGGCCCGGACAAACTTTACATGTCCTCGCACATGAGACATGTTCCACGCTTGACATGCAACTAGTTTTGCATAAGTGGCTAGAGGGTGTTTGTCTCTCCTACTATAGTCAATATCTGATTTATAACAAGTTGTTAATAATTTGGTTATCATCATTGTGGTTCCATGTTTGTAGGTAATAACGGTTCTATCTTCGAAAGCCCTAAGCCACGTAAAGCTTTCAATGGATAAATTAGAAGCTTCTAGTTTAGATTGTTATTGGGCTAGTGTCATGATATGGTAATGTTGTAAGTTGATGTATAGTTGATACTCTTACAACACACCCAACGTGTAAGTTACATAGACATTGTCCTTACACACAAAGGAATGATAAATATCATACCACGATGCACATGATAGTGATCAAGTGCAAGAACCATATCATTTCACTTTTCACATATGATGTTGTTGCATCTTATATTGCTTGTTTGGAGTTTTATTAGCATTATAAGATGACCCCTCATTTAGATATCAAGATAAAAATGTGTTCTCCCATAAATATGCACTGATTATGTTTCACCGCTTCAAGACATCACATGATGATCGGGTGTACTTGAATCCACGATCATATTTTGGGTGTAAGATAGTTTTACACACGCAAAATACTAAGGTTCTTACTTGGCGAGCCTAGCATGTACATACATGGCCTTGGGACACAGACCAAAAGGTTAAGAATGAGTCATATGTTTAATATGATGCCCATATAGATGCTCTCCTTTGAAGCTACACCGACTCACGTGATGATCAGACTTGGTGTAGTGGATTTGGTTCATGTAATCACCAAAAAGACACGAGGGATATCATTTTTGAGTGGGAGTTCATTCATAATTTGGATTAGTTGAACTCGATTTATCATAAACTTAGTCTAAACTTTACAAATTCTGTTGTAGATGGCACCACCTGCTTTTAATTTCAATGTGTTCATGGAGAAAGATAAACTTGCGATGAATGGTAGCAACTTTACCGATTGCGCCATGAATTTGAGGATTCTCCTCTATGCTGCACAAAAGCATTATGTGCTAGAAGATCCACTAGGCCCCCATCACTTGATGATGCCCCTAACGAGGAAAAGAATGTTTATTTGACTCATCAGGAGGACCACAACTTAGTTCATAGTGGCATACTGTATGGGCTAGAGCCAGAACTTCGAAAGCGTTTTGAAAACGGTAATGCCTTTGGTACAATAGGTGAGTTGAAAATGATTTTCGACACCCATGCTGCTGTAGAGAGTTATAGTGCTTATGAAAAGTTCTTTATCTGCATGATGGAAGAGAACAGCTCCGTCAGTGAGCACGTAATCAAAATGTCTGGGTACGCCAATAAACTTGTGTCCTTAGGAATAATGACTCTCATTTACTTAGGGATACATCGTGTTCTCCAATATCTACCACCTAGCTACAAGAGCTTCATGATGAACTATAACATGCAGGACATGAAGAAGTCTCTCCCCGAGCTTATGTCAATGCTTAAGACTGCAGAGGTGGAGATCAAGAAAGAACATCAAGTGTTGATGATCAATAAGACCACCGGTTTCAAGAAATACAAGAAGGGTAAACAGAAAGGAAAGAAGGGCGGAAAATCTGTTGCCGCGCCTGAAAAGAAATCCTGAGCTAGCCCTAAGTATGATACGGAGTGCTATTATTGTAAGGATACTGGCCATTGGAAGCGCAACTGCCCCAAGTATTTGGAAGACAAGAAGGTCGGCAAGGCAAACAAAGGCATATATGATATGCATGTTATTGATGTGTCCTTTACTAGTACTCGCAGTAGCACCTGGGTATTTGATACCGGATCGATTGCTAATATATGTAACTTGAATCAGGGGCTGTGGAACAAGTGACCGCTAGCAAGGGTGAGGTCAAGATGCGTGTCGGCAATGGATCAAGTGTTGATGTGATCGCCGTCGGAACGCTGCCTCTCCATTTAACGTCGGGATTAGTTATAAACCTAAATAATTGTTATTTGGTGCCTGCACTGAGCATGAACATTGTATTCGGATCATGTTTGATGCGAAGTGGTTATTCATTTAAATCTGAAAACAATGGTTGTTAGATTTATATGAATGATATCTTTTATGGTCATGCACATGTGATGAATGGTTTATTTTTGTTGGATCTCGATAATAGTGTTACACATATTCATAATGTTGATGCTAAAAGGATTAAACTTGATGATGATATGTCTGCATATATGTGGCACTGCCGTCTAGATCATATTGGCGTTAAACACATGAAGAAACTCCATTCAGATAGACTTTTGAAACCACTTGATTTCGAATCATTTGATACATGTGAGCCATGCCTTATGGGCAAGATGACTAGAACGTTGTTTTCCGATTCAACAGAACGGGCGACAGATTTATTGGAAATCATACATTCTGATGTATGTGGTCCACTAAGTGTGTCGGCGCGAGGTGGATATAGTTATTTTGTTACTTTCATGAATGATTTGAGTAGATACGGGTATATCTACTTGATGAAACACAAGTCTGAAACCTTTGAAAAGTTCAAGGAATTTCAGAATGAAGTGGAAAATCATCATAATAGAAAGATCAAATTTCTACGGTCTGACCATGGAGGTGAGTATCTAAGATACGAGTTTAGCACACATATGAAAGAGTGTGGAATAGTTTCACAACTCACACCTGCCGGAACACCACAGCGAAATTGTCTATCGGAACTTCGTAATCGTACTTTATTAGATATGTTCGATCTATGATGTGTTTGACTGACTTGCCACTGTCATTTTGGGGTTATGCACTAGAAACCACTGCATTCACTTTAAATTGGACACCATCTAAATCTGTTGAAAAGACACCGTATAAATTGCGGTTTGGAAACAAACATAAACTGTCATTTCTTAAAGTTTGGGGATGCGATGTTTATGTGAAGAAACTTGAGCCTGATAAACTCGAACCCAAAGCGGAAAAATGCGTCTTCATAGTATACCCTAAGGAAACTATTGGGTATTCCTTCTATCACAGATCCGAGGGCAAGATTTCTGTTGCCAAGAATGGATCCTTTCTAGAGAAAGAGTTTCTCGCGAATGGTGTGTGTAGTCGAAAGGTAGAACTCGGAGAGGTTATTGAACATTCTCTTCATAGTATGGCGAGTAGCGCAACATCGAAAGTTGTTCCGGAGTTGAATTCACCGAATGAAGAGGGAACTAATGATAATGATCATGAAACTCCAAAAGAAAATACTACCAAACCTCGCAGGTCAAGCAGGACACGTGCAGCTCCTGAACTATACGGAAATACTGTTATGAATTTCATGGTTGATGAAATAGATGACCCTGTAATGTATGAAGAAGTGATGATGAGCTCGGATTCCAACAAATGGCTAGAAGCCATGAAATCCGAGATGGAATCCATGTACGACAACCAGGTTTGGACATTGGCGGACTTACCTCACGACTGAAAGGTCGTGAAGAAAAAATGGATTTTTAAAAGAAAAACTGATGCTGATGATAATGTAACCGTCTATAAAGCTCGACTTGTCGCAAAGGGGTTTCGACAAATTCAAGGAGTTGACTACGATGAGACATTCTCTCTCGTAGCGATGCTAAGTCAGTTAGGATTATGTTAGCAATTGCTGCATATTTCGACTATGAGATATGGCAGATGCATGTCAAAATTGCGTTCCTCAATGGCAACATTGAAGAAGAGTTGTATATGATACAAACAAAGGGTTTTTTCGATCCTAAGGATGCTGACAAGGTATGCAAGCTTTAGCGATCCATCTATGGACTAAAGCAAGCATCCCAGAGTTGGAATCTCCGCGTTGATGAGGTGATCAAAGAGTTTGGAATTGTCCAAACTTATGGAGAGGCTTGTATTTACAAGAAAGTGAGTGGGAGCAATGTGGCATTTCTGATATTATATGTGGATGACATATTACTGATCGAAAATGATGTTGATCTTTTAAACAGTGTTGAAAGTTATCTAAACAGCAAATTTTTAATGAAGGACCTAGGTGAAGCATCATACATATTAGGCATAAAGATCTATAGAGATAGATCAAGACGCCTAATAGGGCTATCACAGAGTACATACCTTCATAAGATTTTAAAGAAGTTTAAAATGGACGAAATTAAGAAGGGGTTCTTACCTATGTTGCAAGGCAAGACATTGAGTAAGACTCAAAAAGTCCGGTACAGCGGAAAAAAGAGAGATAATGGACAAGATCCCCTATGCTTCAGCCATAGGATCTATAATATACGCCATGCTATGTACAAGACCGGATGTGGCACATGCTATTAGTTTGACTAGTAGATACCAATCTGATCCAGGTTCGAAACACTGGATAGCGGTCAAGAATATCCTTAAGTACTTAAGAAGAACTAAGGAAATGTTTCTCGTGTACAGAGGTGAAGAAGAGCTCGTCGCTAAATGTTATGTCGATGCTAGCTTCGACATTGATCCGGATGACTCTAAGTCTCAATCCGGATATTTATTTCTCATGAATAGAGGAGTAGTTAGTTGGAGGAGTTCCAAACAACCCGTGGTGGTGGGATCGACAACGGAGGCTGAATATGTTGCTGCTTCGAAAGCAGCTCAGGAAGAAGTATGGATGAAGGAGTTCATAACTGAACTAGGTGTGGTTCCTAGTGCGTTGGACCCAATGGTGATCTATTGTGATAAAAATGGAGACATAGCCAATGTCGAGGAACCAAGTTCTCACAAGAATTTCAAGCATATTAAGCGTCTATTTCACTCCATCCGCGAACATGTCAAAGATGGAGATATAGAGATTTGTAAAGTACACACGGATCTCAATATAGCAGATCCGTTGACTAAAATTATCCCTATGGAAAAACATGATTAACACCAGGACTCCATGGGTGTTAGATTTATCACTATGTAACTAGATTATTGTCTCTAGTGCAAGTGGGAGACTGAAGGGAATATGCCCTGAGAGGCAATAATAAAGTTGTTATTATGTATATTCCAAGTATATGATAGATGTTTATTTTGCATGCTATAATTGTACTAATACGGAAACGTTAATAAATGTGTATTTAATAAACAAATAGGAAGTTTCTAGTTATGCCTCTCTTATAAACTAGCTCGTTGATTAACAAGATGATTAAGGTTTCCTGATCATGGACATTGGATGTTGTTAATAACAAGGTCACAACATTATTGGAATGGTGTGATGAACATTCATCCGAAGTATATCATTACGATCAAAGTCATTGTGTTTATATTGCTATAACATGATACAAAGCAATCCTAGTCCTTAGACCATGAGATCATGTTAATCACTAACACTAGAAGAGTATCTTGATAACATCAAACGTACACTGTAACAAGGTGACTATAAAGGTCGATTCAGTGCTACGAAGTTTTTATGTAGATGCTCGTTGATCAATAGTGGAATTTGTCCATCCCAATGACGGATAGATATACTCTGGGCCCTTTCGATGATATTAAATTAGTTATCTTGCAAGCAAGTTATGTGATCACTAGAATGTTATATCACGGGAACAAGAAAAGAGTACATGTCGGTAACGAGATCAAATTAGGTATGGAGATACCGATGATTGAATATCGGACATGTAATATATCGTGAGACAAAGGGATTAAGTTACTAGCATGAAAGGTTCTCACGATCACAAGAAGTCATCGTTGAATGTGTGGGAGTTAGTATGGATCTCCAGATCCCACTTCTAATTATTGATTCGAGAGGGGTCTCGATCATGTACGCATTATTCGCGAACCGTAGGGTGATGCACTTAAAAGACACCGACACCATTTGGAACAAATATATTCTAGATGAAAGAATTACAAAGCGCAGGAATTATTTCACTAGACACCGAAATTGTTTCGAGTGAAATTGCTGAAATTGTTTCTGCATATGAAATAGAATACTAGTAGGGGTTTTATGTGAATGTTTGTTAATTAATATAATTGACAAAATTCTGAAAAAATATAAGTAGTTTTATTTAAAGAGAGATTATATTAAATTTGGTGGAAATTTAATGGAATTTTGAGTGGGATTTTGAGTGGAGAAATGAAGAGACATTTTGTGAGTGGGAGCTCCACTCGCATGAATGGAGGAAGGGGTGGAGGCAGCCACCATGGTCGTTGGCCACACCCCTTGGGGTGCCCCACTCCTATAAAAGACCCCCTACTCCCTCTCTCACACTCACACCTCCTCGTGAAGGATCTCTCTCCCCCTCTAGTTTATTTCTCATGGTCTCGGACTAGCGAGATACATGTTCTTGGTGGCTTTTCGTTTGGAAAGAGTTGTTGCTTCCACTGCATCGCTGGAGCGAGGAGACGGAGGTTGTTCGGTGACTTGAACGTGTGTGCGAGCACGGATGCGCTGCTAATTTGCGGTGCTAGACTTCTTCTCGATCTTGAGATTAGCAAGCATTCGTCTACATCATCCACGAGTACAACCTCGTTAAACTTTGTCAGTCTACAAGGGTATGTTCTCTATGGATGTATATTCACCTGTTGCTTGTATCTAGTATCTTGGTACTTAGTTATTTTCAGCGTAGGAATTTTTGTTTTCTATGCTGCGAACCCTACAACCTCGTCTCACAACGGCGGCAGACGTCAAGGGAACTCCAGGGAGCTCGCGGTTGGACGACGGCGGTAGGGACAGGCGGTGGAGCTGGACCGGACTCTTCCTTCCTCGAAGACGACGCACGAGGATGGGGATCGTGGGCGGATGCCAGGGATCAGGGGTGGACGCGGGAGATCAGGGGCGGACGCCGAGGATCACATGTGCCGTTGATTGCGGTCGGATGCTGGGGATCGCGGACCGCCAGTGATCAAGCACGGATCCCAGGACGCCGGGGATCGCGGGCGGAGTCTGGAATTGCCAAATTTTGATTTTTAATTTTAGCCTAATTTGAAATGATCTGAAGCTATTTGGTTTTTTATAAGTTTTGATTTGAACTGAGCCTGGGCCGGAGGGAGTACTAACTTCTGGGTTTAAATTTTACTAGGGAATTAAGCGCGGCGACACGCCCCGCCCGTGCCGTTGGATTATCTACGTATATGGAGTTTATGAACAATGTTTGTTATTTTGGGTATATTGTTTTTGGTTAAATATAAACACTACTGCAAGGTGTAAACATATCATACAATGCCGTAATGCGTTGGATGATTCCTCACCTCCATAGCTGCAAGTAAAACAATAGATAACCATCAATGCGAAGTTAAAAAACATGCAACAATCCTTAGTTTATAGAAAGAAACCGAACCATCAGTAAGATATGACCGATTCCAAGTTAAGAATCACTTACATCACAACAATATTGTGTTATGTGAAAACATAATCGAGGACCATCACCAAGCACCGAATCCAAAACATGTTCACACAACATGGTATACATACTGTTGTCATCCAGATATCACACAAATTTCTTTCCCTCAATAAGTTGGATTTCATAATCAAATACCGAGAGTCACACCTTTTGAGTTGGTCGTGCTCCTTGTCGAACATCCAGGGCAGGGCACCGCCATGCACTTGCATTGTCGAGGTAAACCTATGGCGGCAGTCTGAGACACCCCTGCTGAAAGTGAGCCTCTTGGCTATAGGTCCAGCGTTGACAGTTGACACCCTCTTTATATCTTTGTCGTTGTATATATCTGCAATTTACTAACTCTCATATGAGCATAGTACACTAATAATCAAGCAATGATTTAAATTGTTTTGTCTGATCAAATGGTGCGGAAATGAGCATTGATGTTGTCCATAGATATGCCAGGTAAGAAATGACATAAAAATTGGCTCATATACTCAGAACCACTAATTTGCACACACACACACACACACACAAAACAAACATATCCAAGGTAGCAACATCTAAATGTTGGGGAATATGGTATGTACAATGAAGAACAAAGGTCAGCAATAAGAAAGTGTAGCAAAGAGTTTGAACAATAAGCTAAAACATAGTTGATATATAAGCATCAGATAATGTATATATACTCGCAATAGGTAGCACCAAATCCCTGGTCTACCTAGATGTAAAGATCAGTGAACAGAAACAACAAGTTAGAAAATAAGCATTCAACTCAAGGAATGATATAATATTTTACGAACAGAGAAGGATATGAAAATAAGAAGATAATAACTGTAGTTTGCATGCATTCGCTTGCAATAAAGATATGTTCAAATCCCACAATTACAGAAGGAAAAGATAGCCAATATTTATATACATTGGTCTTTTGATAACCTGGAATAAGAGATAGCAGACTTTCAGCTGAAGACATTATACGTTGATGCTTCTTTTGATATGAATTTCAACAGAAGAGAACTTAAAAAATGTGTGAATGCAAACATCTGTAGCATATATGTGCCCATTAAAGTATATATCTAGTAGCTGACTTGGCTCCAGGCAGGCCAAAACCTTTTGTGAGTTCTCAGATTACCGAGCCTCCGTAAAAAAGAATTGACTGAATTATATATGTAGGTGTGTTCAGATATACATCAAGAACCTGCTTGAACTTGTTTTACTTGATTGATTTTGAGTATAACTTCAGGCTTGCACATGCAGTGATACTTATCCCCGCTAGGCCTTTGGCTCAAACCTTAAGTATAACTTCCATGTGCTTGTGTTGGTTACAGAGCTCATGCCGTATTCTCCTTATTCCCAAAAATATTGTGTTATTTTGCTGGAGGTCCCAATTATTTTCATCACTCCTTATATTTGTATAAGTGCAAATAACCTTTTTATCAGCTTAAAACGGAATTCTGCACATAAGTGTTGGACTCTCTTGATCCTTCATAAGAATTCATATTAGTAAATTAGAGTGTTCAGGAGAAGTGCATATACTATAAGACCTGTGAATGCATATAGGAGTACTGAAAATGTTGCCAAATTAGTGATGACTGAAATATGAATTTCATACATCTCCAAAAGTGTAGTATATAATGAGAACATATCATCAAAACATGACAGTAGAAATATGAATGTAGCGAAATTAAAAATAAATAAAGTTGCATTGCTTAGAAAAATCTTCAAAGCAAGGCCAAATCACAGTGAGAGAGTACAATAAAATGTATAAACCGTAGTAGAATTTGGCCTCCTCTAAGCTTATATAAACCAAAAAGCCTTTGACAAAGCTCAAAGAAAATTGCCTCTTGGGCAGATAAGTTGTTTCTGATGAATAAGTCTCTGTACTGTTGGTCTTTGTGGGGCTGTAACACACATGGTCCTTGTAGCAAGGACGGGTAGTTAGGAGCAGCAAGGACCAAGCATCCTTGACTGCTTTTAGGCAGCATCTTAGACTAGCATCTTGGACTAGCATTTAGCATATTATTGGTTGGCTAGCAGCCTATAAATATGTATCCCCAACCCCTGTGGTTGGCATGGCATTTGTGTGTGAGTTTGTGCGAGAAATAAAACCAGAAAATTGCCCCAACTCCTAGTGTCATCCCCTCTCCTCAATGAGAGTAAATCTAGAGATCCTATCAAGTGGTATCAGAGCGAGGTTGTCTTGTAGGCTGAGTGTTTCCTGCTCATCCCCTTCACCGGGTGTGCAGCAGCCCCAGCGGGCAAGTGCAGCAGCTCAAGCTGTCCCTGGTGGCCTCTCCCCTTCCGCGCATTCGAGCAGCAGCTCGTTAGCAGCAGCTCTCCCTCCACGCAACAGCCCCCCAGCGGCCAGCCATGTCCCAAGGTCGCTCTCAGCACTCGGCTACCTCGAGCGTGCGGCGTCGGCAGGAGGCCGAGCTCGCCGCGGCAGAGGAGCGTGAGCGGGCGGCAGCAGCAGCCGTTGTGGCGACAGCCAGGGCTTCAAGGCTGGCAGCGGCGGAACTGGCAGCAGCCAGAGCGGAGGCAGAAGCAGCAGCAACGGTGGAGGCGTCACGTACAGCAGCGGCAGAGGCCCAGGCTCTGCGCGGCAGCATCAGCGGCTCCATTTCAGGCGGAAGCAGCGTCGACACAGCCCACGAGCGGACAGCGCGGTGGGCAGCCGAGCATGCCCAAGCACACGGCGGTGTCGCTCCAGGAGGAGGTGAGCACTGCGGTGACGCTCCCGGAGGAGGCGCGCACGGCGGTGGCGCTCCAGGAGGAGGTGACCACGGCGGTGGCGCTCCAGGAGGAGGTGAGCACTGCGGTGGCGCTCCAGGAGGAGGCGCGCACTGCGATGGCGCTCCAGGAGGAGGCGCGCACGGCGGTGACGCTCCAGGAGGAGGCGCGCATGGCGGTGGCGCTCCAGGAGGAGGCGCGCACGGCGGCGGCGGCCGAAACGACCAAGACCGTGGCCTCTACGAGGTCCGGGCTGTGGTCAGGGACGTTGGTCCCGGTGCTGGGTGGCCTACCCTCACCAAAACCAACTACGTCGAGTGGGCCGCGGTCATGAAGGTCCGGCTCCAGGTGCGACACATGTGGGAGGCAGTCCAGGATGCCAACGTCGACCACCATGACGATCGACGGGCGCTGGACGCCCTCCTCGCCGTTGTCCCGCCCGAGATGCAGTTCTCGCTTTCCAACAAGCGGACTGCCAAGGAGGCCTGGGAGGCCATCGCTGCGTCGCGCATCGGCAGCGACCGTGCTCGCAAGGCCGCTCTGCAGGCACTCCGCAAGGAGTGGGATGACCTGGCTTTCAATCCAGGTGAGGACATCGACGACTTTGCTCTCCGTCTCAACACTTTGCTGCAGAAGATGGAGCGGTTCGGCGACGCCACCTACAACGAGGAAAAAGCCGTCGAGAAGCTTTTTCGCTGCGTCCCCACGAAGTACAGGCAGATAGCTCGCTCGATCGAATCCTTGCTGGACCTCAGCACGATGTCGATCGAGAAGGCAATCGGTCGCCTCAAGGTCGTCGACTTCGACGAGCCAGAGCTTCCCTCGGGGTCCATCACCACTGCTGGGAAGCTGCTCCTCACTCGGGAGCGGTGGGATGCCGGCCACGGTGACAGGAAGAAGGGGGAGTCCTCTTCCGCATCAGGTGGCCGCAGGCGCGGCAAACCGCGCAAGGGGGGCAAAGACGGCCAGGTCAGGGTGCAAGGTGGCGCCCGCGGAGGTGCCCGGGGAGGCGCCGCCGGCAGGCCCAAGTTGGCCCAAGATGACGCCTGCCACAACTGTGGCCGGCCTGGCCATTGGGCCAAGGAGTGTCGACAGCCACGACGCGGCCAGGCCCACGTCGCACAGGCAGGAGAGGAGGAGCCGGCTTTGTTCATGGCTCATGCGAGCATCGAGCTACGCCCTGCGGCACCGACTGCAGCGGCTCCCCTCCACCTCGACGAGCCAATGGCACACGCCCTTCTCGGCGATGGCTCCGGCAGCGACAAGACTGGCGGGTGGTGCCTTGACACCAGCGCCACCCACCACATGACTGGTCAACGGGAGTTCTTCGCCGAGCTCGACTCCGACGTGCGAGGCTCCGTCAAGTTTGGAGATGCCTCCGCCGTGGAGATTCAGGGTGTCGGCTCCGTCATCTTCGCCGCCAAGACCGGAGAGCACCGGATGCTCACCGGTGTCTACTACATCCCTGCGCTGAGGAACTCCATCATCAGCTTGGGACAGCTGGATGAGAACGGCTCGCGCGTGCTGATCGAGCACGGGATCCTGCGCATCTGGGATCGCCATCGTCGCCTTCTTGCCAAGGTAACTAGAGGCGCAAATCGGCTCTATGTCCTTGATGCGCAGGTGGCACAGCCCCTCTGCCTCGCCGCCCGTCGGGACGACGAGGCGTGGCAGTGGCACGAGCGCTTCGGGCACCTTCACTTCGAGGCTCTGAAGCGGCTCAGCAGCAAGGAGATGGTGCGAGGCATGCCGTGCCTCGAACACGTGGAGCAGTTCTGCGACGTCTGCGTGGTGACGAAGCAGAGGCGACTCCCCTTCCCCCAGCAGGCGAGCTTCAGAGCTAAGGAGAAGCTCGAGCTCGTGCACGGGGACTTGTGTGGACCGGTGACTCCGGCCACACCGGGAGGACGACGCTACTTCTTGCTGCTCGTCGATGACTTCTCCCGCTACATGCGGGTGGTGCTTCTCAGCAGCAAGGGAGAAGCAGCGGACGCCATCAGGCGTACGCAGGTTGCTGCAGAGGCGGAGTGCGGCTGCAAGCTGCGCGTACTGCGCACCGACAACGGCGGCGAATTCACAGCAACTGAATTCGCGTCGTACTGCGCTGATGAGGGCATTCAGCGCCACTACTCCGCCCCTTACAGCCCGCAGCAGAACGGCGTCGTCGAGCGGCGCAACCAGACGGTTGTGGGGATGGCCCGGGCCCTCCTCAAGCAGAGAGGGATGCCGGCTGTCTTCTGGGGGGAGGCGGTGCTGACAGCCGTCTACATCCTGACAGCCGTCTACATCCTCAACCGCTCACCTACGAAGGCACTTGACGGCAAGACGCCATACGAGGCTTGGCATGGGCGCAAGCCGGCGGTCTCCCACTTACGGGTCTTCGGCTGCCTCGCGTTCGCCAAGGAGCTCGGCCACATCGGCAAGCTCGACGACAGGAGCACTCCGGGAGTGTTCATCGGCTACGCGGAGGGCTCGAAGGCCTACCGCATCCTCGACCCGAAGACACAGCGTGTGCGCACGGCGCGAGATGTTGTGTTCAACGAAGGGCGAGGGTGGACGTGGGACAAGGCGGTGGACGACGGCTCGACTCCGACGTATGACGACTTCATTGTCGAGTACGTCCACTTCGAGGGAGCTGGGGGAGCAGGCAGCTCCTCCTCGCCGAGCGCGTCTACCTCAGTTCCCAAGTCTCCATCTGTCCCGGTGGCTGTCACACCGACGGCACCACAGTTGCCGACGCCACCGACGCCACGTGCTCCAGCACCAGCAGTCACACCTCCGGGCACGTCTACTCCGGCACCAGCAGTCACACCTCTGGGCACGTCCACTCCGGCACCAGCAGTCACACCTCCGGGCGCGTCTACACCAGCACCAGCTCGCGTCGAGCGCAGCCCGGTGGAGTTCGCTTCCCCGCTCGCTCACGATGAGGAGCGCATCGACGCATATTACGACGGCGAGCCGTTGCGGTACCGTACGATGGAGGGTCTTCTCGGCGACCAGCCGGTGCCGGGACTGGTGCCACGCAACCTGGAGGCGCAACTGCAACTTGCATGTGACGACGGTGAGCCTCGGTCTTTTGCAGAAGCGGAGCAAGACGCGGCATGGAGAGCCGCGATGCAGTTGGAGATGGATGCGGTTGAGAAGAACCGCACCTGGGATCTCGCTGACCTCCCTCGAGGTCACCGGGCGATCACCCTTAAGTGGGTGTTCAAGCTGAAGAGGGATGAATCCGGCGCCATCGTCAAGCACAAGGCTCGCTTGGTGGCCCGAGGTTTCTTGCAGCAGGAGGGGGTCGACTTCGACGATGCCTTCGCTCCTGTGGCACGGATGGAGTCCGTGCGACTCCTCCTTGCGCTAGCCGCTCAGGAGGGCTGGCGCATCCATCACATGGATGTCAAGTCTGCCTTCCTCAACGGCGACTTGAAGGAGGAGGTCTACGTGCAACAGCCGCCGGGATTTGCGATTCCTGGCCAGGAGGGCAAGGTACTTCGTCTACGCAAGGCTCTCTATGGTTTGCGGCAGGCACCAAGGGCATGGAACGCCAAGCTGGACTCCACGCTCAAGACGATGGGCTTCGGGCAAAGCCCGCACGAGGCGGTCGTCTACCGACGGGGCAATGGAGGAAATGCCCTGTTGGTAGGTGTCTACGTCGACGACTTGGTCATCACCGGCACCAAGGATGCAGAGGTGGCGGCGTTCAAGGAAGAAATGAAGGCCGCCTTACAGATGAGTGATCTGGGGCTCCTCTCCTTCTACCTGGGGATCGAGGTGCACCAGGACCACTCCGGGATCACGCTTCGACAGACCGCCTACGCCAAGCGCGTCGTTGAGCTCGCCGGGCTCACCGATTGCAACCCAGCTCTGACCCCGATGGAGGAGAGGCTGAAACTGAGCCACGACAGCACGGCGGAGGAGGTGGACGCTACACAGTACCGGCGTCTTGTGGGGAGCCTTCGCTATCTCGCCCACACACGGCCGGACTTGGCATTCTCCGTCGGCTACGTTAGTCGGTTCATGCAGCGACCGACGACGGAACACCAGCAGGCTGTGAAGAGGATCGTCCGCTACGTTGCGGGGACTCTCGACCACGGCCTCTACTATCCTCGGTGCCCTGGGGCGGCACACTTCGTCGGGTACAGCGACAGCGACCACGCCGGCGACATCGACACCAGCAAGAGCACAAGCGGGATCCTCTTCTTCCTCGGCAAGTGCCTTGTGAGCTGGCAGTCAGTCAAGCAGCATGTGGTGGCCATGCCCAGCTGCGAGGCCGAGTACATAGCGGCCTCCACTGCCTGCACTCAGGCCCTCTGGCTTGCTCGACTGCTTGGTGATCTCCTCGGTCGAGACACCAGCGCAGTGCAGCTCATGGTGGACAGCAAGTCCGCTCTGGCCCTGGCGAAGAACCCCGTGTTCCACGAACGGAGCAAGCACATCCGAGTGAGGTACCACTTCATCCGACGCTGTTTGGATGAAGGAAGCATCACGGCGAGCTACATCAACACCAAGGATCAGCTTGCAGACCTGCTCACCAAGCCTCTTGGGCGGATCACGTTCCTTGGACTCTGCTCCAGGATTGGGATGGTCCAGCCTTCTCACAAAACAACGCACAAGACTTAGGGGGAGAATGATGAATAAGTCTCTGTACTGTTGGTCTTTGTGGGGCTGTAACACACATGGTCCTTATAGCAAGGACGGGTAGTTAGGAGCAACAAGGATCAAGCATCCTTGACTGCTTTTAGGCAGCATCTTAGACTAGCATCTTGGACTAGCATTTAGCATATTCTTGGCTGGCTAGCAGCCTATAAATATGTATCCCCAACCCCTGTGGTTGGCATGGCATTTGTGTGTGAGTTTGTGCGAGAAATGAAACCAGAAAATTGCCCCAACTCCTAGTGTCATCCCCTCTCCTCAACGAGAGTAAATCTAGAGATCCTATCAGTTTCCAAGGCGGAAAGACAAACCTCAGAAAAAACTCTGGATGTGTTCTGAATATATCTCGGTAAAAACAGGAAGTGATCATTGATGATAGTGAATTGAATCAAACAAAGGACTGAAATAAGACATCTGACTGGTGTGTGATGATCTGTCCATTGGCACCATATAAAATACGTAGCTTCTGATCCTTTATCTTTCCCAAGGGACAACCATGAACGATGTGCTACTGATTTTAGTAGAACCAATTATGTTGGTGATAAAGAGGCCCAGTCTATAAAAGAAGGAACACAAATTTCCTGTAAATACAGAAATGACAGAAATACAAAATGACGGCAATCTATGACACAACTAAACAATAGAGCCTTGTGCATAAGAAAACAGCCAACTATAATACAATAATACCTCAAGTACATCTTCAGATGGGAAGTACAATCATCGATGAGAAATCCTTATGAGATCCAGCCACCGCAGGTCGATCTCTCCGACGCTGCCGATCACCTCGAGGGGCGCTGGAACTGGACCCTCCTTGAATAGCCTGAGCTGGTTACGAAGACATGAGAAAGCTAGCAGAATAACTCAAATAGATTAAAGAGCTTCTTACAATGTAACACACTTCTCTCCAGCAATATCGATTAATAGTACTCTTTTTTTTAGATCCTGAAAGTATAGAAATAGCATGCATCCCTCTCACCTGCATGCTGCAACTTAGCCTGCAATTTCAGCAGTCACAAATTCGACCAAGGACATGAGTAATTCAGTTATGGGAAAATATAAGAAGACAGCAACCACCAAACATACATAACAAACGTTAGTAATCAGTAGGCTTCCTTTGTAAAAAAACATAGCAGTAGAAAGCATGAGATTAGTAGAAGAAAAGTAAGGAGAAGAAGAACAAAAGGAAACAACAGGAGGTCTCACTCTCACCTCAGCCCAAGCAACGTGCGGGGCAGGCAGCAGCCCACCAGTAGTCTAGAACTGGTCGAGCTTGGCAGCAGACGTAGAGGCAAGGGCGGTTGCTGCATTATATTGGCAGTATCACGTGGAGAGAAACCGTTCTTGCGGAAGCTAGGGTTTGCGAGGAGAATTGGGGTAGTAGAGACCTTCTTGATTGTGCATCTATTGCCACGACGGCGCCTAGCGCCATGGCCCCGAAGCACACGAGCTAGGTTTGTTGCGGACGGCTCCAGCAAGGGAAAGAAGGCCATGGCTGCAGCGAGAAATCGACGGCACGTGACATGGCGGAGCACGGTAGAGCAGTTTGCTGGCTCGATTAATTGTTCCAGCGGCCGGAACTCATCAGCGGGGCCTGGGACGTTGGGGTGGAGTCACGGCGTCGGCCAGGACGGCGCCGACCCTACTCAGTGCTGGTAGGCGGTCAAAGAGGAGGGAGCAACGCAGCTAGGCACCCAAGAAACAGGGGGCGGTGGAGGAGGAGAGCTCAGTGCGGGTAGGCGGTCAAAGAGGAGGGAGCAGCACAGCTAGCGCCCAAGAAACAGGGGGCGGTGGAGGAGGAGAGGGCGTCGCGGCCGAGGCGCCGCAGAAGGAAAAAGATGATGGAGGAGAGGTGCTCGGGAGATTTGTTTCGATCCTCCAACGATCGATCAAAGCGGCGGAAATTTTCTAGAGTTCGATCGGGTGGACCTCAGACTCAAAGAATATACGGCCTGAAGGGAAGAGGTGACGTGGCTATTTCTGATTTGGCAAAATCTGGAATCTACAGTAAACGTAAAACCTAAACGGGAATGCGTGGATCGCTAATGGGGCGAGAAACCGTCCCGCCTTAATATATGTACTATCTATTTGTGAAAAAAAAATAAACTAGACTGCAACTAACTGGTTTGGTTGGTTTGCCCGGTTTCACTTTTTGCACGTGCCGTGGACGGTTCGGACCGGTTGGGTGGTGATGCTAGACCGGAGATGCGCAACAGCATCATCCATCGCCCAAACCCTCCTACCATTCTGATTAGTAGTCTCTCGCATGGCGCCGCCACTCTCCTCCGCCCTCCGCCGCCACCTCCGCCTCACCCAGCATTTACCATTTCTTCCCTCTCGCCACCTTAGCATCTCCACCACACACTCCCCCTCCGACCAAAGCGACTTCGAGTACGATCACCCCCTTCCTCCTGCTCCCGACGACGACGGCGAGCTCACCTCCTTCCTCCGCCACATCTCCCACGCCTCCTCCGCGGCATCTTCCCCGAAGGATGCCCTCTCCAAACTTCTCTCCTCTTCTCGCCCATCGCCGGCCTCCCCCTCCCTCCTCGTCCGCGCGCTCTGGGAGCTCCGCCGCGACCCGGAGGCAGTAGCGCTCGCGCTTCGCTGGGGCGTCGAGTGCAGCGCCACGTCCGGGGCAGAGGGGGCCGGGTCCCTGCCGGTCGAGGCGTGGCACCTGGCCATATGGGCCGCGGGGAGGGCTGGGCGATTCGACCTCGCGTGGGCGGTCGTGCGGCGGATGCAGCGCCGTGGGGTGCTGACCCGCCGTGCCATGGTCATCATGATGGAGAGGTGTGGTCGTATGCTCGTTATCTTTCACCATTTTGTTTTATTAGATATAATCTTGCGTTTGGCTAGCACAGTAGTACTCTATGAAGTCTATCCCCATCGGCTATCGATCTATGGAGTGTGGGCAAAAATTGGAATTTGTCCTTTTGTATTAGGAGGGGAACGCTGGCAAGGCTCAATGGCATACTAGAAATCTCACTAGATTGAAATACTAAGTAGTACATCATTAACAAAAGTACATTGCATACTGGTGATTTTTCTACGATGATCCAGTTCTTTAGATTGAGAGTTGATTACACAAACCACAGTGCTTATAAGAGAAAACCACAACTTGAACTTAATTTCAGAAAATCACAACTCCAGAGCTAAAAACTAACACAGTACCCCAAATGTCCTGCTTATGTCTGTTTAACAGCAAAACAGACACAAAAACAAAGATATTTGCCGCCAAAACAAAGTACGTCATCATTGTTCGCTGCGGCCATTGCCTCGCTGTTCTTCACCAACTCCCAGAAACGGTTGTGCCGGTGTCAGCGCCATGGCTGTGGCTGTGGCTGGAGCTGGTCGCTGTCTTTTTGTCATGGTCTTTCTACCACTGTTTCGACCAACCCAGGACCAGGATGTGAAGATGCTGAACGCCGTAGCTAGCTAGGACGTGTTGGCACGAATGCTTTGATCCTGCGCTTCTTGGTCATTTTAGGTAGTTTGAAGCAAATTGTATTTTTTCTACTTTGTAAACATCAAACCAGTACAGAAAAAATTATGTTTCTACATGTTTATTTTAGAGAGGAATTTGCCACGATGGTTTGGCCATGTCAGCACTGACGGGTGGGCCAGATATGTGAGTTTTGCTGTTAAGCAAACATAAACAGGGTATTTGAGGTACTGTGTTGGTTGTTAGCTCTAGAGTTGTGGTTTTCTGAAATTGAATCCAAAAGTTATGGTTTATGTTATACGTGCCCCTGAAGTTGTGGTTTTGTGTAATTAGCTCTTAGATTGACTTTCAGGTAAACAAGGAAAGCTTAGGAGTGAACACAACATTCTAGTGAATAACTTGTGTGACATTTGTCTTATTTTGCTATGCAGTTTCAATTCTTCTACCAGTGGCGGAGCTGGTGTACAACCACTGGGTTCAGGTGAACCCAATGAAATCACCAAGTCCTTCACTAATTCAGTACTCCCTCTGTTCCATAATATAAGCCTTTTTAGAAAGCTAAAACAGCTTGCTAAAAAGGTTTACATTGTGGAACGGAGGTAGTATTTGCCAGTGCTAATTTAGTGAAATATTACACCTAGAAGATGGAGTTGACCCCAATGGCTTGATTTTTTAGCTTGCCACTGGTTTCTTGTGAAGTGAATGCTTGAGCTATAGAGTTCCCCAGATACACTCCAGAACAGAATGAGAAATAAAACCAGAGCTAGAACTCTCACACAACTTAGCTAGAATATATGCTGATTCATTCAAACCACGCTTCACATGGCAGAAAGACACCGATGCGAAACCATTCAACATGCACTTAATGTTATTGATGTGTTGGATGAAACATATAATCCTACATCCGAATATATTTACTAGCACTGCCATGGGGCTCCTCTTACATTATTGGATCACTTTTGACATCATAACTATATTTTGCATTTGTAATGTCAACATCAAGGTGAAAGCAGCCACTGCCATTGTAGCACATCAGTTAATATTTCCGCGTCATGCTTCTTTCAGGTATGCAGCTGTCAATGAAGTGAAGAAAGCAGTCAAGACCTTTGATGCGATGGAGAGATTTAAATTGGAAGCAGACCAAACTGTATTTTACTCCCTTCTTCGTGCTCTTTGCAAAAGTAAAAACATAGAAGATGCTGAGGAGTTGCTTCTCACAAGGAAGAAATTTTTCCCGCTCACGGCGGAAGGTTTCAATATAGTTCTTGATGGTTGGTGTAATATATTCACTGATGTGGCTGAAGTAAAGAGAGTTTGGCGAGAAATGTCTAATTGCTGCATTAGTCCTGATGGTACATCTTATACTCTCATGGTCTGTTGTTTCTCAAAAGTAGGAAACCTTTTTGATACTCTGAGGCTTTATGATGAGATGAAGAAGAGAGGTTGGACTCCTGGTATTGGCGTCTATAACTCACTTGCTTATGTTCTGACAAGAGAGAATTGCCTGAAGGATGCAAAAAATGTTCTCAGTAAAATTGCAGCTGAAGGTCTCCAACCGGATGTTGAGACATACAACAGCATCATAGTTCCACTTTGTGGAAGTTGCAAGCTTGACGAAGCGCGGAAGATAATGGAAGACATGATAATGAAGGGTATTGTTCCAACCATTTCAACGTACCATGCATTTTTGAAACAAGAAGGCATCGACGAAACATTGCAGCTACTGAAAAAAATGAAAGAAGATGGATGTGGCCCTAACAGTGATACATTTCTCATGCTTATTGATAAGTTTATTCAATTGAATGAGTCTGGCAATGCTCTCAGAGTGTGGAATGAAATGAGAAGATATGGCATTAGGCCTGCTTATGTACACTATATGGCACTGATCCAAGGTTTGGTTAAACATGGATGTATACCACGAGCTTTAGAGTATTATGATGAAATGAAATTAAATGGTTTTGCTTCCGATCCAATACTTGATAAGGAATTCAAAACTTTCCTGTTGGCCAACAGAGACCATTGGAGAGGAGCAGGCAAATATAATCTTATTCCACAGCGTGGCAAACATTTTACAAGACGGACAAGAATGCCGTAACACATGTGACACTATAAAACATGCTTCTAGTTCTTTGTACATATGAGAGTCTTCATGATACAAGAGAACAAATGTGATTGTGAGGTATGTTCATCTAACAAGTTGTTTCTGAATCCAGACTAATGAACACGAGACCACTAAAATTTTAGCTTGAGTTGCTTCTTGTGAAATAATTTTCCTTTGAGGTCTGTTTCCAATAATTTGCTTATGTGCATGTGTAGTTTCAAGTTCTATATAGTCATGGGTGGTCATAGTTCTTATCATTATATGTTATAACATGGTTATAATGTGTAATCATTTCATATCTTTGTCTTCCCAGAACTGCAATAGGCCGAGATACTGGATTTTGTTTCTATGTAAGAATTTCAGTTAGGCCCTTACTGTAGCGATTGGCTAGGTGTATACATACTACGACGTAATCAACTAGACCAATAAAAATATGCAGAGGCATCTAGCAATGTAAGACATTTTTTAGGGCTTGCACTTAGAGCTTCTGTTAAAATTTAGATATGAGCTGTTTGCAGAAACTAGAGTAATGACTAATGATATATATAATGATAATGTTCTTACTGTTTGTTACTTCAACAAAGCTTTACTGCATTCTCTTTATCAAAAACAGTAGGGGAGACCCTGACTATTTATATATGTTATGTATGGAAAATAAAAATGAAAGTTCATACAGTTCAGATGAAGCTTTACTACTCCCTCCGATCCATATTAATTGACTTTGATTTGTTAAAATTTGGATGAACCTATATAATAAATAGTGTCTAGATTCATTCAAATCTAGACAAATTTGAGTCAATTAATATGGGCCGGAGGGAGTACATTTATTATCAACTTTAACATGAACGCTGATACATTGTAAGAAACCAATTACTCCCAGTTCCAAAAATACCAGATCATCTCATGAAAACTTACTGATGACTTCAGTTCTTTTTCCAAGCAGGTTTGCAAATCTGTCGCTGCATTCAGGAGGACAACTCTGTTTTTGTAGGAAACACAAATCAAGGCACTTACATGAGTGTCATTGCAGCGCCTGCATATCACTATGATGACTGTCACCATCAGAAAGAATTGTCCCTTGCTAAAAGATGTTATGTGTTGAACACAGCTGATTACCATATATTTAGAAATTAGAATTTATAGAATCCAGCATGCATGACAGTCAATTTGAATCTGTACAGCATCTTATCTGGTTCCAGAGGATAAATATATCGTAACCAGTTAGAAGTACTCCCTCCAACCCATATTAATTGACTTGGGATTGCCAAAATTTGGATGAACCTATATACTAAATAGTGTCAGATTCATCTAAATTTAGACAAATTCAAGTCAATTAATATGGGTCGGAGGGAGTAAAGCAATCCTGAAGTACTGCTACTATTTGGAGCATGGTTGGGGAAATAAGAGTGACGGTGGTAAACCAGATGTGACTAATTCCCCATCTCTTGACAAACCCCAGAATGAATCTAAAAAACCTTGGTGTCTAGGTCAAGAGCAAGGTTGCGCCAGAAAGGGGAGGGAAATTGGCTGTTTAATTGCCTGTTCGGATTCAAGCTGACCAACAGAGTTTGGCTACAGATTCGAAGTAGCAGATTACTAAAAAGTGAAAACTGTGTTTACCATGGTTCTGAGCCCATGTAACATTGTGGCTATGACTCCTACCAATCGATTTGTATAGAATTGGTGGGAACAATATGTGAGAAATTACTGGCGTTGGATCCTAAAGAAGACATCATTTTCTTAGCTCTCCAAGATCAGAAGACACTTGTACAGTACATTATCTCTTATTGCTATCTCTAGCAATTAATAAGAATTAACTATTTTTAGTAAAAAATTGGTTGGCTAAGAAAAGACATAGTACAATGGAGAAAATAGTCTTTGGCTCCTCCGCGGGCTCCTCCGGCGGTGAAAGAGCGGCCACCGCCAAAGAAGACCCCTTCCCGCCGAAGGAGAGCCATAGCAGGCTCCACCACTTGGCGGTGCGGCACGCCGGGCGCGCCTTCCAACCTCACGCAGCAGGCCGAGACACAAAGGAGCTCGAAGTGTGAGCCATTGCGGCGTGCTACGAGTCAGAGAGACGCGACTGGAAGTTTCACCGGCGGCGGGATGTAGCGGCGGTGGGAGGGGGAGAAGCTAAGGTGGGCGTGCCTTCCAACCTCACGCGGCGGGCATGCTCCTCGACGTCACCCTCGCCGCCACCACGGGCAAGAGGGGAGGGCACTATAGCCAGGGCTCGCCGAGACACAAAGGAGCTCAAAGTTCAAGTCATTGCGGCGGACGCGACTGGAAGTTTCACCAGCGGCAGGATGTAGCGGCGGTGGGAGGGGGACAAGCTAGGGTTTTGAACAAGCATACAACTAGCGAAACAGGATATATAGCGCTCTTGCCCTTATCTAAAGTTGCTCTTAGATTTGTTAAAATTCAGATGTATCTACGCACTAAACCTTGTCTAGATTCTGACGGAAGGAGTATAGCAATAGAAGCCTGATGTTTGATTACTAATCGTCTCGCAGGATAGATAAGAGAAATCAGGCAAGGAATAGCATAGCAGGACATCCTTGTTACAGAGACATTCTCTGGTAAACAGCCAACAAAAGTAAATCCCATGCCTCGTTAGACTGCATGTAAGTCTAATCTAAGGATATAACACGGTGAAATCAGGCAACTCAAGAGTAGGTGAATAGCATAACAGGTCATCCATGTCACAAAGTACAAAGACGGCTAAACAGCCAACAGAAGTAGATTTGAAGTCTGGTCTAAACTGCAAAACCCGAGGTGACACAACACAATGGTAGCAAATTATGCTTCAGTCTGCTCCCTCAAGCGACGGATTGTGCTCCTGACGGTGACAGCGCTGGCGGTGCTGCAAACACAAGTATTGGGTCATCAGCAAACATTCAAAGGGCAAATGAATGGATAATTAGAGAGAATAAGAGAGCAGATGATGGGAACATACTTCATGGTGTAAGCACCACCAGCCTTCACCTTCCCGCAGTCCTTGCACCCCCAGATTCCAACGGCTTTCCTCTTCACAGCAAACTGGAAAAAGAGACAGTAATGGCAGAATTAAGAAAAGGAATATCAAGACGTATAAACAGTATTAACCAGTTAAGCATGCTAATATATAAGCAACATAGATTAACAAACATATTTAAACACAGATTGCTGAGCTCAAATTCCTCTAACAGTTGGAGCATACAGATCATGATACAATGTACAGAGTAGAACATCATGCCTCATGTTTCTATGTTGGTAATCTGGTATATAGACTAAAAGATAACTGAATCTTTCACAGATTCAAAAATATATATACTGCACAAAAAGACAGAATCCTAGCATAATAAATGGACTAAGCACATAATGGACACAGATAAAATTAATAATACCGCAAGATAAGGAAGGAAAGCTACAGCATATGATAAACATCAGCAAGCATAAGGAATCTGGGCCCCTCCTGTTAGTGTACTTGAGTATAACTCAAACAGACACCAATGCTAACCAGGAAGGGTGAGTGATGACATACCTTGCCACAGAACTCACAGAAGTACTTGGAGTGCTGAGACACCTCCATCTTCTTGATCTGCTTTCGCAAACTGGCACCATACCTCGTGCCTATAAAATTGAGGGGTTACTTTGAGAATGTAACTATACAAATATAAGGAAATTAGCGAACTTCTAAATAGTATACATACCATATTTGCCAACGATTCCGGCCTTCTTGGTGCGCTTCGTCTGGTAAGAAATTGCAAATGCAACAATTAAGCAACTGTTACTATAACAAATCAACATCATGTAATTTGGTGTGGTTGCACAAATCAAAGTACTAACATTTAACATTAAATGGCAGAGCAGGTTTATCACTGCAACATAGAACTACCCAAGATTAAAGTGACTAATGCTCTACTGTGTATGAACCTTATATCGTAGCAAATCAGGAAAATGCAACTAACAAATGCCTCCTCATCCTACTCAGTTTACTTGGGAGACTTCATCCGTGCAAAAACTAGCATTAGCTTTTATATCCAAACCACAAGAGATACATATAACCTATTATAACCCACGGGGTTGCAGCGATATCGGTTACCCATCCAAATCATGCAGTTATAATCGAACTGAAGAACATGATTGGCCGGAAAACAGACCACATGTCACGGTTAACACAAATGGACCAAAAGAAATCGACAGTGCTCGACTTCACAAGGCAGGTAAACTAACTGCGGTGAACTCACGAATTTTAGCGCCCATCAAAAGCTAAGATCTCGTGGGAACAAATCCTAACAAGAACTAGTACCCAAGAATCCTATGCAAAGTATGACTCGAATAATCTCGCGCAGATCTACGAGTACAATCGGCGGAGAGCAGACCTTATGGGCCTGTGGAAGAATGGCGGGGAGATGATTTGAAGTAGCTTACCATCCCGGCGACGGGTAGGAGGCGTGTGCGGCGAGCAGCAGCTGCGGCGGCGGAATCCGGGCGACGGGGGCGAGCTGCGGCGGCAAAGAGAGGAAATGGCGAGAGGGAGCGTTATATATATGGGGTCCTAGGGTTTTGAGGTGCATCTTGATCGGGCGCGTGGGCTGGTTATACTTTGGGCCCCTCCACTGACCGAGATTACAATTACATACACCACTATGCCCACCCTTGACCCAACAAAAGAAGCCCATATTTGGCCACTTGTTCATCCATGGTGTGGCTGTCATTTTGGCATTCATGGGCCTGTTTCTTTTCCTCTTGCCTTTGCTTTTCTTCGGTTATCATTGATTTAGATTTGGCGAACAGGCATATTCCATTAAGATATTGCCGGTCACCAGACGGATTACATACTCAGGGTAATTTATCATCCACATATAGGCGTGTTCGGAAACCTTCCGACTTCTCCAAATCTTGAAATCCGGCTCTACGATCCCAGTTCCGGCGTCTGGGTCGGAGCACAAAACGTTCGGTGCGCTCCACGTTGTCCCAATGGGCTGTAAGCCTCATAGGCTGCGTTGGGTCCGTTTTGGTCGTCTTTTCCCAGCGCCCCTGTTCCTCAAATCCTCAACGTCCCCAACGATACCTCCCCGTCGATTTCCCTCATACTGCCGCCCTGCCCCACCCTCCGCGGAGAAAGAACTCTGATGGGGTGGTCGCGTCGTCGCGGCCTTCCAGGAACGGCCTCTCCCAGCTACGCATCGCGGCGTCCCGGAGCAGCAGACGCGCAGGCGCTCCACGGGATCGATGATGGGGTGGCGGCGCTGAGATGCACTCGCGGGAGGCGGCCTGAGCTTCTGCTGCGGGTAAGGTGGAGGCAGGCGAGGCCGGGTCGTATCAGAGGGGATCGGGGTCGCTGCGGCCATAGGCCCTGGCCATAGCAGCTGCTGGTCGGGAAGATGTCGGAGGAGGACGCCGCTGGCGAGCTTGGGGTTGGATGCTGGAGGGGCCGCTGGTCGTGCTGGAGTCGCAGACGGAGCTCTTGCCAAGGACGAGGAAGGAAGGCCTCGGGTCACGGCCAGAAGCCTCATGGCCAGATGCGGTATTCGCGTTGAATACTGCGTAGACGAGGGATGAATAGAAAGACCGAAACGTTTCCACTCGGCGGTGGCATACATCTCGTAATTTTACGCTGCTCCGAAATTTGCTGTGCCGGGAATCTCCAAAAACGGTGCTCCACGATTTACACAGGAAAACGGCCCAGCTTCATGGATCCAGCTCCGTGGAGCAAGTCTGTTCGGCACTGCTCCGGTATGGAGTTTTGAGAAGCTGGAAGCTGGCCAAGTCCCGAACACGCCCACAATTCTTCATGATCTACCCTAGGGGCGTGGGTTAGGCCGGTGGTGGCGTGGGCGGGGCGACTCTACGCCCACACAACGCAGTTGTGCGGCGAGTTGTCGGGAGGGGGGAGAAAACTAGAAAAACAAAAAATGGTGGGCCAGAGATGGATCCGTGCAGATAGTTTCTGATTTACTGTATCTTTTTTTATATGTGACCAAAAAATAATTTACAATATTGTGCAATTTTACATATCCACAATTTTCATGTTTTTATTTTTTTCATATAACATCATCATCTAGAAGCATTTGCGGGATCTATGTCTACATATACAGATTTTGAGAAACTTTGGCTGCACCAAGGGGGATAAAAGGATTCGGATATCGCCTAAAGAGGATGAATAGGAGTTTCAAAATAAGTATTGTTTAGGTTCTAGTAAATGCGAAGCAAAACTAACATTTAATTTATCAACCACAAAACCTAAATTTATTGTGTTTAACTAAGTGCACAATAAGCAAGATAAGCAACAAGATGATAGTAAGATAATATACTTCAAGAATGAAGGTTATGACAATGTAAAGTGTATAAGTAAAACAGGTTGGGTATAGGAATAACCGAGGCACGCAGAAACGGTGATTTTATCCCAAAGTTTATTTCCAAAGAAACTATGTCTTCTTTGAAACGGTGTGGAGGCATAAGGCTCCCCAAACGCCACAATGGCTCACTGTATTCTACTCAAGCTCTCTGATGAGTGTATATTTGCATCATATTTTATATTATTATTTGCACTGTAGTGATAGGATCTTGGTATTTTACTGCATTCGCGCGCATTTTTTATATCTATTTTAACCAGGATCAGGACAAATGATGGATACGATGTACACAACTCTTAGACCAGTAGTACTGGAGCGAAAAGGAGTCAAAAACAGCATAAATCGTTAATTTAAAAAATATCAATAACACCAGAAGAAAACCAAGGGCGATCGCAGCAACCAGTAGGTTTAACGACCAACTATACGTCGGAAATACTTTTTCCAGACGTATAGTTCCTGTCGTATAGTTGTCGTTGTCACTGTCTCTTCAAATAGTTTTACCCCGTGCAATCAGATCAGAGAGACGACATACAGAACACCTAAAAATAGCCGAAAACCTCACCTCCAAAGGGATCTGGAGGGGTAACTTGACCAAGGAATCTATCTTCTCCCTACGCAGATCTAGGAGGCCAAGACATCGATCTTCATCTTCATCAACCGCTGCATCACCAACATCTCCATCCATCCCATCTACACCCCATCTAGATCTTGTTATAATTCTCGTACTAGTTGTGAATTTATACAAGAACTATTTATCTATAATTGTTTTCATTATCATTGCCATGATGTTGTCTGCCTCCATGTCTGAGTAGATCATTAGTTCTTGGAGAGACGGAGAAACCCTAACATATGATTGAGATAAGATAGAGATTATTATGTTATACATCATTATGTGTATGTGTTAATTGTCTTCATCTTGATGTTGAGAGTTGTGCACCTCTTAATATTTGCCTCTTATGGAGACTTGATGAAGGGGATTACTTGTTGGTAGATGGAGGGATGATAGCACTTACTGTGATTATAAAGCTGTTGTCATTCTTTACTAACTAACTTGGGAAAGCAAGGATAACTCATTAAGCCATGTCCATGCCATGGGAGAAATCCCTTAATAGCAAGATAATGTGATTGATGTCGTTTACCTGTCAGCTATGGTTATGACGGATGATGTGTGCAGTGGTTGCTGCCTATTCGTCCATTTATGGAGCTCCTCTCACATACATACATGTCATGAGAATATTTGCTATGATAATCTTGATTACTCTATCTAAATTGCTAGAGGTGTATCCACCACTCCCCGAGAACGTATTTTTCCCTATTGTAGTTCCATGCTCTTTTACATACGCGATTCTTACTTTCTGCATTAAGTTTTACTTTACTTTAAACAATCCTTAAAATAATTCTATTTTTCTTGCATCTTAAAATTATTTTTTAAGTACTTCGTTTGGTTTTTAGTTAAAAGCATTTTATTATTTTGCCTACTGCTCCCTGTGGGATCGATATCTTTATTTCGAAACTAGCTACAAATGATATGTGTACTTGCAGTCATCACTCTCCCACCAAAGGGAAATATCCCGATCCACTATGAGACACTTGAAGACGGTAACCGAACTCGTATAACATTGGAGAAATCTTCACGACTCAATTGGAGGCTCCCATAATAATGTCACAAAAGACTAACAAGCTTGAAGAAGTCTTCACAACTCAACTAGAGGCTCACAAGAAACACCACCAAAGCATAACCGTCTAGGTTTCCAAGAACCCAAGAGTAACAAGCTCACAAACTTTCACCAAATGCAGTAGCAAGTCCCATATTCTCAAATTCCAACAAAGCTACAAAACATACTGGGGAAATAAGAGAGGAAAAACATAAGAAGATAACACCAAATTCCAAAATATTCCTTCACAAAGAAGGGATTTGGTTTGGTAGGGTTGTAGATCTGGATCTGCTCTCTCAAATCTCTCAAAAAGATGCAAGAATCATATCAGGGATATGGGAAGAGGACAACCTCTTGAAGGTCACAAATGGAGGAGGGGAGAGAGAGTAGAAGAGCTAGAAAAGGGAACTTTTTTAACAAAGGGGAAGATGGCGCCCTTAAAATGTCTCTCCAAAAATGACCAATACGTTAAGTTTCGCGCATGGCCGGTAGTACCGCAAAATTGATGGTACTACCGCAAGCCCCTTCCAACGGTTGATAGGCGCCACAGTAGTGAGGGGCAGTACCGGGTCGGTACTACCGCTGAGGCAAGGCCGGTACTACCGCCTCACTTCCGGCAAGTTTCGGTAAAAACAACGACCAAATCAGAAGTTTGACATGATCCTGGCAAAAGTGACCCGGTACTTCCACCGGTAGTACCGGTGCCACATATGGCCTAGCGGTACTACTGGCGATTGCGCATTATTATAGCCATTCGAAAGTGCAGAATCAGAAATGCAATAACTTGAGCATCCGAACTTCAAATAGGATGAAATCAATTTTGTTGGAAATATAATGACGTGTAAAATCCAACAAAATTATAAATATTGGATACCACTAGGGAAGAAAATACCAAGTATAAACATGTAAGGAACCTCCCAAGGTGAGGAGCCAAAAAACTCCAAGATCAAAAACATAATAAGATACATTGGAAATCCATTTTTTATGAACTAGAGCTTGTTATGAAGATAACCATAAGCTCTAGAACCTCATATGGATAAGATCCAAATAACAACCAAGAAATATGATGCTAGGAATACAAAGGTTTGACTCTCTCTAAAATATACGATCGAGTTATTCACTTGAGATCCCCTCTTGATAGTACGGCTAACTATTCTAAACCTGGTCTCCCAACTAACAACATGAGACCAACAAAAAGGAAAACATATCAAGATCATACCTTTTTCTTACGCATTCCACTTGAGCATGAAGAAGACGACCTAGTCCTTCTCAAGATGGAACACCTTTCTTGATTGCTCTTGCCTGCACACAATTGATGAAGACTTGCTAATTGCTTGATGGCTCAGATATGTAGAGCTCATTGGGAACCCCAAGGGGAAGGTATGATGAGCACAACAACAAGTTTCCCTCAGTTATGAAACAAAGGTTATCGAGTCAGTAGGAGTAAGGAAACAACTTCAAGGTGTTGCTAGCAACTTGGAACCTGCACAACACAACCACGATACTTTTCCCCAACTTACAGTGAGGTTGTCAATCTCACCGGTTTGCTACAAACAAAGGATTAAACGTATAGTATGGAAGATAGTAATTGCTTGTGATAATTGCAGAAAGTAAACAATAAACGGCAAAAAATAGATGGTATATCAATGGTAAGGAATGGACCGGGGTCCACAGTTCACTAGAGGTGTTCTCCATAAGATAAATAACATGCTGGGTGAACAAATTACAGCGGGGCAATTGACAGATTGAGAATGCATAGCAATGCAAATACTAGACATCTTGATCTCTACGAGATTTGTTTGGGCATTACAACATGATACATAGACCGTAATCCAACTGCATCTATGACTAATAATCCACCTTCAGGTTATCATCTGAACCCCTTCCAGTATTAAGTTGCAAGCAATAGATAATTGCATTAAACAAAGTGTGTAAAGTAAACAATACAATTTCCCTTGGACAAAGGATTGTTGTTTTCCCCCTAGTAGCAATAGGACGTCTACAACCTTAGAAATTTCTATCACTTCCCCGGATTACTAGAGGCATGAACCTACTATCGAGCATAAATACTCTCTGTTGGAGTTACAAGCATCTACTTGGCCAAAGTATCTACTAGCAATGGAGAGAATGCAAGATCACAAATAACATAGACATGATAGAATCAATAATCAATCTGACATAGTACTCAATATCCATCGGATCCTCGCAAACACAACATGTAGCATTACAAATAGATGATCTTGATCATGAACGGAGCTCACAAGATCTAAACATGATAGCACAAAAGAGGAGAAACAACCATCTAGCTATTGTATGGACCCGTAGTCCAAGGGTGAACTACTCACGCATCACTCCAGAGGCTAGCATGGTGATGAAGAAGGCCTTTGGGATGATCTCTCCCCTCCGGCAGGGTGCCGGGAAGAGATTCAGATCCTCCTCGATCTAGGAATGATGGTGGCGACGGATATGGACTCTTTCGTGGATTTCTGATCGGGTCTTTAGGGTTTCTGCCTCGGGGTGTTTATATAGGCGAAGGGGCAAGGTCGGTTAAGGGCCAGGGGGCCCACAGCATGCCCTGGCGCGGCCTAGGGTGGACCCGCGCCAGGGGGTGTGGCCGCCCTGTGGTGCCTCTTCGTCCCCCTTCTGGACTCTGTTTTTGCTCTAGTAAAATATTGAATTTCGCTTTTGTTCCGTCCAATTCCGAGAATATTTCTTTACTAGCTTTTCTGAAACCAAAAACAGAAGAAAATAGGCAACTGGCACTGTGGCATCTTGTCAATAGTTTAGTTCCATAAAATGTATAAAAATGTCTCAAAGTGTAAACAAAACATAAGAAAGTTGATACAAAACAAGCATGGAGCATAAAAAATTATAGATACATTTACGACGTATCAAGCATCCCCAAGCTTAACTCCTGCTCGTCCTCGAGTAGGTAAGTGATAAAAATAATAATTTTTGAGGTGACATGCACCATCACAATCTTGATCAAAATATTGTAAAGCATTGATAGCTGGGATCATAGTAATCTAAACATGAGCATGAAAGATGTAGTTCTAACAATAAGACAAAGCAACTAAGTTGTAACATGAAAAGGTACAAACAAAAGATCATGAATAACAATGCATTGAAAGACGTTTATTTATTTTACATATAGAAAACATAGCATGAGTGGTATTCAGCTTGTGCCTCATGGTATAGCAAAAATAAATGCATAGGACACCTTCAAAGTTCATAAGGGTGACTAGATACAAATAATTTGAGAACAGGCAATACCATGATTATGAATCGATCAATAAATTTTGGGACAATGTACATTGAACTAAAAATGACAACTAACCTCTCTTAATTGGTGCATAAAGATAGAAGATGGAGACTCAACATAAACGTAAAAAAGAAAGGCCCTTCACAGAGGGAAGTAGGGATTTCAAGTTTCATAAAGAGCTTTCAAAAATTATGGTACTTATTAGATTTGAGCTCTCATTGCCCCTATCATAAGCATCTTGAAGTGATTAAGGTTAAAGTAAAACAAATATGAGGTATATTCTTGACAGATCATAAGTTGAAAATCTCATATCCCTTGAGTACGAGGGTGTAACACCCTCAGAATTGGCCCTATGCAAGTTTCAGCGCTTCCCGCCAAACCCGCATAGAAACGATTCAAAGGTGCCCACCAGGCACTTGCGTGCGGGTGGAAAACGAAGTAATATCATTACACAATAGTCCTCGATGGAACCCAGAAAACATATATATACAACAACGACTCAAAGAGTCAAGAATACAGATATACAATACAAAGATCCAAATCACCTTTAAAACGATATGGCGTCCGAGTACGGACAAGATGCAAATTGAGCTAAGAGCCCTGAAGAATAACCAATGGCATCCATAACCCTGTCCAGGCCAAGCCGGAAGGGTAACCCTGCTAACGACGTCGATCTCAAAACCTGCTTAAACAAAAGGGGTGCCGACAAAGGGCAAAGGAAAAAGAGAGAGCGGTCAGTACTGAGGCCAGTACACGGCGAGGCTAGAATTCGGCGGTCCTCGCCTACATAGGTATGGTGGACTGAAGCGGCAGCGCAGCATGCACTAAACACCCTATAGAGATTCGATATAACTGTCGGCTATCAGAAAGGTATAAGAAAGACCTATTCCGAACCAACCTGATACTACCACCAAACATACCCATCCTGGAATTTCCCCCTCGAGACCAAACGAGGAAGTCAACCGAGGAACTCACACAGTTGGCAGTTTTATTTATTCCGTTATAGTTGCGGCAATTACTAGTCAGGTATAGATAGTCATCCTGATGTAATAAGCAGTGGGCAATTTTAGTTAACCATTCCGTTGTAGTTGCAACACTTACTAGTCAGATACAATAAGCATGAGATATCCCCAAAACCCAGCAGTTGTTGGTACTTTTATTTAGCCATTCCGTTGTAGTGAAGCTGATTACTAGTCACATCGGATACAAGTCAAATTATAGCAGTAAACTTTAGTTATAGTTATCTATGATCGAGAACTGTGCTCCAAGTCGTCCATAACCGCGGACACGGCTTCTCGAAAAGATTTAACCCTGCAGGGGTGCACCAAAGTTCCCACATGCACCTACACCCTTGTTGTCAGATCAGGTAGGTACAAGATCACAAAACATACACCCAACGGTATGTCGACGGGGTTTCGGACACGACGTTTCCCAGACCCAAAGCAAGCACGGGGGGCCACCCCACTAAGCTACCCGCGACGAAGTCGGCCGGTCTCCGAGACGGACTCAGGGTTTGGGTGGACGGCTGTAAACGACTGGGAACCCGAAAGTGTGACTGGGCTTTTCGATACCGCGAAATCGTGTCCCGATCCTAAACAGTACATGTGCAGAACATCGCACAATTTAAATAAAGCAGTAAAGCATGGCATAAGTACATGATAGTAAATAAAACCTCAAACTAGTTTGTGGCCCCCAGTACAATACTTGGAATCAGGTACTAAATCGATGGGGGTGCCCATACACCCCACCTGTGGTTAGCGCGCTCGATCTCGGAACAGGTGTCAAGAACTCGGGGTCCTACGGGACACAAGTGGACGGTTAACAACCAAATAACATCTATTGCCCACCTGTGCCTCTGCATTTACCTACTTTCAATTTTAGTTGTTAAACAGTAATTAAAGTAACCGATAATTAAAGCCATGATCGTCTCCAACATTAAACATGCGGCAACACTCCAACAACTGTGGTACTTGACGACACGCAACAACACTCGAGCAGCGACTACGACGCGCAAGTCCAACTATCTACCAAACAACAGGTAATAGATGTGTCCAAGGCAATATAAGGCCGCAAGGGATATCACGGGTACGGAAACTAGAGCATCGCAACACAGATAGCAATAGATCAACAGGAGGAAATAAAGACTATAAAAGTAAGATAGGTAGAAAAGGGGGAGGTGCTCGCCTAAAAAACATCGCCGATGGTTCATCCGAAGATCGGGTCGACACTCGCATCAACTCATCGACCTAATCCGCGAAGAAGCAAAGCACTAGAGGAAACACCGGATGCAATATTTAATACTACGGTAGAAAATCGGGCATGATGCATGTATGATGTATGACATGGCGAGGATGCAATGCGATTAGGCCATATTAAGCGGAACCGGAATTCTGACATTTATTAAGTTCATGTTGTTTAGATACCCCGCAATTTAAATGTTGTCTTAACAAGACAAAAGATAGCACCGGTTCGCTACACAAATTTAAATGAGGCCAATATAAGACTAGATTTCCCGCATATGGGCCCCATATTTAATTTAGGTGAATCGGCATAAGGCCCCCAAACCACAGACAAGTATGCATGCAAGATGAACAATTAATATGCAACAAGTTTTATATATAGCATTTATAAAATAGGGCTCGGGAAAAGGTTCACACAACTGGGTTCGGAAGATATTGGTTCCGGGGATTCGGGGTTCGACAGGGTTCGTCGGGGATCGGTTCGACGGGAAACGAGGTTCGGACTCCGGGATTTAGGGTCTTCGGATCTGTGAAGGAGATCATGGCGTTCCGAGGAGAAGATCTTGGCGTGCCGAGGGTTCGGTCTCGACGCCGGGATAGGTCTTCGGACACGAGGCTTCAGGGTTCGACCATCGGATCCATGAAGGAGGTCATGGCGTTCCGAGGGTTCGTGCCCTGGAGATCTTGGACTTGTGTAGCAGATCATGTCTCTTCAACTCGATCTTGGAGCATCACCGTCTTCTAAGCGTCACCAGACCACACCATGTACACATCTACATCCGACCACCTTGCATCTTCACATGGTTTTCCTTCGCAGGTCATACCGATAACATCGGCTGCAGCACTTGGTCCTGGAACACATGGGAGGCTCATGAACCAAGCACAAACATCCAGGGGCGAACGCTGGGGAGAGGGCGACGGACCCAGGGAGCTCACGCGGGACAGAGCGGCGGAGCACCGACGACGAGGACAGGAGCCGCGCTGGGGAGGCCGGCGACAGAGCACCCGCGGGCGACCAGGCACAGGGGGCTCGATGTTGAGGCGTACATGGCTGGCGCCCAGCGGTCGAGGACGGCGTCACGCAGGACGGCGGTGTGAGCCCAACGAGCCCGGGGACAGCACCACGATGGCGGCGGCACATGGTAAGGATGCAAAGGCCGACATGGGGAGGAGCTGCAGACGGGGTGGCGCCAGGGTGAGGAAGACCGACGACGGCCAGATCTTGGAGGGGGCACGCTCGCGGGGTGCCGGAGATGCAGGGCACGGCGGCGCCTGGAGGCGAGCGACGGAAGGAGCTCTGCAGGGAGGAAGAGCTTGGCGACGGTGGCGGAAGAGGGCGAGACGGCGGGAGGAGGAGGCCGGCGTGGGGAGAAGGCCGGCGTCGGTGCAGAGGCGGGCGGAGGCCGGTCAAGGACGGCGAGCGTTGGAGGCGTCGGGGAGGGAGTTGGGGATTGCGATGGGGGCCGTCGTGAGGCTCCTGGTGGCGGAAACAGGAGGAAGGAGAGGCGCAGGCGGCGGCGCTCGGGAGCTTGCGTACGGGAGGAAGGAGTGGCTCGCGGGGTGGGGGTCGAGCGTGGACAGGTGGGGGTCGCGGGGAGGTGGGTCCAGGGTGAGGAGCGGGCGAGCGAGGTGGGCTTGTCCTCCGGGTGCGTGCGTGTTGGATGCGTGAGCGTTGGGGTGGGGTGCGGGAGTGGAGCGGGGCAGGGGTGGGGGTATCGCGCACGCTGTGTGCGTGCCTTGCACCTGGCGGCGGCGGGGTAGGGGGTTAGGGTTTGCAAGGGATTTAGGGTTTGGGTAGTTTAGGTGGTTTGGGCTGGGGTTTGTCTGGGGTTGTAGGTGGTATGTCTAGTTGGGCCTTTGGGCCTGACCGGATGGACTACCTCCCCCTAATAAAATATTTATAATATATATTTTCTTTTCTTTTATTTAAAACAAAACATTTACAAATATGTTTTAGGCAAAAATAAGGAGTCGAGAGGTACATGGTTTTATATTTGAATTAGAGAAGGGGTATTTGTAGCAAACAAAAATAGGGCTTCTAGCAAAATAGTTTTAGGCAAAAAGATGCATGTTGATGTCATGATGATGCAATGCACAAAAATAACGCGATTTTCTAGTAGTGGTTTTTGCGGGGCGCCACAGAGGGTCGTTCCTCATGCTACTCAACTTTAGTCACAAGCAAGTTCTTGCCATTGTAAGTATATGTGTATCATAGAGAACCGCCAACGGGGTACCCCTTGCCCCATGACACAGGAGCTATCCCATATCAAAATGATAAGGCAACATACAATGAGCATCTCAGCGATCTTTTTATTTACCATGAGCATGGTGGCTTTTTTCCTTTTTATATATTTTTTTCTGAAGATGCTTCATAGATTGCTCACTATGTTTATGCTGCAAGTTTCCACCATGATTAGGCATGGCTTAGGCTAGCCGCCCAGGCGTTTCTCTAACACATATACAATACGCCATGGACTTACAAGCTCCCATTTTATTTCACACCACCGACATCCATAAACAAAAGTGACGAGGTTTGATATCGTCAATGCCCATTGTTATGAGCTTGGGTTTTGGAGAAGATGGGGATGCTGGAGATCGTGAAACGGTTAGCAAACAAGCAACACGGGGACACGAGGTTTGCCCAGGTTCAGGCCCCCGGAGGGAAAACCGTACTCCTGCTTGTCTGCTCTTGATTACGGCGGAACCGAAAAGTACAGGGGTGTGCAGATGCAATCTGGCGTGAAGGTGTGTATGCGGTGGTATGCGAAGTGCCCTCCTCGTCGTGACCTCCTAGCCTTTATATAGAGTTAGGCAGGTCCCAGGCATAGACCGAGTCGGTTACAGGTTTTAGGGTTTTCCCCTTTGAATATTCTATCTACTCTAGTCTTATTCTCCAAGGATCCGAAGACGTCATGGGCCCTGGCCACTCAAAACTCTTCATGGGCTGGCACATGTTTTCTCGTGGGCCTTCCTTGGGCTGGACTAGGTATGCTAAGGTCGTGTACCCGCAGGGTATAACCATGTCAGTAGCCTCCGAGTGTTCAGTCGAATCGTAGATTCGGCTAAGGACTCTTCAATCCTTCGGGTGCAACTATCTCCGTTTGTCCAGAGAATGATTTGAGTGTGTAGGGATTGTTGATGTGTGTGCCTAACTCTCCCGACAGGTCAAGGTCAGTTAACTGTCTTAGGACAAAACAACACGATCTTCTCCAGATTCGAGTCTCTCGACTCGAACCCGGAACATATGCTGGCGTAATTCGACTCAGGCCGCGGAGGACTTATAGGAGTGGAATTTCAGTGATTTTAAATGAGGTATCCAACGCGCCCGTCTGGATTTTCATCGCGCCTGCTGGCACGGATTTTCACTAGCAGAGCGCAGTCGTGTGCGTTGCCAGGCCATCAGACGATATCTGTATGTCTTATCTTTGTGTCGCAGACACAGCATCCGAATATTTATCACCGCGAAGGTGTTTCGGGTGGCCAAGGAGGACGCTACTCACTTAGCATTAATTGGGGCAGAGCTGCCAAAAGTTTTTGCATGCTGATTCGAAGGATCACAGTCGAAGAATTCATAGGGTGCGCGACCAGCGCTCCCTATGGGAGTAGCCCCCGAGTGTCTGTTCGAGTCGTAGACTCGAGCAGAGACTTTAATTAGGCCGTTGTTTGGCTTCAGGTCCGTAGGACACAATTTTTTTGGATGCTTTAATCCATCCTCCCTATGGGAGTAGCCCCCGAGTCTGTAGTGGAGTCGTAGACTCGACGTAGGTCTCGAAGAATAGTTCGGGTGCGTGGCCAGCGCTCCTGATAGGAGTAGACCCCGAGTAGTTAGTCGAATTGTAGATTCGAGTGAGTACTCTTAGCTGTATAGCCGAAAAATTGTAACCGTTGCTAGTATAGCTTTGATGACGTCAGTGCTGACGATCGATGACCTCAAGCGTCTATGGCGTCAGAGGTGACGTGTCTGGACGAACATGGGTCCCACCTTCTGACTTTGAGTTGACTGGTCACGTGCGGCGTGGAGATAATTACGGCGTCGCCTCGATTTCCGTGCGTAGTGGACGGCGCGTTAGCAACGGTTCGCTGCTATGCTGACACGTGGATGGTCAGATATTGATGTTGGCTCTAGGTCTTCCCGATGAACGGTCGTCGTGCATCGTCCTCGTCCTTATAATCATTGGTGGAAAAGTGAGTTTGTTTTTCACCGCAGTCATTCTCGTTTCACTGCTCCCATCTTCTTTGAGCTTTCTCACTGCGCGCTGGAATTTCCTCGAGCCTTTCCTTCCTTGTTTCTGCGTGCTCGTCATCGTCGCCGTCGTACTGCAATGGGGAAGTCCAGGAAGGCCTCCACCGCAGTTGGTACCAGTGCTGCTGCTGGCGGCAAGAAGGGTTCCGCCGCCACTCGTGTCACCGATGGTGGCTGGCGGCGATCGGAAACGCGTGAGGGTGACCTCCGCAAGCTCCGTGAGCTGGGTCTTATCCCGCAGGATAGAGATGCCGTCAGAGTTCCCGGCGACGAGGTAATTCCCCATCCTCCTGATGGGTTTCGGGTTATGTTCATCGCCTTTGTCCTTCGGGGCCTTTCTTTCCCAATCCATGATTTTCTTCGTGGATTGCTTTTTTATTTATGGCATCCAGCTTCATCATCTTTCACGCAACTCTCTTCTTCATGTCGCCTGTTTCATCACGTTCTGTGAGTGCTGGCTCAGTATCGAGCCGCACTTTGGCCTCTTCCGGAAGCTTTATTCCGTGAAGAGGCAAACAGGCTCCGATGGTGTTTATCTCATTGGCGGATACATCATTTCCCTTAGATCCAACTTTATCTTCTTCTCCTTTTCCATGTCCAAATCTATCCAGTACTAGCGGAGGCGATGGTTTTACATCCGCGACTCCACAGCGTCCGGACAGAACTTTGGCCTTGCTCCTTTTGACCCTTCTCAGAAAATCGAGCCGAAGAGGTCTTGGAAGAACCACATCTTGGACGGCGAGGTAGATGAGATAGAGGGGCTCTATCGTCGGGTGGAAGATCATCAACTGATTCCGGATAAAGAGGTGAACTTTCACATCCCAAAATTTTCCAAATTTTGAAATGTGAAAAATAAACAAACAAAAGAAATAAAGGATTAAATTTAGGGGGAAAAGAAACTTTTGATGATGTATTTTGAATTTTATCAACATTGATTTAAAACATTTCCATATGAGTGGATTAACATGACTATCCAAAACTATAATCTTCATTGAGGAAACTTCGCAAAAATCCAACTCGTTTGCATATGATTTGTTTCCAATCATTTGACTTGAGTGACATTTAAAATATTTGTCCAAACCAACTAGAGAGGGAAATAATATGACATTTCCAAAATATATAGAAGGTTTGGAAAATATTTCATTTGGATGTTATATGACTTTATTGCAATTTAAATTTTTGATATATCTTATTTCAGTTCCAAACAAAAACAAAATAAAATGAGAAGAGGATAACATGACATCCTCAAATATTGTGTTGGAAATGATTTAAATATATCACCTACATGTTTGTTTTAGACAATGAAACTGAATTGGGTGGAAGTTATATCTCCCATGGATTATATAAGTATTTTATTTTATTAGAATTTTAGAGAAGATATGGCAATTATATACACTATAATACCTTTCTAGGTAGTGGATATAAAAGGAGAAGCCATTTACAAATTTATAAAAATGTAATAGGCCAAATGCCTCTCACGTTCATGGACCCATGGTCATTTCTCTCTATATTTTTTTCTTTCACTCCTTTTATTTATTTGGCTGAATTTGGGCCCAACTGAACAACACAACCGAGTCGAGCAATTTGGTCGTTCATCTTCTTCATGGAGCACGTACAAACTATAGTTATAGTATCCATGGCACTCATCTCTTCCCCTCCTCCTCTAGGATGTTCCGAACCTTGAAACGGTCCGCCTTAAACACGAAAATTAATCCCCAATGTGCCATGGTCTCATTCCCTCAGTAAAATTCCTTTTCAGTGGATCTTAAATCGTCCCTAATGGCCATCATGGCCGAAGCCTGACGCTCCCCACTCGCCTTCCCGACCCCCTCAGCCTCCCCTCCCTGTAGAAGGTCTACAGAGCACCACCCCAGAAGCCCCTCTTCACACCACTCATTTCCCACTACTCTAGGCCCAAGCTCCGCCCCTCCGGTGGGCGCGATTTATCGCCGGAGCTCCGCACGGCCACCAGTTTCCGATGAACTGGAGATCACCCTAGAGGTGCACCCGGAGAAACCTCTACCCTCACTTCATCTCTCCACCAAGTCTCTATCAAGCCCCCTTAAGGCTGCGGTGAATCCCTCGCCGAAGATCCGCTGGACGTCACGACACCAACGTCGATCTTCGTCGGTACAAAGCACTTGTTCTCCTCCAATTCTATTTTATTTTGATCAAAAACAAAATAAAATGAGAAGAGGATAACATGACATCCTCAAATATTGTGTTGGAAATGATTTAAATATATCACCTACATGTTTGTTTTAGACAATGAAACTGAATTGGGTGGAAGTTATATCTCCCATGGATTATATAAGTATTTTATTTTATTAGAATTTTAGAGAAGATATGGCAATTATATACACTATAATACCTTTCTAGGTAGTGGATATAAAAGGAGAAGCCATTTACAAATTTATAAAAATGTAATAGGCCAAATGCCTCTCACGTTCATGGACCCATGGTCATTTCTCTCTATATTTTTTTCTTTCACTCCTTTTATTTATTTGGCTGAATTTGGGCCCAACTGAACAACACGACCGAGTCGAGCAATTTGGTCGTTCATCTTCTTCATGGAGCACCTACAAACTATAGTTATAGTATCCATGGCACTCATCTCTTCCCCTCCTCCTCTAGGATGTTCCGAACCTTGAAACGGTCCGCCTTAAACACGAAAATTAATCCCCAATGTGCCATGGTCTCATTCCCTCAGTAAAATTCCTTTTCAGTGGATCTTAAATCGTCCCTAATGGCCATCATGGCCGAAGCCTGACGCTCCCCACTCGCCTCCCCGACTCCCTCAGCCTCCCCTCCCTATAGAAGGTCTACAGAGCACCACCCCAGAAGCCCCTCTTCACACCACTCATTTCCCACTACTCTAGGCCCAAGCTCCGCCCCTCCGGTGGGCGCGATTTATCGCCGGAGCTCCGCACGGCCGCCAGTTTCCGATGAACTGGAGATCACCCTAGAGGTGCACCCGGAGAAACCTCTACCCTCACTTCATCTCTCCACCAAGTCTCTATCAAGCCCCCTTAAGGCTGCGGTGAATCCCTCGCCGAAGATCCGCTGGACGTCACGACACCAACGTCGATCTTCGTCGGTACAAAGCACTTGTTCTCCTCCAATTCTATTTTATTTTGATCATGGACCACTCCCTACCCTTTTTGATCGATCTATTTTGCAGCCACAAGCACCCAACATCACCACCGTACCCAGCCGTCCACCATCTAGAGCAACCCTATAGACCTCAAGCATCATATTGTCTTCACCGTGAATAGAAGAGCGAAGTCTGATAAATTTTATTGGTCGGAGATGCAAGCTTTGCATCGTCTATACTGTCTCCGGCAGAGCCACTCCATGGTCCTCTTCATCACAGGCAAGAATAAGCCACCATTGGTACGACCAAAACATCCACGGTCAATTTTTTTCTTTTATCTTCTTTTACAAAGCCATGTTTAGATCCCACCGAAGCAGTATATAGCACCGTTCGGGACTGTGGTTGCAATTACATTAACTATAAACAAATAAGTATTTGTAATGAAAGGGTACATGTATTATCTATCACGTATAAGATGTATATATTAGGACAAGTAAGAGCCGGGGTCAATAGCGTTTATATATGTAGTACTAGAAAACATCCACAAACAATCACGTGCCTAGCTTCGTCGCAAAAAAAAACAAACTACAAACCACACATGTATGTACTGTTAGACGCACTTACAGACTCAGACACAATTATAGCCGAGAAAACTCTCGGACTGAAGTTGGACAATTCATCAAGCCGCGGGCAAATAAAATTGCAAATTTATCCTCTATTTGATAAAAGTAAGATATGCATGTAAAATCAAATAGTATATACCCTGCCAACAAGAGGACGCATTTTAGTTTACAAGAATTCTGTACATAATAATTCAAGTTTGCTTAGAATAATCGGTTCAGAAAAAAATTTCCCTATAATTAACAAGAGAATCAAATAAAAAAAAACTTTTCAATACAATTATATATTGAACCATGACCAGAAAATTATTAATATATAATGCAATCCTATTTTGGAGTTGCTGTTGTGTATGCCTACATGTGCATATCGAATTGTTTAAGATGCTTGTTCATTGCTTGTTATTCTTTTAAACTTATAGATTGTGCGCGTGCAACATCTACTTTGTGGAGAGAGAGAACAACAAATACTATCAAGGCAAGTGATATTTTGATCATCAAAAGTCCTATCTTTTTAATATTGCATTAGTGATATTTTTGTAGTATGCATGATAGGACTATTCTAAATACTTCTATGCTATGCTAATCCTATAGTATCTACCTTGGTAGTATTTCCTAAAGATAGGAGACATGGTAAGTTTAGAATGCTTAGTCTAGCTATATAGATTTGTGGGTGGAAATCATGATATGATGTCTTATGAAAATACAAGTATTGTTTTTGGACTAATGAAAACAACTGATGATAATGAAACACCTGGGTGGAAATGGGACTTGTAGGGATGGATTTTTGTTGAGTGGTTACTCAGGACCCATTTCTATGGTTTACCCTGGTGTATCTCACTTGTGGATGGCCACCCAGGAACAAAGAGATTGGAGACGTTCTTGTCGCGAAAGCTTCTAGTGCAGCCACATGGCATATGGGCTCTGCCTTGACCAACTAAGTTGCGAGAACTTAGCCAGACGGACATAGGGTGGTAGTGATGATAGGATGGAACGCGTCCGTGGTGGTCTGAGGGATTGCTTCTGAAAAGTCTCGTCTCGATGCATGTCGAGTCTTGTGGGTAAAGTGCACCACCTCTCGAGAGGGTAAAACTAAGTACTTAGCCGTGTCCCCGGTTATGGACAATTTTGAGCATCAAGACAATGAAGCAGAATCAAAGATCTCATCATTCTAATTTCTCTAAGTTAAAACTTGTTGGGTGAACAAGGGAAGCACCTGGTGTGTATCTAGTGTGCCATGTTTGATGAAGTATTGATGAAAAGAGAAAAACTATTTTACAAAGGATAGGGAAAACATACTTTATGCAAAGGCCAGCCAAAACTCCACCTAGCCATATATTCATGTAGATGTAGGTTCTCTATATCAATATGGTATCACTTGCCAATACAATTCAAATGTATTGACCCTTGTGGCTGTAACTTATCATGCTGCAGGATTACTTGATGATAGTGAAGTTTGATGAGTAGGGATTACGAGTCTGCAACCAACATGTTTGCCTGTGGCACATGAAGATGAAGGACTCCATGCTTTATAGTTTATCTGCTGCTTTGTAATAAGATAGCCATATGAGCTATGTAAGTTGTAATGAACTATTTTTATTCCTGGATATGCGATGTAATATGACCCTTGTTTCTTGATATTACATCTTAACTGTGGGTGCTAGCTATTCGATCCAGGGACTAGCACTATAAACACAGGGATTCGAACCTTCTCGGGTTCGGTCCGCTACATGAACGGTGTGGATATCATCCACACCTTTCTCAAACGTCGGGTGCAGCCGCTTCAGGCTAGGGCGCACCCGATGTTCCTTTACTCTGGTCGTCATGATCCGACTAGGGTTTCGGCTGAGGAGTTCTCCAAGGGGGATCTCGACAGGATTCTTCGACCGCTGCTGAAGTACAAAGCTGGAGAGGATCTCCCGGGGAAGTCGCTGACTCCTCCGTTCGCCATCTCTCGTATCGTTCCACATGTAGATCTGGGTCGTGCGCGTAGCGCTTTTTTCGATTGCGTTTTTCTTGCACTTGCTTGTGTTCTGAAAATTTTGCTTCTTTTGCGCAGGAGTTCAAGGTACCGGGCATGTCGCCTCCACTACCCGAATTGTTTCCGGATGCGCCGGACAATGAGGTAGTGGATTCCATGTCTGCGCTTCCCTCGGCGCGATCGCCAGTGGAAGAAACTTTTGAGTCTAGTGAGGAGCAGACTCGAAAGCGGACACGGAGCTCGAGCGAGTCATCGGATGCTTCGACTCCACCGACCCCTAGGAACCCGCTATGCCTTGAGCATCACAGTGGGGGTCATGGTGGCCCTTCTTCTTGAATTCCGGCCGTGCCCGTGCGGGCTGTAGCGCCGCAGCAGCCGGCGAAGCGGAAGAAGGAAGAGAAGAAAGAAGAGAAGAAGGAATAGAAGAAGGGCAAGAGGGCCCCTCATGTCTTCGACTTGAGCGACTTCGACTCGTAAGCATCTGCCATTGCTTTGTCTCCTTTTTTGTCTTTGTGCTTGTGCTTGTCTGATTTTTTCCTTTTGTAGCCACTCTTCCGATGGCTCCTTCAGTGATGGCGCTCGGGAGATGATGGGGGAGTCGAAAGTTGCTTCCCCTCCTCCTCAGACGGTGGCCACCTCTGGGGGCGCTGCTCCGGACCCTTCTCCGCAGGAGGCTCCGGTGGTTGTCCCTCAGAAGACTACAGGCGAACCTTCGGAGTCGCCGTCTGACCACGTAAGATTTTCATTCTTGCCACGAGGGGAGCCCCCGAGCATTTTTGGATGATCTGTTGATCACTTTGATTTTTGCTTCGTGTCTCGGGGGGAGCCCCCGAGCATCTGTAGGATGTTCTGCTGATCGTTTTTTCTTTGAGTCTCGGGGGGAGCCCCCGAGCGTTTTTTGTATGTGTAATCTGTCTTGCTCGTTCTTTGGGCATAGCCCCCAAGCCTTTCTTTTGACGAATAGTGTCTTTCTGTAGCCTTTTGTGCGAGGCGCCAACCAACTGGTGCAGCAGCACCTGGTGTTGGAGGCCAGCTTCAAGCAGCTTCAGGATACGTTCATGAGTTGGTCTTTTTGCGTCTTCTTCTATTTCCTTTTTCTTCGATCTAATAAGTGTTCTGCTGTCTGTAGAGGACAACAATACCACCCTCCGCGAGCTTGATGCTCTCAAAAAGAGCCTTGGGCGAGCGGAGAAGAAAGTCGAGGACGCCGTTGGTGCAAAGGAGCGCCTCGAGAAGGAGCTATCCAACACAGCTGTGGCCAAGGAGCGCTTGCAGCAGGAGGCTACGGACCGCGAGGAGCAACTCGCCACCGCTGCGGCCTCACGCGAGAAGGAGGTAGCCGGCAAGCTGATGGTTGCTGCCAAGGCTATTTCGGGTGAGTGGCTTCGCCTGTTCTTTTTCGGCTTCCTTGTCTTCATTTTGGTACTTGGTTTTCTCATCTCTTCTTCCGTTCGTTTATATGCCACAGGCATCGAGTTTGTCCGAGGTGCTCTAGAACACGGAAGTGCTCTGGATGATGCCACTGCGGCGGTCGAAGACCGCTGCAGTACCGTGGTCGGATCGCTTGCCAAGGCCAAGGAGGCTCTTGGGCGCTTCTATAAGGAGATCGTCCCCAAGGGCGTCACCCTCGAGGATGTCGACTCGTTGGCGGATGCACTATCAGCCGAAGCGCCTGCGGTGTACAAGCGCAAGCAAAAGGCATCGGTGCATCCGTGGGTCTGGCGATGGCCCTGGCGTCTGGAGCGGAGTTGGATCTTCATCAGGTCACCTCCCAGATGCCGACAACTGCTGACGGATCCGAGGTAGCCTTCGCCCTCTACGCTTCCCGTTGTAAACATTATGGGCCGAAGTTGATTGACTTGCTGGCGGAGTACGCGGCGAGGCAGCAGGGGGAGGCCAAAAGCAGGCAGTCTGGCTCCGATGCTACTCAGGGTGCAGCTTCTTAGGCCTTGTAGTTGTAGGATAGCTTTTGTTTCTTTTGGTCTGATGTATCTATGAACACTCCTTGTGCCACACAGTGGCTTTTGCTGTATATAATGAGTCTCCAAGTTGTTTGCTCATTCGTGCAGTTATTTATGTTCTTGCCTTCCTTTACTCTAGGGACCTTCGGGTGATGATACCGTTAGCACTTCGCTTGTGCCGCAGCTGCGGCCGTCCTTGGATGGTGTGTCGCAGCTTGCGTTTCTTTGTGACCGCATCCGTAGTCTTGAAAAAGAGTTGCTTGGAGTGCGCAGCTACGCCGATGTTTGGAAGTCGAAGGCGGGGCGGAGTGCTGCCAGAGAGGAGTATTTGATGGGAGAGTTGCGTCGTCTGGACGAACAACTTCAATGTGAGTTTTCGAGCTGCTGCTCAATTTTCGGATGCGCCTGCTGGCTTGTTGTCTTACTTTGCAGGTGTTGCAGGTGCTAACCTTGCTCCTAAGGAGGAAAATGAGCGTGTTGCTGTTCGGATCAACTGCCTGACCCAGCAGGACATGGAGGCCGGCGGTTTTTTCTGGATGGACCGCGATCGTGCCATGGTCCTTGCGACGGTGCAGGATCGTGTTCACCAGGTGTAGCGGGTGCTGCATCAAGCGAAGGCTTTGTTAGAGTCGGTTATTCACGTGATGTTTCCCCTGGATGAGGCACCGTCGACTCTTTGGGGCCTGTTGTCGAAGTTTCGGGATGTACAACATGTCAGGGAGCTGGTGCGGCATCAGCTGGTTGCAGGGGTAAAGGCTGCACTTTCCCTCGTGCGGCTCGATCGCCCTAATGTAGATCTTGCTGTTGTGGCGGCTGGGCCGCCTCTTCGTCCGGATGGTGGCACGTGGGATATGCGTCCACATTACGCGGCTGTAAGGCAGTATGCCGAACAAGTTGTAGATCTTTTTGAGCAGCGTGCGCAGATGATTCTTCAGAATAGGCAGGGCCTGTAAAAAGATAGATGTAAAATTTGTATTTATTCGACTGGACGTGTTATGCCCTTTGCTGTAAAGGTTTGTTGTTGTTAGCACGTGGTGATTTGTTTGTATGCATGCCCTTTTCGTTAGCCTGACGTGGTCAGCTACCCAGGTGTACACGCGTTATTCTCAGTCGACGAAGTCGTGAGGTGAGGGGAGCCCCCGGGTGTGTTGTATCATGAAGAAAAATGCGAATAATAGACAAAATTTTTGAGGCGAGACACTTAGCTTTATTCATATCGTAAGGAGGTACATTGTTCGGCTGAGCAGTCTTGGCTGAATAGCCTTATTGCAAGTAAAATGGGGGGGGGTATCTAGGGGTAGAAGCGTCGCAGTTGTGCGACGTTCCATGGGTTGGAGTATGCGACTCCAGACTCCACGTGTTTGAGGCAATAGGCGCCACTTGGGATGACTTCAGTGACGATGTAGGGTCCTTCCCAGGGCGACTCGAGCTTCTTTGGTTGCTCTTGCTTGAGTAGCAAGACTAGGTCTCCTTCGACGAAGGACCTTGGGCGCAGCCGACGGCTGTGATAGTTGCGGAGGCTCTGTTGATAGACCACTGATCGGGCCGCGGCGATGTCGCGTGCCTCGTCGAGTGTGTCGACGGCGTCTTCGAGTGTGGCCGTCGATTCGGCTTTGCTGTAGGCGATGACCCGTGGGTCCTTATGGCGTACCTCTACGGGCAGCACGACTTTGGCTCCGTGCACCATGAAGAAGGGCGTGTAGCCGGTTGAGGTGTTTGGCGTCGTGCGCAAGCTCCAGAGTACGGAGGGCAGCTCTTGCGTACAGGCTCCCGTGAGTCGCTGGAGTTGGCTCGTTAGGCGCTTCTTGATGCCACCGCCGACGAGGCCATTGGCCTTTTTGACCTGCCTATTTGTTTGCGGGTGCGCCACGGAGGCGTATGTGATGTTGATTCCGAGGTCTTCGCAGAAGTCCTAGAATTCTTTGGAGATGAAGTTCGACCCATTGTCGGTGATGATGCTGTGCGGCACACCGAACCTGTAAACAATGGATTCGAAGAACTTGACAGCCGTTTTGCCCTTTTGGTTAGTAACGGGCATGGCCTCGATCCACTTGGTGAATTTGTCGACTGCGACCAGGAGGTAGACGTGGCCTCCTTTCGAGGACTTGGGAAGTTTGCCGATCATGTCGAGGCCCCATTAGGCGAAGGGCCAGGCCAGGGGTATGGGCCTGAGCTCTGATCCTGGTGCGTGTGGTTTATCTGCAGAACTATGGCACCCGTTGCACCTTCAGACGATGTCCTTGGCGTCGTTCATGGCCATTGGCCAGTAGAACCCAGCTCGTAGAGCTTTGGCGACAAGAGCGCGGCTGCCCGCATGATGGCCGCAGATGCCCTCGTGGATGTCTTGGAGGATGGTTTTGCCGTCACCGATGGTGACACACCTTTGGAGTACACCCGAAATGCTGCGCTTGTACAGCTCGCCATTGATGATGGTGAAGGCCTTGGACCGGCGAGATATGCGCGGGGCATCTGTCGGGCTGTTAGGAAGCTCTTGATCTATCAGGTACCTGAGGTATGGACATGTCCATGTTTCTTCGACTGCCATGACCTGCATCAGGTTGACCACTGTGACCTCTGTGTCGAGTTTTTCGGGTCCTTCCTGACCGTCGGGTAGCGCAGCCTCCGAGTGCTCTACTTCTTGAGGTGATCCCTTTGGGAATTTCCTTTTGATGGATGGCACGCAGATCTGTTCGAGGAACACACCTGGTGGCACCTTTGCGCAGGTGGATCCGATGTTGGCGAGTCTATCAGCCTCTTCGTTGCTTTCTCTCCCAACGTGCCGAAGCTCGCAACTGTCGAAGTCTCCTTCGAGTGCGTTGTAAAGTGCACGGTACGTAATCATGTTGGCGGCGTGTGCGTCACACTCGTTCATCGTCTGTTGGATGACGAGGTTCGAGTCTCCGTAGATGACCAGGCGCGTCGCGCCGCAGATCTTGGCCATCCTCATGCCATGGATGAGGGCTTCCTATTCGGCCTCATTGTTGGAAGCTCGAAATTTCATCCGGAGGACGTACTTCATCTTGTCGCCCTGCGGGGAGGTCAGTATGACCCCAGCTCCTGCTCCGGCCTCGCGCTTGGAGCCGTCGAAGTGCATCGTCCATGACTATGTCATGTCCGGCGTGTCTGGCAGCTATAGTTCCATCCAGTGGACGAGGAAGTCCGAAGGACCTGAGACTTGATTGCGTGGCGCTTCTCGTAGATGATGTCTAGAGGTGACAGCTTGATGCCCCACAGGGCCACACATCATGTGGCCTCTGGGTTGTTCAGGATGTTGTTCAGAGGTGCTTCCTTGACGACCATCACCTGATGCTCCTGGAAGTAGTGGCTCAGCCGACGAGCCGTCATGAACACGCCGTAGGCGAGTTTCTGGTAATGAGGGTACCTCTGATTTGTTGGCGTCAATACCTCGCTGAGGTAGTAGATCGGGCGTTGGACCCCGTGGGTCTTGCCATCTTTGGGTCTTTTGACCACAAGCACGGTGCTTACCACCTGGTGCGTAGCTGCTATGTACAGCAGTAAGGGCTCGCGCTCCTTTGGCGTGACCAAGACGGGCGAGGTAGAGAGCAGCCGCTTTAGATCTTCGAATGCGTTGTTTGCCTCGGGCGTCCACTCGAATTTGTCTACCTTGTGTAGCAGCTGATAGAACAGCAAAGCTTTTTCGCCCATGCGGCTGATGAACCTGCTCAATGCCGCGATTCGCCCGGCAAGCCACTGGACGCCGTTGAGGTTCTTCGGCTTCTCCATGGCCATTATGGCCCGGATTTTCTTCGGGTTCGCTTCGATTCCTTGTTGGGAGATGAAGTAGCCTAGCAGCTGACCAGATGGGATGCCGAAGGTGCACTTTTCTAGGTTTAACTTGATCTTGTACCGATCAAGGTTGTTGAATGTATCGCGGAGATCGTCAATGAGGGTCTTGGCCTCCCTTGTTTTGATTACTATGTCGTCGACATAGACTTGGATGTTGCGGACGATCTGGTCCTTCAGGCATGCCTGCATGAACCGTTGGTACGTGGCGCCTGCGTTCTTCAGCCCGAAGGGCATTGTGTTATAGCAGAACACTCTGAACAGCGTGATGAATGCCGTTTTCTCCTGATCTTCGACCTTCAGCCGAATCTGGTTGTAGCCTGAGTAGGCGTCGAGGAAGGAGAGCTTCTGACATCCTGCAGTCGAATCGATGATCTGATCGATCCGAGGGAGAGGGAAGTGATCCTTCGGGCAGTGCTTGTTCAGCGATGTGAAGTCCACGCATATCCGCAGGATGTCCGTGTCCTTTTTGGGGACCATCACGGTGTTGGCTAGCCACTCGCTCTCCTTGATCTCCCGGATGAAGTTGGCGTCGAGTAGTCTGTTGACTTCGACTCTGATAGCTTCAGCCCGCGGCTTGGACAGTCGTCTGATGGACTGTTTTACAGGCTTGACGTCTGGAAATACGTTAAGGGCGTGCTCGGCAAATTCCCTGGGAACTCCGGGCATGTCCGCAGGACACCAGGCGAAGATTTCCCAGCGCTCACAGAGGAATTCGACGAGCGCGCTTTACTATGCAGGGCTGTGATCATTGGCGATCAGAGCCGTCTTGGAGGCGTCCGTCGGGTGGACCTGCACCTTCTTTGTGTTGACGGTGGAGTCGAAAGACATGTTGGTGCATTCTGTCTTGCAACTGGGGGTGCCCCGTTGTCTGTCACCTCTCGGAGCCTTATGAGCTCCTCCTGCATGCCGAATGACTGGGAGATTCTGTTGAAGTCCTTGTCGCAGTGGTCCGATCGGGTGAAGCTCCCGTGGGCCGTGATGACGCCCTTTGGTCCTGGCATCTTGAGTAGCAGGTACGCGTAGTGCGGTACTGCCAGGAACCGTGCGAATGCTACACGCCCGAGGATGGCGTGGTATTGTGATGGCCAGTCCACCACTTCGAACTCGAGTCTCTTGCACCGGAAGTTATCGGGCTTCCCGAAGATGACGTCGAGCCATATCTTTTCCAGGGGAAATATGCCCTTCCCTAGGACGATGCCGTGGAACGTTGTGTCGGATTGTTCCAGGCTGCACAGCGGGATCCGCATTGCTGCTAATGTACTTGCGAACATCAGATTGATGCCGCTGCTGCTGTCCATGAAGACGCGACTCATGTCGAGGCCTCCGATATGCGCCTCAAGCACCAGGGCAGCATGACCTGGGCGAGGGACCTGGCAAGGATGATCCGAACGGCTGAACGTGATGCAGGACTCCGATCCGCTGAGGTACTTAGGAATGGCGGGTGGAGCAGTTACAACCAGATTGATCTGACGGGTGATTTTCTTCTGCACCCTGTTCGTTGGGCGCCCTTTTTGGATCATCAGTGATCCTTTCGGCGTGGGGTACCCGTGCCCACCATTATTCTGTGTGGGTGCGATTGGGTGGTTCGAAGGTCCCACAGGTGGTGGTGGAGGAGCTCCGTGTGCGATCTCGCCTGGTGCGGGTGCGTTCCCGTATCCAGGGTTCGGGGATTGCTGCCTCATCTGAGCCATGCTCTCACTGAGTTTCTGGAACTCGCGGCAGTCCTTGATCATGTGGCTTGCCTTCTTTTTACCATCCTGCTTGTCGATGTAGAAGTGGATGGTGCATGGACCCGACAGTTTGTCGTATGCTAAGGATCCGTCGTCACGACCGCGAAGTTGACATGTCTGTGCTGGGCGTCCTCCGTCATGGAAGTTGCTTCCACGGTATCCGCCGCTACTGCGGTTGCCGTCGCTGTGGCGATCGGCGTAGCCAGCCGCGACCATGTCGGGTCCATCGCGATCGTCGTAAACGCGCGATCTTCTCTTGCTACGGCGTTCACGTCGCCGACCGTAGTCATCTTCCTCCTTCGAGTGCGCTCGGTGGACGGAGTCCTCGCCATCTGCCCACCTGTTGGCGATGTCCATGAGGTGGTCGAGTGTCTTGGGCTTAACGCGCCCAAGTTCTTCCTTGAAGTCCTGGCGTTTGACGCTGTCCTTGAAGGCGTCGATAACTCTCTCCTCAGAGATGTGTGCCACGGAGTTCTTGATGTTGGACCAATGTAATATGTACGAGCGAATGGATTCGCCCGTTCGTTGGGTGCAGGCCTGTAGCTCCTCGATCGAGGCTGGCCTCTTGCTGGTGCCCTTAAAGTTTCAGACGAAACTGTACGCCAGTTCCTCCCAGCTTCGGATGGATCCCGAGGATAGGCTGCTGAGCCAGATCTGGGCTGCGCCTGTCAGCTGCAGCTGAAGGCATTGCATGGCGGTTTCCTTCTTTCCGCCGTGTAGCTTGACGGACGACAGGTGGTCGCTGAGCCACGCCTTGGGGTCCTGTGTGCCGTCGAACTTCGGAGTGTCCGAAGGAAGCTTGAAGTTCCTCGGCATCCAAGTCCGCCAAACGGATCTGCTGAGGCATCGGGCTCCGCAGAGTTCTCCTTCATCGTCGTCCTCCTCGGATTCGGGCGAGCATACGCGCTTGGCGCGCGCTTTGTCGATCTTGCTGGGTAAGCTCACTTCCATCGTCGTAGTCGTGGCTGCGACGGCGCAAGCTCTTGTGCCTTCAAGGAAGGTCGTTCTCTTCGTCCTCGGATGAGGGCGTGGGGCTGCGGTTGAACCTGACTACAACCTTCTTCTTTGGCTCTGCAGGTGCTTCTCCGTGGAGCGCAGCTCCAACGAGTCCGAGTCCGGTAAGCGCAGAATTGTGCATGGCCCTTTTCGGGTCCCCCTCCGGAGGTGGATGGGACGCGAGGTACGCGGTTGCTGCCATGATCGCAGCTTGCGGCGTCTTCGGGATGACGTTGCCGTCAGCATCCATCTCCATGAAGGACGCGTTGAGGGCCCGAGTCACCTCGCAACGTGCCTTGGGATCCATGTTATCCGTGCGAGAGCGGTGTTTGTTGCCATGGTTGTCGTGCGAGCTGGAGCCGATGCCCATGGCGGACAGCGCATCTCGCCGCTCACTAGACTCCGAGGCTGCTTGCTTGCGTTTGTCAAGCACCTCTTGCATCTGCACCTGCTTCTTGTGCTCCTCGATTAGGAGCATGTGGTATGCCATCAGCAGGTCCCGTGAGGCATCCGCGGGCAGGATCTTGTTGTCTGCTATGGCTTCACGTTCTTGAGCCCATCCTTCCTTGCTGAGGTGGATGACCCGATCGGTGTCGTCCCCGTTGGGCTTGGGGGACTGGCTTCTTCTGTTCCCGCCGTTTCTACCCTCCGGGTTGGGCGGCGGGTTGTTCTCCTGATCCACGTCACTCTGGATGACTGCGGCGCATTGATAGCACTCGTAGATCGGATTGCTGCTGCCGCAGCTTTCGGATCCAGAATCGTAGGTCCCTTCATCCGATGGTGGATCCCACAGATCTGAGTTGCAGTTGCTGCTATCATAGGACTCATCTGTTGATGGCGATGTGCATAGCACGGGGTGTCGAGCCCATGAAGCGGGCCTGATCGATGGCAGGGGCACCCGCTCTAGGAGGTGGAGAGTGTCGGTCTGCCCCACCTGGAAGCAGAAGCTCCCGAACAGGATCTCGAGTCCATCGCCAACGGGCTCTAAGTCCTTCAGGGTGGCGGGCGAGTGGGCGGTGAAGTCGAAAGCGCCGAAGAGGAGATGACTCTCCGTCGCCGCGGGGTTGTAGATTGCTTTGGTTGGGACCGTCACGATCGCACAATCAGCACCCCCAGTTCCCACAGACGGCGCCAATTAACGAGGTTTGATCTCGTCAATGCCCATTGTTATGAGCTTGGGTTTTGGAGAAGATGGGGATGCTGGAGATCGCAAAACGGTTAGCAAACAAGCAACACGGGGAAACGAGGTTTACCCAGGTTCAGGCCCCCGGAGGGAAAACCCTACTCCTGCTTGTCTGCTCTTGATTACGGTGGAACCGAAAAGTACAGGGGTGCGCAGATGCAATCTAGCGTGGAGGTGTGTATGCGGTGGTATGCGAAGTGCCCTCCTCGCCATGCCCTCCTAGCCTTTATATAGAGTTAGGCAGGTCCCAGGCACAGACCGAGTCAGTTACAGGTTTTAGGGTTTGCCCCTTTGAATATTCTATCTACTCTAGTCTTGTTCTCCAAGGATCCGAAGACGTCATGGGCCCTGGCCACCCGAAAGTCTTCATGGGTTGGCGCATATTTTCTCGTGGGCCTTCCTTGGGCTAGACTAGGTATGCTAAGGTCGTGTACCCGCAGGGTATAACCATGTCAAAAAGATCATGATATCAACTAGATAGATATGTACAAGTGTTGAAAGCGTTCCCCATGATAGCATGGTTCTGCTAACTCCCAACTTATAATTTCCAAGCATATAAGCAACATAGATAGCACAATGGTTCAAGTTTATTAAGTGCAAGAAAATAAAGTGTGCCATCAAGTTCATGAGAGTAACAAAAGTTTAATTTAGAAGATAAATAAACGCATGAATATACTTGGAATGGTATAACACACCATGCATAGGAATTTATAGTGGACTCTTTGGAATAACTTGGTTTCTTGGGAGTTGGATGCACGAGTCGATCTCATACTCAGTACAGGTGGAGGCTAGCAAAATACTGGGAGCGACCAACTAAGAGAGCAATAATGGCCATAATCATGCAAAGTGACAAAACATTATTAATTAAAGCATAAAGTGATATCACAAGTCAAAAACTAAATGATCTTAGAGGCTAAGGTGACTGGTTCATAGTATTAACATGGTGTAAGCATGTGCCAAGTCAACCCAAATAAAGCATCAAAGGAGAATACCACAATATTATGCTTTTATATGCTAAAACAACGCATGATTCTTTCAAGGCACATTAAGCAATTTCAATTGTTTGGAACAAGTCATGCTACAACAATAATCACTAAGCATATGGTCAAAGCAACATCTAACATGACATGATAAAGTCTAAGCCATAGTGAAAACAAGCTTCCTTTTGTACCACTATAAGCATGAAACTTTATACTCTTTTCCAACACCAATCAACTTATTTGAAACAAAATAAGAATGCGGGGGTATGATGACCCACAAGTATAGGGGATGTATCGTAGTACTTTTGATAAATAAGAGTGTCGAACCCAACGAGGAGCAGAAGGTGTTGACAAGTGGTTTGGATCAGGAATTCACTATAAATACTAACAAATGGATTTTTAGGGGTTTGTGATAATGTAGATAAATAAAGTGCGAGTAAATAAAAGACAATAATAATAATTGCAACAAGTGGCCCAATCCTTTCTTCAGCAAAGGACAAGCCGGTTGTATTACTTAAGATGACCAAACTTTCTCGAGGAAACATGGGAATACTGTCAAGTGCTTTCACTTCATATAATTGATTAATCTTCTTTGGTTGGGTAAGTGTTGTGTGGGTGAACCTATGCTAATGTACCGACCTTACTTGGACTAATACATACTTGTGATCACTGTTCAAAAAATAGGCCGAATCAACGATTAATAGGCCGATTAATCGCTACTAGGGACCTGACCGTGTCGATTACCATTAATCCTTCGTGTTAATCACTTAGCCCGATTAATAGGTCTGACACTTCGATTACTAGGTATGTTCCCAATTAACCACTACACTTAGGTCAAAAAAGTTGCAAAATTATCAACACATATCGCCCATCCATCCGCTAGCCCACCCCAATGAAGTAGGTTTTGCGAAGCTCCCGTTCGATCCCTGCCTCCAGGAGCTTGGTTTCAGCCATCACCAACTAGTTCATTGTCGTTGTTTACCAGTTCCTCGTAGTTGCCGACCAGATCTCAGATACAAGAGCTCGAGCGCCTTAAGGATCTCATCCGAAAGCTTAAGGACGAGAATTCATACATGTTTTAGGTGCTAATTTTTATAGGCTGCACCGATTAATAGCCGACCGATTAAATCAGTTAATCGTCCGAATTCTGATTAATCGCTACTCCCAAGCCAACCGAGCAGCTAACGATTACCGATTTCCTTAACATTTCTTGTGATTATACCCCTTGCAAGCATCCTCAACTACAAGAAAGTAATTAAGATAGAAACCTAACCACATCATTAAACTATGAGATCCTACACTCCCTCATGCAATGGTTTCCTAACGGGGGTTTAGGTTTCTGTCACTCCGGTAACCCCACAATTAGTAGCCAAATACACAATGCATTCTCCTAGGAACATAAAGGTGAAGTATCATGTAGTTGACGTTCACATGTCACCACTAGAAGAATAACACCACAACTTAAATATCAAACCATTGACTATTTCTCAACACAATTCCACTACTAACAACATGACTTCTCCGCTGTCCTCAGAACTAAACGAACTACTCACGAGACATCATATGGATCAAGATCAGAGATGAAATAATGATAAGTAACAATCTGAACATGAACAATAATTCAATGGTTCCACTCAATAGAATCAACTACAACAAGGAATCAACACCGGGAAAGTTTCCCCTAAGAACTATGCAAGATTCAACCCAACTGTTACAGCGGTACGAAGTGGTGGTGATGGTGCTGGTGGATATGATGATGATGATCCCGATGAAGTCTAGCTTGATGACGGTGTTGATGGCGACGATCTCCCCTCTCTAGGAAGGAATTTCCCTGGCAGATTTTTGCCTTCCGGAGAGCTCTTTCTCTCTCTATAGTTTCTGCCCCGTAGAGGCAGCAGAATTTTTCTACCGTCGCTCCCCGAGTCTTAGGGTTTCGTGGGGATGATATAGGCGAAAGGGCGATGCTAGAGGTGGGCTAGGGTGGCCACACCACCTGGTGGCACGGCCTAGGAGGGGGGTGCCAGGGGGTGGCGTGGGCCTCCAGTGGCCCATATCCACTTCTCCTTCTGGCTTCCTTTGTCTTCTAGAAAAATAGAACTCTGTATATTTTCTGGAGTTTTCTGATCTTCACGAATATTACATATGGACAGCGCTTTTTTCCATCAGAATCCTGACTCTGGCAGTTCATCCTCCAAAAGTCATCAAACATGCAAATAGATAGAAGAACATAAATATCATCTCTTAATATGAAATATATCAATGAATAACAGTAAATTATGATATAAAATAGTGATGAAAAATGGACGTATAAACTCCCCCCAAGCTTAGACCTCGCTTTTCCTCAAGCGAAAGATGAACTCAGTAAACATGACCACATGTTTATGGAGTGAAGTGTCGATAAAAAGAATACGTACAAAAAACATCACATTTATTAATATACAAATCATAATAGAAAGCAACTCACTATTATATAACTTAACTTGCAATAGTATGGAAGTCACAATAAAGATGCATAATGAAAATCATAATTGGTAATGGCAAACTTTGTTCTTGGTCAGAGAGCAGTTAGCAAATCATACTTAGTTTTAAGCAAAGCTTTTATAATGGAGTTTATAATGTAGGAATCTATTGCTCAAACATAATGTTTTTTTTACAATGATAGCTTTCAAAGTAGTATTCATTTAGATAACATTGTGCAAAACAAGGAACATAAGAAACAAGATTGAATAAATCAACATATGGATGATTGAATCACAACAACTCAAATGCTTGCTAGAGATAGAAAGGAATAGGTTTAATGACTCAACTTAAAAGTAAAAGATAGACCCTTCGTAGAGGGAAGCAGGGATTTCAAGTTTCATAAAGAGCTTCCAAAAAATTATGCTACTTACTAGCTTTGAGCTCTCATTGCCCCTATCATAAGCATCTTGAAGTGATTGAGGTTAAAGTGAGACAAATATTAAGTATATGCTTGACAAATCATAGGTTGCAAATCTCATGTCCCTTGAGTATGAGGGTCGTTCCTCATGCTACTCAACTTTAGTCACAAGCAAGTTCTTTTCATTGTAAGTATATGTGTATCATAGAGAACCGCTAATGGGGTACCCCTTGCCCCATGACACGGAAGCTATCCCATATCAAAATGACAAGGCAACAAACAATGAGCATCTCAGCGATATTTTTATTTGCTATTTGCATAGGTTTTTATTGAGGATGCTTCAGAGAATGCTCATTATGGTTATGCTGCAAGTTTCCACCATGATTAGGCATGGCTTAGGCTAGCCGCCCAGGCATTTCTCTAACACATATATAATACTCCATGGACTTACAAGATCCCCTTTTATTTCACACTGTTGGCATCCATAAACAAAAGATCATGATATCAACTAGATAATATGTACAGGTGTTGAAAGCGTTCCCCATGTCAGCATGGTTCTGCTAACTCCCAACCTATAACTTGCAAGCATATAAGCAACATAGATGACACAATGGTTGATGCGTGTTGATGCCCCGTTGGGAAACCCAAAGAGCAAGGTATGATGCAGCACAACAACAAGTTTTCCCTCAATAAGAAACCAAGGTTATCGAACCAGTAGGAGGAAGGAAACGTCTCAAAGGTGTTGCAAGCAACATGGAAACTTGCACAACACAAATTCAAGACTTTGCCCCAACTAACACTGAGGTTGTCAATCTCACCGGTTGCTGTAACAAAGGATTAACTGTATGGTGTGGAAGGTGATGATGGTTTGCAGCAAGTAAACAGTAACAGTGGAAGATGTATTAATGGTAAAGATTGGACCGGGGTCCATAGTTCACTAGAGGTGCTCTACTTATATAAACAAACAGGGCATGCTGGATAAACAAATTATAGCAGGGAAATTGATAGGACTGACCAAGGAATAACAATGCAATACTAGACATAAAGATCCTATGAGATTTGATTGGGCAATACAAAAAGATACATAGACCGCCATCCAACTGCATCTATGACTAGAGGTCCACCTTTGGGTTATCATCCGAACCCCCTCCAGTATTAAGTTGCTGCGGTGACCCAGCATACCACTGCATGATGTAGTACACTATAGTCGTAGACATAACACCAATGAAACACCGTTCACTAGTATTACATCCCTCAGAGTGGTACAACAGAAACACAGCAGGTCCAAGACATGGCTAGAGGTTACAACTCAACTCTTTACACAAGATCCAGAGAACACTCTAGGTTAAAGAGAGAGAAAGAAACTTCTTACAAAGAAGAATCAGAAATAAACAACTCCAAAACTATAATACTATTAAGATTAATATCTGAACTAATGGTCTGGCATTGCTGCTATTGCAATACACTACAGAAATAGGTTCTATGGCTAGAGATTCTATTCTTATCTAATCAGCGACTTCGTCTTCACTTGAGTTGCTGTATATGTTGACTTTCTTGACTTCATTGAAGAGCTTTAGCTTTTGATGATGATTCTAGGAGTATGACTTGATGTAGTCATCGTTTGTACTGGCTTTAGAAGCTAGCAAGGGTTAAGAAGATACGTTGAGTACGAGCGCACTTAGCAAGTTCACTAGAAAATGAGTGTTTGATGCACTATAACTATAGACACAGACCATAGGTCGTAGGCAATGCAAGTTTTCATAAACATTTCTTCAAAGGTTGCTTTTATTCTGAAAAGCTATGTCCGTCGGCCTTCACAGGTTTACCAGAACCTTCATGGGGTTCCTTTCCTGCCGCGTTCGCATCTACTTTCCGGAACAGGGAGTAACAAGTTACAGTTCTTACACTCTACGGAGGTGCGTTACTTTTCCCATGAGAGATCAAATCCTTGTTGCAGAACCGGGCGATCTTTCCCGTCCACACTTCCTACGGTGTGGGGCCTAGAAGATGATCCAAGCCAATCACTGCCCCCTTCGCGACCTCGCATGTCTCCTTGGTGTACACCATGCCCACATAATGAATTACGGCAATGGTTTGTACAAACCATTAGATGCCAGAACTATCATGGGACGTTGAGGGTTCCCACCCATATGCTGCATATCCTCTACAAATTACCAATTAATATGCACGCTACGAGTGATAACAGCAACGACCTGCACATCCGGCTTCATGCGAGAGGAAGAAGATACAGCTGACTTCTCCATCCCATTCCAAATCTCATGGTTAACACGTGATATACGGCGCAAGAATCACTGGAGACATTGGTTGTTAAGTCCTAGATAATATGTTCCTTTACCACCGTAACTTTCATAGTAGGTTATTACCTCATGGTAAATAACCTATAATCATATTATTATGAAAATAGTGTTTTCTGACCCTTTTCAAATGCAGGTGATGACAACACTGGATTTGTAAAATACTTTACAGAAAATAATCAAAGGACATGAGCAAGTGTGAACTTGCCTTTTGTGATTGCAAGATTATGCACTCACGGTCTTCGAGATGACATAAGATCCAATATCTGAAATCTGCATTATTGGTCCGGTAAGGACTAATGTTTAAAGAAGCAATATGTAGTTATGCATAAGTAATGCTATGCATTTTTGTAAAACTCCCAAATTGAATCCCCAATACTTTGAGTGAAGTGAATTCAATTGATTCTTTTCAAAGTTGGTTTATCTTCAAATTTTACTTTACAAGTAATGACCTTTATAAGGAACCTAAGTGTTAACAATCCAAAATATGTAAGTAAAGTATAAGATGATGTGATTATGGTGAATTATCATGTGGTGACTATGATAAAAGTCCTTGGAATTGAGTTGTTAAGAGTTGAAGAACTTATTATAAGATTGTTATTTGAAGTGGAAAAAAGAATAACATTTGAAGAAAAGATTTACTTTATAATGTTAAAGCAATCTTCATTGTTAATAAAATGTGATCAATGCCTTATGGTATTTGATTGATTAGTTTGGACTTGAGATGCATTATGTCTTAATTGAAATAGACCAAAGTTAACTATAAAAACATAAGTAGTGTATTAGACCTGATGTTTATAAGCTTTGAGACTAAAATTAACTTTAAAAGGGTAAGTAAACTTAAGATGTAATATGTTTTAATTATTCCCAAGTTTTAGATTTATGCTAGGTATAACTAAGGTGTGGAATTATTCACTTTCTATTTAAGTGAATGATTAGATTAAATTTGTTTTGCTATTATGAAAGGAATATGTATTTATTTAATGGAATCATAATTAGATGGTTTTAGTAATTTGTTAGAATTTAAAGTTATGTTAATAGTGGTTAAGATATAATGATTATTCACCATATTATATAAATGGGCGATACCCAATGTTTATTTAAAAGGATTCTTAATAAGATTATTAAAAGAATATTTTAAAGTTAAAAGTTATACTTAAGTTTGATTATGAATTCAAGTTATGGTTTTGGAATTAGTACTAAGACACTAATTGCTCAGGGTTTTATAAGAATTGTGATTATTATTTTTTACTTAAGAATTGTTTTTTAAAGAATTCACAAAATAGGTATTAGGTAAGGATTTATTATTTAAAATATTAAAGACCTTCCTAATAATATATTTAATACTTTCTAGTGTAATATATTTATTCAAGACCTTAAAAATGAATTTTATTTATTTTTAAGTATTATCTTTATTTTTATAAAATTCATCAAAGAATTAAGTGTCTTTAAATATTTGCGTTATGTTTTATTTGTAAAACTCTAAGTGAGTATTTTTTTAAAATAATAGAGTTATTTTGATACACAAAAATGATTTTTTATTTATTTTTAGTGTTTTTGTTTTATTTTATAAAATTTCATTTAAGATTTAGTGGTGTTAATATTTGTTTGTTTTAGATTTATTTTATACAAATAAAGTTATATATATATATATGTTTTTAGGTAGATCTTAGTTTTATGATGATTTAAATATTTTAGATGTATTTCTATGATTTTTCTATAATTCTTTAGAGTTTTAATTATCAAAAGGAATTTTGGTAATTTTATTTTATTCTTTTATTTTCTATTTTATTGAAATCTGGCCTATTTGAGTTGGGTATATGGGCCGACTCGGCCCAACTAATCCGGGCTTGGGGTCATCTTGACCCCCCGACCCACTCTCTCTCCCTCACCCAACGCACGCAAGCACGCACACATCGCCCCCCTTCCTGGCTTCTTGCGATGCCGCCACCGCCGCCAGCGCCGCCGCTTGCCTCTCCGGCCATCGCCGACACCTCTCAGCGCCGCTAGGCCTCTTTCCCCTCCTTCGATTTCCCTCTGCTATGGTGCCCAGTACCCGTGTGACCTCACCCTGGGAGACACCCTAACTTCTCTAGGATCTTCTTAGCCAACTCATGCTGCTTCCAGGGCTTTCTTGAGTCGACCATGACCTGATGCTGGCCCCCTTCCCATGGTTTTGTGAAACCGCGACTGCTGCTGCCTATGTCGTGGCATCCTAGTGCTCTCCGCTGTTCTGCAATTCATCTTCTTCCTCTCGACTTGACCAACCTCGATTTGATGCTGGAGGGACGGCAAGCTAAAATGCAACCCCGACCACGGCTTGTTGCTCTAGTTTTGATTCCTGTGGTGGTGATGTCGTGGTGGTGTTTTGCTAGTGTTGCTGCTGATGGGACGACGATGCTGCCGTCATCGCAACCTCGTAGATGTACTGCTACCCGCCTTCGTCACGCCTACGCTCCAGGTGCTCGGCACCCTCGGTGAGTTTTATTGTGACCGGCCTTCGATCCGATGAACGTATTTAGGTATGGGGCTAGGATTATGGAGATGGTCAGTGGCTAGTGGAATATGATCTTCTGGACATGTGCTGTATTCAAGGCTTCCTCTAGTTAAGCTAGTGATTATTAACTTATTACTTGTAATGGAATTCAAGTTTGGATGATTAGTAGTTCCTGGCATGCTTTGCTTGAGCTAGTTAATCACTACCCTAAATAGCAGAAAAACATGTGCTAAAGGTAGTGTCCCAATTTGTATGAAATGATTAGCCAAGCATTTGTGAAGCATTACTTAGCAATCTTGTTGTATTCATATGTTTATGGATCCTAGGATGGTGTTTATTATATAATGTGGATATGATAGTTATCAGCTGCTAATGGATATAATGATATTTATAACCTTCACTGGCACATGTGGTAGTGGAGTTGTATTCTAGATCCTTGGTTTTGTATCTAAGAAATCTGCTTCTCAAGCAGATATGCTTGGTTATGAACTTGTTGTAAGTTGTAGCCTATTTACATGATGATGACTATCTCCAATTGATTCCTGATATTTATACTTAGGAAAATGATATGAACAAATATGTTGTGTACTAACAGATGATCAAGAAAACTGTAATGATTGCTTATATATTCCTCTGCGACCTTGCTTAGCAATCCTCTTACTGTTGCCAGCAGTACAGTGGATTTTACTGCCCTTTGGTTTGCTACTTTGATGTTTTATTCTGGAGGTGTATATTCCAATACAGCAAGATTTGCTAGTGTTGGTGGCTAACTTTACTTAATATATGTATATAAAAGATTTGGTAAACTGGACATATGGTTCAGTAATGATCTTGGTCCCTTATTGTATATATTCACCTAGAATGATTAAATTGAATTTTTATCTGTCCAGGATGATAGAAGTAAAGCTTAAATGATCTCTAGTTAATTTTAACTAGAGAAATGATTTAAGAAAGCTTCTGATGGTTTGAAAACCTGAGTTGCTTCTACTAGTATACCTTGATGACTTTTATTGCTGTGAGCCTATTACTGTGATACCTCTTTAGAGTGTACACATTAATAGGTTATAGTGATACTGATGTGCAATACTATATTAAGTGGAGAATTATATAGATAACTGAAGTAGTGGTTGTGCTTTGCTTTAGAACCCTATTGTGGTGTCTCCAAAGAGTGCACAATAGCAGTTCTTAGTGACATGATCTACTGCTGCAGTATCTGAAAAACAATGGACAGTTGGTTGCCAGTGATGCAAAGGCTGAGGCAAATTGTTGGATTTAGAAGAACATATTTTATTGTTGCCTCCTCTTTTGACTCAGTGATGATCTAGACATGCCACTTGCATGCTAGTCTGAGAGAATCTTGCCATCCAATCCTCCTAGATGAAAATCTAGTTGAAGGGTAGATGGACCAAGTGGGTGTGTATTATTTCTTAAGTACTCACAGATCTGTATGTATGATTTAGGAATACATGAAACATGATATAATGTGTATTACAGATGATTGTTACCTGCTGTTGGTGAGTGGACAAATAGGCTTGTAATGGGGCTGATGATGATCTCGTGGTATTTTTGGTGTTGCTTCAGATTACCTGCTGTAACTTGTTCTTGTAGCCTTCACCTCCTAGCTCTGGCTCCCCTTGGCTCCTGCTGATCTTAATCTTCCTTGCTGCCCTCCTTATCTACTCCTCCTTGTCCTAGCTATTGGATGGCTTCTTGAAGCAACCATAGGTTGGGGTGATATGATATTCTTATTGTTCCTGACTTGTTTCTCTTCAAGTCATCATGACTAGAAAAGTTGGTTGGTTAGTATGTGTGAAAAAGATCAGTGATGATCCAGCAAGAACAAATGTTGTTCTTGTGGTTTGAGCTATGAAGATGTTGGTGTTGTGTGGTGAAAAGATATGTGTGGTAAGTGACCAACAGCGTGGTACTCTGCTGCTACGGCTGTGCTCTTATCTTCCCTTGTGCTTGTCTTGTGTTGACAGAACACAAGCATGCAATGACTAAGCTGCTGTCAAGTGCGTCTCTCTGGTTCAAGTTCCATTGTACTGAGATATTTGTTCAGTGAGGATCAGTTTAGCTGGTTTGCTCTTATCCATCGTGAAAATTTTCCTTTTGCTTATTTTGGTGAAACTTGCCCCTACCGATGAGGTTGTACTGAGGCCACTACTACATAAGAACATATACCACTTATTTGGTTAAACTTGCCCCTTCAATTAAAAGCACAATGATGTGTCCAACAGTGCATTTCACTGTGAGACTGAGAGCAAAGATTTAACCACTAATCCATTTCTTATTTTTTTTTGTTATTCTTTTTATTTTTAATTGCAGATGTAAGATCAGAAATATAAATGAAAGATTTAGAAGATGGGGAAATTGAAGATTAATTTAGTTTTAGATTTTACTTACTTCTTTTGTAATTTACTTTATCATTTGTAAAGGACATTGTATATATATTTTCTTGTAATAAATATTATTTCACTTATGAAATTCCTTTTTCAATTTATTTGTCTCCTATAATTTGCTTTCATTATTTTATTGTAAAAGAACAACAATACTATATGTATATATATAAAGATTATTATTACAATAATAATTTCATTTTATTGAATTGGTCCCATTTATTCAATTGTAATTAGGATTATATATATCCATATTATATTATATACTAATTCTTTTGTTTTCTTTTTTTGTACTTGTGATTTAATTATATCCCAATCATAAATAATCTCTCAAGGATGTGAGTATAATTGTAACACTATTTCTAATTATAATTTTATTCTATTGCAATTTAAATATATGTTTTGAATATTCAAATTTGACTTGCTTTTCCCTCAAACACAGAAATACTGTAGAGGTCATGTCAAAATCCATCGCACCTGTCCTGATGTCTCCATCAGAACAAGAGAGATCTCGATCCCTCTATAGCTCCTTTATTTTTGCGCAAAAATTTCCCGGATTTTCTTATGCATGAATGCAATGCACAAACCTGTGTCCTCTATAATTCTAGGTGCTAATCCTAGGATGTTACAGTTGCAAGCAACAGACAACTTCTTTAAGCAAAGTGTGTAAGGTAAACAATCCACTTGTTCCATGAATAAGAGACCGTTGTTTTATCCCTAGTGGCAACAACACATCTATAACCATACAGATTTATGTCACTTCCCTTGATTAAGTAGAGGCATGAACCCATTATCGAGCATAAATACCCCCTCTTGGAGTCACTAGCAACTACTTGGCCAAGATAGCTACCAACAACGGAGAGCATGCAAGATCACAAACAACACAAACATGGTAGAATCAATAAGACAAAACCATTAATCAATCTGACATGGTAATCTCAATATCCATCGGATCCCCGCAAACACAACATGCATGATTACAAATAGATGAGATCTTGATCATGAACGGAGATCACAAGATCTAGACATGAACGCACAAGGAGGAGATTGATGACCCACAACTATAGGGGGTGTATCATAGTACTTTCGATAAATAGGAGTGTCGATCCCAACAAGGGGTAGAAGGTGCTGAACACTGGTATGGAGTAGGAAATCCCTGTGAATACTTAGCAAATGGATTTTTAGTGGTTTTCTGACAAGGCAACAAAACAAGGAGCAAGTAACAAAAGTAACGAACAAACGGAGCAAGTGGCCCAATCCTTTCTTAGCAAAGGACAAGCCGGTGGAAATACTTATAAGGGCCAAACGTTCTCGAGGACACATGGGAATTTTTTCAAGTGCTTTCGCTTCAAATATCTGAGTACTCTTCTCTGGTGTTGTAAGTGTTGTGTGGGTGAACCTGTGCTAACATACCGACCGTACTTGGACTAATACATACTTGTGATTAAACCCCCTGCAAACATCCGTAACTACAGGAAAGTAATTAAGATATAAATCTAACCACAAACTTAAACTCTGAGATCCTACACTCCCTTGTGCAAAGGTGTCCTAACGGGGGTTCAGGTTTCTGTCACTCCGGCAACCCCACAATTAGTAGCCAAATACACAATGCATCCCCCTAGTCCCATAAAATGGTGAAGTGTCATGTAGTCGACGTTCACATGACACCACTAGAAGAATAGCACCACAACTTAAATACTAAACCATTGAATAATAACTCATCACAGATTCACTACTAACAACATGACTTTTCCCATGTCCTCAAGAACTAAACGAACTACTCACAAGACATCATATGGATCAAGATCAAAGATGATATGATAATGGATAACAATCTGAACCTAGACAATAATCCAATGGTTCCACTTACAAGCATCAACTACAATAGTAATCAACACCGGGAAAGTTTCTCCTAAGAACTAAAGCAATATCCAACACAATTGTTATAGCGGGACAGAGTGGTGATGATGGTGCTGGTGGAGATGATGGTGTGGATGATGATAATCCCGATGAAGCCTAGATTGATGAAGGTGTTGATGGCGACGGTCTCCCCTCTCCAGGAAGGAATTCCCCCGGTAGAAATCTGTCTTCCGGAGAGATCTTTCTCTCTCGGTGTTTTCCGACCCCCAGAGGCGGCGAAAATCTATCTGTGGTCGCTCCCTTAGGATTAGGGTTTCGTAGGGAAGATATAGGCGAAGGGGCGGAGTCGGAGGCCGGGCAGGTGGGCCACACCTGCCCTAGGCACGGGGTCAGGTGGGCCCGCGCCTAGGGGGTGTGGGCCCCCTGTGGCCCCTCTTCGCTCCTCCTTCTGGCTTCCTTCGTCTTCTGGTAAAATAATATGTTTCCATATTTTTCTAGTATTTTTCTGATCTTCGCGAAATTGCACCGAAACGCCTTATTTTCCATCAAAATCTAGACTCCGGCAGTCCATCCTCCAGGAATCATCCAACATTCATAAACAGATGAAAAGCCATAAGTAATACCTCATAATAAGACAAATATCAATGAACAGAGGTAAATTATGATATAGAATGGTGATGCAAATTGGGCGTATCAACTCCCCCAAGCTTAGACTTCGCTTGTCCCCAAGCGAAAACTGAGCTCAGTAAACATGTCCACAAGTTTATGGAGTGAAGTGTCGATAAAAGAGTACGGACAAGAAGCATCACACTTACCATTGCACAACTCATAGAATAAAGCAACTCACCATTATATAACTTAGCTTGCAACCAAGTACAACAGTTACAATAGAGATGCATAAATATAAATCATAATTGGAATTGGCAAACTTGTTCTTGGTCAGAGAACACCTGACAAATAGCTTCACAAAAGCTTTTTGTAGAAGTTTCGAAACAGGAGCACTCTTTGCTCAAAAAGTTTTTTCACAAGTGAAGGCTTTCAAAGTAATACTCAATAGATAAGAGTTTTGTGCAAACAAGGAAGATGAAGAACATGATTGAATAAATCACCATATGAATGCTTGAAACACAACAACTCAAATGCTTGCTGGAGATAGAGAGGAAGTAGGTTTACTGAATCAACTGGTAACTAGGAGAAAGGTCCCTTAATAGAGGGTAGCAGGGATTACAAGTCATAAAGAGCTTTCAAAAGATTATGATACTTACTAGCTTTGAGCCCTCATTGCCCCTATCATAAGCATCTTGAGATGATTAAGGTTAAAGTGAACAAAGATGGAGTATATGCTTGACGAAATATAAGTTGGCAATCTCATGTCCCTTGAATACGAGGGATACTCCTCATGCTACTCAACTTTGGTCACATGTAAGTTCTTGTCATTGTAATTATTTACATATCATTGAGAACCGCCAACGGGGTACCCCTTGCACATGGTACATGAGCTTTCCCATAACCAAAATGACAAGGCAAGCAGACAATGAGCATCTCAGTGATATTTTTATTTACTATGTGCATAGCTTTTTAGTGAGGATGCTTCATAGATGACTCACTATGGTGATGCTGCAAGTTTCCACCATGATTAAGCATGGCTTAGGCTAGCGGTCCAGGCGTTTCTCTAACACAGGATACAAACTCCATGGACTTACAAGTTCCCTCTTTATTTCACACTGTTGACATCCATAGACAAAAGAACACGACATCAACTGTGTACAGAGTACAATTGCAATGTTGAAAATGTTCCCCATGACAGCACGGTTCTGCTAATTCCAACGTATAGATGCAAGCATATACAACTTCGATGTTCACAATGGTTCCAGTCTATTAGGGGCAAGTAAATAAGGTGTGCCATCAAGTTAACAAAATACTTTTTAATTCGAAAGGTAGATGAAGCTTGAGAATTTGCTTGGAATATCAAAATCTACTAGGTAGAAATGGTGGACACAAGTGGCAAAAGTTTTGGTTCAAAGGATTTTGGAAACATGAGAAGTATGCCTTCTAAAAATAGGTTTTTGGCTAGGAAGGCTGGGTAGCAAGAAAGAGAGTTGAAAGAAACAAACAAACATACAAGTAATAAATCCAAACTTGCAATCTTCCTTGAAGACCCAAAAGAATCTAAAATAAAGAATACTAAGATTATGAGCCAACAAGAAAGATAACAAATGATACAAAATACATGTAAGACTTTTTTCTTTCTCTTTTTTTCCATAGTAATGCTACTAACCTGGACTTGGTTTGCCAAAACCAATTTAGATCCACTTGATGATCCCAAAGTGGTGCCAATACCGATCAACAAGATCCATCATATAATAGAGATTGCAAACTAAAATAAGAAGTGCAAAAAAAGTAAAAGATGAGACTTCTCATTAATATTCCAATAAATAAACTCACACCAAGGGATACAAAGATAATCAACTAAAGGAGAGATACTTCCACATGCAAACCAAACTATAAGATAACCCCTCTACCACAGATATGAATCCACTAAAAATGTAAAAGATAAAAGATAATGGTGGTGATACCGCGACACTCCCCCAAGCTTGGAATAAGCCAAGGGGATGCCAAACCCGATGATGAATTACTCCCTTGGTGGTGGTGTTCTCTTGATAATCTCTTCAACAAGTTTCTTCAAATCCTCCATATCGAAGGTCGGAGTACGAATTAACTCCGAATTATGCTTAATGCAGCCCATGATCAACTCGGAACGAGGATCCCAGTCCTTGTTATTCTTTCTCCATTCTTCCAAATTAGAGTGTTTCTTCCCCGCACGGTTAGAACAAGGGGTACTAGGAGGAAGTGTGCGTGGAGCAAGGATATGACGTGGAGTTCTCCCTCCTATAGACATCCATGCTGTCCTCTTAAGCTTGGTAGGTCGTGCCACCAAACCAATGCTTGCGATGGTAGCGCGGGTGTCCGGATGCTTGTCCTCCTCCATGTCACCTTCATACCCTACCGAAATCTCCTCCTCCTTGGGGTCTTGAGGTTCTTCTTCCTCGGACTTCTTTCCTTTGTCGTTGGCGGAGGCCATGGTGCTCTAAACTTGAGAAGATTTCCTGACAGAAACAGATTGAAACAAAAACATGATGAGAACACGATGCACGAACCTCGGGGGATCCGGGGGATTATATATTATGAAGTTTAAAGGCATAAGGAAGGTTTTGACACAGAAACTAGGCGGAGACGGAGTTCGAGGGTGGAACACCCCCCTCAGGCGCGGCCAGGCGCGGCCCGCGCCTGGGGTAGGTCTGTCCACCCCGGGCTCCGTTTCCTCTTTAGTTTCGTCTTGTAACTTCCCTTATGTAAAAAACATCAAAAATATAAAAAGATTGGGGTTTCACGAACCTTCTGTTTTCACCACTTTTACCTATTCAAAGATAAACTCTGTAGATTCCTTTTCTCTTTCTCCTGAAAATTTCCTTCTTACAAAACCCTTACACAAACTCAATGACAACATTAGTGTAAGCAAAAAACAATAAAACTTTAGTAAACACTTCAACTGAAAACCCATCAAAACAAAAGCTTCTGTAAGAGGCAAATGCAAATGATGATAGAAATCTGTCAAAACAGACCAGCAGGTAAAGATTGATTTTTTCGAAGACCTTTTGTTGGTCAAATCAAAAAGTGCAGAACTGATGAAAGTTGGGTAACAACTTGGAGAACAAGCTCCAGAAATGCAGCTCCATCATAAGTACTGATCTTCCTCCCGATTTTTTTACCATACAACACAAAAATATGTCCCAGGACAGCCACTTTTCACAACTCCTCTACTTCACAAAAGTAGTTGAACTTGACACAAAAACGAAAAACAAAAAGGGTAAGGATCGTTTATTACAGAGGTAATAACTTCCAAGACTCGACAAAATTCTTGGGTTATCTCACAACAAGTACTTTTCTTTAATGCCTTTAAGTTAGGCTTGAAACTTCCAAAGATGCTCACAAAGGAGATATATATATTTGAAGTTAAAGAGAGCATCAAGAAGCAAATAACCAACACACTTGAGTCTAACCCACTTCCTATGCATGGGGGTATCATGGGAAAATGAATTGTTGAAACAAAAAGCCACTAGCATAGGAAGACAAAACAGATGCAACTTTAAAGCTTTCAACATAAAACGGGGAAACTTAACATCATTGAGATGCATAAAACCATGTTTCCCTCTCTCAAAATAACTTTTAGTATCACTTTGAATAAAGTTGACATTATAACTGTCACTGGCAACAACTTTATTATCTGAGTAAGCATACTTACAGCCATCAAAGAGAGGTCCAAGGTCATAAACCGGATCAATAGAAGCAAGTTGTTCCATACCGAAATCTTTATTAGGCAAGCTATTTTCACAAGGAGCTTTAGCAAATTTGGAAAATTTAAACTCATAATAATCTCCATTAAACTTAGTTAAAACTTTCTCCCTCTTATAATCAATAATATCTCCACAAGTGTTCAAGAAGGGTCTACCAAAAATGATAGGACAAGTTTTGCTAGCTGCTGACTTAAACACTAGAAAAACAGCAGGATACTTAATCTTACCACAATGAACCTCCACATCTCTTACAATGTCAATGGGGCAAATGGTTTCTTTATTAGCAAGGTGAATAACCACATAAATGTCCTCAAGCTCACAAGGACCAATCTCATGCATAATTTCCCTGTAAAGCTCATAAGGAACAACACTAGAACTAGCTCCAATATCACATAAACCATAGTATCAATGATCACCAATTTTAACAGAAAGCACAGGAACACTAGCTTTTGTAGCCTTACTAGGATGAGAGATAATATTAGAAGTATCTTCACAGAAGACAATGTGCTCATCCTCTATATTTCTAGTGACAGTGTCTTTCACAATAGCAACCATAGGTTCAATATTCAATTGCTTACCAGGCTCCACTGTTTTCATTGTACCTTTGTTATTTGTACTAATAATCATAGAATACTCCTTTACCTTAGCTGGGAAAGGCATTTTCTCAACATGAGGTTCCGGCACAATATGATTAGTAGTACAAACTTGAGTACTTCTAACTGGAACATGATTAACGACATCTTTATACGGAGCATGTACTTATTCCACTTCTTCTTGGGAATTTCTATGTAAGAGGCAAAGGACTTAAAATAGTTGGCAATACTTTGGGAATCAAGAACAAACTCATTACTAATATCATGGAAGTTATCAGTTCCCATAAAAGATTTAATGCATTCATAATCATAGTTTATACCTAATTTTCTTCCTTTATCATTCTCCCAAGCTTTAGTGTTATCTTGAATACGGTCTAAGAGATCCCATTTAGCTTCTTCCTACATACGTGTGAATGATCCAGCACAAGAAGCATCTAGTAAATCTTTATCATGAAGAGGAAGCCTAGCATAAAAGTTATTGAGAATAATATTGTTAGGGAGTTCATGAATAGGACACTTAAGCATTAGTAACTTAAATATCCCCCAAGCTTGAGCTGTACTCTCTCCATCAAGAGGCCAAAAGTTATATATAAGATTTCTATCCTTATGAATTTCACTGGGAGGATAAAATTTAGAGTAAAAGAGAGATGCCATCTCCTCCCATTCCATGGATTGTCCATTCTTCAGCAGCTTATACAATTCTTCAGCTCTCCCTTTCAAGGATATGGAGAGTAACTTCTTCTTCACCTGTTCAGTTGTGATACCTGCACACTTAAACAACCTGCATAGTTCATGGATAAAAAGCAAGTGATCACCGGGATGGACAATTCCATCCCCAAAATAATAATTATCCATAACACGATCAACAATACTTGTAGGTATCTTAAAAGGATCTATCTCAATAGGAGGTGGTTCATCTACTACCCTAGCAGTGGTAGAAGTTTTCCCAAACAGAAAACCAAGTGGCTTATCCATATTGGAAACAGAGAAACAAGTAGTAACAAAAGCAATACTCACAGTAAAAGTTTCCCTTACCAGTTCCACTCTTCAATAGTGCTTCACTCCCGACAACGGTGCCAGAAAATAGTCTTGATGACCCAAAAGTATAGGGGGTGTATCGTAGTACTTTCGATAAATAGGAGTGTTGATCCCAACGAGGAGCAGAAGGTGATGAACAGTGGTATGGAGCAGGAAATCCCTGTGAATACTTAGGAAACAAATTTTTAGTGGTTTTCTGACAAGGCAACAAAACAAGGAGTAATAAGTAACAAAAGTAACGAACAAACGAAGCAAGTGGCCCAATCCTTTATTAGCAAAGGACAAGCCGGTGGAAATACTTATAAGGACCAAACGTTCTCGAGGAAACATGGGAATTTTGTCAAGTGCTTTCGCTTCAAATAGCTGAGTACTCTTATTTGGTGTTGTAAGTGTTGTGTGGGTGAACCTGTGCTAATGTACCGACCGTACTTGGACTAATACATACTTGTGATTAAATCCCCTGCAAACATCCGTAACTACAGGAAAGTAATTAAAATATAAATATAAATCTAACCACAACCTTAAACTCTGAGATCCTACACTCCCTTGTGCAAAGGTGTCCTAACGGGGGTTCAGGTTTCTATCACTCCACCAACCCCACAATTATTAGCCAAATACATAATGCATCCCCCTAGGCCCATAAATGGTGAAGTGTCATGTAGTCAACGTTCACATGACACCACTAGAAGAATAGCACCACAACTTAAATACTAAACCATTGAATAATAACTCATCACAGATTCACTACTAACAACATGACTTTTCCCATGTCCTCAAGAACTAAACGAACTACTCACAAGACATCATATGGATCAAGATCAAAGATGATATGATAATGGATAACAATCTGAACATAAACAATAATCCAATGGTTACACTCACAAGCATCAACTACAATAGTAACAAACATCGGGAAAGTTTCCCCTAAGAACTAAAGCAATATCCAACACAATTGTTATAGCGGGACAGAGTGGTGATGATGGTGCTGGTGGAGATGATGGTGGGGATGATGATGATCCCGATTAAGCCTAGATTGATGACGATGTTGATGGCGACGGTCTCCCCTCTCTAGGAAGGAATTCCCCCGGTAGAAATCTGTCTTCCGGAGAGATCTTTCTCTCTCGGTGTTTTCCGACCCCCAGAGGCGGCGGAAATCTATCTGTGGTCGCTCCCTTAGGATTAGGGTTTCGTAGGGAAGATATAGGCGAAGGGGCGGAGTAGGAGGCCGGGCAGGTGGGCCACACCTGCCCTAGGCGCGGTCAGGTGGGCCCACGCCTAGGGGGTGTGGGGCCCCTGTGGCCCCTCTTCGCTCCTCCTTCTGGCTTCCTTCATCTTCTGCTAAAATAATATGTTTCCATATTTTTGCTCTCTTAGTTGGTTTCTCCCAGTCTTTTGCTAGCCTCCACTTGTATGAGTAAGCTCTACTCATGCTTCCAACTCCCAAGAAACCAAGTTATTCCAAAGTGTCCACTATAAATTCCCGTGCATGGTGTGTTACACCATTCCAAGTATATTCTTGTTTTCAGCTATCTTCCAATTAAAAAGTATTTTTTTATGTGAAAACTTAGTGATTAAAGCCCTCACAAACTTGATGGCACACTTTATATTCTTTGACCCTAATAAACTTGAACCATTGAGTCATCTATGTTGTATATGCTTGCACTTATACATTGGAATTAGCAGAACTGTGCTGTCACGGGGAACATTTTCAACATTGCACTTATACTTTGTACTTAGTTGATATCATGCTCTTTTGTCTATGGATGTCACCGGTGTGAAATAAAGAGGGAACTTGTAAGTCCATGGAGTTTGTATTTTGTGTTAGAAAAATGCCTGGGCCACTAGCCTAAGCCATGCCTAATCATGGTGGAAATTTGCAACATCACCATAGTGAGCTATCTATGAAGCATCCTCAATAAAAAGCTATGCATATAGTAAATAAAAAGACCGCTGAGATGCTCATTATCTGCTTGCCTTGTCATTTTGGTTATGGGATAGATCCTGTACCATGTGCAAGGGATACCCCGTTGGCGGTTCTCTATGATATGCATGTACTTACAATGACAATAACTTACAGGTGACTGAAGTTGAGTAGAATGAGGTGTGGCCCTCGTATTCAAGGGACTTGAGATTGCCAACTTATACTTTTTCAAGCATATACTCCATCTTTGTTCACTTTAACCTTAATCACTTCAAGATTATTATGATAGGGGCAATGAGGGCTGAAAGCTAACAAGTACCATAATTTTTGGAAGCTCTTTTTGAAACTTGAAAACCCTTCTTCCTTTATGAAAGGCATTTCTTCCACCATTATTCGAGTCTCCACCTTCTACCTTTAGGGACCATTAAGAGAGCATAGTTGCCATTCTGTGTGTAGTGTCGCAAAACTTATTGATTTATGCATATTGTGATATTACTTGTTCTTGTGCTACTTGTTTGTAGTCACCCTTGTGAACGTTGAAGGTGTTCTATGCATCTATTTGCTAATCTATGAGGCACAAGCTGAATGCCACTATGCTATGTTTTCTGTATGTGAAACAAACAAACGTTTTTCAATGCATGTTATTCATGATCTTTGTTTGTAGCCTTTCATGTTGCATGCATATTTACTATGTCCTATTGTTAGCGCTACATCTTTCATGCTCATGTTTAGAGTTCTTTGATCCCAACTTTCAATGCTTGAAAATGGTTTAATCTTGATTATGATGGTGCATGTCACCTAAAAATTATTCTTTTTATCACTTACCTACTCGAGGACGAGCACGAGTTAAGCTTGGGGATGCATGATATGTCGGAAATGTATCTATAATTTTTGATGCTCCATGCTTGTTTTGTATCAACTTTGCTATGTTTTGTCTACACTTTGAGGTATTTTTATACACTTTATGGAACTAACCTATTGACAATATGCCACAGTGCGAGTTGCCTGTTTTCTGCTGTTTTTGGTTTCAGAAAGCTAAAAAATGAATATTGTCAGAATTGGACGGGACAAAAGCCAAAGTTCATATTTTTTCGGAAGCGATACAGAAAATCGAAGACGAGACGGAGGAAACCATGGTGGCCACACCCTAGGTGGGCACCGGCCCACCCCTGGCCGCGCTCACAGGGGGTGTGGGCCCCCTAGCCCTCCACCGACCTTGCCTCCTTAGCCTATAAGAAGCCCCCGGGGAGATAACCCTAAATAATCCATCATACTTCCAGAAAACCCTCCGTAGCACCGCCGCCACCGAAAGGGAGATTCGGGGGACAAAAAGTCTCTGTTCCGGCACCCTGTCAGGACAGGGAAGTGCCCCCGGAGCCATCTCCATCGATGTCCACCACCATCTTCATCACCGTTGCTGATTCCCATGATGATGATGGAGTAGTTCTTCCTCGAGGCTAAGGGCTCTACCGGTAGCTATGTGTTCATCTCTCTCTCTCTCTCTCTATGCATGGTCATATTGTGATCATGAGTTTTGTAATCAAGTAGATCTACCTTGCTACTCAAGTGCTTTAATAGATCTCTGCTCTCCCCATGTGTGTGAAAGTGACAGCATGCACGCCATGGTGGCACTTAGGTTTGAGTCTACATAAATACTCTTTTCTGCTTTAATACATCTATGCTTTTCCCCACGTGTGTGAAAGTGAAAGCGTGCATACTGTGTGTGGCACTTTGGCTAGATTGAATATTTGTTATGAGTTATATTTGGAGTTGGATGTCTCTATGAAATTGTGGTGTTTGTTGGAACCATCTAGCTCTCAAGGTGACACTGTGGGGTTATCTAGATTGGGGAGTTTTGTTATAGCCCTACCAATGATTAGAGTGTCCAACCGGAGAGTAGTTAAGATTAGTATCATGAAGAGAGGATATTTATATGAGAGAGTGTTCACTAGTGAAAGTATGATCCCTAGGCCTTGTTTCTAAAGATTAAACACCGTTTGCATCTAGATCTATTGCATGTTTGCTTGCTTCTTTCATTTTGCCTTTAGTCGTTACCCCACGTCAACAACAAGTCAGGAGCTATTTCGCTATGTGTTCATCTCTCTCTCTCTCTCTCTCTCTCTCTCTCTCTCTCTATGCATGGTCATATTGTGATCATGAGTTTTGTAATCAAGTAGATCTACCTTGCTACTCAAGTGCTTTAATAGATCTCTGCTCTCCCCATGTGTGTGAAAGTGACAGCATGCACGCCATGGTGGCACTTAGGTTTGAGTCTACATAAATACTCTTTTGTGCTTTAATACATCTATGCTTTTCCCCACGTGTGTGAAAGTGAAAGCGTGCATACCGTGTGTGGCACTTTGGCTAGATTGAATATTTGTTATGAGTTATATTTGGAGTTGGATGTCTCTATGAAATTGTGGTGTTTGTTGGAACCATCTAGCGCTCAAGGTGACAGTGTGGGGATCTAGATTGGGGAGTTTTGTTATAGCCCTACCAATGATTAGAGTGTCCAACCGGAGAGTAGTTAAGAGTAGTATCATGAAGAGAGGATATTTATATGAGAGAGTGTTCACTAGTGAAAGTATGATCCCTAGGCCTTGTTTCTAAAGATTAAACACCGTTTGCATCTAGATCTATTGCATGTTTGCTTGCTTCTTTCATTTTGCCTTTAGTCGTTACCCCACGTCAACAACAAGTCAGGAGCTATTTTCTGGCACCGTTACCACTTGTATTTCACCATCTCTTTGCCAAACTAGTGCACCTATACACCTGACAAGTGTATTGGGTGTGTTGGGGACACAAGAGACTTTTGTATGTTGATTGCAGGATTGCTTGAGAGGGAATACCTTTGACCACTTCCTCCCTAAGTTCGACAAACCTTGGGTAATCCACTTAAGGGAAACTTGTTGCTGTTCTACAAACCTCTGCACTTGGAGGCCCAACAACCGTCTACAAGAATTGAAGTGCGTAGACATCATGAAGAGAGGATATTTATATGAGAGAGTGTTCACTAGTGAAAGTATGATCCCTAGGCCTTGTTTCTAAACATTGAAACACCGTTTGCATCTATATCTATTGCATGTTTGCTTGCTTCTTTCAGTTTGCCTTTAGTCGTTACCCCACGTCAAGAACAAGTCAGAAGCTATTTTCTGGCACCGTTACCACTTTTATTTCACTATCTTTTTGCAGAACTAGTGCACCTATACACCTGACAAGTGTATTGGGTGTGTTGGGGACACAAGAGACTTCTTGTATCTTGATTGCAGGATTGCTTGAGAGGGAATACATTTGACCACTTCCTCCCTGAGTTCGATAAACCTTGGGTAATCCACTTAAGGGAAACTTGCCGCTGTTCTACAAACCTTTGCACTTGGAGGCCCAATAACTATCTACAAGAATAGAAGTGCGTAGACATCACACTTGTTCTTCAACTTCAACCTCGATCTCCTCCTCCCTTTTGGGGTCTTGGAGATCATCTTCCACAAGCTTCTTTCCCTTGTCATTGGCGGAGACCATTCTGCTTCTAAACTTGAGAATAGTTCCTAACAGAAACAGATCGAAACAAAAACATGAAGAGAACACGATATACGGACCTTGAGGGATCCGGGGGATTATATATCACAAAATTTAACGACACAAGCAAGGTACTAGGAGAAAATGGGACGGAGATGGGCTCCGTGGTGGTCACACCACCTGGTGGTGCGGCCAGGTGGGCCCGTGCCACAGAGTGGTGTGAGCCACCCGGACCCCGTTTCTTTCCCTCTTTCGACTCATTATCTTCCATGTTAGATAAAAATTGCAAAAATATAAATTGAAAAGTTTTCCGCGAACCTTTTCTTACCAGAACTACTACCTATTCGAAAACGGACTCTGCAGGTTCCTGAATTTGGTCTTTAATAAATTCTTTCGGAGTCACCACTTGAATAATATCAATATCTTCATTATAAGAATCTCCAGAAATATAATGTTTGAGCCTTTCACCATTCACCACTTGTGTAGTGTTGTCTCTCAAAGAAGAAATTTTTATTGCACCTGAATGATACACCTCTTCAATAACGAAAGGTCCTACCCATTTTGAGAGTAGTTTTCCTGCAAAAAATCTGAGACGAGACCTATACAATAGAACTTTCTCACCAACATGGAACTCTCTTTTGAGAATTCTCCTATCATGCCATTTTTTACCTTTTCTTTAAAGAGTCTAGCATTTTCATAAGCGTCACTTCTCCACTCATCTAAAGAACTCAAGTCAAGCAGTCTTTTCTTACCAGCAAGTTTAAAATCTATATTTAGTTATTTTACTTCCCAATAAGCTTTGTGTTCTAATTCTAAAGGCAAGTGACAAGCTTTCCCATAAACCATTTTGTAAGGAGACATTCCCATAGGATTTTTATAAGCAGTTATATAAGCCCATAAAGCATCATTCAACTTTTTAGCCCAATTCTTTCTAGATCTATTAACAGTCTTTGCAAGATAGTTTTAATTTCTCTATTTGATAATTCTACTTGCCAACTTGTTTGGGGATGATAATCTGAAGCAATTCTATGATTAACATCATATTTAGCAAGGTTCTTCCTAAAACCACCATGAATAAAATGAGAACCTCCATCAGTCATAAGATATCTCTAGGCACACCAAACCTAGGAAAAATAACATATTTAAGCATTTTTAAAGAGGTCTCACCATCAACACTTTTTGTAGGTATAGCTTCTACCTACTTAGTAACATAATCAACAGCAACAAGAATATGAGTATAACCTTTTGAAGAAGGAAAAGGACCCAAAAAGTCAAAACCCCAACAATCAAATGGTTTAATAACAAGAGAATAATTCATAGGCATTTCATTGCGTCTAGAAATATTACCAACTCTTTGACATTCATCACATCATAGAATATACTTTCTTGCATCTTTAAAAAGAGTAGGCCAATAGAAACCTGATTGTGAAACCTTTTTGCGGTTCTATCTATAGCATGATGTCCTCCATAGGCACTACCATGACATTTTCTCAATATCTATTGTTGTTCATATTCTGGAACACATCTTTGCGTAATACCATCCACTCCTTCTTTATATGGTCATCCCCAAAATAATGCCTCAAATCATAAAAGAATTTCCTTATTTGCTGGGCTGTAAAGGTTTGATGTCTACGCACTTCTATTCTTGTAGACAGTTGTTGGGCCTCCAAATGCAGAGGTTTGTAGAACAAAAGAAGTTTCCCTTAAGTGGATTACCCAAGGTTTATAGAACTCAGGGAGGAAGTGGTCAAAGGTATTCCCTCTCAAGCAACCATGCAATCAAGATACAAGAAGTCTCTTGTGACCCCAACACACCCAATACACTTGTCAGGTGTATAGGTGCACTAGTTCGGCGAAGAGATAGTGAAATACAAGTGGTAACGGTGCCAGAAAAGAGCTTGACGATGAGGTAATAACTAAAGGCAACAAGAAGGAAGCAAGCAAACATGCAACAGATCTAGTAGCAAACGGTGTTTCAATGCTTAGAAACAAGGCCTAGGGATCATACTTTCACTAGTGAACACTCTCTCATATAAATATCCTCTCTTCATGATACTACTCTTAAATAATCTCCGGTTGGACACTCTAATCCATGGTAGGGCTATAACAGCACACCTCAAAGTCTGCCTTCCCTAATCTAGATAACCCCACACTGTCACCTTGAGCGCTAGATGGTTCCAACAAACACCACAATTTCATAGAGACATCCAACTCCAAATATAACTCATAACAAATATTCAATCTAGACAAAGTGCCACACACGGTATGCACGCTGTCACTTTCACACACGTGGTGAAAAGCATAGATCTATTAAAGCACAAAGAGTATTTATGTATACTCAAACCTAAGTGCCACCATGGTGTGCACGCTGTCACTTTCACACACATGGGGAGAGCAGAGATCTAATGAAGCACTTGAATAGCAAGGTAGATATACTTGATTACAAAGCTCATGATCACAATATGACCATGCATAGAGAGAGATGAACACATAGCTACCGGTAGAGCCCTTAGCCTTGAGGAAGAACTACTCCCTCCTCATCATGGGAATCAGCAATGGTGATGAAGATGGTGGTGGAGATCGATAGAGATGGCTCCGGAGGCACTTCCCCATCCCGGCAGGGTGCCGGAACAGAGACTTTCTGTCCCCCAAATCTACCCTTCGGTGGCGGCGGCGCTTTCGAGGTTTTCGTGGATTTCTGCCAGATGCCCTAGTGTTTTCGGGTCACAGGCTTCTTATAGGCGAAGAGGGAGGCCGAGGAGGCGGGAAAAGGGCCCAGACCCTCCCCAGGCGTGGACTAGGCTTGGCCGCGCCCAGGGGGGAGGGGTCTGGCCACCCTCTGGTGCCTCTCCGTCCCTCCTTCTGGATTCGTGTCCCTCACGGAAAATAATGACTTTGGCTTTTGTCCCGTCCAATTCCGATAATATTGATTTTCTGCCTTTCTGGAACCACAAACAGAAGAAAACAGGCAACTGGCACTATGGCAACTTGTTAATAGGTTAGTTCCAGAAAAGATATAAAAATACCTCAAAGTGTAGACAAAACATAAGACAAATGATATAAAACAAGCATGGAGCATCAAAATTATAGATACGTTTCCGACGTATCAAGGTTGGAGGCAAATACTTTGAAACAATAAAGTTAGCATAATCAGCATTCTAAGGACTCTCTCACGAGCTTACCTTTATTGCATCCAACTGTTCATTTGGAAAACTATCATTAACATGCATAGGATCAAAAGAAATGTTTTCCAATCAAGACAAATTATCAGCAACATGATTTTCAGCACCTTTCCTATCTACAATATGTAGATAGAACTCTTGTAAAATCAATAGCCATCTAATAAGCCTAGGCTTAGCATCTTTCTTTGTCATAAGGTATTTAATTACAGCGTGATCAGTATGAATAGTAACGTTTGAATCAACAATATAAGGTCTAAACTTATCATAAGCAAAGACTACAGCTAAGAACTCTTTTTTAGTAGTAGCATAATTCTTTTGAGCAACATCAAGAGTCTTACTAGCATAATAGATAACATTCAACTTTTTATCTATTCATTGTTCAAGAACATCACCTACAACAAAATCACTAGCATCACACATAATTTCAAAGGGTAAATTCCAATCAAGTGGCTGGATAATAGGATCAGTAATTAAAGCTTTCTTTGGAGTTTCAAAAGCTTCCTTAGAATCATCATCAAAAATAAAAGGTACATCTTTTTGGAGAAGATTAGTAAGAGGTTTTGATATCTTGGAGAAATCTTTAATAAACCTTCTATAGAAACCAGCTTGACCAAGGATACTACGAATACCTTTAACATCCCTAGGGCAGGGCATTTTCTCAATTGCTTCAACTTTGGCTCTATCAACTTCAATACCTCTTTTATAAATTTTATGTCCAAGGACAATTCCTTCATTAACCATTGATGACCCACAAGTATAGGGGATCACAACAGTCTGCAAGGGTAGTATAACCCAATTTATTGATTCGACACATGGGGAGCCAAAGAATACTTATAAGCCTTAACAACTGAGTTGTCAATTCAGCTGCACATGGAAATAGTCTTGCTCATAGTAGTTTATCAGTAGCAATAGTTTTGTAGTAGCAATAGCAAAGTAACAGTAGCAGTAAAACAAAGGCAGTAGTAACAAACAGCAGGATATGAGTGCGATAGGCATAGGGATGGATGGACGGGCGTTGCACGGACGAGACTATTGATATAACTTCAATATCTTGGGCATTTGTAGATAAATAATAATAAGCATCCAAGTACTAAACAATCATAGGCATGTGTTCCATATATAGTCATACGTGCTCGCAATGAGAACTTGCACAACATTTTTGTCCTGCCAGCCCGTTGCAGCGGGGCCTCAAGGGAATCTACTGGCAATTAAGGTACTCCTTTTAATAGAGCATCGGAGCAAAGCATTAACACTCCATGAACATATGTGATCCTCATATCACAGTCATTACTTCCGTCTGTCCCAATTTCTGTCACTTCAGGGCCTTTGGTTCTGGACGATGATATGTGTACACAACTTGCAGATAAGATCACAAACAATACTATCATCATGAATCAATAATAAGTTCATATATGAGATCATGGAACTCAGGCCCTAGTGACAAGCATTAAGCACAACAAGTTGCAACAAAGTCAAATAGCACTAATAAAGATACTAGGCACCATGCCCTAATAATCTTATTGATTACATGATAGATCTCATCCAATCCCTACCATCCCCATAGCCTACAGCAGGGGATTACTCACTCATGGATGGGGGAAACATGGATGGTTGATGGAGAGGCGTCGGTGATGATGATGGCGATGATATCCTCCAAAACCCCGTCCTAGCAGGGTGCCAGAACGGAGTTTCTGATTCCGAATCGCGGTTTTTGGTGGTGGCGGCGCAGCGGAACTCTTTCTGGAAAAACTTCAAACTCCCCTTTGTTTTTAGGTCAGAAGGCACAATATAAATGCAAAGGCACCTCTGAAGTTCAAATTAAGACTACAAGTAAAGATATTAGAGATACAAGCATCAAAGTCATGACATAATTAACTAGGTTTTGAGACAAACACAAGAATGACAACTATGCTCTCAAGAAGGTGCTCATAGAATAAGTGGTGACTCAACAAGGAAGTGAAAAGGTTTTGAAAAGTTTGAAAGGCTTCCAAATGCTGAAACTAAGGTACTCATTAGCTTCGAGCTCTCATTGCCCCTTTCATAGGCATCTTCATGTGGTTAAGGTGAATGTGAGGTCCAATATGAGTTATATGCTTGACATACCATAAACTGGAAATCCCATGTCCCTTGAGTACAAGGGCCGCTCCGCATGCTACTCAACTTTGGTTACTTATTGTCATTGTAAATACATGCATATCATAGAGAACCGCCAACGGGTACCCCTTGCACATGATACATGAGCTATCCCGTGATCAAAATGATAAGGCAAGCAGAAAATGAGCATCTCAGCGATCTTTTTATTTACTATGTGCATAGCTTTTTTATTAAGGATGCTTCACAGATGCTCATTATGGTAATGCTGCAAGTTTCCACCATGATTAGGCATGGCTTAGGCTAGCGGCCCAAGCGTTTCTCTAATACATATATATACTCCATGAAATCACAAGCTCCCCTTTTATTTCACACCGACAACATCAGCACACAAAATAGCAAGGTATCAACTGGATATGTATCCATGAGTGTTGAAAGCGTTCCCCATGACAGCACGGTTCTGCTAACTCCCAGCCTATAATTTGCAAGCATATAACTTTCATGGACAGGTCACAATGGTTCAGGATTACTAAGTGCAAGAAATAAAGTGTGCCATCAAGTTCGTGAGAGCTTTACTAACTAACTTTCTCAAGCAGTCAAACATTTTACTTGGAAGAAAACAAGGCATATAGAATACGCACTGAAATAGAAAATGATGCTAATAGGTAGGTATTGTGGACATATTTGGCAATAATGGTTTTGGGGAGTTGGAAGCACAAGTATAGCTCTGTAAGATCCCTCCTATGTAAAGGAAAGGATCCCTGTGATTGCAATTCTAGTCCCTGGATCAAATGCTAGCATCCACAGTTTAAGATGAAGTACACAGAAACAAAGGTCATTATTACAAGTCATTCCAGAGACAAACATAGTCTTTTACAAACTCCATGGCCATAGGCCTAGTACAAGAGTTTAAATATGTAATAAGATAAATAAGTCTTCATCTTCATGTGCCATAGGCAAGCATGTTGAGTGTAGACTCATAACCCCTAATCACCATCAGAATAACCTGCAACATCACAAGTTACAACCATAGTGGGTCAATACATTGGAATAGTATTGGCAAGTGATACCTTAGTAGAATATTGGTAGACTAGATACTATATGCATTTTGGCTAAGTGTAGCTTAGGCTTGTTGTGCTCAAAATAGGTTTTACCTATTAGTTGAAACACTAAGTTTTTCTTTATCAAAATCTTTCCCAAGGAACCACCAATAGAGATTGGGGAACCTTCACCCTTGTTCAACCACAAGTTTTTACTTAGAAATTGGGATGAGGAGATTCTTGATAGCTTCCATGTCTTGATGCTCAAGTTGTCCAATACCAGGGACATGGCTAAGTACTTAGATTCTTCCATCTACAGAGGTTGTGCACTTTCCCCACGAGACTTGATTTTCACCAAGACAGGACCTTTCAGAAGCCTTCCCTTAGACCAAATGGACGCGCTCCAACCTATCATCCCACTACCACCAACTGTCCAAATGGCTAAGTTGTTGCAACCTATATGATCCAGGCAGAGCCCATATTGCCAAGTGGCTGCACTAGAAGCTTCTTAACATTTAGCCTCTCAAATCCCTTTGTTCCTAGGTGGCTTTCCACAAGTGAGATACACAAGGTAAACCATAGAAATGGGCCTTGTGTAACCACTCAACATAACCCATTCTTTCCATTCCACCCAGGTGTTTCATTCACTTAGTTGTTTTATTAAGCAAAAACATAGTCCAAAGACTTAGAAATATTTATTCATAGCATGAATATAACCACCCTTGGTTGCTACTAGCTAGGATAAGCATGGCATTGATAAGACTTAGAAATATTTCTAGCAATTCTACAACTACTAGGATTTCCCAAGCATAGCATATAGTTCAAAATATCCATGCAAGACTAGCAAAATATTTCTAATGCATATTTGAAAAACATAGGAATAAAATCATGAAGCACCACTTGCCTTGGTAGTTTGGAGAGTAGCTACAATCCTCACAATCACAATCACTATTTGCACCAAAATCTACACATAAAATAATAGCACCAAAATCACATACATAACAAATACAAGCAAAAATATATGGATGCATGCATAATGCCATGTGATGATTTTCTACACCAAACAAGACAAGTGCACAGTACTGAATCATAAACAAGTTCAAAACTTTCCAAATAAACTTTATTTGAACAATAAAACATTTTTCAAATAATTATTATACCCATATTAAGCCTACAAATGTTTCTGCAAAAACAACCATTTTAACAGAAGCAAAACTTTAAACACATTGCATTAATGGAAAGGATTTTCTCTCCCGATTCCATTGATATAAAATTTGTCAAATTTGGACGTGGCATTCAAAAGTTATGAATTAAACAAGTTTAACATCTAATAGATCTAATTCAAACTTTTTAAAACAAAACTCGTGCCACGCCGTAGTCTCTGGTTGGCTGGTACCGTTTCGCACTGGATCGCGCTCGCGCATCGTCAGATCAACTTAACATCTAACGGATCCGATCTAGTCGTACCTATTCGTTTAAGTGGATCTATCGCATCCACTGGATCTAAATCGAACGGCCTAAAACTACTAACCCTAAACAGGCGGCGCTAGCGGCGGCGACAGGCGGCGGCGTGCTCAGTCAGCGGCGGAGCCAGCGAACTAGGTCGCACGGGGAGGTGTGAGGATGCTTACCAGAATTGCCGTGACGAGGAGACGCTTGACGTGTGCTCGGTTGGTGAAGGGGCGCTCGGGGTCGTCGTGGCTTGCTCGTCGGAGAAGTCCCTGGCGACGGTGTTCTCTGTTGGCGATGAAGGCGACGCTCTGGGCCACGCTAAGACGAGATAAGGGTGCCGTTAGATCCGTAGGACACTAGGGGTCACACGCATATCAAACAAAGGGAGAGGGGAAGCTGGGGCTTACGGTGAATGGTCGCCGGAGTTCGAGCAGAGAGTGGCGGAGCTCAGTCGACGACGCTGCCAAGGCTACAGAGCATGCGCGGGCAAACGAAGAGCGTCAGTAGATGCTGTCACATCCCAAGATTTTTTCCAAATCTTGTAATGTGATAATAAAATAATAAAATAAAATTTTGTTTGATTTTTCAGGGCCAGAAGAAATTTTTGAATTCAATTGGAACTTTAAACCCATTTGAATTAAATAAAACCTAAAGAGATTAAAAAAAATAAACATTACATAAAAGGAAAAATAAAACATTTGGAAATACTATTTTGAAACAATTAAATGAAAAGATTTGTTTTCAAATGAAATAGATGTCTTACAAATAAGGATTATTTTATAAGGCCAAATTAAACCTTGACCAAGCTTTGGAATTAAAACATTTTATAAAATTAGCAAAGGTTTATTTAAATAATAAGGATTTAATATCCAACTTTATTTAAATAAAAGGATTTATCATTTTAATTAAAATATCAAAACTTATTAAATGATTTTAAATAAGTTTTCTAAGTATTTTATTTTCTTAATTAAAACCTACTGATTTGGTTTTGAAAATATTTAGGTTTCAAATAAGGATTTTTATTAATAGAATCAAACTCTATTTGATTTAATAACTAAGGCCCATTTTATTTAATTATTAATGGACCCTAAAATAAAAGATTATTTTATTTTAAACAAGTCTTCCAAATATTCTTTATTTTCAAATAAAACCTACTGATTGGGTTTTGAAAGCATTTGGAATTCAAATGTAGATTTTATTAAATAAACCAAACCTTGTTTTAATAATAAACCATTGACCATTTTATTTAATTAATAAAAGGAACCTAGAAAATTTAAAATATTATTTTGGATTTTGGTTCATGTTGCTGAACAGAACCAATTTCAACATTACAAAGTTTGAGTGTGGTTTGAATAGATTTGAACCATGTTTGTTTGATAGAAATTTCAAAACAGAATTCAGAAATAGAAAAAGAAAAAGTTACTGAATAAAAAAAATGGATTTGAACCAGACCCAACCCAGCAGCCCACTAAGGCCCAGAACCAGCCAGTTTCCTCACCCCGCAAGAAAACGTTTCACACCTCGTACCTGACCCGCGCCGAGACTGACCAGTGGACCTCACTCTCATTTCTTTTCCCACTGACCGGTGGACCCCACCTCTACTGTTCTTCTCTCACACCCGCGCGACCCCTTCTTCCTCCCTCGTCACCGTTTCCTACTGTGATTCCGCGGACTTAATTCGTCATAATGCCGCCACCATTACTCGCTTTGACTGTGCTCGATAAAACGCCAGCTCCTTCCCTTCCGTTCCCCTCAGATGCCAACCTCTCTTCGCCATCAGGCCGCCCCAATTTCCCCTCGAACTTCACTGTCTCCGACGACCTTCTTCATCAATTCCGGCCACACACTGCCTTCCCTTGCCCCATTGACCAAGCACACACACTCCCCACTCCCAGACGCTTCTGCCCGTGCCTTCCGCTCGACCGCGGACGCCCCAGAGAGTCGGCTAGGACAAGCTTTGACAGCGCCGCCGTCTGCCTCGTCTCCGTCGAACTTTCCCGGTAAGTACTGACTGCCCTGCACCTTCTCATTCACACGAGGAGCTTTGTCTTGGTCCCGCGCATCTAACCGCGTCGATATTTCGCCTTGGGGCGATCCACAGCACCATCCTCGATGACCACCTGAGGCACCCGACGCCGTCCTCAACTCCGACGAGCTCCTCTGGTAATCACTGACCGCCCCTCCTCTCTAGTTGACACTATCATACTCCCCTTCCCCGTACGTGTCTAACGCTCCCTCTGATATGCACCGGCGTGCCTTGTAGCCTCGATCCCGACAACAACCGAGCGTGTCTGACGGAAGCAGGAACTCCGGCGAGCGATTAGTACCTTGCGATCTTGGTGAGCCACTCCTCCCTCTCTCTCTCTTCCTGTGTTAGCCGGAACTCCACCGCCAGAGCGCCGCCGCCGTCTGCCGCCGCGCAGCGCCGCCCATCTATGACCAGGCAATAGCAGCCGTTAGATCTGGATCGAACGAATCGGATAGGTTACTTAAACACCGAAGGGGTATGTCCTCTGGACCGTGCGATCGATCAGATCCAACGCCCCACAGCCGCGATCCACGCGAAGCGGTACCCGCAAATAGAAACGTGCCGCGTGTCACCTATCTCGTTTTAAAAAGAAATTCGAATCTGATTTAATTGCAAACTTCAAACCTTTATAACTTGAGATCTACACGTCCAAAAATTGCAAATTTTATGTCGTTGGATTCAGGAGATCAAGCCCTAGCCAACTGTGGAATTAGTTTAGCAAATAGTATCTGTTAGCTTGTTTGAATTTGTATAAACATTTGTGTGCTTATTTGCATTAGGAAAATTGTTTAAAATTGATTTTAGGGTTAAAACCTTTGCAAAAGGGTTTATTGTGACCTTACTGACCCTAGGAACCAACCCATAGTGTTAAAAATGATTTTGGTAAAATTGGATTAAATTATTTGACTTAGCCATTTTTTTAGCCAAATAAAATTATTGATTTTATCATGAGAATGTTTTTGCAAAGAAAACTTTGGGAAAATGTTTGAACCAAACCTACTGACCCAAAACACCAAGCTTTGAAAATGGCAACTCACTTGATAAAAAAAACATAAAGTTTTGCTTTGATAAAAATATTTTCACCACATGAAATAATGTTTGGATTTTAAAATAGTTTATGGACTAAAAGCTTTTTGCAAATAACTTTGCCATCTTGGTAAATGACCAATGTGGACCTTACAAAGTTATAAGCCTAGTAGATACCTCCCTTGTGAATAAAACCATCTTAAGCATGTTCCCATACATAACTTAGAATCCATTGCTTTGTGTGTGTGAAATATTGTTTGAATATTGATTTGGAATGCTACTTGATACTATGCTTGTTTGATTGATTGTAGTGGAATTAGCAAAGTATGAGACTAGCAAGATCAAGGAGTAAACCCTCATTCCCTACCAACACTACTAGAGAAAAGCCTATCTGAGGCGCACCAAAAAGCCTATCCGAGGCGCATATCACATGTGCCTCTAGCTTCAAGCCTCGGGTATTTCTTATGCGAGGCGCATCTGATATGCGCCTCATATACTTCACATATGCGAGGCGCATATCGATATGCGCCTCGCATAATAATATGCGAGGCGCATATCGATATGTGCCTCGCATATGTGAAGTATAGGAGGCGCATATCATATGCGCCTCGCATATGTTTCAGAATGCGCCTCGGGTATTTATAGTATATGCGCCTCACATATGTTTCAGAATGCGCCTCGGGTATTTATAGTATATGCGCCTCGCATATGTTTCAGAATGCGCCTCGGGTATTTATAGTATATGCGCCTCCTATAGTATCCTATATGCGTCTCCGGTAATATTTTCGAAATTCAAGTTTTACAGACCACTATAAATAATAATATACAGATATTCAAATATACAATATAGTCCACAGAATTTTTCAGAAACTTGCATTTTGCCAAAGCATAATAGAACCAACATGAATACAATACATTACACATCAATCATGACATACAAGTTCATACATCAAGTGTTTGTGCCACAAGTTCACACTTCCGAGTACAAGTTCACAATCACATTACACCTTCGAGTACAAGTTCCAATGACGTAGCTCTACCTAGATGAAGTAGAACACAACCTACAATGAAGAGCAACAAGGTGGTGATCACGAGGAAGCTCCTCCACTTCTTCCTTCCATGCCTCCTCCACTTCTCTTCCGCCCCCTCTCTACTCTCATAGCCTTGGTAGCTGTTGCCCGAGAAGTTGTTCACTTGCTTCTGGCAGTCTTTCCACTCCTCGTACATACCTGGAACCCGACCGACGTACACGACATAACACCTCGGCATCTCCTACACATAATAAAGATGATATTACTTATGTCAGTGGAAAGCAATAGCTAGCAGTTCACAAAGATAGAATCATGCATATATATGGGTGCAACAAAATGTAAGAAATCACGTTCTAATCATCGGCATTTCAAATCTGAGTATCAGAACAGTGTTTCCAGTGTCGAATCTGAGTATCAGAACAGTGTCCAGATTAATTTGAAAGAAGGATCAGCCATTTTGGTACCAATGTTAATAAAAACTTTACCTGTTCTACTCCTAGAATCATGGTTACAGCACTCAAAACCACATGGGTGATAGCCAGAACAAAGATGAAAATATGCAACTGATGTAGTGCTTCAGGCGACAGCAGAGGAACTTTTCCCTGTCAAAAAAATAACTGGAGTTAGCACACAGAAATTCCCAGGGTCATTTGTATTTGTTGCTGATGAAAAACTGGTATAAGTAGTACAAAATATAAAATAAAGGTCAATGGGGAATGTTGGGTCCAATAACTCTTCATACACCCAAGGTTTCAACAAGTCAGTGAGCAAGGGAAGCACAAGTAGTGCGAGAAGGGAACATTGAAAAGGTAATATTAGTAGTTAGCACTTCACAAACATATATATATATTCGAGTAGCGGTTCCCTAATGTTTTTGCTTTTTCAAGAAATATATATAGATCCCAATGTTGTATGGGAAAATAAGAAAGTGTTCAAATTATCTGAATCGTAGCAGCTGCTTGTATATGATTGCAGCAGAGTGGGCAACAGAGCAGATCCAGACATGGTAAAGGTGGAGTGAACTGCCAGGTAAACCAAGACGCAGTAGAAGATGGATCAAGCGAGCAGGCCCAGCTAAAACTGTTTAATGCACTACATAAATGGTAAGAAAGAAGATAAGTTTTGGAAGCGCCGACATTTGGTGACACTTGGCTAGCCTGGTCAGTGTCCTCAGACTGTGCAGGCGTATAAAATTTAAGAGTAATAATATAACAATATAAAACAGGAAACCACAAATATGTGATTATGAATTTTAGGCTTCAAAATTTAGGACATCCTCTGGAGGGGGAACAAAGACACAATAGTGCTAGTTCGGTTTATTAATCAAGCATCTTCACGTATTGAGTCTCTCTACGAAACTACTAATGAAAAAAAATCCTAGATAATGGATATTTCTTCAGATGCCTGAGAAGTGAGAACTCAATGTGCTCGACGAAAAACTCTATTCGGCATATACCGAATAAGATGATTCCAAAACTCAATTCGAGCTCCCCGTACACATCGATCCAAAAGTCTGAATTCGAATCCCCATACTTTTTTTCCCGTAGTAATCAATCCTGAACTGTAACTAACTACCAACGGAGTATCAAGCAGGTGGCATGAGGGAAAAATAACCTAAGAAAGGAGAGGATGTAGATACAACTTACTTCTCGATCAGTTCGTCCAGCTGATTCGGGAGTCGCGGCTTCGCTGGGACCGGAATTGTGGGGGACGAGACAAGGGGTGGGGGGTTCGGGGGTGGGTGACCTTGCCGATGTAGTGGAGGCACCTCTCGGCGGCGAGGGAGATGAAAACGATGAGGGAGCAGACCCCCGCGACGATCCACGTCGGCGTGAACTCCAGGGCATCCGCCTTGGGCACCGTCTCCCAGCCAGCGGCACCCCCCATCCCGGTCACCCCCAGAACCGGGCGCCGCCGTCGGCCGGCGAGCGATCGGGCTCACCTTCCGGCCATCCGATCGCGAGATGCAGAAGAAGAAACGGCATCGCAGGGTGGTGGCCTCGTTCGCTCGTTCGTTCGTTCGCAGGGTGGTGGCGGCGACGGCGGCGGCGGCGGCTTGGCGCCGAGGAGCTGCGCGCGCGTCGGACTACGGGGTGGAGAGAGGCCGTCGATTTGGATAAGCTAGACACTATCGATTGGAGCACATTGCAGGGAAGAAAAGGGGCGATGGGTGCCGGTTATGCGAGGCGCATATCGCAAAGTGTGCCTCGTATAATATTACGCGAGGCGCATCTGGGCTAAATGCGCCTCGCATAATATGCACTCCTAGATAAATAGGGCAGTGCGCAAGTTTCTATCAACTATCACATAGCAGCCTTGTGGTAACATGCCTTGTCCTTCACTGCTGGCCACCCAAGTTCGAATTCTAAGGGGGCCAATTTTTTGGAATTTTTTTTAAAGGCCAATTTTCATGTAAAAGCATACAAATATGAACTATAAAATATACTACAAATATTTTAAATATTCAAATATTGCTAAAACAACAAAAGTGAGTATTCTCAATGAATGTGTCTTGTCGATACATAATATTCTCAATGCAACATTATTATAACACACACATAATAAAAATTAAGAATGTTTTGATACATAATAGTAGGCCACACACACGACGGTTCTTGACAATGGTCGGAGCGCGCTAGCGTTTCTTGACAATGGTCGTCTTCTTGCCCTTCTTTGTCGCGGTTGCATAGGTTAGGTCCGGGACGTCTTCACTACTTCTCTTGAACGGAAGTCCTTTCTTAGGTAGGGTTGTGGTGTACGGTGTTTGGTTGCCATACCCGTCTTCTATCTTCGGGTCACCGTTCTGGTCAAAGTCTTGCTCGTTGGCAACTCCGTTTAGCCTTCTCTCTACCGGCGGCTCTGGCGTTACTCGTCTCCTTGAGAAGCAGATCTTGGACATGAGGGTCTCGCAACCAGCTCGAATCATGGTCGGCACCACCTTGATCATCTTCGTGTCCATGCCCGACGCCACCTTGATCATCTTCGTGTCCATGTCTAGTGCCACCACCCTGATCTTCGTGATCGTGACTGGCGTCTTGATCTTCGTGATCATCACTGGCATCTTGATCTTCGTGATCATCACGTATCCATCGAGTGTAGCCATCCATGAAACTACGTCGAAGCAGGTGCGACTCCAGCATTCCGGAATCATGCCTTATCAGATACATCAGCTTGCAGTCCCGACATGGACATCTTATCTCTGTCTTGTTTGCACGTTCCATGTCGGCCCTCGCGCATGTCATCCACCTATCCACGCGGGCTTTGTTGATCAGTGGTCGGACCATGGCCGCCTGCGTGGTACAAAGAGCAAGAGAATAATTAGAGCATATATGGACGTGGATCGCCGGAAAAATTCGGCATGACCTCCCCTAAAAAGAGGACATCCGCGAGTGCCAGAAATTCGCCGGAAAAGAAATAAATCGACATTCCGGCGAAACATTGGCATCTCAAATGAAATCCCTGCACAAAAAGTAGCACCACAACACAATCAAATAGTCGGTGTCTCCGACAACGCGCATACATGCAAGCAACGCCTTCACGCTTCCTCCAACAACGACTTGCGCAAGAGAGCCGGAGGAGAAGTAAATGGACAATGTTGTAGATCTAGAGGAGCAAGAGACTTCACTTACATATGGGTGTCAACCAATGGATGTTGAGCAAGCTTCGAAGGTGAATCAATGGGGGAAATGAGGTGGGGAGGAGGAGGGGGCGACCAGATTTGTTTTGGTGGAGGAGGAAGAAGTGACACAAGTGAGTGGGGTGGTAGTTGCCTCCATGTGCAAAAAGCTGGAAAAAAGTGGTGCTAGCTTATGCGAGGCGCATATTGCACAATATGTGCCTCCTATAATTCAAACTATAGGAGGCGCATATAGCAATATGCGCCTCGCATATGCGGCCACCTACCAGCGCCCGGGCCCGCATGAGTTACTTGAGGCGCATATGGCCATATGCGCCTCGCATATTGTCAAATATGCGAGGCGCATATGCCCAGAATGCGCCTCGCATATTCGTGCACCTACCAACACGCGGGCCCACACAGAATATGCGAGGCGCATTCTGGTCATATGCGCCTCGCATATTGTCAAATATAGGAGGCGCATATAGCCATATGCGCCTCGCATATTCGTGCACCTACCAACACGCGGGCCCACACAGAATATGCGAGGCGCATTTTGGTCATATGCGCCTCGCATATTATCAAATATAGGAGGCGCATATAGCCATATGCGCCTCGCATATTCGTGCACCTACCAACACGCGGGCCCACACAAAATATGCGAGGCGCATTCTGTCTATATGCGCCTCGCCTATCTGATATATAGGAGGCGCATATGACTAGAATGCGCCTCGCATAATATGGGGCTGCTAGATTCTGTCCGTACAGGGATTATAGGAGGCGCATTCTTATCATATGCGCCTCGCCTATTTTTATACTAGAGGCGCATATCGCAATGTGCGCCTCGCCTATTTTTATAGGAGGCGCATATGCTAAATGTGCCTCGCATAAGCATGTCTCCTATAGCCTTTTCTCTAGTAGTGCAAAAAGGCAAGTTACACTATCATACAAAAGTCCTACTATTTTCATTATACTTAGTGGATTTTGTAAACATGCATGAAAATGTTTTATACTTATGCTATGGTAATCCTAATAGGATTCCCTAAACACTCCTTAGTGAAAATATTGAAGTTGTACATGCTTAGCCATGCTATGTTTTGAAAAGAGATACATGTTGAGATTTTACAAAGGTTGAGAAAAGGACTTGGGTTTTATATAACAAAACAAGGACTCAATGAACCACCTAGGTGGGTGACACTTTAAGTTTTGGAGAAGGTGGCAACAAAAGGAACCATGTCCATGGCAATCACTTTGTGTTGTGCTCCAAATGAAAACCACCTAGGAACCTTAGAGATTGAACATGTTTCTCCAATTGTGGCTTTCGTGTGCAACCACATGCTATTATGGCTCTGGCTTAGTCAACTACATTAGGAAGACCTATACATTGTCTTTAGTTACCGGACATGGGGATCTGGAATGCTTCATGGGGGCTGAAGACAAGCTAGCAATGATGTATGGGAGGACCTTTTGGAAAGACTTCGTCACATTCTCAGTCTGCCAGTACTCCATCTTGGTGAGCACTAATCCAGTAGGCCACTGGTGGCAACAGGATGGGAATGTGTCATGTGGGTAAGGTGTACTCCTTCTGCAGAAGTTAATAAAATCTAAGTACTTAGCCGTGTCCCCGGTTATGGACAATACTGAGCAACTAAAGTTTGAACCATGGGAGATCTTGACATTCCAATTTCTAATATAAAAACTTGATGCACTTGGGGGTACCAAGGAATTCAAAGAGATTTTGATAAGCTTGTTGCACTTGGGGTTACCAAGGTGCTCAAGAGCATGAAGTACTTGGGGTTACCAAGGAACTCATGAGATTTGATAAAACTTGTTGCACTTGGTGTTACCAAGTAGCTCAAGGGATTTTGACAAGGACTTGAACACTTGTGTTTCTACCAAGGAGTTCAAGGAATTTGGAAAAAGTGATTTGACAAAGGATCAAAACCATTTTGAAAGATAGGATAAATATTGCTTTATGCAAATAAGCCTTAAACTCTACTTAGCCAAATATGCATGTAATGATAGGATCCACTCATAATACACAAAGTAGTGGAACTTGCCAATACAATTCAAATGTATTGACCCTTGTGGCTATAACTTGTATGTTGCAGGTTTGATTGATTATATTGAAGATTGTTTGATTAGGATTACAAAGCCTACAACCAACATCTGCCTGTGGCATTTTAAAGATGAAGGACTCCATGATTATTATTATTCCGCTGCAATGTAATGTAATAGCCAAATGAGCTATGTTTGATGTAATAAACTTATGTTATTCCTGGTTGTAAAGTTATGTTATGACCTTTGTTTCTTGATATTACATTTTATCTGTGGATGCTAGCTATTGATCCAGGGACTAGCATTATAAAACACAGGAGGAATCTATCTTATTAAAGATTGGGACCTCTACAGATGGTATCAGAGCATTGTGTTGCCTGTAGGATTTGTAAACCTAGGATTGGACAAAAAACCCTTAGAAAAATAGGAATAGTATTTGTTCCAAAAACTTATTTACAAAAACATTTATGAACTCTTTCCTCAACCATTTTAGTTTCAACTCTACTTCTCTTATACTTCAACTTGATGGAAAAACCTACCCCATGGCCAAAGACTACACCATGTGTGAAGGACTTCTTCAACTTCTCCAACTCTAATGATTTCAACATCTTCGACTCTAATGACTTCAACATCTCCAACTCTAAGGACTTCAACATCTTCAGCATATTCACCAAGGACTTCCAACTTGGATACCACTAAGGACTACAAGTGAAACAAGGAAATCTTGCTTAAGATATAGAGACTGAGGGAATGCAAAATAAGAAGGAGCCATCAACAACTTTGAAGTATTGTGACCAAAAGTTTTTCTCAAGGAAACCATGATCTCATACAAGAAGAATCAACCAAGAAGAATGGAAGGATCACAAGTGAACCATATAGATGGACCACCATAATTTAGTTAAGTAAAACACCCCAACTTATGTGGTGTAACAAAAATATCTTGTTGCCTAAGTTTGTGCTTGAACTTTGTTGTTTGAGTGCAAAGATGTTTATGAATGTTTGGTTTGTGATTGCATGCACATTGTTTGTGTGAATTGTGATGTGTGTGATTAGAATTGATTCCTTAGAAATAACTTGCCTATTCTAAACCTCCCTTCAACCCAAACAGATGACTACTCCAAAAGACTCCAAGGTTGATGACATCAACACCAACCAAGCCGATAGCATGAAAGAGCTCATAGCAACCCAACACCAGTTGAACCAACTGACAGCTCAGTTCATAGTTAACAATAGTGATAAAGATCCAGCACTACAAAGGTTTTTGGAAGAGCAATCCCAACTGATGCTTAAGGTGACTAATCAAATGATCAGCATGGAGGAAAACTACCCCAAAGGAATTTATGATAACAAGGCTGACAAGAATGTTATTCTGGATGGAGCCCCAACTTGCACTATTTGTGGAGACAAGGATCATACTTCCAAGGAGCATGAAGGACAATGCCCCAATTGTGAAGAAGATCATCCTGTTGGACAATGCCCCACCTATCAAGCTACTTGTTACCTTTGTGAAGGAAGTGATCATACTCCTGACCAATGTCCTATCTATGCCATGGTGGAACAAAGGAAACAAGAAGGATCCAAGACTACCAAAGGAAAAGGACCACTCATACCTCCAAACAAGACAACCCAATTCAAAGGATCAAAGAAAACCAAGAAACCCAAACAAGACATGAGCCTTGCACAATGTCGTAAATGTAAGGAAATGGGACACTACTCCAGTGGATGCGCAGAGAACAAGAAGAATAAAGAGATTGACCAAGTGTGGTGCAACAACTGCAAAGAACCAGGCCATTATGTAGCAACATGTCCACAAGAACAACGCAAAGAACTCAAGGACATTCATTGTTTCAACTGCAAGAATCCAGGACATTATGCAAGCAACTGTCCAGAAAGGATGAAAAACAAGTTGAACAAGCCTATGGAGAAACTCAACCTTGGTCCATGAATCAAGTATAGAAATAAAGCAAAAGTTTGCTTAGAGAAGTTTTCCAGGACCCAAGAAGGCCAATATGTAATTTTTGTTTGAAAATTTTAAGGGTGGTAGTACCCTAATTACCTTGAACTTGCTTGTAACCCCAGCCTTCCCAAATCTCGGGACGAGATTTATTTTAAGGGTGGTAGCCTGTCACATCCCAAGATTTTTCCAAATCTTGTAATGTGAAAATAAAAGAATAAAATAAAATTTTGTTTGATTTTTCAGGGCCAGAAGAAATTTTTGAATTCAATTGGAACTTTAAACCCATTTGAATTAAATAAAACCTAAAGAGATTAAAAAAAATAAAAAATAAACATTAAATAAAAGGAAAAATAAAACATTTGGAAATACTATTTTGAAACAATTAAATGAAAAGATTTGTTTTCAAATGAAATAGATGTCTTACAAATAAGGATTATTTTATAAGGCCAAATTAAACCTTGACCAAGCTTTGGAATTAAAACATTTTATAAAATTAGCAAAGGTTTATTTAAATAATAAGGATTTAATATCCAACTTTATTTAAATAAAAGGATTTATCATTTTAATTAAAATATCAAAACTTATTAAATGATTTTAAATAAGTTTTCTAAGTATTTTATTTTCTTAATTAAAACCTACTGATTTGGTTTTGAAAATATTTAGGTTTCAAATAAGGATTTTTATTAATAGAATCAAACTCTATTTGATTTAATAACTAAGGCCCATTTTATTTAATTATTAATGGACCCTAAAATAAAAGATTATTTTATTTTAAACAAGTCTTCCAAATATTCTTTATTTTCAAATAAAACCTACTGATTGGGTTTTGAAAGCATTTGGAATTCAAATGTAGATTTTATTAAATAAACCAAACCTTGTTTTAATAATAAACCATTGACCATTTTATTTAATTAATAAAAGGAACCTAGAAAATCTAAAATATTATTTTGGATTTTGGTTCATGTTGCTGAACAGAACCAATTTCAATATTACAAAGTTTGAGTGTGGTTTGAATAGATTTGAACCATGTTTGTTTGATAGAAATTTCAAAACAGAATTCAGAAATAGAAAAAGAAAAAGTTACTGAATAAAAAAAATGGATTTGAACCAGACCCAACCCAGCAGCCCACTAAGGCCCAGAACCAGCCAGTTTCCTCACCCCGCAAGAAAACGTTTCACACCTCGTACCTGACCCGCGCCGAGACTGACCAGTGGACCTCACTCTCATTTCTTTTCCCACTGACCGGTGGACCCCACCTCTACTGTTCTTCTCTCACACCCGCGCGACCCCTTCTTCCTCCCTCGTCACCGTTTCCTGCTGTGATTCCGCGGACTTAATTCGTCATAATGCCGCCACCATTACTCGCTTTGACTGTGCTCGATAAAACGCCGGCTCCTTCCCTTCCGTTCCCCTCAGATGCCAACCTCTCTTCGCCACCAGGCCGCCCTAATTTCCCCTCGAACTTCACTGTCTCCGACGACCTTCTTCATCAATTCCGGCCACACACTGCCTTCCCTTGCCCCATTGACCAAGCACACACACTCCCCACTCCCAGACGCTTCTGCCCGTGCCTTCCGCTCGACCGCGGACGCCCCAGAGAGTCGGCTAGGACAAGCTTTGACAGCGCCGCCGTCTGCCTCGTCTCCGTCGAACTTTCCCGGTAAGTACTGACTGCCCTGCACCTTCTCATTCACACGAGGAGCTTTGTCTTGGTCCCGCGCATCTAACCGCGTCGATATTTCGCCTTGGGGCGATCCACAGCACCATCCTCGATGACCACCTGAGGCACCCGACGCCGTCCTCAACTCCGACGAGCTCCTCTGGTAATCACTGACCGCCCCCTCCTCTCTAGTTGACACTATCATACTCCCCTTCCCCGTACGTGTCTAACGCTCCCTCTGATATGCACCGGCGTGCCTTGTAGCCTCGATCCCGACAACAACCGAGCGTGTCTGACGGAAGCAGGAACTCCGGCGAGCGATTAGTACCGCCCCAGTGCGCCCCTCGCCTCCTCGAAACCACGTCGAGCTTCCCCACAACCTTGCGATCTCGGTGAGCCACTCCTCCCTCTCTCTCGCTTCCTGTGTTAGCCGGAACTCCACCGCCAGAGCGCCGCCGCCGTCTGCCGCCGCGCAGCGCCGCCCATCTATGACCAGGCAATAGCAGCCGTTAGATCTGGATCGAACGAATCGGATAGGTTACTTAAACACCGAAGGGGTATGTCCTCTGGACCGTGCGATCGATCAGATCCAACGCCCCACAGCCGCGATCCACGCGAAGCGGTACCCGCAAATAGAAACGTGCCGCGTGTCACCTATCTCGTTTTAAAAAGAAATTCGAATCTGATTTAATTGCAAACTTCAAACCTTTATAACTTGAGATCTACACGTCCAAAAATTGCAAATTTTATGTCGTTGGATTCAGGAGATCAAGCCCTAGCCAACTGTGGAATTAGTTTAGCAAATAGTATCTGTTAGCTTGTTTGAATTTGTATAAACATTTGTGTGCTTATTTGCATTAGGAAAATTGTTTAAAATTGATTTTAGGGTTAAAACCTTTGCAAAAGGGTTTATTGTGACCTTACTGACCCTAGGAACCAACCCATAGTGTTAAAAATGATTTTGGTAAAATTGGATTAAATTATTTGACTTAGCCATTTTTTTAGCCAAATAAAATTATTGATTTTATCATGAGAATGTTTTTGCAAAGAAAACTTTGGGAAAATGTTTGAACCAAACCTACTGAACCAAAACACCAAGCTTTGAAAATGGCAACTCACTTGATAAAAAAAACATAAAGTTTTGCTTTGATAAAAATATTTTCACCACATGAAATAATGTTTGGATTTTAAAATAGTTTATGGACTAAAAGCTTTTTGCAAATAACTTTGCCATCTTGGTAAATGACCAATGTGGACCTTAGAAAGTTATAAGCCTAGTAGATACCTCCCTTGTGAATAAAACCATCTTAAGCATGTTCCCATACATAACTTAGAATCCATTGCTTTGTGTGTGTGAAATATTGTTTGAATATTGGTTTGGAATGCTACTTGATACTATGCTTGTTTGATTGATTGTAGTGGAATTAGCAAAGTGTGAGACTAGCAAGATCAAGGAGTAAACCCTCATTCCCTACCAAAAAGGCAAGTTACACTATCATACAAAAGTCCTACTATTTTCATTATACTTAGTGGATTTTGTAAACATGCATGAAAATGTTTTATACTTATGCTATGGTAATCCTAATAGGATTCCCTAAACACTCCTTAGTGAAAATATTGAAGTTGTACATGCTTATCCATGCTATGTTTTGAAAAGAGATACATGTTGAGATTTTACAAAGGTTGAGAAAAGGACTTGGGTTTTATATAACAAAACAAGGACTCAATGAACCACCTAGGTGGGTGACACTTTAAGTTTTGGAGAAGGTGGCAACAAAAGGAACCATGTCCATGGCAATCACTTTGTGTTGTGCTCCAAATGAAAACCACCTAGGAACCTTAGAGATTGAACATGTTTCTCCAATTGTGGCTTTCGTGTGCAACCACATGCTATTATGGCTCTGGCTTAGTCAACTACATTAGGAAGACCTATACATTGTCTTTAGTTACCGGACATGGGGATCTGAAATGCTTCATGGGGGCTGAAGACAAGCTAGCAATGATGTATGGGAGGACCTTTTGGAAAGACTTCGTCACATTCTCAGTCTGCCAGTACTCCATCTTGGTGAGCACTAATCCAGTAGGCCACTGGTGGCAACAGGATGGGAATGTGTCATGTGGGTAAGGTGTACTCCTTCTGCAGAAGTTAATAAAATCTAGGTACTTAGCCGTGTCCCCGGTTATGGACAATACTGAGCAACTAAAGTTTGAACCATGGGAGATCTCGACATTCCAATTTCTAATATAAAAACTTGATGCACTTGGGGGTACCAAGGAATTCAAAGAGATTTTGATAAGCTTGTTGCACTTGGGGTTACCAAGGTGCTCAAGAGCATGAAGTACTTGGGGTTACCAAGGAACACATGAGATTTGATAAAACTTGTTGCACTTGGTGTTACCAAGTAGCTCAAGGGATTTTGACAAGGACTTGAACACTTGTGTTTCTACCAAGGAGTTCAAGGAATTTGGAAAAAGTGATTTGACAAAGGATCAAAACCATTTTGAAAAGATAGGATAAATATTGCTTTATGCAAATAAGCCTTAAACTCTACTTAGCCAAATATGCATGTAATGATAGGATCCACTCATAATACACAAAGTAGTGGAACTTGCCAATACAATTCAAATGTATTGACCCTTGTGGCTATAACTTGTATGTTGCAGGTTTGATTGATTATATTGAAGATTGTTTGATTAGGATTACAAAGCCTACAACCAACATCTGCCTGTGGCATTTTAAAGATGAAGGACTCCATGATTATTATTATTCCGCTGCAATGTAATGTAATAGCCAAATGAGCTATGTTTGATGTAATAGACTTATGTTATTCCTGGTTGTAAAGTTATGTTATGTCCTTTGTTTCTTGATATTACATCTTATCTGTGGATGCTAGCTATTGATCCTGGGACTAGCATTATAAAACAGAGGAGGAATCTATCTTATTAAAGATTGGGACCTCTACAGATGCGCACGGAGATGTAGAATAATCTAGTCTGAACCAGAGGCAGAGGGGGACGCGGGGCTTACCGGAATTCGACGACGAACTCGTCGGAGCAGAGGGGCGTCCAGAGAGAAATACGAGCAGCCTGGTGGCTCCGGTGGGGTGGGGTTTGGGGGAAAAGGAGGAGGGCGGCATGGTTCTTAAGTAGGCGAGGACGTGGGCGTGAATTACTCGGGCATTGAACGGGAATTGAAGCCGCGAATCAATCAGGAAACGGCCGAGTGATTTGGGGGAGGAACTCGTCGCCGTGTGGAGACGATGACCGTTGCGTGGGCCGCGTTGTCAGCGAGAGAAAAAGAGAGGGGGTTGGGTCCCTGCGTCAGCGACTCTGTGGGTGTGTTTGCGGGTAAAGGAAAACGCTTCGCGGGAGGGGATAGTTGGGCTAGATTGGGTCGAACTGGGCTGGTTGGGCCAGTTTGGCTGTTTGCTTTATTTTTTTCTCCTTTACTCCTTTTATTTTTCTGTTTAATTTTCTAGAATTGATTTTTCCACTCTAATTCAAATAAGTTTGAATTCAAATCTTATCTAGGTTTTTATACAGTAAACTTTGCACTCAAATGTGTGTCAAACACTACTGGTTACTCAAAAACACTTTGATCATTTGAAAATAAAAATAAAACGAAGCCTTAATGTGATATAAGCAATTGGCATAAAATTGGTTTTATTTTCACACTTTGTTTTGAAAACTTTGCTCAAGCTTTGGAAGTACTTAAGTTTGAATTCAAAACATTATTGAACAAAACAAGTACTCTTCTCCTTAGAAAGTAGCACTAAGGCTAGAGCATACTTACATAAAATAATGAGCAACATATGCTCCTGTTTTTGAAATGGTTTTGAAAATGGAACCCTAAATGATCATGGATGCATGGGTTTTAAAACATGATTTTAGGCATGTTACAAATATAACCCCCTTAAGGTGAATCTGCCCCTCGAGATTTGGGTTGGCTAGCAAATAGGTGAGGGTGGTCTTTCCGAAGATCGTCTTCTCTTTCCCATGTTGCTTCTTCTTCGGAATGATGGTTCCATTGAACTTTGCAGAATTTGATAGTCTTGGTCCGAATAACTCATTATACAGTCTCAAGTATTTTGATAGGCTTCTCCTCATAAGTGAGGTCACTCTCCAATTGAACCTCTTCCAAAGGTATAGTATCCTTCAAAGAAGTCTCTTCCATTTCTGGATGGAATTTCTTAAGCTGACTCACATGGAACACATTATGAACAGCTGACAAGGACTCTGGCAATTCAATCTCATAAGCTAATTCTCCTTTACGACTCAGAATCTTGAATGGTCCAACATATCTTGGGGCCAATTTACCTTTGACACCAAACCTCTTCACTCCACGAAGTGGTGACACTCTAAGATAAGCTCTATCACCTACTTCATAGGTGACTTCTCTATGCTTAGGATCTGCGTAGCTCTTCTGTCGGGACTGTGCTATCTTCAATCTGTCCTTAACTATCTTGACTTTATCTTCATCCTCTTTGATTAGTTCTGGTCCGAACAAACTTTTTTCTCCCACACCATTCCATAGCAATGGGGTGGTACACTTTCTCCCATAGAGAAACTCAAATGGTGCCATCTCAATACTGGCTTGATAGCTGTTATTGTAAGAGAATTCTGCGTAAGGCAGACTTTCATCCCAACTGGCTCCATAGTCTAGAACATAAGCTCTCAACATATCTTCAAGAATCTGATTGGTTCTTTCTGTTTGTCCATCAGTCTGGGGATGAAAAGCAGTGCTGAATTCCAACCTCGTTCCTAATGACTCATGTAATTGCCTCCAAAAAATGAGAAGTGAATTGAGTTCCCCTATCAGACACAATACTCTTGGGTACTCCATGTAGACATACAATTCTACTCATATAGATCTTGGCTAACTTAGCACTTGTGTAGGTTGTCTTCACGGGTATAAAATGAGCCACTTTAGTTAGGCGATCCACTACTACCCAAATGGAATCATATCCTGACCTGGTCCTTAGCAATCTGGTGATGAAATCCATACCAATCTTGTCCCACTTCCAATCAGGAATAGGTAGTGGTTGTAACAATCCTGCTGGTTTCTAGTGTTCCGCTTTCACTCTACTACATACATCACACAAAGCAATATGTTCGGCGATGTCCTTCTTGAGATTATTCCACCAAAATCTTTCCTTCATATCCATGTACATTTTGGTGTTACCCGGATGAATAGAATATGGTGAGTTGTGTGCTTCTTGTAAAATCAGTTTCCGAAGTTCCGGATCCTGTGGAACACAGATACGTTTTCCATACCATAAAGTACCCTGTTCATCTTCATGGAATCCTTTGGCTTTTCCCTTGCCAATCTTTTCCTTAATCTCTTCAATTTCCTTATCTGCCTTTTGGGCTTCTTTAATCTTGTCCAACAAAGTGGGTTGAACATCCAAAGACATGAGATGTCCTTCAGGCACAATCTCCAATCTGAGATCTCTAAATTGGGCACACAGATCATCTGGCAATTCTCCTTTAGTAAGGCCATTCACAAAAACCTTACGGCTTAGAGCATCTGCTACAACATTTGCTTTACCGGGGTGGTATTGCAAACTCAAGTCATAGTCCTTGATGAGTTCTAGCCATCTCCTTTGTCTCATGTTAATTTCTTTCTGGGTGAAGATATACTTCAAACTTTTGTGATCTATGAACACTTCACATCGCTTTCCCAAAAGATAATGTCTCCATGTTTTGAGTGCATGGACAACAGAGGCTAACTCTAAATCATGAGTAGGGTAGTTTACCTCATGAGTTTTGAGTTGTCTCGAGGCATAATCCACAACTTTCCTTCTTGCATAAGTACTGCACCTAATCCATGATGAGATGCATCACAATACACTTGGAAATATTTCTCCAAATCTGGCAAACACAAGACTGGTGCTGTCACTAGTCTCTTATTCAATTCTTGAAAACTGAGTTCACATCCTTCAGACCAAGCAAACTTCTTGTCTTTCTTAAGCAGTTCTGTCATTGGCTTAGCTATCTTGGAGAAATTCTCAATAAATCTTCTGTAGTATCCTGCCAAGCCAAGGAAACTACGAACCTCTTTCACTGACTTAGGAGATTCCCATTCAGTTACAGCTGGAACTTTAGCAGGATCAACTGCTACACTATCTCCTGACACAACGTGTCCAAGAAAACCAACTTCATTTAACCAAAATTCACACTTTCTGAATTTAGCATACAGCTTATGCTCTCTAAGCTTCTCAAGTATCAAACGTAAATGTCCTTCATTCTCTTCTTTGCTCTTGGAGTAGATCAAAATGTCATCGATGAAAACGACAACAAACTTATCAAGGAATTCCATGAACACCTTGTTCATCATATTCATGAAGTATGCTGGTGCATTGGTCAAACCAAATGGCATCACGGTATACTCATACAATCCATACCTAGTGGTGAAAGCTGTCTTAGGTATGTCTTGTTCCCTTATCTTGAGCTGGAAATAACCTGACCGGAGATCAATCTTTGAGAACACATAAGCTCCTTCTAACTGATCAAACAAGCCAGTGATTCTAGGCAAAGGATATTTGTTCTTGATAGTCACCTCGTTGAGTGAACGGTAATCAATGCATAACCTTTGACTTCTATTTCTTTTCCACAAACAAAACTGGTGCTCCCCAAGATGAAGAACTTGGTTGGATAAATCCTTTCTGCAACTGTTCTCCAAGCTGTTTCTTGAGTTCTTTCAACTCATCCACTGACATCTTGTATGGTCTCTTTGCTATTGGTCCAGATCCTGGTAGCAAATCAATAAGAAATTCCACATCTCTATCTGGTGGCATCCCTGGCAATTCTTCCGGAAACACATCCGGATATTCACTCACAATAGGCACACTGTCTATGCTAACCCCCTTAAGAGAATTTAGCTTACTCCCTTTTGATTCAAAGTTAGACTTGATCCTAATCCTTTTCTTTTCCGGGGTTGTGAGTGCAACAGTACGATTGGTACAATCTAGTACTCCTTCATACTTGGTCATCCAATCCATTCCCAAAATTACATCCAGTCCTTGGGAATCTAGGATTATCAAACTCACTAGAAACTTATATTTTCCAAACTCTATCACTAGATCCTGGCATCCCAGACTTACTATCATATCTCCACCTGGAGAACTTACTTTTATTGGACACCCAATGTTTTCAGTTGAAAACCCATTTCTATCAACAAATGTTTTTGATATGAATGAATGCGATGCTCCAGTATAAAAAAGAACAACTGCTGGAATAGAATTGAGTTTGAACTTACCAGCCACAGCATCTGGCTCTTCATAGATTTCCTCCACATTGATGTGGTTCACTTGCCCTTTCTGGAAAGGGTTGGGCTTGTTGGGTCCTTCAACTTTCTTTTCTGGGCATTCATTTGCATAATGCCCCATCTTCTTGCACTTGAAGCATTCAACCTGACTAAGATCCTTCTTGACAGGCTGGCTTCCACTGCCACTTCCACTTCCATTGTGGTGGTTCTTATATCCACCCTTGTGATTCTTGTACTTATCATTGTCATGACTACGGTGGTTCTTGTTGTCATGATAACGGTTGTGGTGTTGGTGCTTGTTGAACTTCCCATGCTTGTGGGATCCAGAACTCCCACTGTCATCATAATGGGAACGCTTGTGAGACGATCCCGAGCTGTGCTTGTTAGAGTGCTTTCTCTTCCTGCTTTCAACCTGTTTCATCTTGCTCTCCAAAATAGCAGCCTTGTCACAAAGAGACTGGTATGTGGGAACATAGGACACAGCTAACTGCAGGTTCAATTCATCATTCAACCCTTCAAGGAACTTTTCCTTCCTCTTAGCATCAGTGTCAACTTCATCCGGTGCATATCGCGCCAGATTGTTGAACTCCTCAATATATTCAGCCATGCTACGGTGGCGCTGGTTCAAGTTATGGAACTCTTACTTCTTCAGGCTCATCACTCCGGATGAGATGTGAGCAGTACGGAAACCATCTTCAAAGATAGCCCATGTCACATCCTCAATGGGAGTGGTGATCTGGAAGTTATCCCACCAAGTGGCTGCTGGTCCTTCCAACAAGTGAGCTGCAAATCTGACTTTCTCTTCATCAGTACAGCCAACAGTTACCAAGTCCTTGTTCACGGAGCGTAGACAATCATTGGCCACCATAGGATCAGTAGTTCCTGAGAACTTTGCTGGCCTTAGCCTTAAGAACCTGGTAAGCATGTCAAAACCGGTGGGTTGTTCTGATTGTTGTTGTTGTTATTATTATTGTTGTTGTTGTTGTTGTTGCTATTGTTGTTGTTGTTGTTGCTGTTGTTGTTGTTGTTGCTGTTGTTGTTGTTGCTGTTGTTTTTGCTGTTGTTGTTGCTGTTTTTGTTGCTGTTGTTGTTGCTGTTGTTGTTGTTGTTGCTGTTGTTGTTGCTGTTTTTGTTGCTGTTGTTGTTGCTGTTGTTGTTGCTGTTGTTGTTCTGATTCTGGATGAACGTGGTCATCATTTTCATCAACTGAGTCTGAGCTGTCATCATCTGCTGCATCTCAGGGGTGATGTTGTTGTTGTTGGGGTTGGAATTGGCACGTCGGGGAGGCATCTGTGGTTTTTAATAAGGATAAGAATGAGATACCCATAGATTCTAACATGCACAATACATCACATAACAAATCACAATCATGCATCATAGTAGTAAAGGTTCAACAACACAGATAATAAGTTTTTGGAAAAGTAAACACACCAATAGCAAGCCATCCACATGTTGGATGGTCATTGCGACTCAATAATCAAAGACATGATAAATAAAGGTAAATGAGTAGTCATCACTACTCCTCTGCATCAACCTCCTCATCAACAAATGTAAGACCTGCATTCTCCATAGCGGTCTTGTATTCCTCGACATTGGTGGTCAAGGTCTCTACTTTGGCTTTGAGAGCCCTCTTCTGTGAACGAAGCCTCTCAATCATAGTCCGCTGATGCTCGAGCTCGAAGTCCTTGGCCTCTAGTTCTGCAGTCATGTCTTGAATCCTCTTGTTCCTATCTTGGACTCACTTCTCTTGACTCTTGAACTTTCTATCCTGACTCTCAAACTTGGCCTCCATCTCTTTGACTATCTCATCTTGCTCCGCGAAGAGCTTGTCCTTCTCACGAAGCTGCACCTGAAGTTCATCATTGCTAAGCATGACATTGGTCCTATCAATGTCTATGTGCCTAAGAAGAACCTCTAAGTCCTGGAGGTATAGGCGAATTGGCTCTGCCGTCTCTCTCGAAGTATCGTCAAAGTAAATGGCCTCACCATCATCATCACGTCTACCAAAGGTGTGGAAGTGAGTACCTCTAACCTCTCGAGATTTTCTCCCTAGTAAACGTCCAAGCAAATCCTGCATGACTACCTCTAGGCCTCTCTCCTTGTCATCATGCATGAGCTTGAAGATGATGGCCTCCGTGGCTGGCTCAGTCTGGCATCCTGGCTGATTAACCTTGAAGCCCCAAAGGTCTTTCCTCTCAAACTTTGTGAGGGGAAGCATGATGATAGTAGGAAGAGTGAGATTGAGCAGACTAGTGAGATCAATAATACGAGGGCCAAAACGAGTTCCCTTGAACTCTTCAGCCGTGCTGATGGTAACATTAGGCATCTATTTAATAAGATAGAAAAAGTTAGAATCAACACAATTTAAGACAAATCACAAGACAAGGCATCACAACTTTGGAAATCAAAACACACAAGTCATGGCATACATGGATTCATTACAAACAACCAAGGTTCAACTTATTTTAAACAACATTTGGAAAATAAAATGATAAGTGTGGTGGTCCAACTAACGAAGTACGTTTACAATCCCATCTCACTTGCCAAGTTGGCTAACAGGGCATCCTAGAGGCAATCTGTTTATCTAGATCACATCACTCCATTGCTAAGTCTACGATGTCCTTCCTTAAACTTTGGTTGGTAGCCTCTAACTCTTGGGTATGCTTCTTTTCTTCCTTAAGATCATTCTGGGTGTTGAGCATTCTTCACTTGATTCTATCACCAAGTTCTTTGATGGCCTTCCAAGCTGCATCCCTTGCTGAATCAAAGAATGTAGTGTGCATCACTGAGTTGGTGACCATGCAGAATCCTGAGTCCTTGTGGTTGTCTTCCTTGTTTTTATACAAGTGAAGTTGCACCCACCAGTACTCAACCCCTTCATCCATCACATGAAAACCTTTGTACACAGCTGCACCATGTATTCCCATGGCAACCATGAGGTCCTTGAGAGCCTTGGGGAATTCTGTCTCACATTCCAAAGTCATAGTCATGAGTGGTCCCTTTTTCACGGCTTCGTTGATGAAGTTCATCTACAAATAGAGATGAGAAAGAAGATTAGAAAAGTTTACGAGAAGAAAAGACAAGTGTGAAGTTGTTAAAATTTTTCCTTAGTGGTTTCCAATCCTAGGGTCATAATCCTATAGGCAACACAGTGCTCTGATACCATCTGTAAGATCCCTCCTATGTAAAGGAAAGGATCCCTGTGATTGCAATGCTAGTCCCTGGATCAAATGCTAGCATCCACAGTTTAAGATGAAGTACACAGAAACAAAGGTCATTATTACAAGTCATTCCAGAGACAAACATAGTCTTTTACAAACTCCATGGCCACAGGCCTAGTACAAGAGTTTAAATATGTAATAAGATAAATAAGTCTTCATCTTCATGTGCCACAAGCAAGCATGTTGAGTGTAGACTCATAACCCCTAATCACCATCAGAATAACCTGCAACATCACAAGTTACATCCACAGTGGGTCAATACATTGGAATAGTATTGGAAAGTGATACCTTAGTAGAATATTGGTAGACTAGATACTATATGCATTTTGGCTAAGTGTAGCTTAGGCTTGCTGTGCTCAAAATAGGTTTTGCCTATTAGTTGAAACACTAAGTTTTTCTTTATCAAAATCTTTCCCAAGGAACCACCAATAGACATTGGGGAACCTTCACCCTTGTTCAACCACAAGTTTTTACTTATAAATTGGGATGAGGAGATTCTTGATAGCTTCCATGTCTTGATGCTCAAGTTGTCCAATACCAGGGACATGGCTAAGTACTTAGATTCTTCCATCTACAGAGGTTGTGCACTTTCCCCACGAGACTTGATTTTCACCAAGACAAGACCTTTCAGAAGCCTTCCCTTAGACCAAATGGATGCGCTACAACCTATCATCCCACTACCACCAACTGTCCAAATGGCTAAGTTGTTGCAACCTATATGATCCAGGCAGAGCCCATATTTCCAAGTGGCTGCACTAGAAGCTTCTTAACATTTGGCCTCTCAAATCCCGTTGTTCCTGGGTGGCTTTCCACAAGTGAGATACACAAGGTAAACCATAGAAATGAGCCTTGTGTAACCACTCAACATAACCCATTCTTTCCATTCCACCCAGGTGTTTCATTCACTTAGTTGTTTTATTAAGCAAAAACATAGTCCAAAGACTTAGAAATATTTATTCATAGCATGAATATAACCACCCTTGGTTGCTACTAGCTAGGCTAAGCATGGCATTGATAAGACTCAGAAATATTTCTAGCAATTCTACAACTACTAGGATTTCCCAAGCATAGCATATAGTTCAAAATATCCATGCAAGACTAGCAAAATATTTCTAATGCATATTTGAAAAACATAGGAATAAAATCATGAAGCACCACTTGCCTTGGTAGTTTGGAGAGTAGCTACAATCCTCACAATCAAATCACTATTTGCAACAAAATCTACACATAAAATAATAGCACCAAAATCACATACATAACAAATACAAGCAAAAATATATGGATGCATGCATAATGCCATGTGATGATTTTATACACCAAACAAGACAAGTGCACAGTACTGAATCATAAACAAGTTCAAAATTTTCCAAATAAACTTTATTTGAACAATAAAACATTTTTCAAATAATTATTATACCCATATTAAGCCTACAAATGTTTCTGCAAAAACAACCATTTTAAGAGAAGCAAAACTTTAAACACATTGCATTAATGGAAAGGATTTTCTCTCCTGATTCCATTGATATAAAATTTGTCAAATTGGACGTGGCATTCAAAAGTTATGAATTAAACAAGTTTAACATCTAATAGATCTAATTCAAACTTTTTAAAACAAAACTCGTGCCACGCGGCAGTCTCTGGTTGGCTGGTACCGCTTCGCCCTGGATCACGCTCGCGCATCGTCAGATCAACTTAACATCTAACGGATCAGATCTAATCGTACCTATTCGTTTAAGTGGATCTATCGCATCCACTGGATCTAAATCGAACGGCCTAAAACTACTAACCCTAAACAGGCAGCGCTAGCGGCGGCGACATGCGGCGGCGTGCTCAGTCAGCGGCGGAGCCGGCGAACTAGGTCGCGCGGGGAGGTGTGAGGATGCTCACCAGAATCGCCGTGACGAGGAGACGCTTGACGTGTGCTCGGTTGGCGAAGGGGCGCTCGGGGTCGTCGTGGATTGCTCGTCGGAGAAGTCCCTGGCGATGGTGTTCTCTGTTGGTGACGAAGGCGACGCTCTGGGCTACGCTAAGACGAGATAAGGGTGCCGTTAGATGCGTAGGACACTGGGGGTCACACGCGTATCAAACAGAGGGAGAGGGGAAGCTGGGGCTTACGGTGAACGGTCGCCGGAGTTCGAGCAGAGAGTGGCGAAGCTCAGTCGACGACGCTGCCAAGGCTGCAGAGCATGCGCAGGCAAACGGAGAGCGTCAGTAGATGCGCACGGATATGTAGAATAATCTAGTCTGAACCAGAGGCAGAGGGGGACGCGGGGCTTACCGGAATTCGATGGCGAACTCGTCAGAGCAGAGGGGCGTCCAGAGAGAAATACGAGCAGCCTGGTGGCTCCGCTGGGGTGGGGTTTGGGGGAAAAGGAGGAGGGCGGCATGGTTCTTAAGTAGGCGAGGACGTGGGCGTGAATTAATCGGGCATTGAATGGGAATTGAATCCGCGAATCAATCAGGAAACGGCTTAGTGATTTGGGGGAGGAACTCGTCGCCGGGTGGAGACGATGACCATTGCGTGGGCCGCGTTGTCAGCGAGAGAAAAAGAGAGGGGGTTGGGTCCCTGCGTCAGCGACTCTGTGGGTGTGTTTGCGGGTAAAGGAAAACGCTTCGCGGGAGGGGATAGTTGGGCTAGATTGGGTCGAACTGGGCTGGTTGGGCCAGTTTGGCTGTTTGCTTTATTTTTTCTCCTTTACTCCTTTTCTTTTTGTGTTTGATTTTCTAGAATTGACTTTTCCACTCTAATTCAAATAAGTTTGAATTCAAATCTTCTCTAGGTTTTTATACAGTAAACTTTGCACTCAAATGTGTGTCAAACACTACTGGTTACTCAAAAACACTTTGATCATTTGAAAATAAAAATAAAACCAAGCCTTAATGTGATATAAACAATAGGCGTAAAATTGGTTTTATTTTCACACTTTGTTTTGAAAACTTTGCTCAAGCTTTGGAAGTACTTAAGTTTGAATTCAAAACATTACTGAACAAAACAAGTACTCTTCTCCCTAGAAAGTAGCACTAAGGCTAGATCATACTTACATAAAATAATGAGAAACATATGCTCCTGTTTTTGAAATGGTTTTGAAAATGGAACCCTAAATGATCATGGATGCATGGATGATATGCATGGGCTTTAAAACATGATTTTAGGGATGTTACAAGCTCATACTCAATGCAAGTGAAGGCTAGCAATAGAGAGGGAGTGGCAAACGAGAGAGCAATAACTGTCATAATCATGCTTGCAACAAAACAGGACTACTTATGGCATGAAAGTGATAAAAGAACTCTAAGGAAAAATAAATCATCGAGGCTTACTGACTATTGTTTAGTCGTATGCATGCGCGAGCATGTTCCAAGTCGATTCACATGAAACTTTCAGAGGAGGATACCTCAATTTAATACCAAGTTATGAATAAAACAATGCAAGAAAACATTCATACGACATGCTACAAACTATTAGCAAGCTGGAGCTAATCACAAGAAAGCAAGAACTACTAAGCATCCATCAATAACATACACCTTAGATGAACAGATTAAGCATGCTCACAATGATGAGTATATGTACAAAAATCAAAACAAATAGAGTTTCTTACCAGCCTCTTACCACACCTCAAGTTGTCTTAATCTTCATTATTGCCCTTCACTTGTGTGACTTGAATAATAACATGAAACCAAACTCCACTGAGGATGGCTGAACCCTGCAAAGAACTCACAAAACCAAAGAAGAACAACAAATATTTTTGGTGTATTCGATTTTTTTAAAGCAAGCAAACAAAGCAAAATCTTTTTGGATTTTATTTTAAGGCAAACCAAAGCTAAAAAGCAAAGAAACAAACCAAGAGAAACAACGAAAATATTTTTGGTATTTTTGTGTTTTTGAGAAAGCAGCGACAAGAACCAAAAAGAAAGAGAAATAATCGATATACAAAGAACCGACCGAACATGATATATAGAGGAGTGTGATGTCGGTATACCTCCCCCCAACCTTAGGATTTTGGCCTAAGTGGGGATAAACTCTATGGTGACCAAGAAGGTGCACCTCCGCAATACGTCGAGGAGGCCCCTTCGTCCTGGTACACACTCAAGGACTCGCCTGTATAGTACACAGAGGGGTCGTATGAGTGCACATCCCCTTGATATTTTCCATGGAAGCCAAGAATGCACAGCTTTTCATCCATCTCCTCCTTGGAGCGTGACAAAGGTCCCTGGGAAATACTGAACAAAGTGGTTTGGGGAAGAGGGATCTCTCTCTCTCTTCCCCGTCAGTAAACACCATTCTATAAACCAAGTTCTCAAGGGTAGAACCAATAGTGACAAAGTGATGTGATTTCATAGCAGCAAGGTCAAGCCTCTGAGGAGCCAAAACTGTATCATTTGGATCAACATCAAGGTCCAAGGCAGCAACAACACGTGCATCAATAATTCCCCCATAAATGGACCCCTTAGCGGCAAAGCGACGAGCAATGAGAGAACCAAGATTGTAATTAGTTTCATTGTTGAGTGCAACAGCTATGAAGGCCAAATGATAGTTGGAAATATTACTAGAGTTCTCCCTACCAAGAACACTAGTGGCAAGATAATAAGCAAAGTACATGATGGCTGGGAGTTGAATATTTCTTATTCCCCCATTGGGCGCTACGGTCATCATCATTAGTTATCCAGCGGTAGAGCTCCAACAAATCAGCGGGTAGAGCTGGAATCTTCTTTGCTGACCCAGCTGTACCAAGTCCCAGGGCCTCACAAAATTTCTTCAATGTCATGGTGTAAGGCCTGCCATAAATTTTAAAAGACACATCTAGCTTGAACAAGCTGTTAGTAAAAGAAAAGCTCTCCACAAATGTTTGAGTGAGCGTTGCATATTGCAAGCTCTCATCCTGCATATAGCTTGTTAGTCCAACCCTCCGAACCAAGGTTAGAAAATCATCAAGAATCCCAACAGCCCGCAAAAATTTAGGCAAGGAAAGGTGGAAGGGTGCACATCCCCCTCATCTCCCTCGCCGCCAAATAGCGGTGTAATGAGATCCTCATTGTATGAGGGCCTAGCTCGAGAGGATGATCTTAAAGGCCTTTCCCTTCTTGGTGCATCACTCTCGAATATTTCACCAAATGTGTAGTTATCCATGACCTTTTTTTAATTTTTTAGACAAACATCAAACCAAGTGATTTCCAAGTTGATAAATGATGAGAAACTACTATAGGAACTTGCTAGAGGTCTACACAAGCATCAAAATGAAATCTCTAAGCATAGAAAAAGCATGAAAGCTCACACAACCTGTCACCTATAACATCAAAATACTCAAGATACAATCTACCAATCACAAATCTAATTGGACAAGCGGAGGAGGCACATACCAAGGATCAATCCCTCCAAAAATCAGCAACAAAAATGGGTTGAGCAAGGAGATCTAAATTCGCGAGCAAGAATAGTAGGAACTCGAGCTTGAGAAAGTTTTCCGGTGTTTTTGGGAGAGAGAAAGAAGATGGCTGGGAGGAGGCACCTTGGAGGGAGCAAGGTGGGCCACACCCCAGCCAGGCGCCACCTGGGGGCTGGCCGCGCCCACCAGGGGTGTTCTGGCCTGGGGTGGCCCCCTGGGTCACTCCAGGTGTCCCTCTGCCCTTTTTTTCAAGGAAAAAATTATTTTGAATTTTCTGGGATTTTTCAGGAATCTTTATTTTTGGCCAATTTTCAGGGTATGAAAATTGATTTTCTCACAGAAATAGTTTTTTTAGAAGAAGCAAAAGCAAAATAAAACCAAACTACAGAAGTTCTAAGACACTCTAACAAGCAAACAACTAACAAAACCAAAGCTAGCAAAAGAAAAGGCAAAAACTAGGAAGGAGAAAAGTAAAAGAAAGCAAGTATTACCACAGTGAAAACATTATTTTCTTCATTAAAATCCTTTTGTTAACAAGGTTGATAAAGTCTTGTTACCAAAACAATCTTATATGAAACAAAACTTTGCATTCCACAAGGTGATTATGTTACCTCATACTTGATAGCAATGGTGCCAATCATAATATTTTCAAAATTTTCTTGTGGAATGGGACAATATATTTCTCCAACCTTGATGCTCTCAATATTTTCAATGGAATTCAGGCAATAGCTTTTAGCAACCTTCTTGGGGAAATAAACTGTATGCTCTTTGTCATTAATATTAAATGTTACTTTTCCTTGATTGCAATTGATGACAACACCTGCAGTATTAAGAAAAGGTCTCCCAAGAATAATAGACATATTATCATCTTCAGGCATCTCAAGCATAACAAAATCAGTTAAAACCAAGCAATTATGAGCCACTTGAACAGGAACATCCTCACATATACCAACAAGAATAGTAGTTGACTTATCAGCCATTTGCAAAGATATATCAGTTGGTATCAACTTTTCTAGTTGTAGTCTCTTGTAGAGAGAAAAAGGCATAACACTAACTCCAGCTCCCAAATCACATAAAGCAGTTCTAACATAATTATTCTTAATAGAGCAAGGAATAGTTGGTATACCTGGATCAGCAAGTTTCTTTGGAACCTTACCATTGAAGGAATAATTGGCAAGCACAGTAGAAATTTCCTCATTAGGAATATTCGTTTTATTAGAGACAATATCCTTCATATACTTTGAATAAGGAGGCAACTTAATAGCATCAGTCAAAGGAATTTGCAAAAATAAAGGCTTCATCCACTCACAAAACTTGCTGTAGTGTTCTTCCTCCTTTGACTTGTGTTTCTTACCTGGAAAAGGCATAGGTTTCTGCACCCAAGGTTCTCTCTCTTAACCATGTTTCTTAGCAATAAAATCTTCCTTAGTGTACCTAGTGTTCTTAGTGTGCTTCTCAGGTTCTTCCTCAACTTCCTCCTTATCAGGAGCGTCATATTTATCATTACCACTCTCAGTTTCAGCATCAGAGACAGATATACTATTAGGATCTACAGCAGGTTCAAGTGGTTCCTCAACTACTTTGTGTTTCTTTTTCTTTCTCTTACGAGGACTACCACTACTTTCACCTTGTTGAGAATACTGCTCAATTCTTTTAGGGTGTCCTTCAGGATATAAAGGATCTTGAGTAGCTATATCACTCCTAGTTATAATTCCATAAGCATGTTTATCCCCTGAGGCATTAACTAGCATATCCTTTTGTACCTTAGCAAGTTTATCAAGTTGGGGTTTGAACCATTTGAAAGTGTTTACAAAGCATTTTAATATCATTAGAAGTTCTTTCCACTATATCTTTCAACTCTTTAATATCTCTAGAATTTTCCAATAAATGATTCTGAACTTGTTTATTAAAATTACCTTGTTTAACAATAAAAATGTCAAGTTCCTCTAAACATTGATCAGGAGGCTTACCATAAGGAATATCACCTTCATCAAAGTGTTGGAGAGAGTGTACCTCAATAGTAGATGAGTGAGAAATTGGTTTGCATAATTCTTCTATAGGAGGCAGATTCTTCAGATCTTCAGCTCTAATACATTTCTCCTTTAGACACTTCTTAGCTTCCTTCATCACTTCATCATTTAATGCATCAACTCCCCTCTTCTTTGGTGTTGGTATTGGATCTGGTTTAGGCACAACTGGTTCAGGAGTAATAGGCTCAGGTGTATTTAGCTCAGTTGAAGTCCAATCATCATAATTCTTGCTTATCTTAGCCATTATTTCTTCAGCATCTGTAGGAGTTCTTTTACTGAAAACACAATCAACAAAGCTATCTAGGTATGTCCTAGAATCATCAGTTAGTACATTATAATAAATATCAAGAAGCTCATTTTTAGTTAATGGACATCCAGGATGTGCATGAATCAAGGAACAGAACCTTTTCCATGACTCAGGTAATTTCTCTTCTTCTCCCTATTTAAAATCAAAAAGTCTCTACAAAGCAGCATGTCTAGCACTAGGAGGAAAATATTTTTGGAAGAAAGAAGCAATCAAACAATCAGGGCTATCAATGGAACCAGGAGGTAATCTATTAAACTAAGCCCTAGCTTCTCCTTTTAGTGAAAAAGGGAAGATCTTTGTAACAAAGTAATTGCGCATCTTAAAATCATCAGAGAATAAAGCACTCATAGTTGAAAGCTCATTCATATGAGCCACAACACTCTTATTTTCAGTCCCACAAAAAGGTTCTTTCTCAACAATGTCCAAATAGGACAAATCAAGAGAAAAATTGTAATCTTTATCTTTAATATCTATGGAAGAGGTAGCAAACTTAGGATCAGAGGACAATTTAGGAATAATGGTACGTATTGCAAGGAGACTCTTAATAGCCCTAGTACCATGTGTGTTTCGGCACTCTTCAACAAATTCATCAGTGAACTCAATGTAACCATCATTAATATCATATCTCTCTCTAGACTCAAGTGAGCTAACAGGTGTAACAGTGTCTTCACTAGGAGTTTCAGTATTTCCTAGACTAGCCATAGTAGCATCTAGGAAAGGACCTAATGAACCACTCGCATCAAACACAGTAGAAGTAACATCATGAGTATCAAAAGCAGTTTCAGATTCAGCAGTAGTAATAGTGTGTGTAGCATGAGTATGTGGTGGTGGTGTAACAAGCTTACTTATAACAGACGGTGAATCAAGAGAAGCAGAGGTGTTTAGGACTGTACCTCTTCTTGTAGTGGATGGTAAAATAGGAAACTTTCCATCACGAGACTTCCCCATGATGAAAGGAGTAGCAGTGAACAATAATAGATCCAAGTGAACTAACAAATAAAGCTATGCTCCCCAGCAACGACGCCAGAAAATAGACTTGATGACCCACAAGTATAGGGGATCGCAACAGTCTTCGAAGGTAGTATTACCCAATTTATTGATTCGACACAAGGGGAGACAAAGAATACTTGCAAGCCTTAACAACTGAGTTGTCAATTCAACTGCACCTGGAAATAGTTCTTGCTCACAGAAGTTTATCAGTAGCAACAGTTTGTAGTAGCAACAACAAATCAACAGCAGCAGTAAAACATGAGCAATAGTAACAGTAGTAGCAAATAGTGGGATATGAATGCGGTAGGCATAGGGATGGATGGACGGGCGTTGCATGGAAGAGTCTAAACATGTAACTTCAAGATCTAGGGCATTGCAGATAAATAATAATAAGCATCCAAGTACTAAACAATCATAGACATGTGCTCCATATATAGTCGTGCGTGCTCGCAATGAGAACTTGCACAACATCTTTTGTCGTTCCAGCCCGTGGTAGCGGGGACTCTAGGGAACTACTGGCAATAATGTGCTCCTTTTAATAGAGCACCGGAGCAAAGCATTAACACTCCATGAACACATGTGATCCTCACATCACAGCCATCCCCTCCGGTTGTCCCAATTTCTGTCACTTCGGGGCCTTTGGATCCGGACAATGATATGTGTACACAACTTGTAGATAATATCACAAACAATACTATCATAATGATTCAATAATAAGTTCAGATCTGAGATCATGGCACTCGGGCCCTAGTGACAAGCATTAAGCACAACAAGTTGCAACAAAGTCAAATAGCACTAATAGAGATACTAGGCACTATGCCCTAACAATCTTATTCGATTACATGATAGAACTCATCCAATCCCTACCATCCCCATAGCATACAGCGGGGGATTACTCACTCATGGATGAGGGAAACATTGATGGTTGATGGAGAGGCGTTGGTGATGACGATGGCCATGATCCTCCGTAAATTTCCTGTCCCGACAGGGTGCCAGAACGGAGTTTCTGGATCCGAATCTTGGCTTCTGGTGGTGGCGGCGCAACGAAACTCTTTCTAGAAAAAAGACGAACCCCCCTCGGTTTTTAGGTCAAGAGGCTTCTTATAGGCGAAGAGGGAGGCCGAGGGGTGCCTAGGGTGGACGCACCCCCCTAGGCGCGACCAGGCCTGGCCCGCGCCTGGCAGGGGTGTGGGCCCCCTAGGCCTCCACTTCGTCTCGTACTCTAGCTCCGTGGATCTTCTGGTGAAATAGGATTTTCAGCATATTTTCCGGGATTTTTCCTGATAGTTGATTTTCTACAAAAAAACTAGACACCAAGGTAATTCTGCTAAAACAACGTCAGTCCGTGTTAGTTGTATCCAAATCACACAAGTTTAGAGGAGAAACAATAGCAAAAGTGTTTGGGAAGGTAGATACATTTTGGACGTATCATGAATATTCTCGGAATTGGACGGGACAAAAGCCAAACTTCATATTTTTCCTGGAGCGATACGGAAAATCGAAGAGACGGAGTAGGGCACCAGGATGGACACAACCTAGGTGGGCGCGGGTCAGCCCTAGTGGTGCCCACAGGGGGTGTGGCCCCTGGCCCTCCACCGACCTTACCTCCTTCGCCTATAAGAAGCCTACGACCCAAAAACCCTAAAGAATCTGGCAGAAATCCACGAAAACCTCTATAGTGCTGCCACCACCGAAGGTGAGATTTGGGGGACAGAATTCTCTGTTCCAGCATCCTGCCGGGACAGGGAATTGCCCTGGATCCATCTCCATCGATCTCCACCACCATCTTCATCACCGTTGCTGATTCCCATGATGAGGAGGGCGTAGTTCTTCCTTGAGGCTAAGGACTCTACCGGTAGCTATGTGTTCATCTCTCTCTCTATGCATGATCATGTTGTGGTCATGAGCTTTGTAATCAAGTAGATCTACTCTGTTACTCAAGTGCTTAAACCAACCTCTGCTCTCCCCACGTGTGTGAAAGTGACAGCGTGTGTCAACACCTGGATTTTTAATCCCAGATGCCTGTTATGCCATACATCGCAATCCCAGGATTACCATTTTTGCGAGACATAACAGATTGGATATCACAGTACATCATCCATTACAAACCATGCATAAGGTCTTACAACAAATAAAGGATCGCATGATCCAATCTTAATACAAATCAAGCAGCGGAAAAACGTAATAATAACGATAGCATAGGTGAGACTCCATCTTCATGGTCAGAGGCAATGCTGACGATGGGAGATGATCCTAGTTGTCGTAACCTTCCTGATGTCCGTCCTCCTGATAGTCCTCTTCATAGTCTGGCCACATGAATAGCTAGGGAGAAAGCCATGAGTACTCTTTAAGTACTCGCAAACTAATACTAGCAAGCGAAGTGGTTTTGAGTAGGAGATACTAAGCTCTAGGGTTGTTTTGTAAAAAGCCAGATTTATCTCTACTGAGTTCAGAAGCAAAGAAAGCTAGTTGAAAGTTTCATAACACCTAGGTGGGAACTTGAATTTCATGTCACAACCTTGTTGTGGTCAAGTCAAAGTCATGATTCATTTCACAAGTCATTTTGGAAACATCTAACGACGGAACAGTATGGCCACTCCAACTGTCCATAACCGCGGACGCAGATATTCGAATAGTTTGACACTCTGTGGAGGTGGTACACTTTCACCACAATATTCGATACATCCGTCAGGAACAATCCTGAATTCACCATACTCAGTATGCAAATAATCAATCCTAACCTTTCAATTACATGCCCTAGTATAGGCACCTCTCCTGTAAGTTTGGCCTCCCAACCATGACCATCTGTCATCTTGGGAATTGCATAGGTGGTCAATCTTCACAAGGTAGCCTCAGCTCAAACCTTGGCCGCAAGGGAACCCATACTAAGGTATATAAACTTCCAGTCAAGCCCTAACCAAATTTCGGGTATTGTGGTTGTATGGTAAAATTGGAATGGTATCGCATCCAGACAACCATCGGTTTTAAAAAGGGCTAAGGCTCATGCCTTAACATTTTCATCATCAAAATCATCTGGTGTTCAATAACTGATGTCTACGCACTTCTATTCTTGTAGACCATTGTTGGGCCTCCAAGTGCAGAGGTTTGTAGAACAACAGCAAGTTTCCCTTAAGTGGATTACCCAAGGTTTATCAAACTCAGGGAGGAAGTGGTCGAAGGTATTCCCTCTCAAGCAACCCTGTAATCAAGATACAAGAAGTATCTTGTGTCCCCAACACACCCAATATAGGTGCACTAGTTCGGCGAAGAGATAGTGAAATACAAGCGGTAACGGTGCCAGAAAATAGCTTTGATGGAGCTTGATGGTGAGGTAAAGACTGGAAGCAAGCAAACATGCAACAAATCTAGTAGCAAACGGTGTTTCAATGCTTAGAAACAAGGCCTAGGGATCATACTTTCACTAGTGAACACTCTCTCATATAAATATTCTCTCTTCATGATATTACTCTTAACTACTCTCCGGTTAGACACTCTAATCCATGGTAGGGCTATAATAGCACACCTCAAAGTCCGCCTTCCCCAATCTAGATAACCCCACACTGTCACCTTGAGCGCTAGATGGTTCCAACAAACACCACAATTTCATAGAGACATCCAACTCCAAATATACTCATAAAAAATATTCAATCTAGCCAAAGTGCCACACACGGTATGCACGCTGTCACTTTTACACACGTGGGGAAAAGCATAGATCTATTAAAGCACAAAGAGTATTTATGTAGACTCAAACATAAGTGCCACCATGGTGTGCACGCTGTCACTTTCACACACATGGGGAGAGCAGAGATCTAATGAAGCACTTGAGTAGTAAGGTAGATCTACTTGATTACAAAGCTCATGACCACAACAAGATCATGCATAGAGAGAGAGAGATGAACACATAGCTACCGGTAGAGCCCTTAGCCTCAAGGAAGAACTACTCCCTCCTAATCATGGGAATCAGCAACGGTGATGGAGATGGTGGTGGAGATCGATGGAGATGGCTTCGGGGGCACTTCCTCGTCCCGGCAGGGTACCGGAACAGAGACTTTCTGTCCCCCGAATCTCCCTTTCGGTGGCGGCGGCGGCGCTACGGAGGTTTTTGTGTATTTCTTCTAGATTCTTTAGGGTTTTCTCATCGGAGGCTTCTTATAGGCGCAGGAATCAAGGTCGGTGGGGGTCCAGGGGGGCCACACCCCCTGTGGGCACCCCCAGGGCTTGACCGCGCCTAGGGGGTGCGGCCACCCTGTGGCCCCCCTCCGACTCTGCTTCGTGGTTCCGTGTTGCTCCAGGAAAAATAATGACTTTGGCTTTTGTCGCGTCCAATTCCGAGAATACTGCCTTTGTGGGACCAAAAACAGAAGAAAACAGACAACTGGCACTGTGGCAACTTGTGAATAGGTTAGTTCCAGAAAATATATAAAAACACCTCAAATTAAAGACAAAGCAAAGCAAATTAGATACAAAACAAGCATGGAGCATCAAAAATTATAGATACGTTTCCAACGTATCAAGCATCCCCAAGCTTAACTCGTGCTTGTCCTCGAGTAGGTAAGTGATAAAAAGAATAATTTTTGAGGTGACATGCACCATTATAATCAAGATCAAACCATTTGCAAGCATTGAAAGATGGGATCAATGAACTCTAAACATGAGCATGAAAGATGGAGTTCTAACAGTAATACAAAGTAACTATGCATGCAACATGAAAGGCTACAAACAAAGATCATGAATAACATGCATTGAAAAACGTTTGTTTGTTTCACATACAGAAAACATGGCATAGTCAATCAGCTTGTCCCTCATAAAGTAGCAAATAGATGCATAGGACACCTTCAAAGTTAACAAGGGTGACTAGATACAAATAGCACAAGAACAAGTAATATCACCATATACACCAATCAATAAGTTTTGGGACACTGCACATAGAACTAAGAATGGCAACTATGCTCTCTTAATGGTGCCTAAAGGTAGAAGGTGGAGACTCAATAGTGGTGGAAGAAAGGACTTTTTGTAAAGGAAGCAGGGATTACAAGTTTCAAAATAGATTCCAAAAATTATGGTACTTGTTAGCTTTCAGCCCTCATTGCCCCTATCATAAGCATCTTGAAGTGGTTAAGGTTAAAGTGGCAAAGCTGGAGTATATGCTTGACGAAGTATAAGTTGGCAATCTCAAGTCCCTTGTGAAAGTACCGACTTGATACGACTAGAGGGGGGTGAATAGGCGTCTACCCAATTTTAATTTGTTTCTCACTTTTAGGCTCAACGAGAAAGGAAGTTATCTAGAGATGCAACTAAGTGAACAACCTAAATGCAAGAAAACAAACACCAACAACAAAAACAGTAAATAGCAAGGAGTAAAGGAAGGGAACGAAGTAACCGGAGAGGGGACAGGGAGATGTAATTCCCGTATTTCACTCCCAAGGAGCTACGTCTATGTTGGAGAGGTGTCGGGGCCACACAAGGTCATCCGAGCGCCACAAAGGCCTCACCTTCTTCTCCGGTGAGCTCCCCCACAAAGGAGGCCTCACAATCCACTAACCGGTGACCTTGAAGGCGCCAACCAAAACCTTTACACCAAGGTTGAGGGGGAGGCTCCACAACTCAATTGGAGGCCCTCAACGACACCTCGAAGCTTTACAACACACGCCTTAGCTCCGAGGATGCCCTACACCATCTAGGGTTCCAAGAAACCCAAGAGCAACAAGATCCACAAAGGATGGGTGGGGGAAATCAAATCTTCTTTGGTGGAAGTGTAGATCTAGGTCACCTCCCTCACCTCTCAAAAGATCAAGTCATTTGAGTGGCTAGAGAGAGAGATCTAGTGAGGTGAAGCTCAAGCATTAATGGAGGAGAGAGAAAAATTCAAGAGAGAGTGGGAGGAAGAAGAGGGGTGCCTTAAATAGGCCCCCCTCGCGCTGAACCGTTACAGCCCCCGCGACCTCACCGGAAGTTCCGGTGAGAGGCCGGAAGTTCCGCCCAGCCTGGCTCCAACGGTCATCAGACCGTTGTCGCCCGCTCCAGAAGCGCAGCCGGAAGTTTCAGTCAAAATAGACCGTAAGTTCCGGTGAACTTCCGATGCAAGTTCCGACCAAGTTCCGGCAAATAGAACACTTCCAAACAGAAGGTTACTAAGCCGCCACCGGAACTTGGATCAGAACAAGGGCGGAACTACTGGGTCGCGAACCATTCTGGCCGGAAGTTCCGGCGTCTGGGCGGAAGTTCCGCTCAGGATCTTTTGGCAGGAAAAGTTCCGATGCAAGTTCCAGCCCAAGTTCCGGCAAATAGAACGCTTCCAAACAGAAGGTTACTGAGCCGTCACCGGAACTTGGGGCGGAACTAGCGTCGGAACAAAGTGAAGAACAGCCCGCAGAAAAGGATCTGAGCGGAACTTCCGGCCTAGGCCGGAAGTTCCGGTGAGACACAAAAAGGCTCCAATAGAACATGAAAACGCTCTCTCAAGGGATAATGGTATGGCTATGGCGGTGCATATAGGTTTGTGCAAGAACAAGTGATTTCCCACAGCCTTCCAAAAAGGACCCCCTCTTAATATTACGGTGACCTAAAAACAACAACCGGAAAGAAACTAGGAGAAGACTAAAAGGCCACCGTCTTCATGAGATCACAAGAGAGCATCCATCACAATAGAAGGAGACATCAACGACGTTTCCCCTGAAACTCAAGAGCATAATTAAAAACACAGTTAGGAGTGTCATTTAACACCAAAAACATCATGGGAAGATATAGTCCTTTCAATCTCCCCCTTTTTGGTGTTAGATGACAATCCCAAAGATTTGCATAGAATCAAAGCAATATTTGCAATGGACGGGGCAAGCTCCCCCTGTATGTGTGCAAGGTAGAGAGAAGACCTCTAAGGACAGGACTAGCACACATACACGGAGGCTCCCCCTAAAAATTGCAAAGATAGCACAAATGCAATGTACAAAAAGGGATAGAGATCATACCAGAACCAACCAAATGAGGTGGAGACAAAAGGAGTAATAATAACAATAAGAGCAATGAGGCTCCACCACCATATGCAACAGCTCATAAGATGACAACAAGATACCACACTCACGACATTGTATAAGATACCACAAAGATACCACATAGTCTCAAACATAGCATACCACATGGTCCACATGCACACATAAGTTCACGGACATAAAACCACAAGCACACAAATAAACTAGAGAGTTCGCGAGCAAGAAAAGATCAAAGGCAAGAACAGGCTCGCGACTCAACCCATGCAAATACCGTAGACAACCTAATAGACATCTTTCTCCCCCTTTGGCATCGAGACACCAAAAAGGAAGAAGAGATCAATCTACTCGTCCCAGCCACGAGAAGGGGGAGGAGGAGAAGACTCAGGGACCCAGTGACCCCACTCAGGCTGACCAGTGACCTCCTCCTCAGACTCATCCTCGGACCAGTGGCAGTTGACGCGAATCCAATCATCCTTGGGAACAGTGACAGAGCTAGAGACCGGAGAGCAAGGAATGTTGAGAGCGGTCATGATGGCCTTCTGGCGCTGAACATTGTGACGCTGATCGACATAGGCCTGATACTCACGGTCCTGCAGAAAGCAGAAAGTTTTCTTCACTTTCCCAAGCAGCTTCTTTGCCCAAGACGACTGCCTCTGGAGAGAAGGACCACCAGCACTAGAGCCACCAGGAGCAGAGGAGGGACCACTAGCAACATCTTCAGCCTTCTTGAGGGCAGCTTCCTTTTCTTCTTGAGAACGAGGCTTTTGGTGCTTCATCACACGTAGCTTCTTCTCCTCATGAATGGTGATGTTGTCTTGAGGAAAGCGGGTGCCAGTCGTCTCAAGCCACTTGGAATTTATGAGAGTCTGTATGTAGGGAGCATATATGCAGGAGCGCTTTTCAATGAGAGCCGCCCACATCTCTGAGTAGATGAAGTGCATAATATCCATTGACCTGTCAGTGTCCCGGCGAAGATAAGTTTGATGCATGAGGTCAACCTGATAGCCGTGAAACTGATCAAAGTTGCCAGCCTTGGGAGAGATGGTGTTCAAGAACACCCTGCCCATGATGTCAAAAACTGGCAGCAGATGATTCACAAATCCAACAGTTCCCCACCCTTCAATGTAGAGTGGCTCCAAGACCTCAGGATCAGCAGCTTCAGGACCATGAACACGCCAACCATTTGCCCCGCGGCCAGGCTGAATGGGATAGCCAAGAAGCTCAGCAAACTTAGCCCAAGTGGCGGTAAGAAACACGTCCCTGGTCATCCACTTCATCACACCTTCAGTAGAGGACTACATGTGAATAAACAGAGTTGAGTAAAACTGAGCAATAGCAGTCACATCAAAGTTCTGACGGTGCTCCATGAGGGGAATCAGCCCAAACTTCTGGCAGATATCAAGAGCCTCTCCAAAGTAAACTTGCTTCTCTTCCATGTGAGACACATTGATGTAATTTTGAGGAGCAACCACGAACTTCTTCTTCGACGCATAAATTTCTTCATAAATCTGTTCCTGACGGCAGGTGTGAAAGTGAGGGTCCAAGCAAAGACGATCACGAGGCACGAGGTAGGGATCCGTAGCCCTGAATGTAGAGTAAACTTTATGAGACCACTTGGAAATCTTGGCTTTGGTCATGTCTGGCCCAGCAGCAGTGGCCTTCTGAGCAAGAGAAGGCCTCTTCCCTGCAGCAGCAGCAGCACGGCGAGCAGCAGCAGCCTTCTGACGAGTAGTCTGAGCGGTCGGACGCACAACCTCAAGATCTTCCTCATCAATCTCAGGAGGAATGTCAGAGGATGGTCGGAGGGCACACTTACCTTGTCGGGTATCTCCTTGCCCTGAGAAGAAAGCACAAGAGTAGGGAGGGAAGGTGGGATAAGTGCACAAGTTCGGAAGAGGAAACAAAAGAAATAGATTGGAAAAATACAAACAGAAAAAGTTGCATTGTCGCCGGAACTTTCGCTGAAACGTCGGAACTTCCGGTGCAAATGGTCCACCGAAAGTTCCGGTCCTGGCTCACCGGAAGTTCCGGTGAGGCCACGAACTGACGGTTCCAAACAGGAGTTCACTAGATGTAGATCTAAAATCCACAAGTGCATAGATTTTTCTAGGATGTATTGGACCAATCTACTCAAGCATGATACCCTAGGCCTACCAAGATCTTCCAACAAGTTCTAGCCAAAGAACTAGCCTAGACAAGGTGTGCCCTAACTCAAGCCATGGTGAGAGCAAGATCTCCATAAATGGAGGGAGTTGAGGGCAAATACCGGAGTCCATGGTGGGAGATCGAGGTGGGGAAGGATCCCACGGAGCAGATCTGCGGAGGAGAGGTTGGAGACGAAGGGGCCGGAGCACCTTCGTGGAGAGGTCCTGGCCGGCGGCGCTCCAAATAGAAGATGGGTCTTGGGGGGAAAAGGAAGAAGATCCTGTTTTCCCCCAGGGCCCGCCTTATATAGGACAGGGAGCACCACCGGAACTTCCGGTCAGGGACCGGAAGTTCCGCTGACGCCAGGAAGACCATCTCAGGTTAGGAAGACAACAAGGAAGAACTTGTGCAGGGAATAGAGAGGGCTTGAGGTAAGGAAAGGCTTAGGATAGATAGCTCAAACTGTGAAGAACCAAAGCCAACAAAAACCAAGAAAAACAAAAAGGTCAAAGACACAAATAAAAACGAGTCGGTGGCCGAAGCCACCTTATATAAGAGTAAATGGCTTGACACCGCGAAGATATATCTTGGGTTCATTACCAACACTCATCATGAAGCTCAAATGGTCTCCTTTAGAGACTATAGAGTATGAAAACTTTAATGTGCGCATAATAGGGATAGTGTTTGTTCATAAGAGGAACTACACTCCCCCTAAATCCATGCCTACATCCAAACAAGATACACATTGAGACGCGGGTAGGTGTGCAAGGTGCTCAAGCAACATTGCTCGAATCAATGATATTTAGCTCATGCCTTAACTCTCGAAACCTTGCTTCATCAATAGGCTTCGTGAATAGATCCGCAAGATTTGCCTTGGTGGGAACATACTCCAAAGAAATGTCTCCTCTAGCAACATGGTCCCGAATGAAATGATGACGAATCTCAATGTGCTTGGTCCGGTTGTGTTGCACGGGATTGTGAGCAATAGCAATGGCACTCTCATTGTCGCAAAGAAGAGGCACCTTGTCAAAAGATAGTCCAAGATCCTTCAAAGTTTGCTTCATCCATAGCAATTGAGCACAGCAGCTTGCGGCAGAGATGTACTCAGCTTTGGCAGTGGACATAGACACACAGTTTTGCTTCTTCGAGAACCAACAAACCAAAGATCTTCCGAGAAACTGACAAGCTCCGGAGGTTGACTTTCTTCCCACTTTGTCACCATCCCAGTCCGAGTCCGTGTAACCAATGAGATCAAAGCTGGCTCCCTTGGTGTACCACAACCCAAAGTTTGGGGTATGAACTAAATATCGAAAGATCCTCTTGACAGCCACCATGTGACTTTCCTTTGGTGCGGCTTGAAATCTTGCACACATACCCACACTCAACATAATATCCGTTCGGGATGCACAAAGATAGAGCAAAGAACCAATCATCGATCGATAGAGTTTTTGATCCACCTCCTTACCCTTGGGATCGACATCAAGATTAACCTTAGTTGGCATGGGAGTCTTGGCACCTTTGACTTGATCAAACTTGAACTTCTTGAGCATGTCTTGGATGTACTTGGATTGGTTGATGAAAGTTCATTTCCTCAATTTCTTGACTTCAAACCCAAGGAAAAACTTCAACTCCCCCATCATTGACATCTCGAAGCGGTCGGTCATGAGCTTGGCAAAATCCTCATTAAAAGTTTTGTTAATAGACCCAAAGATAATATCATCAACATAGATTTGGCATACGAACAAGTGGCCTCCAACTTTCTTAGTAAAAAGAGTGGGATCAATGAGGCCCACTTCGAAGCCACGGTCTAACAAGAGCTCCCTAAGGCAATCATACCACGCACGTGGGGCTTGCTTGAGGCCATAGAGTGCCTTATTGAGCTTGTAGACATGGTTCGGAAAAAATGGATCCTCAAAACCCGGAGGTTTCTTGACGTATACCAACTCTTTCAAAGTACCATTAAGAAAAGCACTCTTAACATCCATTTGATGCAGCTTAAAGTTATGATGGGTAGCGAAGGCAAGAAGCATACGAATGGATTCAAGGCGAGCAATAGGGGCGTAAGTCTCACCGTAGTCGATGCCCTCAACTTGTGAGTATCCTTGGGCAACTAACCTGGCCTTGTTGCGCACGACAATTCCATTCGCATCGCACTTGTTCTTGAAGACCCACTTGGTTCCAATGACGTTCTGACAGTCTTTGGGCCGCTAAACCAATGTCCAAACATTGTTCCTCTTGAAGTTGTGAAGTTCCTCATTCATAGCATCAAGCCAATCATCATCATCAAGGGCTTCGAAGACTTTCTGTGGTTCCACAAGAGAGATAAACGCATGGTGAGAGCTAAAGGAGGCTAGTTGCCTCCTAGTAGTGGAACCTTTATTGAAATCTCCATAGACATTATCAAGGATATGGCCATCTCGAATAAGCTTGGCGAGATGATAGGCTTGACGGCGGGCTTGTGCATCAACTCGAGATTCTTGAGCTACCACTTGGTCATTGCCACCACTTGAGCCGCTGCCTTGACAATAAGCACGAACACGAGGGTCATCTTCATCAATTTCCACTTCGGGGGAGTCATCACTTGGAGAGGATCCTTGAGGATCATTGACTTGCTCTTGATCTCGACGAGCTTGACCTTGGGGAGAGCCGTGACCTTGAGGAATAGCCCCATGTTGGGAAGGTTGATGAGGTTGATGAAGAGCTTGCCCGTGGGAGGTGCCTTGAAGAGGAGCCCCATCATGGGGAGGTTGATGTTGTTGATGAAGAGCTTGTTCTTTGGGGCTTGGAGAGTCATGAGCATGGGAAGCTTCGGAAGAGCTTGAGGGAGCTTGTGCCAAGAAAGTAGGTCATTGAGGGGCAATATGATCTTGTGAAAGTGAGGGATCCACTTGAGTAGAGCTTGGTCCTTCTCCTTCGTCCATAAGGGGATCCTCAATGGGGAGGTGGAAGCCCACACCCATTCTTCCTATGGCCTTGGGAGGAATTTCATCACTTGGATCACAAACACCATCTTGCCTAACAAGAGACTCATGATTTTCATCAAACTTCACGTTGATCGTTTCTTCAACTCTTCCATTGGCTTTGTTGTAGACTCTATAAGCATGGGACTGATTTGAGTAGCCAACGAAAATTCCTTCTTGAGCCTTGGATTCAAACTTGGACAACCGAACTCCTTTCTTGAGAATGTAGCACTTACAACCAAACACCCGAAAGTAGCTAACATTAGGCTTTTCCCGGTGAGAAGTTCATAGGGGGTATTGTCCTTTTTCTTGCGTAGATAAAGCCGGTTGGTTGCATGGCAAGCGGTGGAGATGGCCTCGGCCCAAAAGTTGTATGGAGACTTGAACTCAGCTAGCATAGACCGAGCCGCATCCATCAAAGTGCGATTCTTCCTTTCGGCAACTCCATTTTGTTGAGGGGTGTAGGGAGTGGAGTATTGATGCTTGATTCCTTCATCACTGAGAAACTCATCCAAGGTATAGTTTTTGAACTCGGTGTCATTGTCACTTCGAATTGAGAGAATAGTTGCATTGTGCTTCCGTTGAACCTCATTAGCAAAGTCAATGACGGTTTGTTGAGTCTCACTCTTGTACTTGAAAAAGAACACCCAAGTGTATCTTGAGAAATCATCCACAATAACCAAGCAATACTTCTTGCCTCCAAGGCTATCATGAGAGGGAGGACCAAAGATATCCATATGCAAGAGCTCCAAACACCTCTCGGTAGTGATCTGATTGAGTGCTTTGTGAGGAGTTTCATGCATCTTCCCTTCAATACAAGCCCTGCAAACATGATCTTTGGCAAAAGAAACATCGTTAATTCCAAGGATGTGGCCCTCGGAGTGAAGTCTTTGCAAAGTCCTCATGTTAACATGGGCTAGGCGGCGATGCCACAACCAGCCCTTGTCGGCTTTAGCATAGAGACATAGAGAGCATGAGGAGTAGTGGTTCCTGAAAAGTCCACCACATACAAGTCATGTTCTACATATCCTACAAAAGCCACCTTGAGAGACTTGCTCCACATGAGGACCACAGAATGAGAATTAAAGAAAGAATAAAGACCCATAAGAGCAAGAGCACGAACTGAGAGTAAGTTGTAACCAAGATTTTTGACAAGCATGACGTCAACCAAGGATACATCCGGGGTTACCACCACTTTGCCAAAACCCAAAACCTGAGAGCTTGTTTTGTCACCGTAGGAGACCATGGTGTTGGCAATATTGGGCCTCAATTCGGTCATGATAGACTTGCTTCCGGTCATATGACTCGTGGCACCACTATCAAGCACCCATTTTGATCCGCCGGAAGCATAGTCCTACAAGAAAATCAAGCCTTGGTTTTAGGTACCCATTTTGCAATGGGTCCCCTTTTGTTAGTGACAAGAAACTTTGGCACCCAAATGGCCCAATGATAATCATGCGTGTAAGATGTTCCCACATATATAGCATATACATGACCATCATAATATTTGCAAAGAATATAAGAGCGATTGTTCTTTCTGGCAAAGTTGTCACTTTGCAAGAGGGTTAGGCCATTTGGTACTCCTTGGGCCATGCCCTTGTTCCTTTTCTTCTTCTTGTTCTTCTTCTTCTTCTTAGTCTTGGCAAGTTGATCCTTCAAAACCTTGACTTCCTCTATGAGATGCTCATGCTTGCAACAAGGGTTAGGAGAGCTAGACAAGTCTATAATTTGCACAACAGAAGACTTAGAAAGATCACAAGTTAATTGAGTTTGAAGCTGTTCATGAGCTTAAATTTTTTTTGAGAATTTACTATCCAAGGCTTTGTGTTCCTCTTTGAGTTTCTCAAGATCCTTTTGAGTCCTATCATGACCACCCACAAACTCAGCATTTTCTTTCTTGAGAACCTTAATCAAAGCAAGAGCATGGTCACGTTCTTTAATTGTAGAGGTCAAAGTGTTGTTATGATCATCTACAAGCTTAGACACATTTTCTTAAAGATTAATTCTCATGTTTTGTTCATCCTCAAGACTTTGAGTGAGAGAGGCAATTTCATCGGCGGCATCTCTTTCATTTTTACTTAGCAAGTCAAGAAGTTCTTCCTTTTCATCTAAGGCATCTCTAGCATTGTCAAGTTGTGCAAGTAAGGAATCAAAGCATTTTTTAGTTTCTTCATCTAAGGTAGCAACAAATTCACACATGTCAATCATCTCTTTCTTCACCTCTAGATCAACAAGATCAAGAGAGGAAGGCTCACTAGAGATAGGTTGAGGAGTGGGTTTCGGTGATACCTCGGTGGCCTTGGCCATGAAGCACTTTTGGTTGGAGGAGATGACATTTTCATTTGGCGAGTCGAAGAGGGATAGACGTGCAGTTGAGGTAGTGGCAATAGTAGCAACCCCCACAATCTCTCCACCATGAACTTCATCATCATCTTCTTCATCCGTGCCCGAAAGATATTCTTCATGGACCACAATTGCTCGTTCCTTGTTAGTGGCGTTCTTGACGGCGTAGTTCTTGTTCAAGGATGAGGAGGTCTTGACTTGATCTTGCGAATGAGACGACCACCATTGTCTTCACGGTTCTCAAAGGGACACTTGGCCACAAAGTGAATCTTGTCGTTGCAATTGTAGCATGACCTTGCTTTGGGAGACTTGTTGGGTGAGTTGAATCTTGAGTTGTCCCTTGATCTTGACTTGAAACCGGACTTGTTCCAAAAGGCCCTTGAAGCGAGAGCAAGATGTTCGTTGAAGGCACATTTGAGATCCTCTTGAGACAACTCACTTGATGTATCATCATCATCAACTTCAATAGCCTTGGCCTTCAAAGCAAGGTTCACTTTTGTTGACCCAATGGCTCTAGCTCGAGCGGACTCCGCATTCTTCTTGGCAATAGTCATGGCAATAACTTCACTCAAGACTTCTTGGGAGGTCATTAAGTGAAAGTTGGTTCTCCCCTTGATAGAGTTGAGCTTTTGTTCTTCAAATGGGAGAAGATCTTGAATGAACTTCCTCTTCATAAACTTGTCATCAATATAGTGAGCCCCAAGGTCCCTCATAGTGGAACAAAGGACCTTAAGGCGCCTATACATGTCTTCAGGGGTCTCATCATCTTGCATTGCAAAACCATCGCACTCGTTGTTTATCTCATCAAACTTGGAGCTTTGGATGATAGCATTCCCAACAAAGATCTCGGTGAGTTGATCCCAAGCTCCCTTGGCAGTATCAAATTAGCGAATGTGAACAAAATCCTTTGGAGTCAAGGCCTTTTGAATCATTCCCAAAGCTGTGGCATTGATTTGCTTGTCCACCACTTCACCTCGTGTCAACTTCTTTGGTTCAAATGGAGAGAATACATCCTCCACAATCCTCATTAACTCAATGGATGAGCTGGAAATATGTGAGCGCATTAGATATTGCCAATTGGCGAAATTAGACGTATCTAGCATGGGTGGTGCTCCTTGAGGTATAATGTGCGGCATGGGGATGGGTGGATCCGGAGTGTACTTCGGCGGTGGGGGTACCGCCGAGTAGTCCTTTCCTCCATTTTCCTCTTTGGAAGTTGGGTTCTCGGGCTCCTCGATGTTCTCACTTGGAACCTTGGTAGAGGTTTGAGCAACAAAACCAAGTCCCAAGTGAGTGGTGGCAGCCGCGGGAGTTACCCCGGGGGCGGACACCGTAACGGTGTGAGGAACCTCGTTGGGTTGGGGTGTGTCAATAGCAACCATGGGGTTTGGCTTGAGAGACTGCAAGAGAGTCATCATTTCCTCGAACTTGGACATCATGGATGACTCCAATTGCTTGAGGTCATCCATAGTGGCCAAGTTCTTGGATTTTTCGGTTTCACTACCCCCTTCGTCGGCCATAGTCTCTTAGGCGGTAAAGCCCGAAATAAGAGCATGTGCTCTGATACCAATTGAAAGTACCGACTTGATACGACTAGAGGGGGGGGGTGAATAGGCGTCTACCCAATTTTAATTTGTTTCTCACTTTTAGGCTCAACGAGAAAGGAATTTATCTAGAGATGCAACTAAGTGAACAACCTAAATGCAAGAAAACAAACACCAACAACAAAAACAGTAAATAGCAAGGAGTAAAGGAAGGGAACGAAGTAACCGGAGAGGGGACACGGATATGTAATTCCCGTAGTTCACTCCGAAGGAGCTACGTCTACGTTGGAGAGGTGTCGGGGCCACACAAGGTCACCCGAGCACCACAAAGGCCTCACCTTATTCTCCGGTGAGCTCCCCCACAAAGGAGGCCTCACAATCCACTAACCGGTGACCTTGAAGGTGCCAACCAAAACCTTTACACCAAGGTTGAGGGGGAGGCTCCACAACTCAATTGGAGGCCCTCAACGACACCTCGAAGCTTTACAACACACGCCTTAGCTCCGAGGATGCCCTACACCGTCTAGGGTTCCAAGAAACCCAAGAGCAACAAGGTCCACAAAGGATGGGTGGGGGAAATCAAATCTTCTTTGGTGGAAGTGTAGATATAGGTCACCTCCCTCACCTCTCAAAAGATCAAGTCATTTGAGTGGCTAGAGAGAGAGATCTAGTGAGGTGAAGCTCAAGCATTAATGGAGGAGAGAGAAAAATTCGAGAGAGAGTGGGAGGAAGAAGAGGGGTGCCTTAAATAGGCCCCCCTCGCGCTGAACCGTTACAGCTCCCGCGACCTCACCGGAAGTTTCGGTGAGAGGCCGGAAGTTCCGCCCAGCCTGGCTCCAACGGTCATCGGACCGTTGACGCCCGCTCCAGAAGCGCAACCGGAAGTTTCGGTCAAAATAGACCGGAAGTTCCGGTGAACTTTCGACGCAAGTTCCGACCAAGTTCCGGCAAATAGAACACTTCCAAACAGAAGGTTACTGAGCCGCCACCGGAACTTGGATCGGAACAAGGGGCGGAACTACTGGGTCGCGAACCGAGTCTGGCCGGAAGTTCCGGCGTCTGGGCGGAAGTTCCGCTCAGGATCTTTTGGCAGGACAAGTTCCGATGCAAGTTCCGGCCCAAGTTCCGGCAAATAGAACGCTTCCAAACAGAAGGTTACTAAGCCGTCACCGGAACTTGGGGCGGAACTAGCGTCGGAACAAAGTGAAGAACAGCCCGCAGAAAAGGATCTGAGCGAAACTTCCGGCCTAGGCCGGAAGTTCCGGTGAGACACAAAAAGGCTCCAACAGAACAGGAAAACGCTCTCTCAAGGGATAATGGGATGGATATGGCGGTGCATATAGGTTTGTGCAAGAACAAGTGATTTCCCACAGCCTTCGAAAAAGGACCCCCTCTTAATAGTACGGTGACCTAAAAACAACAACCAGAAAGAAACTAGGAGAAGACTAAAAGGCCACCGTCTTCATGAGATCATAAGAGAGCATCCATCACAATAGAAGGAGACATCAACGACGTTTCCCCTGAAACTCAAGAGCATAATTAAAAACACAGTTGGGAGTGTCATTTAACACCAAAAACATCATGGGAAGATATAGTCCTTTCACCTTGAATATGAGGGCCACACCTCATGCATACTCGACTTTGGGCCCAGGTAAGTTCTTGTCATTGTAAGTATTTGCATATCATTGAGAACCTCCAATGGGGTACCCCTTGCACATGGTACATGAGCTTTCCCATAAAAAAATGACAAGGCAAGCTGACAATGAGCATCTCAACAATCTTTTTATTTACCATATACATAGCTTTTTATTGAGGATGCTTCATAGATAGCTCACTATGGTGATGCTGCAAGTTTCCACCATGATTAGGCATGGCTTAGGCTAGCGGCCCATGCGTTTCTCTAACACAGAATACAAACTCCATGGACTTACAAGTTCCCTCTTTATCTCACACCGGTGACATCCATAGACAAAAGAGCATGATATCAACTGAGTACAAAGTACAAGTGCAATGTTGAAAACATTCCCCGTGATAGCACGGTTCTGCTAATTCCAACTTATAAGTGCAAACATATACAACAAAGATGTCACAATGGTTCAAGTTTATTAGGGGCAAAGAATATAAAGTGTGCAATCAAGTTCGTGAGGTATTTAATCACTAAGTTTTCACATAACAAAAATATTTTTTAATTGGAAGATAGATGAAAACAAGAATCTACTTGGAATGGTGTAACACACCATGCATAGGAGTTTATAGTGGATACTTTGGAAAAACTTGGTTTCTTGGAAGTTGGAAGCATGAGTAGAGCTTACTCATACAAGTGGAGGCTAGCAAAAGACTGTGAGCAACCAAATAAGAGAGCAATAATGGCCATAATCATGCAGTGCAACTAAGCATACTAATCAAAGCATAGAGTGGTACTACAAGTCAAGGACTAAATGATCATAGAAGCTATGGTGACTTGTTCATAGTCATAACATGGTGTGAGCATATGCCAAGTCAACCCAAACAAAGCATCAAAGGAGAAAACCACAATACTATGATTTTGTATGCTAAAACAACACATGATTCCTTCAAGGCACACTAAGCAATCCCAATTGTTTGGAACAAGACATGCTACAACAATAATCACTAAGCATAAGGTCAAAACAACACCTAGCATGTCATGCTAAAGTCTAAGTCACAGTCAATGCAAGCTCCCTTTTGTACCACTTAAGCATGAAGCTTCCTACTCTTTTCCAACACCAAACAACTTATTTGAAACAACTCACAAAGATAATAATCAATAAAATATCAGTGAGCTTGTCTCACTAATCCACAAAGAAGAACAAAAATGTTCTAAGCTGAAAGCACAAGAAAACTAAGGCTGAACGCAGTGCTAGCAAAAGTGAACACTCACAAAACAATAAGAGTGAAAACTAGAGTGTTCTAGGCAATGGAAAACAAAGTGTGTCTCTCTCAAAAAGAAGTGTGGTGTAACCAACCAACTTACTCAAGCAAACTAAGCAAATGAAACCCAAAAACAAAAACTAAGACGCTCCAAGAACAACACAACAATGCATGAAATAATAGAAACGAAGTGTCTAGACAGACCTGAGATTTTTATTGATGAAGAAGGGAATGCCCTGGGCATCCCCAAAATTTGACGCTTGTACCTCTTGGATATTTCTGGGGTGACACCATGGTGGAATCCCCAAGCTTGAGATTTTTTCCATTTTTCATCTCATTGCATCATTCTCTCTCTACACCTGAAATTTTTCCTTCATACAAAACTTTACACAATCTTCATTAGCAACATTAGTGTATTCAAAAGATATTAGACCCTTAGGTAAGGCTTTGGAACAACAATACTTTTCACTAAAAATACAAGCTACTATAGCAACTCCTTCAACAAGCTCAATTTCGCAGAAAGAACCCAAAAAGGAATCAATAAGAAGCAAATGCAAATAATGACACAAATCTGTCAAAACAGACCAGCAGGTAGAAACCGATTTTTTCGAACATCTTATGTTGCTCAAATCAAAAAGTGTTGAACTAATGAAAGTTATCTAAGATACTGGGGGATTTATTAGTAAATTTTGAGCTCAATCCGAGTTACAGAGACTCCTCACGCATTTTTATGGTGGAGGACAGAAATCTGTTTTGGGACAGCAACTCCTCAAATCTTACTTCCCTCTTATTAGAGGTCATTCTTGGCACAAAAAGCAAACAAAAAGGATAAGGAGAGGTCATTACATAAGTAATAACTTCCAAGACTGAAGAAAAAACTTGGGTTATCTCCCAACAAGTACTTTTCTTTAACGCCTGTAAGTTAGGCTTGATAGTTTGAGAAGATGCTCACATAAGAAATATGAATTGAAGTAAAAGAGAGCATCAAGAAGCAAATTCAAAACACATTTAAGTCTAACACACTTCCTATGCATAGGAATCTTATAAAGAAACAAGTCATGAAAGCACAAAGCAACAAGCATAGGAAAGTAAAACAAGTGCAACTTCAAAATTTTCAACATAAAGAGGGGAAACTTAATATTGTTGAGATACATAAAACCATGTTTCCCTCTCTCATAATAAATTTCAGTAGCAACATGAACAAATTAACAATATATCTATCACATAAAACATTCTTATCATGAGCCACATGCATAAAATGATTATTACTCTCCACATAAGAATAGTCATTCTTATTAATTGTAGTGGGAGCAAATTCAACAAAATAGCTATCACTATTATTCTCATCACCATAATCATCAAATATAGGAGGCATATTGTAATCACAATCAATTTTCTCCTCAATATTAGGTGGACAGAAAATATCATATTCATCATTGTAATCATCATATATTGGAGGTAAACTATCATCAAAGAAAATTTTCTCCTCTATGCTTGGGGGACTAAAAATATCATGCTCATTAAAACCAGCTTCCCCAAGCTTAGACTTTTCCATAGCATTAGCAACAATGGTGTCCAAAGAATTCATACTAATAACATTGCCATTAGCATGCAAATGAAGTTCCATAGGTTTTTTAATTTTCTCTTCAAACACTTCAAGTTCTAACTTAGGAAAAATACAAAAAAGCTCTCTAATTTTTTTGTTGTTTTCCATTAAGCCTAACTAGTGAAAACAAGAAACAAAAAGACAAAATTGCAGAATCTAAAGGAAATAACTTCGAGCACTCACACCGGAGGATGTGAGTACCTTTTACCTTACCTCCCCGGCAACGGCGCCAGAAAAGAGCTTTCTGGCTTACTGTTGCCGTGGGGTAAGGTGTGTGAGTGCTTTTTACCTTTACTCCCCGGCAACGGCGCCAGAAAAGAGCTTTATGTCTACGCACTTCTATTCTTGTAGACAGTTGTTGGGCCTCCAAGTGCAGAGGTTTGTAGAACAGCATCAAGTTTCCCTTAAGTGGATTACCCAAGGTTTATCGAACTTAGGGAGGAAGTGGTCAAAGGTATTCCCTCTTAAGCAACCTTGTAATCAAGATACAAGAAGTCTCTTGTGTCCCCAACACACCCAATATAGGTTGTAACATCCCAGCATTTAGGAACCAACGAAGGGTAGATTTAGGAATCTGTGATATTGCATGCATTCATCTGTAAAAATGTCGGTAAATTTTTCGCCAAATAAAAACCTAAAGTGATCGAAGTTTCTTTCATGCTTTGAGATTAGGTATAGTCTTGGAGGATGATTGTTATAGAGTTTGATATGATCTTTGTGGATTAATGTGTTTTGGGTAATGAAATTTGAATTTGAATTTGAATGTTGGATTCATAAAGTAAAAGGATTTAAAATTAGGTTTGAGTATTTTGATTTAGTTAAAAGGTGATAATTAGTAGATTAAACTTTAAATAAAATAAATTAATCAATAAAGAGAATATTCATTCCATAATTTTATTCAATAAATAAGTTACAAAATGCAACTTATGGAATTGATCAAGAATCTTTACAATAATAATAAAATAAAAGAAGTATCTTTATATATTGAGTAATAGTACAAACTTTATTACAAAAGGATAAAATAAAAATTACAAAAGAATAAAAGAAATATTACAAGTGACTATTCTATAAAGAAAAAGAAAACCTAAACTAAAGTCTTGACCTTCAAGTCCGGTACCTGCAAAACAAAACACAAACTAAAGATAGAAAATTAAGGATTAGAATTTATACTCTCAGAATTGACAGTGAGTTGCACTGTTCACTTTTTCATCATTGAGTAATCTTTAAAGGGGCAAGTTTCACCAATATGAAAGAACTATATGTTTCATAATTTTAAGCCATAAGTCAAATAAACAGCAAGGAGGGGCAAGTTTCACCAGACAAGTGAATGTAACCAGATAAAAGTAAACTTTCATACCCAGAGCATATCCACATGGTGCAGCAGGCACACAAGCAACACACACAAACCTACATGGTGTGTGCTGTCAGCACAACAGCAACAGCTCCACACACACAAAACTATCAGCACAGTCGTGGGAGGCCTCCCCACACCATTCTCTGGTGCATACACACCAAGCACAACAGCCCAGCTAAACCAAACCAAAGCCAAACCAGATCACACCAACCAAACTCTTGATCATCTCACCAAGATGGTGACATAAGGAGGGGGTAGATCAGGTGGATAGCAAGCACACGATCAAGCTACCAGGACCAGGAGGTGGAGAGCTAGATCAAGGACAAGTCCAGGAGCTGGAAGTATCAGGAGGAGCACCAGATCAGGCTAGCCATAAGATCAACAACTTACAGCCCCAACAACAACAACCAAGTGTGGTGAGTAGAAAAGACCATTATAGGATTTATTTGTCTAAGTTAGACAAGCATCCATGAGTTGTCTCATACTCAAATTCTCAGAAAAGCACCCAAGTGGGGTGATTCCATCATTGAAGTTTTAAACACTAAAAGCAATCAGAAAACTATAAAGATCCAACTAGGATCTCAGGGCAACATCATTGATCCTAGCTATCAAGCTATATTTCAATTCAAGAATGAATATAGCCAAGATCTAAACTTTTAGGCACATCTCAAAAACAGGAGTAGCACCTTAGTATTTGATCTTATGGATCTATATAAGCTATCAAGCCTACAATCATTTTTCCCAACTTTGATTCAAGAAGCAGTAGCTGGTATCACTAGAAGAACCAATCCATGAGTAACAATAAGAGAAGGTCTAGTCCCTAAACCTCAGACCAACATCATAGGTTCTAGGGATTCAAGGAAAGAAGTTTCTATTTATATCTGATTCCAAACTAATCTTAAGCTTGAACAAAACCAAGCCAAGTTATAGAATCTAATCTTGTGTGCCATACTAGGATGGTGTCACAAGAACAGCTTCTAAACTAAGCAGGTTAAACATTCAACTTTCACCGTTACACTCACAGCCAGCTATAAAATCATTTTCCTGACATTTATCACATGAATCATAATCAGGAAAATCCATATACATATCATCACTATAAGAGACCATTTGATCTCAAGCTATATATGAATTCTTAAGCCAACAGTACAAATACAGTGACTTCAGCACACAAAAATCACTGTCATTTACCAAACATTGACAGTGGTGAGCTCTCAAACCACTAGAATTCCGAAGTAATGATTCCATAGCAATCTTTTCATCTGAACCATATCAAAATTAACCAATGGAATCATCTGGTAAACCACTAGCATCATCACAGCTAATCATAAGCAGTAATCCATAGCAAACCATCACTCATCATGCTTAGGGATCATCAATACATGATCCAACTAACCAGTTATCTAATCCATAGAGGGATATGAACCCTAAGCAGATCAAGCAATCCTAATCAGGACATAACACTAGATAGGAGTGGCCACTACCAACACATAGCACAGGGTTGTCTAGCACAGAGGACATGAGGGGGAGAAGGTTTACTTACTGAAGGTTGTCGCTGTGGGCGAGAAGAGGAAGCTGAGGTTGACGACGAGCACGGCGGCATGGGGAGCACCCCAAGGGGGCGCTGCGACCCACACCACGCCGAGGCGGCGACCACAGCCACGCCTAGAGGCGAGGAGCACCACCATAGCACACGGCAGCAGCGGCAGTGACAACACCGGCGCCACCCTAAACCCTAGGGTTCAGGACAGAGCTAGTCTGGCCACGAGGGAGCTCTAGGTCCAAATCGAATTGGACAAGAGGGTAGAGCATGGTCGACAACCTCGCCCTGCACCATGGCAGCGGCCAGGGAGGACCACGGCGGCGGCGCCATCGACCACGGGGTCGAGGAGAAGAGAGAGATAAGGTCGAGAGAGAGTGATAGAGGGAGTGGGCTAGATTGGGCCAGGACCCCCTTTGGGGAGTAGTTTTGGTTCTGCCCTATTGTTAACACCCGGATTTTTAATCCCAGATGCCTGTTATGCCATACATCGCAATCCCAGGATTACCATTTTTGCGAGACATAACAGAATTGGATACCATAGTACATCATCCATTACAAACCATACATAAGGTCTTACACAAATAAGGATCTCATGATCCAATTCTTAATACAACTCAAGCAGCGGAATAACGTAATAATAACAGTAGTGTGGGCGAAGCTCCATCTTCGGGGTCACAGGCAATGCTGACGATGGGAGATGATCCTAGTTGTCGTAACCTTCCTGGGGTCCTTCGTCCTGGTACTCTTCTTCATAGTCTGGCCACGGGAATAGCCAGGGACAAAGCCATGAGTACTCTTTAAGTACTCGCAAACTAATACTAACAAGTGAAGGGGGTTTTTGTAGTAGGACACTAAGCTCTAGGGTTGTTTTGCAAAAAGCCAGATTTACCTCTACTAAGTTGAGAAACGAAGAAAGCTAGTTGAAATTTTATAACTCCTAAGTGAGAACTTGAATTTCATATCACAACTCCGTTGTGGTCCAGTCGAAATCTCAAGTCATTTCACAAGTCATTTTGAAAACATTTGACGAGGGAATAGTATGGCCACTTCATCTGTCCATAACCGCGGACGCGGCTATTCGAATAGTTTGACACTCTGCAGAGATTGTACACTTTCACCACAACATTCGATACATCCGTCAGGAACAAATCCTGAATTCACCATACTCAGTATGCGGATAATCAATCCTAACCTTTCAATTACACGCCCTAGTATAGGCACCTCTCCTGTGAGTTTGGCCTCCCAACCATGACCAACTGTCATTTGGGTACTGCACAGGTGGACAATCTTCACAAGGTAGCCTCAGCTCAGACCTTGGCCGTGAGGGAACCCATACTAAGGTATATAAGTTTCCAGTCAAGCCCTACCCAATTTTCGGGTATTGTGGTTGTACGGTAAAATTGGAATGGTATCGCATCCAGACAACCATCAGTTTTGTAAGAGCTAAGGCTCATGCCTCAACATTTTCATCATCAAAATCATCTAGTGTTCGGAAACACATGTCAAAACATCTCAGTAGAATGACTCATCATTCTAAGGTTTTCATAACCATTTTCACCAAGTATTCCCATCTAAAGTTGGTCAAGTTTTATGATTAGCACTAGCATCTACAAGGAGGGAATGAGTACTAATGAGGGATGGTAAACAAGTGGAGTTGAACTAAGTTCAATCTCATGCCTTAGGATGAAATCAAGATTATCTAGCTTAGGCCAAATTCAATGCTCTTTATGCAACCTTCAATTATCTTCCTAGAATCTATAAGTTACTTAAGTAAACTCTAAGAGAAAGCTTTGATAAAGAAATAAAGTATAAATCTTGCAAGTAAAACTAGGATGGGGTTATCAAGTGGGTATGATCACATATGCTTAAGGCATATAGTTGGCATGGTAACAAGCAAGTATTTGTGTCACATCCCAAGATTTTCCAAATCTTGTAATGTGAAAAATAAATGAATAAAATAAAACTTTGTTGATTTTCAGGGTGAGAAGAAACTTTTGAATCCAGTTGGAAACTTTCAAAACCTATTTGGATCAAATAAAATCCTAAAGGGATTTAAAATATAAATAAACAATAAAGTTAAAAATATTTGAAATTACTATTTTTGGATCTTTTAATAAAAGATTTGGTTTTCAAAAGAAAAGGTAGATTTATAAATAAGGATTATTTATAGAGCCAAATTAAACCTTGGCCAAGTTTTTGAAATAAATGTTTTGTTTTGATAAAAAGAGTAAAGGTTTATTTAAACAAAATAATAAGGATTTAATATCCAATTTTATTTAAGTAAAGGCTTTTCCCATTTTAAATAAACACTAAAACTTATTTATTTATTTTAAATAAGATTTCCAAGTATTTTATATTTCAAATAAAACCTACTGAAGTGTTTTGGTTTTATTTTAGATTTCAAAATAAAGATTTTAATAAAACAAATCCTATTTGATTTAATGACTAAGGTCCATTTTATTTAATTATAAATGGACTCTAAAATAAAAATATTATTTTATTTTGGGAATTGGTTTATGTTGTTAAACAGAACCAAATTCAAATTACAAGTGTGGTGAATGTTTGAATTGTTTGAATGCTTGATTGGTTGTTTGAATTTCAAAACAAAAATTAGAATTGGAAAAAGACAAAACAATCAGGAAAATAATGTAAACAAACCCAGCCCAGCCGGCCAGCCCAACTAGGCCCAGCAAGCCCACCTATTTCCCCCTCTGCCGAAACGTTTTCTCACTCAGACCCGCACCCGCGCAGACGCTGACTAGTGGACCTCTTTTACCTCTCACTCTCTCGCTAACCAACCGACCCCACCCCCTCCTGTTCATCGTCCTCACCCGCGGAGACAGCGCCTCCCTCCTCGACCGTTTCTGGCGGAATTTATCGGCGTCAATTCGTGTTAACGCGGCAGTTAAATCAGCCCTGCGACCTCGCCTCATAAGCGCCTCTCCTCCCTCTATCATTCCCCTCAAACGCCAACTCCTCATCGCCACCAGGCTGCTCAGGATCGTCTCCAAACCACCACTGTCTCCGACGCCCTCCGGCGGCAATTCCGGCCACCACCGCTAGCCCCACTGCTACCAGAGCACACTATCTTGCTCGCCATCATCTCCTGCACCTGCCAGTACCTTTCCCTCGCTCGCGAGTGCTCTGCAGCGACGACTTCGTCTTCGACTGAACGACGCCGCCGTCCGCTCCAACTCCGACGAGCCCCACAGGTAGTTTCCGACCGCGCCTCTCCTTCTCCTTCACGCACACATCGTTGCCATAGCTTTGTGCGTCTGACCCTGTCTCCCATTTGTCCTAGCGTGCACCGTAGCCCCGCCTCCAACGACGCCCGAGCGAACCCGACGCCAGGAGCAACTCCGGTGAGCCATTACCCTCACCTCCGTGCGCCCCTCGACGAGATACCGCCATGTTGAGCTTCCCCACGACACTGTGAACGCGGTGAGCACCTTCCCATCCTCGCTCGCTTCCTGTTTCACCAGCACCGCCACCATCTGACCTCGCCGCCGCCAGCCACCGTCGCTGCGCCGCCAGAGCTTGGTCAATGCGATGATAGCCGTTAGATGACGATCCAAGCGTCACGATAGATCCTTAGCCGAAGGGGTACGAGTGATCCTGTGCCGCACGATCTGACTTGATCCAACGCACCAGAGCAGTTGATCCAACCGAGACGGTATGGACGAATCAGAACACGCCGCGTGTCACTGGTTTGAGTTAAAACAGAATTTGAAATCTGGTTTACATGCAATTTTGAAACCCTTGTAACTTTTGATCCACACGTCCAAAATTTGCAAACTTTATATCATTGGAATCAGTGAGACAAGCCCTAGCCAACCATGCAAATTGTTTAGTAAAAAGCTTCTGGAAAAATGGTTGTTTTTGCAGAAACTTTTGTATGCTTGTTTAGGTTATAAAAATTGTTCTAAAATGTTTTTGGGGATAAAATCTTTGGCAAATGGTGTGATTTGAACCTACTGACCATAGGAAACACTTTGTGGTTTCAAAAATGTATTTGGTGAAGCAAAATAATGATTCTTTGATTTAAAACCATTTCTAGACAAATAAAAATATAGTTTATTTATCAAAAATGGCTTTGGAAGAAAACTTTTGGGAAATGTTTTGTTTTAAAATCTCTGACCCCAAACACCAAGTTTTATGGTTTGAAAACATATTTGGTGAACCCCATAGATTAATGCCTTAGTAAAAATATTTCTACACCACATAAAATGATGCCTTGTTTTGAAAATGGTTTCTCAAGTGAAACCTTTTGCAAATGACTTTGCCACTTTACAAAATGACCAATAGGTGTTTTCAAAATGTTTATGACCCATTAGGAACAACTTTTTCAAACAAAACAAAGCTTGGCATGCTTGCATGCATTACTTTGACTTTATGATTTTATGTGATGTTTTGCTTGATTGGTAGATTGAGATTGTGCCTTGCTTGATTGAATTGTAGTGACTTGAAGAGTGTGATTGTTGCAAGGACAAGGAGTGAACCTATACTCTACCAAAAAGGCAAGTGATGCTTCATACTTTGTCCCATTACTTTCACTATGCATTAGTGATTTTTCTAAGTAAAACTTGCATGGAATTTTGCTAAGTATAAACCTTGCTTTAGGAAAACCTAGTAGATGAAACCTTAGTGGAAATCTTCCTAAGTTAAGATTCCTATTACTATTAAGCTTAGCCTAGCTAATAGAAAACAAGGGTGGAATATACATTCATACTATGGAAAAATTTCTAAGTCTGAGGACTTGTGTTTTCATTTAATAAAACAACTAAATTAATGAATCACCTGGGTGGAATGGTAATTGCTTGGTGGTTTTTGGTTGAGTGGTTCTCAAGGCCCATGTTTATGGTTGAACTTGTGTATCTCACTTGTGGATGGCCACCTAGGAACAAAGAGATTTGAGATGTCAAATGTTGAGAAGCTTCAAGTGCAACCACTTGGCATTATGGGCTCTGCCTGGATCACATAGGTTGCAAGAACTTAGCCATATGGACAGTTGGTGGTAGAGTTTGATAGGTTGGAGCGCGTCCATTTTGGTCTAAGGCAAGGCTTCTGAAAGATCTTGTCTTGGGAAACCAAGTCTTGTGGGGAAAGTGCACCACCTCTGCAGAGTGTAAAATCTAAGTACTTAGCCATGTCCCTGGTAAAGGACAATTTGAGCATCAAGACATGGAAGCAATCAAGAATCTCATCATCCAAATTTCTAAGTTAAAAACTTGTGGTTTGAACAAGGGTTAAAGGATCTTCAATCTTTGATTGAGAAAAATGTTTTTGTCAAGCAAAAACTTAGTGTTTTCAAATGTTAAGGAAAAATCTATTTTGAGCAATGCAAGCCTCAACTACACTTAGCCAAATGCATATAGTTGATAGACTCCACTATACTACCATAGTATCACTTGCCAATACAATTCAAATGTATTGACCCTTGTGGCTGTAACTTGTTATGTTGCAGGTTTGATTGATTTAGTGAAGTGTGTTGATTATGATTACAAAGTCTACAACCAACATGTCTGCCTGTGGCACTTTGAAGATGAAGGACCCCATGCTTATAGATATTCTGCTGCAATGTATTGAAATAGCCAAATGAGCTATGAAAGATGTAATAAAATTATGTTATTCCTGGTTATAAAGTTGTATTATGACCTTTGTTTCTTGATATTACATCTTAACTGTGGATGCTAGCTATTGATCCAGGGACTAGCATTGTAAACACAGGGGACTCTACCTTATTAAAGGTTGGGACCCTTACAATTTGCTTGCATAGGTAAAGTATCTTGCAAGTGTTAGTTTGCTCAATCAACTAGTAGTATTAGGCTTGTCTTGTGTAGAGAAGTGGTTGAAGTTCTCTTCGGCTTCTTCTTCGTAGTATCCTCCTTCCTCCTCATATCCTTGGTCGGTACTAGCGTCTATAAATAAGTACGAGGTACACAATCACCAAACAATACTTAACTATTTTCAATCATCACACAAAAGTGTTCTATAGATGATCTAGCATCATCACTAACATTACAAGAATAAAGCATTTGTCTTATTTATTTTAATTTGAGAAAACTAATTTCTACTCATTGAAAAACTACTTAAGATTTAATATTCTCCAACTCAAACAGGGATCATGTTGACACATGTCATCACCACATATTTTAGTACATGGGAATGTGATTTAAAGTGGTGTCACAATTTAATAAGGTTTAACCTTTTATTTCAATTAAATAAAATGACTAGAAATGCCTATGTGGCATTCTTTTATTACTTGAACATTATTTCTGTAAGTAAACCCATATGTTTTTATATATTCTGAAAGGTATGATCAAATGTGATTTTTGAGAGTTGGAATCAACTCAAAAGCTATTATGGTTGAAATTTGAAAAATGTTTGAATGAAAAAAAGCTTCTGACTTGTTATTTTTACCAAGGTTGATCTACAGATCCAAATGATTTGAATCCAATGGGCTTGGATTAAGAATTTCAGTGCCTTTCTAACAAAATTGGTTTCATGCAATTTGGTTCACTAAATCGAGTTGGGTTGATTTTTGAAAGTAGGTACAAAACTGAGTTTGAATTAAAATAGAAAAATCTAAATTCAAACGACTGGGCTGCGCGGGAAAGGTTAACGGGCCGGCCCAGTGTCACTCCACAGCACGGGGCTCAGCTGACAGGGGGGTATAATGGTCAGTGGCTCATAACACGCATAGCGATACGAGGTGATGTGGTGCGTTGGATTAGAAGTGAGATCAACGGCTGAGGGTCGTCGTCGACGATGAACATGTCACCGGCGAGCTCGAACCCTAGCGGCTTAGTGGGGGTGCATAGGAGGAATACCGAGGCTCCAGTGATGAAGGCGAGGCGGGCAAACGATGAAGTCGACGATGGCGAACTCAGGGATGGTCGCGGCAGCTCCGGGGGTGGTCGAAATCAATGGCTCCCTTCTTCTCTAGAGGCGGCCTGCTCCGGCGCAATTCCGGCGAGCTGCTGCTCCTCGTGCTCCGGCTAAGGGGTGGAATGATCAGTGAGGTGAGGGGAGTGAGATGGTGTGAAGAAATCGATCGGGGGTCTTCTCCTTTTATAGGCTCGACGGAGAGACCTAGAGGGATCGGCAAGCGACAGTGGCGACATGGCTACGGGCGGCTAGAGGCATGGCTGCGGTTGGCAATCGATGGGTGGTCTCCTGGCGATGCTCTAGAGCTTAAATGCACGTGTAGGGGCGATGGCAAATGGTCGGGAACGTGCGGTGCTCTGCGAGGCAGAGGCGGTGAACTCCGCAGCGAGCGGTGGCTACGGGGTACGGGCGGTGAAACGAACATGTCTGGTGGTCTCCTGGGACGGTGGGGTGCATGCTGGCGGGCGACGAGGGCTCGAGGTGGTCGGGTTGCGTGGGAACGACGCGTGCTCTGTGGTGCGCGTCGGCATGGTCGACAGCGGCGCGGGCGCGGTGTTCCTGGCAACTCTGGTCTCTGTATTTGAGCTAGGGCTGGTCGAGAGGGGGTGGTGAGGCATGGGCTACCTCCCAGACAAGGTTGGCACAACTAGTTCTTCTCCTAGCTTGCTATCCACACTGGGGTGACATGGTGAGGCTCGGCCTACTCACCATTGATGGCATTGGAAAGCTCACAGTGGTGCTAGAGGTTAGTTAAGGTTGCTAGATGATCTATTAAGGCTAGTTGCATCCATAGAGGGGACAAGGTTGGCCCAAAACACTGCTCAACATAGTGTTTTTGATTTGGTTGATTTGCACCTGCAATCTCTTTGATGAAATGGCCGCATGAACTTGAGTTTTGAAAATATTTTTGGTGGGTGTGCTAGGCATGTACTAGGGAGTCTGTGGATGCTTGGGTTTTGAAATTGAGTTGGTTTTAGTGGTTTTTGAAATAGTGGGATCTTCCCATATGAGATAGATTCAATTTTAAACTGTCATTTAAACTTAGTATTTGAATGTTTTTGGATGATCATAAAGTGGGCCTTGGTACCTTATTATGAGTACTAACAAGGGGTGCATAGATCCATATATGTTTCTGTTAAGTTCTGAAAGTTAGAGATAGCCAAAGTAGGCATGGGAGTTAATTTGGCCAAAGTGACCATTCACTTAATTTATTTGTTTTGACTTGTTTGTCTTTGGGAAAAGTTTGGGGTTGTTTAGATGATGTTTATTTCACCTAAGAATAATTTTACAAGAAAAGAAACACAGAATCATGGCAATTCAAAAGAATCCAAACTTTAATACACACATATGAATGCTTTCATATTTTTAGTTGGAAAAGTTTTTGTTAACCCTAATTTTGATGATTAGATTTTGATGATCCAAGTTTAATATTTTTGAGATGTTACACCTATTGGGACACAAGGGCCCAATAAACCAATCCAGGCAGCCCATTTACCTAAAGGCAATTAATTAGAAAAGACCAAAATGCCCCTAAACCTAAATAAATTCTAGAAAATAAAATAAAAATCCAAAAATTATAAATAAAATATTTTTGGATTCATAATAATCCAAACTATCCAAATAAATTAAGAAAAAAAATTTAAACATATAAATTGTATTAAGAATTTTGTAATATATATTCCTTATGGAAATTTTATAAAATCATTAAAAGATGATAAAAATAAATAAAAATCAATTTCATTATATATTAATATTGTAGTATTTTAGAAAAATACTAAACAAATATTTGATATCAATATTTGGTATTTAATTCTTAAAAGAATTATTAAATAAATAAAATGCAAATAAAATAAAAGAAGGCAATATTCAATAAATATTAAAAATTAATATTTATAAATCCTTTATTATTAAAAGGAATTTTATAATAATGGGGGAAAATACACACAAAGCTAAATGATGCATTACATTACTTTGCATAATCATTTTGCTTCTTTAGATATTGTCCTTACCGGGCAATAATGATGTTTTTGTAGACATAGAAGCTCAAGGTCCAGTGCAAGCATCAGACTTCACTACCTTGCAATCACAAGGCAAGTTCATCACTTGCTCATGTCCTTTGAAGATCCTTTATCAAAGTATTTTCAAATTGTGTGTTATCATCTATATTATAGAAAAAGAAAACATTATTTTCTCAAGATAATTAATCTTAGATATCATCCAAAGTGATGATATGATGGAGCAATAGAACTTATGTTTCTAATTGCAATAATGATGAACAATTAAGGAGTAATAACCCATGACATCAGTGATTCTAGCGCCGTATATTACGCGTTAGCCATGAGATTTGGAATGGGACAGAGAAGTCAGCTATATCCTTTTCCTCTTGTATGGAGGCAAGACGACCTTAACGTTACTGTGATTCCTTGTGCAGATCCAACATATGGGTGGGCACCCTTACGCCCCACACTTTTGGTGTCTAGATTATCTATGAGTGGTGTTTAGGGATATAGTCCATTTAAATGGTACTCGTCCGGGCATCACCAGGTCATAGAGTCTTCGGGAACTCATCAGGTTTTAGCCTACCTGAAAGGGGGCTTAAAAGAGGTGAGACGGCCCCGAAGGATCGTGCAGACATATGAGGTTGCAGACAGGGCAATGATTGGCTTGGACCAACTACTGGGCCCCACATCATGGAATTGTGGACGGGAAACTACGCCCGATTGTGCAACAAGGAGTTGATCTCTCATGGGTAAAGTAACACACCTCTGCAGAGTGTAAGAACTGTAACTTGTTACTCCATGTTCCGGGAAGGAGCTACGAACGTGGCAGGAAAGGAACTCCATGAAAGTTCTGGTCAACCTGTGAAGGCTGATGGTCATAGATTTTCATAATAAAAATTAATCTTTGAAGAAAGATTTACAAAAACTGCATAGTGCCAATGACTCATAGTCTGAGCTGGTAATTAGAGCATCAAACTTCCTACCTTGCAATTAATGAACTTGTTGGGTAACGATGTTACTCATCCTTTCCTTTGAACCCTTGCTTAGACTGTGAGAATTCCGAAGATACTCCAATGTATGTAACTGAGAACCAAGAGGAGGTCTTCTATGAAGAGCCCAACCTGTATGGAGCTGTAGAAGGGGAGGACTACGACATCGTCTACAGAGGAGAGTTCCAAGAGTCCAAATAATTACTATAGTTCTAATAGCCACTTGAGACGAGCAACATGAACAATATATAGCAATAAGTTGTTGAGATCAATTTGGAGTTTAAGTTTTAAATTTGAAACTTCTGCTGAAACACTTATATTTTGGTTTGTAAGTTGAATCTCTTGGAAGTATTGAACTTTCGGTATTTAATAATAATAATGTGTGTATGTGTGTAATATGGACCCGCAATGTTTCTGTTGTACCACTCTGAGGGATGTGATATTTACGGAACGGTGTTCTGTGGATGTCATGTAAATGACAATAGTGTACTACACATGCAGTGGTATGCTGGGTCACCGCATAGGTGCACTAGTTCGGCGAAGAGATAGTGAAATACAAGTGGAAACAGTGCCAAAAAATAGCTTTGATGGAGCTTGACGGTGAGGTAAAGACTGGAAGCAAGCAAACATGCAACAGATCTAGTAGCAAACGGTGTTTCAATGCTTAGAAACAAGGCCTAGGGATCATACTTTCACTAGTGAACAATCTCTCATATAAATATTCTCTATTCATGATACTACTCTTAACTACTCTCCGGTTAGACACTCTAATCCATGGTAGGGCTATAATAGCACACCTCAAAATCCACCTTCCCCAATCTAGATAACCCCACACTATCACCTTGAGCGCTAGATGGTTCCAACAAACACCACAATTTCATAGAGACATCCAACTCCAAATATACTGATAACAAATATTCAATCTAGCCAAAGTGCCACACACGATATGCACGCTGTCACTTTCACACACGTGGGGAAAAGCATAGATCTATTAAATCACAAAGAGTATTTATGTAGACTCAAACCTAAGTGCCACCATGGTGTGCACGTTGTCACTTTCACACACATGGGGAGAGCAGAGATCTAATGAAGCACTTGAGTAGAAAGGTAGATCTACTTGATTACAAAGCTCATGACCACAACAAGATCATGCATAGAGAGAGAGATGAACACATAGCTACCGGTAGAGCCCTTAGCCTCGAGGAAGAACTACTCCCTCCTCATCATGGGAATCAGCAACGGTGATGGAGATGGTGGTGGAGATCGATGGAGATGGCTTCGTGGGCACTTCCCTGTCCCGGCAGGGTGCCAGAACAAAGACTTTCTGTCCCCCGAATCTCCCTTTCGGTGGCGGTGGCGCTACGGAGGTTTTTGTGGATTTCTTCTTCTTTAGGGTTTTCTCATCGGAGGCTTCTTATAGGCGCATGAATCAAGGTCGGTGGGGGTCCAGGGGGGCACACCCCCTGTGGGCGCCCACAGGGCTTGCCCGTTCCTAGGGGGTGCGGCCACCCTGTGGCCCCCCTCCGGCTCTGCTTCGTGGTTCCATGTTGCTCCAGGAAAAATAATGACTTTGGCTTTTGTCCCGTCCAATTCCGAGAATATTGATTTTCTGCCTTTCTGGAACCAAAAGCAGAAGAAAACAAGCAACTGGCACTGTGGAAACTTGTTAATAGGTTAGTTCCAGAAAAGATATAAAAACACCTCAAAGTAAAGACAAAGAAAAGCAAATTAGATACAAAACAAGCATGGAGCACCAAAAATTATAGATACGTTTCCGACATATCAAGAACACATGTCAAAAGATTTCAGTAGAATGACTCATCATTCTAAGGTTTTCATTACCATTTTCACCAAGTATTCCCATCTAAATTTGATCAAGTTTTATGATTAGCACTAGCATCTACAAGTGGGCGTAAACACTAATGAGGGGTGGTAAACCAATGGGGATGATCTAAGTTCAATCTCATGCCTTAGGATGACATCAAGATTATCTAACTTAGGTCAAGTTTTATGATCTTTATGCTACCTTTAATATCTTTCTAAAATCTACAAGTCACTAAGTAAACTCTAATAGAAAGCTTTGATAAAGAAATAAAATAAATAAGCTTGCAAATAAAACCAGGATTGGGTATCAAGTGGTGTAAGCTGGCAAGTAAAAGTTGCATGGTTTAGCTTGCTAAGATAGTAGTATAAGCTTGCGCGGGATGTGCGGGATATTAACTGGGCCGGCCCTCAGCGCGCTCGGGTGAGTTAAGTGAATGATCCCACCAGTCAGCAGGACAGGGGTGCAAAGCGGTACAGGTTGATCTAGACCGCACGATCAAACTCTAATTGAACGGCTGGGACCTATCGTCTCTGTTGGGCAACGCCACGAGAAAGAACCCTAGCACGGATAGTGGGAGTCTATGGGGGCTCACCGGGGCTCAGGCGAGGGTCGGCGACGGGGGCAAACAACGAAGTCGACGACGGCGAACCTCCTGGTACCGGTGGCTTCTCCTGGGGCGGCTCCAATTGCTGGCTCCTTTCTTCCTCCTCCGCGGCAGACTCCGGCCAAATTCCGGCGATGTGCTGCTCGCCTTGCTCCAGGAATGTGTGGGGGTGGTTCTGAGAGAGAGGGGAGTGTCTTGGTGTGAAGAAATCAAGCGGGGGTGGCCTCTATTTATAATGCCAAGAGGGGACCGAAGGGCGCGGGTGGAGCTCGTCGTGGTCGTCGGCATAGCGAGCTACTGGCATGGGCGACGATAGGGGCGGTTCTGTGCTCCCTGGCGAAGCTCAACAGCATGGTCTCGAGGCGTGGGGCAGTGCGAGACGGTCAGAACGCTGCGGTGCTCTAGGTGGGTCCGACGGACATTTTAATGGTGCACCGCGGCTACGGGTCGCGAGGCGGCGAACGGGATTGTCTGGCGGTCTCCTGGGATGGTGGAAATCACTCTTGAACGCGGAGAGGGCGTCACGCGGTCTGTGCGCGCGTGTCGAGTGCGGCGCTCTGGCGTGCTCTCGGCATGCTCACAGAGTGGCTGGGCAAGCTCGGGATGAGTGGTCCAGGGGATGGCAGTGCGTTGGCGTTGGACAGGGGGTGGCGATGTACGGTGGTCAGTGTCCCAGAGATGGTGGCTAGGCTTGGTGCTGCGCGTAGCTTGCTATCGACCAAGGGGTGGCAAGTTGAGCTCGACATTCTCACCATTGATGGCAATGGCAAGCTCACAGTGGTGCTAGAGCTTGTTAATTGAGCTAGATGATCTACTAAGGGTGTGCTGTGAGCTAGAGTGTAACATGCCAAAAATCATAATTTGAAAAGTTTGCATATCATTCATGCATCCATAAGCATCTGGTTATTTTAAAAACAAGATTTCAAAATCAGAAACCATTTATATGCCTATTATTTTATGCTAGAAAGGCAATGGTTCTATTTTACTCCCAAAGTATGAGAACACCTTAGTTTGATCACAAATGTTCCAAAGATGAATGCAAAGCTTGCACAAAAAGTCTCAAAACAAATTTCAAATATAAAAACCATTGTTATGCCTAATACCCTTATTTTAATAAAGGCATGGTTTTATTTTTATTCTTCAAACCAAAGGTGGTTTGGAATGACCAGTAGTGTTTGACACACTTCAAAACACTAGATTCACCTCAGAAAGTTTTGGTGAAAATTTGAAAAGATTTGGAATTCATTTGATGATTCAAAACTTATTTGAAAAATCAAAACAGAAAAAGAAAACGACAAAAGGGAAAAGGGAAAAAAATAGCAACCACCTATCTAACCCAACCCAGCCGCGGCCCAACTAATCAGCCCACCCAGTAAACCCCCTCCCCCTCTCTGTTTCTCACCTGACCGTGCACACCCCACTCGCTAACGGGCAGGCCCCACTGCCACGTCGACCCCGTCTTCAATCTCGTGCCGTAGACCCGCTTGCCGTTGTCGTTTCTTCGCCGATTGATTTCGAATCAATTGGATTGATTGCGGGCGTAATTTCCTCCCCGACCCTGCCTACTTAAACTTCTCCCTCCCCGCATCTTTCCCCTCACTCGCCACCGTCTAAATGCCACCAGGCTACTCGTATTGGAGCTCAAATCACTGCTACTAGACGAACTCCGGTGAAGTATTCCGGTGAGCCTTGTCTGCCCCTTGCCTGCTAAACTATACTATCGCGCTCTCCTTCTTCTTGAGAAGATTATTGTGCCCTTGGTTTGCCTTGTACTGCCCCAGAGCCCCGACTCCTTTCTCGATTGAGTGCTACCGATGACTAGCCCAACTCCGACGAGAAATCTAGGTAAAATCGGAGCGCCCCTTGCCTTCTGCCTTCCACTGTCGTGTTCGCCTAAACTTTGTGCACACCCTAATGCCTTTGGTTTGTGCTAGGGCAACCCAGAGCACCGTCAACGTCTCCGCCATCACGTGCCCGACGCCTCCAGAAACTCCGACGAGCTCTAGCCACTTCTACAACACTCTCCCGTCCTTGTCAGTAACTCGTTGAGCTCCCTCGCAACCTTGTGACGCTAGTAAGACCAACCGCAGCCCCCAACCCCCTCTGTAACAACCGGAAACCTCGCCGGCAGAGCCGTCGCCGCCACTGCTCGCCATTTGCGCCGCCAATTCGTGGCAGAGTAGTTAGATCCGCTGGATCTAGATCCAGCGGTCATGATTAGATCCAACAGCGAATCAGTATGCTTAGATCTGGGCTGTAGGATTTAGATCTGGTGGTGTAAGTTAGTTTGCCAGCGAAGAGGTAAGTTGCGATCTGGTGCGTTGGATCTGATAAGATCCAACGGTGCGGAAGCACGATCCACCGCGAAGTGGTACTGGCCAATCAGGAGCTGCCGCGTGTCAGGGATTTTCTTTTAAAATCCAGATTTGAATTAAATAGATGAATTAACTTCTAAAATTCATAACTTTTGTTTTGTTTATCCAAAAAATGCAAATAATATATCAATTGATTCACAAAAACAAATCCTACACATATATGGGCTTGGTTTTGTATTTTGTATTTTGTTTCTGTTAAAATGGAATTTTATGCAGAGACATTTATAGGCTTATTTTGTGTATAAAAATTATTTAGAAAATGTTTTTAAAGACAAATTAAGTTTATTAGTCTCTAAATGTTTATTTTAGTGTTCAGTACTGTTTACTTGTCTTGTTTAGTTTAAGAAAAATCATCACATGGCATTTGCATGCATACATATATCTTTGCTTGATTGTTTGGAATATAAATTTGGTGCTATCATTTTATGTGTAGATTTTGGTGCTAGTGGTGATTGTGATTGTGAGGATTGTTGATACTCCCCCAACTACCAAGGCAAGTGGTGCTTCATGTATTTGTCCCATTATTTTTGACTATGCACTAGTGATATTTTGTGTAGGGCTTGCATGAGATTTTGCTAAGTATCTATATGCTATGCTATGGGAAATCCTAGTAGATGTAGTCTTGGTAGAATTTTCTGTAAGTTAAGATACTTGTTATTCTATCATGATTATCCTATCTAGTAGCAAACAAGGGTGGATTATAAACATGCTATGGAATTTCTGTTAAGTCTTTGACTTATGTTTTACTTAATAAAACTACTAAGTGAATGAATCACCTGGGTGGAATGGTGAGAATGGGATATGTTGAGTGGTTACACAAGTCCAGTATATTGGGGAAAACTTGTGTATCACAAGTCCAGTATACATGGGGAAAACTTGTGTATCAAACTTGTGGAATGCCACCTAGGAACAAAGGGATTTGAGATGACAAGTGTTTAGAAGCTTCTAGTGCAGCCACATGGTTATATGGGCTCTGCCTGGATCATATAGGTTGCAATAACTTATCCAAATGGACAGAAGGTGGTAGGGGTGATAGGTTTGGAACACGTCCATTTGGTCTAAGGGAAGGCTTCTAAAAGATCTCGTCTCGATGCATGTCGAGTCTTGTGGGGAAAGTGCACCACCTCTCGAGAAGGAAAATCTAAGTACTTAGCCGTGTCCCCGGCAATGGAAAATGTGAGCATCAAGACATGGAAGCTATCAAGAATCTCCTCATCCCAATTTCTAAGTTAAATTTTTTTGGTTGAACAAGGGCAAAGGATTACCAATTATCATTGGTAGATGCCTTGGGTGGTTTTGTCAAACAAAAACTTAGTGTTTTCAACTGATAGGCAAAACCTATTTTGAGCAAAGAAAGCCTAAGCTACACTTAGCCAAATTCATATAGAAGATAGAAACTATTATTCTACTAAGGTATCACTTGCCAATACTATTCCAATGTATTGACCCACTGTGGCTATAACTTGTGATGTTGCAGGTTACTCTGATGAGGATTAGGGTTATGAGTCTCACTCAACATGTTTGCCTGTGGCACATGAAGATGAAGACTTTACTTTATTTTGGTAAGTTGAACTCTAGTACTAGCCTATGGCTATGGAGTTGTAAAAGACTATGTTATCTCTGGAATGATGATGTAATAATGAACTTTGTATCTATGTACTTAATCTTAAACTGTGGATGCTAGCAATTGATCCAGGGACTAGCATTGCAATCACAGGGACCTTTACCTTTATAAAGGTGGGGTCTTACAGATGGTATCAGAGCACTGTGTTGCCTGTAGGATTATGACCCTAGGTTGGATTAGACTAAAAACCACTAAGGAAAAAATTTCAACACTTTGAAAATTCCACACTTGTCTTTTCTTCTCGTAAACTTTTCTAATCTCCTTTCTCATATCAATTTTTAGATGAACTCCATCAACGAAGTTGTCATGAAGGGACCACTCATGACCATGAATTTGGAGTGTGAGACGGAGTTTCCCAAAGCACTCAAGAACCTTATGGTTACTATGGGGATACATGGTGTAGCTGTGTACAAGGGATTCCCTGTGATGGATGAAGGAAAAGAGTATTGGTGGGTATAACTTCAATTGTACAAAAACAAGGAAGACAACCACAAAGAGTCGGGATTCTGCATGGTCACCAACTCCGAAATGCACACAACATTCTTTGACTCTACAAGAAATGCAGCTTGGAATGCCATCAAGGAGCTTGGTGATAGGCTCAAGTGTAGAATGCTCAACACTCAAAATGACCTTAGAGAAGAAAAGAAGCATACTCAAGACTTAGAGGCTACCAATCAATGACTAAGGGAAGACATCATAGACTTAATATGGGAGTCTTGTGATCAAGATATACAGATTGCCACTAAGGATGCCCTGATAGCTATCTTGTCTAGTGAGTGAGAATTGTAACGTACTCCGTTAGATGGACCACCACGCTTGTCGTTTTTACTCCAAAAATTTGTCTAAGTTATGTTGAACCTTGGTGTTTGTAATAGATTTGTGTATTCCATGACTTGTGTGTTTGTTGTTAAAAATGTGCTTGTGTTCCTTTGTCTTGTGAATCTTTCTCTATTTGTGTTGATTCTAACCTTTCTCTATCTTATACAATAGATGCCTAACATTGTTATCAACACTGCCGAGGAGTTCAAGGGAACTCGTTTCGGTTCTCGTCTCTTGGAGCTCACTAGTGTGCTCAACCTTCCACTTCCTAGTATCATGACACTTCAGCTCACCAAGTTTGATAGGAAGGACCTTTGGGGCTTCAGAGTCACAAAGCCGGAATGCCAGGCAGAGCCACCCACAGAGGCTATCACCTTCAAGTTGATGCATGATGACAAGGAGAGAGGCTTAGATGTAGTCATGTAGGAGTTACTTGGACGCCTGGTTGGGAGGCACTCCACCGAGCTTAGAGGTCTCTACTTTCACCCGTTCGGGAGACACGACGAGGAGGGTGAGGCGATAGAGTACGATGATGCTACTAGTGATACGATTGAGCCAGTTCGTCTGTACCTTCAGGACCTAGATGGTCTTATTAGACACCTCGACACGGAGAGGACCAACGTCATGCTTAGCAATGAAGAGCTCCAGGTTCAGCTGAGGGAGAAGGACAAGCTCTTCGCGGAACAAGACGAGATCGTCAAAGAGATGGAGGCCCGATTTGAGAGCCAGGACAAGAAGTTCAAGAGCTAGGAGAAACGAGTCCAAGACAGAAACAAGAAGATCAGGGAGATGAAGGCTGAGTTAGAGGCCAAGGACTTCGAGCTCGAGCACCAGCAGGGAGAGATCGAGAGGCTGCGCTCACAGAAGAGAGCACTCCGTGCAAAGATCGAGGCCTTGACCACCAATGTAGATGAGTACAAGACCGCCATGGAGAATGCAGCTCTTAAACTTGTTGACGTGGAGGTCGACATGGAGGAGTACTATAGACTACTCGACTATCATTTATCTATCATACTTTGATTATTGAGTCGCAATGACCATCCAACATGTGGATGTCTTGCTATTGTGTGTTTGCATTTTCAAAACCTGTTGTTTATGTCGTTCAAACTCTATGTTATTTTGAGCTTGGTTATTGTGATTGTTTCTATGTGATGTATTGTGCATGTTAAGCATCTATGGGTATCTCATTCTTATCCTTATTTAAACCACAGATGCCTCCCCGTTGAGCCAACCCCAACCAAAACAACAACAATAACATCACTCCCGAGATGCAGCAGTTGATGACAGCTCAAGCTCAGCTTATGCAAATGATGAAAAAGTTCATGCAGAACCAGAATCAGAACAACAATAACAAAAACAACAAAAACAACAACAACAACAACAACAACAACAACAACAACAACAACAACAACAACAACAACAACAACAACAACAACAACAACAACAACAACAACAACAACAACAACAACAACAACAACAACAACAACAACAACAACAACAACAACAACAACAACAACAACAACAACAACAACAACAACAACAACAACAACAACAACAACAACAACAACAACAACAACAACAACAACAACAACAACAACAACAACAACAACAACAACAACAACAACAACAACAACAACAACAACAACAACAACAACAACAACAACAACAACAACAAAAACAACAACAATCAGAATAATCCCCCAGCATTTGACATGCTCACTAGATTTCTGAGACTAAGACATGCGAAGTTCTCGGGGACCACTGATCCAATGGTAGCCAATGACTGGTTACGTTCAGTGAACAAGGACTTAGTGACTGTTGGCTGCACCGACGAGGAAAAAGTCAGGTTTGTAGCACATCTGCTCGAAGGACCAGCAGCAACCTGGTGGGACAACTTTCAAATTACCACTCCCCTTGAGGATGTGACTTGGGCTATTTTTGAGGATGGATTCCGTACAGCTCACATCTCATCTGGAGTGATGAACTTGAAGAAGGAGTTCCACAACCTGAAGTAGTGTCACCGCAGTGTGGCTGATTACATTGAGGAATTCAATAATCTGGCGCGCTATGCACCGAATGAAGTTGATACTGATGCTAAGAGGAAGGAGAAATTCCTCGAAGGACTTAATGATGAGTTGAACCTGCAGTTGTCTGTTGCCTATGTCCCAACCTATCAATCACTTTGTGACAAGGCTACCATCTTGCAAAACAAGATGAAACAGGTTGAGGGCAGGAAGAGGAAGCATAGCTTTGATAAGCACAACTTGGAATCGTCTCACAAGCGTTCCCATCATGATGATAGTGGAAGTTCTAGATTCCACAAACATGGGAAGTACAACAACCACCATAACCACAATCGTCATCATGACAACAAGCATCATCGCAGTCATGACAAGTATAAGAGCCACAAGAGTGGACACAAGAGCCACCATAGTGGAAGTGGTAATGGAAGTCAGACGGTTAAGAAGGATCTTAGTCAAATTGAGTGCTACAAGTGCAAGAAGATGGGGCACTATTCTAATGATTGCCCAGAAAAGAAGGTTGAAGGAACCAACAAGCCCAACCCTTTTCCAGAAGGGACAAGTGAACCACATTAATGTGGAAGGAATATATCAAGAGTCTGATGTTGTGGCTGGTAAGTTCAAGCTCAATTCCTTTCCAGCACTTGTTCTTTTCGATACTGGCGCATCACATTCATTCATATCAAGAGCATTTATTGATAAAAATGGACTTCCATTTGAAACTATTGGGTGTCCTATAAAAGTAAGCTCTCCCGGCGGAGAAATGATAGTAAACTCTGGATGTCATGATCTAGTGATAGAACTTGGGAAGTATAAGTTCACCGTTAGTTTGATAATCCTAGATTCCCAAGGATTGGATGTAATTTTGGGAATGGATTGGATGACCAAGTATGAAGGAGTACTAGATTATGCAATCGTACTGCCACACTCCCAACCCCGGATAAGAAACGGATTAGATTCAAGTCTAATTTTGAATCTAAAGGGAGTAAGCTAAATTATCTTAAGGGGGTTAGCATAGACAGTGTGCTAATTGTGAGGGATTATCCGGATGTGTTTCCGGAGGAATTGCCTGGAATGCCACCAGATAGAGACGTTGAGTTTCTGATTGACTTTATGCCAGGATCTGGACCAATAGCAAAGAGACCTTACAAGATGTTAGTTTATGAGTTGAATGAACTCAAGAAACAGCTTGGGAAATAGTTGTAGAAATGATTTATTCAACCAAGTTCTTCATCTTGGGGTGCACCAGTTTTGTTTGTTGAAAAGAAAGATAGAAGTCAAAGGTTATCCATAGATTACCGTTCACTTAATGAGGTAACTATCAAGAACAAGTATCCTTTGCCTAGAATCAATGATTTGTTTGATCAGCTAGAAGGAGCCCGAGTGTTCTCAAAGATTGATCTCCGATCAGGCTACTTTCAGCTAAAGATTAGAGAGCAAGACATACCTAAAACAACTTTCACCACTAGGTATGGATTGTATGAGTACACCATTATGCCATTTGGTTTGACAAATGCACCAGCCTACTTCATGAATATGATGAACAAGGTGTTCATGGAATTTTTTGACAAGTTTGTTGTCGTTTTCATCGATGACATTTTGATCTACTCCAAGAGCAATGAAGAGCATGAAGAGTATTTGCGTTTGATACTTGATAAACTTAGGGAGCATAAGATGTATGCCAAATTTAGCAAGTGTGAATTCTAGTTGAATGAAGTGGGATTTCTCAGTCATATTGTGTCAGGAGATGGTGTAGCTGTTGATCCCGCAAAAGTGTCAGCTGTAACTGAGTGGGAATCTCCTAAGTCAGTGAGAGAAGTGCGTAGTTACCTTGGCTTGGCAGGATACTATAGGAGGTTCATTGAGAATTTCTCAAAGGTAGCTAGCCAATGACGGAGTTACTTAAGAAAGACAAGAAATTTGATTGGACTGAAGGATGTGAACTCAGTTTCCAAGAGTTGAAGAAGAGACTAGTGAAAGCACAAGTCCTATGTCTGCTGGATTTGGAGAAAGATTTCCAAGTTTATTGTGATGCATCTCACCAAGGATTAGGTGCAGTTTTGATGCAAGAAGGGAAAGTTGTGGCTTATGCCTCGAGACAAATCAAAACTCATGAAGTGAATTACCCTACTCATGAATTAGAGTTAGCTTCTGTTGTCCATGCACTCAAAACATGGAGACATTATCTTTTGGGAAAACGATGTGAAGTGTTCACAGATCACAAAAGTTTGAAGTATACCTTCACTCAGAAAGAAATCAATCTGAGACAAAGAAGGTGGCTAGAGCTCATAAAGGACTATGACTTGAGTTTGCAATACCATCCCGGTAAAGCAAATGTTGTAGCGGATGCATTAAGCCAGAAAGTTTATGTGAATTGCCTCACTAAGGGAGAATTGCCAGATGATCTGTGTGCCCAATTCAAAGATCTCAGATTGGAGATAGTGCCCGAGGGACATCTCATGTCATTGGATCACATTATTGGACAGGATCAAGGAAGCCCAAAAGATAGACAAGGAAATTTAAGAGATTAAGGGGAAAATTAGCAAAGGGAAAGCCAAAGGATTCCACGAAGACGAACAAGGTACTTTATGGTATGGAAAACGTATCTGCATTCCGCAAGATCTAGAGCTTCGGAAACTGATTTTACAAGAAGCACACAACTCACCATATTCCATTCATCCGGGTAACACCAAAATGTACATGGATGTGAAGGAAAGATTTTGGTGGAATAATCTCAAGAAGGACATCGCAGAACATATTGCTTTGTGTGATGTGTGTGTAGTAGAGTGAAAGCGGAACATCAGAAACCAGCAGGATTGTTACAACCACTACCTATTCCTGATTGGAAGTGGGACAAGATTGGCATGGATTTCATCACTGGACTGCCAAGGACTAGATCAGGATATGATTCTATTTGGGTCGTGGTAGATCGCCTAACTAAAGTGGATCATTTCAGACCCGTGAAGACAACCTATACAAGTGCTAAGTTAGCCAAGATTTATATGAATAGGATTATGTGTCTGCATGGAGTACCCAAGAGTATTGTGTCAGATAGAGGAACTCAGTTCATTTTGCATTTTTGGAGGAAACTGCATGAATCACTGGGAACAAGATTAGAGTTCAGCATAGCTTTTCATCCTCAAACTGATGGTTAGACAGAAACGACCAACCAGATTCTGGAAGATATGTTGAGGGCATGCGCCCTAGACTATGGTGCTAGTTGGGATGAAAGTCTGCCTTACGCAGAATTCTCTTATAATAACAGCTATCAAGATAGTATTGATATGGCACCGTTTGAATTTCTCTATGGAAGAAAGTGTACTACACCATTGCTATGGAGTAGTGTCGGAGAAAGAAATTTGTTCGGGCCAGATCTAATCAAGAAAGCTGAAGAGAAAGTCAATTTGGTAAAGGACAAATTGAAGATAGCACAGTCCCGACAGAAGAGCTACGTAGATCCAAAGCATAGAGAAGTAACCTATGAGTTAGGTGATAGAGCTTATCTTAGAGTCTCACCACTTCGTGGAGTGAAGAGATTTGGAGTCAAAGGATAATTGGCACCAAGGTATGTTTGACCATTCAAGATTCTGAGTCGCAAAGGAGAAGTGGCCTATGAGATTGAGTTGCCTGAATCATTTTCTGCAGTTCACAATGTGTTTCACGTGAGTTAGTTGAAGAAATGCGATCCGGAGATGGAAGAGACTTCTTTGAAGGATACTATAACATTGGAAGAGGTTCAATTGGAAAGTGATCTCACTTATGAAGAAAAACCTATCAAGATTCTTGAGACTGCAGAAAGAGTTACTCGGACAAAGACTATCAAATTCTGCAAAGTTCAGTGGAATCATCATTCCGAAGAGGAAGCAACATGGGAAAGAGAAGATGATCTTCGGAAAGACCACCCTCACCTATTTTCTAGCCAATCCGAATCTCGAGGGTGAGATTCACCTTAAGGGGGTTAGATTTGTAACATCCCAAAAATCATAATTTGAAAAGTTTGCATATCATTCATGCATTCATAAGAATCTGGTTATTTTAAAAACAAGATTTCAAAATCAGAAACCATTTATATGCCTATTATTTTATGCTAGAAAGGCAATGGTTCTATTTTACTCCCAAATTATGAGAACACCTTAGTTTGATCAGAAATGTTCCAAAGATGAATGCAAATCTTGCACAAAAAGTCTCAAAACAAATTTCAAATATAAAAACCATTTTTATGCCTAATACCCTTATTTTAATAAGGCATGGTTTTATTTTTATTCTTCAAACCAAAGGTGGTTTGGAATGACCAGTAGTGTTTGACACACTTCAAAACACTAGATTCACCTCAGAAAGTTTTGGTGAAAATTTCAAAAGATTTGGAATTCATTTGATGATTCAAAACTTATTTGAAAAATCAAAACAGAAAAAGAAAAAGAGAAAAGGGAAAAAAATAACAGAAACCACCTATCTAACCCAACCCACCCGCGGCCCAACTAATCATCCCACCTAGCCCACCCGGGAAACCCCCTCCCCCTCTTTGTTTCTTACCTTACCGCGCACACCCCACTCGCTGACGGGCAGGCCCCACTGCCACGTCGACCCTGTCGTCAATCTCGCATCGCAGACCCCCTCGTCGCTGCCGTTTCTTCGACGATTCTTTTTGAATCAATTGTATTGATTGCAGGCATAATTTCCTCCCCGACCCGGCCTACTTAAACCTCTTCCTCCCCCGCATCTTTCCCCTCACTGCCACCGTCTAAACGCCACCAGGCTGCTCGTATTGGAGCTCAAATCACCGCTACCCGACGAACTCCAGTGAAGTATTCTGGTGAGCCTCGTCTGCCCCTTTCCTGCTAAACCATACTATCGTGCTCTCCTTGTTCTTGCGAAGCTTACTGTGCCCTTCGTTTGCCTTGTACTGCCCCAGAGCGTCGAATCCTTTCTCGTCTAAGCACTACCGACGACTAGCCCAACTCCAACGAGCAATCTAGGTAAAATCGGAGCGCCCCTTGCCTTCAGCCTTCCACTGTCATGTTCTCCTAAACTTTGTGCACACCCTAATGCCTCTGGTTTGTGCTAGGGAGACCCAGAGCACCGTCAACGTCTCCGCCATCACGTTCCCAATGCCTCCAGGAACTCCGACGAGCTCTAGCCACTGCTACAGCATGCCCCCGTCCTCGTCAGCGACTCGTTGAGCTCCCTCGCAAGCTTGCGATGTTGGTAAGACCAACCACAACCCCCAACCAACTCTTTAACCGCCGCAAACCTCGCCGTCAGAGCCGTCGCCGCCACTGCTCGCCATTTGCGCCGCTAGTTTGTGACAGAGTAGTTAGGTCTGCTAGATCTAGATCCAGCGGTCACGATTAGATCCAACAGCGAATCGATACGCTTAGATCTGGGCCATAGGCTTTAGATCTAGTGGTGTAAGTTAGTTTTCCAGCGAAGAGGTAAGTTGCGATCTGGTGCGTTGGATCTGATTAGATCCAATGGTGCGGAAGCACGATCCACCGCAAAGCGGTACTGGCCAATCAGGAGCCGCCACGTGTCAGGGATTTTCTTTTAAAATCCAGATTTGAATTAAATAGATGAATTAACTTTTAAAATTCATAACTTTTGTTCTGTTTATCCAAAAAATTCAAATAACAATGGATTCACAAAAATAAATAAAACACATATATGGGCTTGGTTTTGTATTTTGTTTCTGTTAAAATGGAATTTTATGCAGAGACATTTGTAGGCTTATTTTGTGTATAAAAATTATTTATAAAATGTTTTTAAAGCCAAATTAAGTTTATTTAGTCTCTAAATGTTTATTTTAGTGTTCGGTACTGTTTACTTGTCTTGTTTAGTTTAAGAAAAATCATCACATGGAATTTGCATGCATACATATATCTTTGCTTGATTGTTTGGAATATAAATTTGGTGCTATCATTTTATGTGTAGATTTTGGTGCTAGTGGTGATTGTGATTGTGAGGATTGTTGTTACTCCCCCAACTACCAAGGCAAGTGGTGCTTCATGTATTTGTCCCATTATTTTTGACTATGCACTAGTGATATTTTGTATAGGGCTTGCATGAGATTTTGCTAAGTATCTATATGCTATGCTATGGGAAATCCTAGTAGATGTAGTCTTGGTAGAATTTTCTCTAAGTTAAGGTACTTGTTATTCTATCATGCTTAGCCTAGCTAGTAGCAAACAAGGTTGGATTATATACATGCTATGGAATTTTTGTTAAGTCTTTGACTTATGTTTTACTTAATAAAACTACTAAGTGAATGAATCACCTGGGTGGAATGGTGAGAATGGGCTATGTTGAGTGGTTACACAAGTCCAGTATATTGGGGAAAACTTGTGTATCACAAGTCTAGTATACATGGGGAAAACTTGTGTATCACACTTGTGGAATGCCACCCAGGAACAAAGGGATTTGAGATGCCAAGTGTTTAGAAGCTTCTAGTGCAGCCACATGGTAATATGGGCTCTGCCTGGATCATATAGGTTGCAATAACTTAGCCAAATGGACAGAAGATGGTAGGGGGTGATAGCTTTGGAACGCGTCCATTTGGTCTAAGGGAAGGCTTCTGAAAGATCTTGTAAGATCCCTCCTTTGTAAAGGAAAAGGATCCCTATGATTGCAATGCTAGTCCCTGGATCAATGCTAGCATCCACAGTTTAAGATGAAGTACACAGATACAAAGGTCATTTATTACATCCATTCCAGAGATAAAACATAGTCTTTTACAACTCATGGCCACAGGCCTAATACAAGAGTTTTGGAATAAGTAAATAAACACAAGTCTTCATCTTCATGTGCCACAGGCAAGCATGTTGAGTGTAGACTCATGACTCCTAATCATGATCGGAGTAACCTGCAACATCACAAGTTACAGCCACAGTGGGTCAATACTTTGGAATAGTATTGGCAAGTGATACCTTAGTAGATTTTAAGTGGACTCTATTACTATATGCATTTTGGCTAAGTGTAGCTTGGCTTGCTTTGCTTCAAAATAGGTTTTTCCTATTAGTTGAAATCACTAAGTTTTTCTTTGTCAAAAACTTTCCCAAGAAACCACCAATAGACATTGGGGTCCTTTACCCTTGTTCTCCCACAAGTTTTACTTTAGATGTTGGAGTGATGAGATTCTTGTAGCTTCCATGTCTTGATGCTCAATTTGTCCATTGCCATGGACTTGGCTAAGTACTTAGATTTTCCATCTGCAGAGGTTGTGCACTTTCCCCACCAGACTTGGTTTCCCAAGACAGGACCTTTCAGAAGCCTTTCCTTAGTCAAATGGACGCGTTCCAACCTATCATCCCACTATCACCAACTTTCCAAATGACTAAGTTCTAGCAACCTATATGATCAAGGCAGAGCCCATATTGCCAAGTGGCTGCACTTATAAGCTTCTCAACACTTGGCCTCCAAATCCCTTTGTGCCTGGGTGGCATACCACAAGTGATATACACAAGCCATATCTATGGCCTTGTGTAACCACTCAACCAGAAACCACCATTCATGTCCCATTCCACCCAGGAAGTTCATTGACTTAGTTGTTTTATTAAGAAAAGCATAAGTCCAAAAGACTTAGAATTATTTTCATCATAGCATGTACATACTTTACCAACCCTTGTTTTCTACTAGCTAGGCTAAGCATGGCATAGTAACTTAACTTAGGAAATTCCCTAGTAATTCTAGAATTCTACAACTACATAGGATTTCCCAACATAGCATTTGGCAAAAGTAGCATGCAAGACTTAGCAAAAATAATTCTAATGCTTATTCAAAATAAAGGGGTGGAAATATCATAAAGTATCACTTGCCTTGGTAATGGGGAGAGTAGCACTCTTCACAATCACAATCACTAGCAAAATCTACACAAACATTTGTAGCATACAATTACACACAATTTATATACAAGCAAAAATATGAATGCATGCATGCAAGAAATCACTAACTGATGATTTTGAAAACTCTACCAAGCAAGTGCATGATACAGAAACATAACAAGTCACAAAGTTTACTAACTAAACTTATTTAGCACTAATAAAAATTACTAATATAAATCTATGCTCAAAATAGACCTAAATATGTTTCTGCATACAAAGTCATTTTAACAGACACTTTTTGTTAAACGCATTGCAGATTCAGAAAGGGCTTGACTCACTGATTCCAATGGTATAAAATTTGCAAAAATCTAACGTGGGAATCAAAAGTTATAGCCAATTGAAGTTTGGATCTAAATCTGATTTGAAATCTGTTTTTGAACTGAACTGGTGACACGCGTCGTGTTTTGGTTGGTCGGTACCGATTCGTTCGGATCGACAGACACAGACCGTAGGATCTAACTTAGATCTAGCGGCGCAGAGACATACGATACCTCTTTGATTATAATCTATCATAGCCCTACGATATTGATCCAACGGACGCAAACAACAAGCCACTAACTGGCGGCGCTTAACGGCTGTGCGTGGCGGCGACGGTCAGATGGTGGCGGCGCCGGCGATACAGGAAGCTAGAAGGGTAGGGGAGGTACTCACCGTGATCGCAAGGCTGTGGTGATGCTCAACGTATGGTCGGCTCGGCAAGGGGCGCTCAGGTTTGCGGTGGATTGCTCGCCGGAGTAGGGTCTGGCGACGGGTGGCTCTGTTCGAGGTCGAAGGCGACGCTGTCGATCACGAGGAGGCAAACGGAGGGTGTGGTCAGATGCAGGAGATCACGGAGAAGACGCGTGTGTGAAGGAGAAGGCTTGGGGCGGTCTGGACTTACTGGAGGAGCTCGACGGAGTTGAAGCCGAAGACGGTGGCGCTCAGTCGCTTGTGTTGCCGACGTTCTGGGTCACGCGCGGGCGAGCTAGTGGTACTGGGAGGTGCGCGAGGTCAAATGGAGCCTGCTCGTGTGAACCAGGAGCAGAGGGGTGGCCGAGGTTGGCCGGAATCGTGGTTGCGGTTCGTCGGAGACAGCGGGGTTGCGGTGAGCAATTCTTGCAGCCTGGGGGCGCTCTGGGCTTGGGGTTTTGGGGAGAATGGAGAGGGGGCAGAGGGGGTTTTAGTAGCCAGGATACGAGCGAGATTTACTCGTGCATTTATGCGAATTGAAGCTGCGAATCAAAACAGGAAACGCCCGGCGTCAATTGGGGAAGAACCAGTCGTGGGGGTGGAGACGACGATACTCGTGTGGGCCGCGGTTGTCAGCGAGAGGGGAGGAGAGGGAGTGGGTCCTTCCTGTCATCGAGCCAGTGGGTGCGGGGGCGGGTGAAATAAAACATTTCGCGGGGGTGGGAACTGCTGGGCTAGCTGGGCCGAGTTGGGCTGGGTCGGCCAGATTGGCTGGTTGTCTATTTTTTTCCTCTTTACTCCTTTTCTTTTTCTGATTGTTTTTCTAGAAATGGTTTTCAAACCCTATTTCAAATAATTTGGAATTCAAACCTTCTCTAGCTTTTTGTACAGTGTTCCTTGCACCCAAACAAGTGTCAAACTCCTCTGTTCACTCAGACTTACTTGGGTCATTTGACAATAATAAAATAAAACCAAGCCTTTTAGGTAGATATAAATAGGCATGAATTTGGTTTTATTTTATACTTTGCTTTGAAACTTTGCTCAAGCTTTTGGAAAGACTTAAGTTTGAACTCAAAACATTCTGAATGAATAAAAGCACCTTTCTCATTAGCAGGTAGCACAAAGGCTAGAGTTTTTATACATAAATTAATGAGCAACAATTGCTCCTGCTTTTGAAATGATTTTGAGATGAAACCCTAAATGATGATGGATGCATGGATGATATGCATGAGTTTTGAAACATGATTTTAGGGATGTTACAAATCTAACCCCCTTAAGGTGAATCTCGCCCTCGAGATTCGGATTGGCTAGCAAATAGGTGAGGGTGGTCTTTCCGAAGATCATCTTCTCTTTCCCATGCTGCTTCCTCTTCGGTATGATGGTTCCATTGCACTTTGCAAAACTTGATAGTCTTTGTTCTCGTGACTCTTTCTGCAGTCTCAAGAATCTTGATAGGCTTTTCTTCATAAGTGAGATCACTTTCTAGTTGAACTTCTTCCAAAGGTATGGTATCCTTCAAAGAAGATTCTTCCACTTCTGGGTGACATTTCTTAAGCTGACTCACATGAAATACATTATGGACTTCTGATAGAGATACCGGCAGTTCAATTTCATAAGCAACTTCTCCTTTGCGACTCAGAATCTTGAATGGCCCAACATATCTTGGTGCCAACTTTCCTTTGACTCCGAATCTTTTCACTCCACGGAGTGGTGATACTCTAAGATAGGCTCTATCACCAATTTCGTAGGTGACTTCTCTACGCTTAGGATCTGTGTAGCTTTTCTGCCGGGACTGTGCTATCTTCAACCTGTCCTTAACCAATTTGACTTTCTCTTCAGCTTCTTTGATAAGATCTGTCCCGAATAAACTTCTTTCTCCGACACCATTCCATAACAATGGGGTGGTACATTTTCTTCCATAGACAAACTCAAACGGTGCCATCTCAATGCTGGCTTGATAGCTGTTGTTATAAGAAAATTCTGCGTAAGGCAGACTTTCATCCCAACTTGCTGCATAATCTAGGGCACATGCCCTCAACATGTCTTCCAGAATTTGATTAGTCCTTTCTGTTTGTCCATCGGTTTGAGGATGAAAAGCAGTACTGAATTCCAACCTCGTTCCCAATGACTCATGTAGCTGTCTCCAAAAATGGGAAGTGAATTGGGTTCCCCTATCGGACACGATACTCTTAGGCACACTGTGAAGGCATACAATTCTACTCATGTAGATTTTGGCTAACTTGGCACTTGTATAGGTTGTCTTCACGGGTATGAAATGTGCCACTTTAGTTAAGCGATCCACGACTACCCATATGGAATCATATCCTGATCTGGTCTTTGGTAATCCGGTGATGAAATCCATACCAATTTTGTCCCATTTCCAATCAGGAATAGGTAGTGGTTGAAGCAAATCTGCTGGTTTCTGATGCTCCGCTTTTACTCTGCTACACACATCGCACAAAGCAATATGTTCGGCGATGTCTCTCTTGAGATTGTTCCACCAAAATCTTTCTTTCATGTCCATGTACATTTTGGTGTTACCCGGGTGAATAGAATACGGAGAGTTGTGCGCTTCTTGCAAAATCAGTTTTCGTAACTCCGGATCTTGTGGGACACAGATACGTTTCCCATGCCATAATGTACCTTGTTCGTCTTCATGGAAATTCTTAGCTTTCTCTAGACCAATATTTTTCTTAATCTCTTCAATTTCCTTATCGGACTTCTGAGCTTCTCGAATCTTGTCCAACAAAGTGGGTTGAACATCCAAAGACATGAGATGTCCTTCAGGCACAATCTCCAATCTGAGTTCTTTGAATTGATTACACAAATCATCAGGCAATTCTCCTTTGGTAAGGCCATTTACAAATACCTTACGACTTAGAGCATCCGCTACAACGTTTGCTTTACCGGGGTGGTATTGCAAACTTAAGTCATAATCTTTGAATAGCTCTAACCATCTTCTTTGTCTCATATTGATTTCCTTCTGGGTGAAGATATACTTCAAACTCTTGTGATCGGTGAACACTTCGCAACGCTTTCCCAAAAGGTAATGTCTCCATGTTTTGAGTGCATGGACGACAGAGGCTAACTCCAAATCATGAGTAGGATAGTTTACCTCATGAGTTTTGAGTTGTCTCGAGGCATAGGCCACAACTTTACCGTCTTGCATAAGTACGACACCCAAACCTTGATGAGACGCATCACAATATACTTGGAAATCCTTTTCCAAATCTGGCAGACATAGAACGGGTGCTGTCACAAGTCTCTTATTCAATTCTTGGAAGCTGACTTCACAACCTTCAGACCAAGCAAACTTCTTGTCTTTCTTTAACAATTCAGTCATGGGCTTAGCAACCTTTGAGAAATTTTCAATGAACCTTCTGTAGTAACCTGCTAAGCCGAGGAAACTACGAACTTCTTTCACATTCTTTGGAGATTCCCATTCTGTAACAGCTGAAACTTTAGCAGGATCAACTGCTACACCATCCTTCGTCATTACACGACCAAGAAAACCAACTTCTTCCAACCAGAACTCACACTTGCTGAATTTGGCATAAAGTTTATGCTCTCTTAACTTCTCGAGTATCAAACGCAAGTGTCCTTCATGCTCTTCTTTGCTCTTGGAGTAGACTAAGATGTCATCGATGAAAACGACAACGAACTTGTCAAGAAATTCCATGAACACCTTGTTCATCATATTCATGAAGTATGCTGGAGCATTGGTTAAGCCGAAAGGCATTACGGTATACTCATACAATCCATACCTTGTGGTGAATGCTATTTTTGGTATGTCTTGTTCTCGTATCTTGAGTTGAAAATAGCCTGACCGGAGATCAATCTTCGAGAACACACATGCTCCTTCTAGCTGATCAAACAAGTCATTGATTCTAGGCAAAGGATATTTGTTCTTGATAGTTACCTCGTTGAGTGAACGGTAATCTATGCATAACCTTTGGCTTCTATCTTTCTTCTCCACAAACAAAACTGGGGCTCCCCAAGATGAAGAACTTGGTTGAATGAATCCTTTCTGCAACTGTTCTCCTAGTTGCTTTTTGAGCTCCTTCAGTTCATCAACTGACATTTTGTATGGTCTCTTTGCCATTGGTCCAGCACCTGGTACCAAATCTATCAGAAATTCCACGTCTCTATCTGGTGGCATTCCTGGCAATTCTTCCGGAAACACATCCGGATACTCACATACAATTGGCACACTGTCCATGCTAACCCCCTTAAGAGAATTTAGCATACTCTTCTTTGCTCCAAAGCTGGTCTTGAATCTGATCCTTTTATTATCTGGAGTTGTGAGTGAGACAGTATGGCTGGCACAATCTATCACTCCTTTGTACTTAGTCATCCAGACCATTCCAAGAATGACATCCAACCCTTGGGAGTTTAATATTATCAAGTTAACGGGAAACTTATACTTCCCAAATTCTATGCCTAGGTCATGGCATCCTGAATTCACTATCATTTCTCCACCAGGAGAACTTACTTTTATAGGACACCCAATAGTTTCTACCGGTAGTTCATTTCTTTCAACAAATGCTCTTGGTATGAATGAATGAGATGCACCAGTATCAAAGAGTACAAATGCTGGAATGGAATTGAGTCTGAACTTACCAGCAACAGCGTCAGGTTCCTCATAGACCTCCTCCACATTAATGTGGTTCACCTGACCTTTCTGGAAAGGATTGGGCTTGACAGGTCCTTCAACTTTCTTTTGGGGGCACTCATTTGCATAGTGTCCCATCTTCTTGCATTTGAAGCATTCAACCTGACTGATGTCCCTTTTAGCAGGCTGACTTCCACTTCCACTACCATTTCCACTGTGGTGGCTCTTATGTCCACTCTTGTGGTTCTTGTACTTGTCATTGTCATGACTGCGGTGATGCTTGTTGTCATGACGGTTGTGGTTGTGGTGCTTGTTGAATTTCCCATGCTTATGGGATCCTGAGCTTCCACTGTCATCATAGTGAGATCGTTTGTGAGACGACCCCGAGCTGTGCTTGTCGGAGTGTTTCCTCTTCCTACTCTCGACTTGCTTCATTTTGTTCTCCAATATAGCAGCCTTGTCACACAGAGACTGATAAGTTGGCACATATGCCACAGACAACTGTAAGTTTAGCTCATCATTCAAGCCTTCCAGAAACTTTTCCTTTCTTTTCGCATCTGTGTAAACCTCATCCGGTGCATAGCGCGCTAGATTGTTGAACTCTTCTATATATTCAGCCACGCTACGGTGGCGCTGCTTCAGGTTGTGAAACTCCTTCTTTTTCAGGCTCATTATTCCTGATGAGATATGAGCAGTGCGAAAGCCATCTTCAAAGATAGCCCAAGTCACCTCATCTATAGGAGTGGTGATTTGGAAGTTGTCCCACCATGTGGCGGCTAGCCCTTCCAACAGATGCGCTGCGAACCTTACTTTTTCAGCATCCGTGCAGCCCACGGTCACTAAGTCCTTGTTCACGGAACGTAGCCAATCATTGGCCACCATGGGATCAGTCGTTCCCGAGAACTTAGCTAGCCTCAAACGCAGAAATCTGGTGAGCATATCAAAGCCCAGAGGGTTGTTGTTGTTATTGTTGTTGTTGTTGGGGTTGTTGTTGTTGTTATTCTGGTTTTGGATGAATGTTGTCATCATCTGCATAAGCTGTGTTTGCGCATTCATCATCTGTTGCATTTCTGGAGTGATGTTCCTGGGGTTGGGGTTTGCGCGACGGGGAGGCATCTGTGGTTTGTTCAAATAGAGATAAGAATGAGATACCCATAGATGTTTTATGCACATTACATCACAAGCAAACACAAAGCATGCAACACAAGAATAAAAGTTCAACAACCAGATAACAAGTTCATGAAGTAAAACACACAAGTGGCAAGCCATCCACATGTCGGATGGTCCAATAATAAGTTCACAAGTAACAAGTACGATAATGAAAGATAAACGAGTAGTCAAGTCTACTCATCAGCATCAATCTCCTCCTCGACAAAAGTAAGACCTGCGTTCTCCATCGCGGTCTTGTTCTCCTCAATAGTAGTGGTCAAGGAATCGATCTTGGCCTTGAGAGCCCTCTTCTGGGAGCGAAGCCTCTCGATCACCATCTGCTGCTGCTCTAGCTCAAAATCCTTGGACTTCAGTTCTTCAGTCATGTCCCGGATCTTCTTGTTCCTATCCTGGACGCGTTTCTCCTGACTCTTGAACTTACGGTCCTGGGTCTCGAACTTCGCCTCCATTTCCTTGACTATCTCATCCTGCTGTGCGAAAAGCTTGTCCTTCTCGCGAAGCTGCACCTGGAGCTCGTCATTGTTGAGCATGACGTTGGTCATGTCCGTGTCCACGTGCCTGATAAGAGACTCTAAGTCCTGGAGATAGAGACGTATCGGCTCTGCTACGTCCCTCGAGTCGTCCTCAAAGTCGATGGACTCTCCATCATCATCACGTCTTCCGAAGACGTGGAAGTGGGTGCCCCTAACCTGTCGGGAGTGACGGCCTAGCAGACGTCCTATGAGGTCCTGCATGACTACCTCCATGCCTCTCTCCCTGTCGTCGTGCATCAGCTTGAAGACGATGGCCTCCGTAGTAGGCTCTGTCTGGCGTCCGGGCTGGTTCACCTTGAAGCCCAGAGGTCCTTCCTCTCGAACTTGGTGAGTGGGTGCACCATGATGGTGGGAAGAGGGAGATCGAGCAAAGTGGTAAGCTCAACGATACGAGGACCAAAGCTGGTAACCTGGAACTCCTCAACAGTGCTGATGGTAATAGGCATCTATTTATAAGATAGAAAAGTTAGGACAACACAATTTAAGATAAAACAAGACAAACATTTCATACATATCCATGGAACACAAAATCACACAAGTCATGCATACATGATTCCATTACATCAATCAAGGTCCAAACTTATTTAAGGTATCATTTTTAGAAATAAGGTGATAGGTGGTGGTCCAACTAACGAAGTGCGTTCACAATCCTATCTCACTGGATCTGTTGGCTAACACAATGTTCCTAGAGGCAATCCACCTATCTTGTTCACATGATTCCATCACTAAGTCTATAATATCTCCCCTTAAGGTTTGGTTGGTGGCTTCCAATTCTTGGTTAAGTTCCTTCTCTTTCTCTAAGTCTTTTTGGAGGTTGAGCATTCTTCACTTGACTCTAGCACTTAGTTCTTTGATAGTCCTCCAAGCTGCTTCTCTTGCTGACTCAAAGAATGTGGTGTGCATCACAGTGTTGGTGTACATGCAGAATCCTCTTTCTTTGTGGTTGTCTTCCTTGTTTTTGTACAAGTGAAGTTGCACCCACCAATATTCCACTCCTTCATCCATCACTGGAAATCCTTTGTACACAGCTGCACCATGTGCTTCCATTGCCACCATGAGGTCCTTGAGAATTTTGGGAAACTCAGTTTCACACTCCAAGGTCATGGTCATGAGTGGTCCTTTCTTCACGGCTTCGTTGATGGAGTTCATCTACAAATAGAGATGAGAATGAGAAGATTAGAAAAGTTTTACGAGAAGATTAGACAAGTGTAGAAGTAGTTGAAAAAATTTCCCGGGTCATAATCCTACAGGCAACACAGTGCTCTGATACCATCTGTAAGATCCCTCCTTTGTAAAGGAAAAGGATCCCTGTGATTGCAATGCTAGTCCCTGGATCAATGCTAGCATCCACAGTTTAAGATGAAGTACACAGATACAAAGGTCATTTATTACATCCATTCCAGAGATAAAACATAGTCTTTTACAACTCACCACCAACTGTCCAAATGACTAAGTTCTAGCAACCTATATGATCAAGGCAGAGCCCATATTGCCAAGTGGCTGCACTTATAAGCTTCTCAACACTTGGCCTCCAAATCCCTTTGTGCCTGGGTGGCATACCACAAGTGATATACACAAGCCATATCCATGGCCTTGTGTAACCACTCAACCAAAAACCACCATTCAAGTCCCATTCCACCCAGGAAGTTCATTGACTTAGTTGTTTTATTAAGAAAAGCATAAGTCCAGAAGACTTAGAATTATTTTCATCATAGCATGTACATAATTTACCAACCCTTGTTTTCTACTAGCTAGGCTAAGCATGGCATAGTAAATTAACTTAGGAAATTCCCTAGTAATTCTATAATTCTACAACTACATAGGATTTCCCAACATAGCATTTGGCAAAAGTAGCATGCAAGACTTAGCAAAAATAATTCTAATGCTTATTCAAAATAAAGGGGTGGAAATATCATGAAGTATCACTTGCCTTGGTAATGGGTAGAGTAGCACTCTTCACAATCACAGTCACTAGCAAAATCTACACAAACATTTGTAGCATACAATTACACACAATTTATATACAAGAAAAAATATGAATGCATGCATGCAAGAAATCACTAAGTGATGATTTTGAAAACTCTACCAAGCAAGTGCATGATACAGAAACATAACAAGTCACAAAGTTTACTAACTAAACTTATTTAGCACTAATACAAATTACTAAACTAAATCTATGCTCAAAATAGACCTAAATATGTTTCTGCATACAAAGTCATTTTAACAGATACTTTTTGTTAAACACATTGCAGATTCAGAAAGGGCTTGACTCACTGATTCCAACGGTATAAAATTTGCAAAAATCTAACGTGGGAATCAAAAGTTATAGCCAATTGAAGTTTGGATCTAAATCTGATTTGAAATCGGTTTTTGAACTGAACTAGCGACACGCGTCGTGTTTTGGTTGGTCGGTACCGATTCGTTCGGATCGACAGACGCAGACCGTAGGATCTAACTTAGATCTAGCGGCGCAGATACATACGATACCTCTTCGATTATAATCTATCATAGCCCTACGATATTGATCCAACGGACGCAAACAACAAGCCACTAACTGGCGGCGCTTAACGGCTGCGCGCGGCGGCGACGGTCAGATGGTGGCGGCGCCGGCGATACAGGAAGCTAGAAGGGTAGGGGAGGTACTCACCGTGATCGCAAGGCTATGGTGATGCTCAACGTATGGTCGGCTCGGCAAGGGGCGCTCAGGTTTGCGGTGGATTGCTCGCTGGAGTAGGGTCTGGCGACGGGTGGCTCTGTTCGAGGTCGAAGGCGACGCTGTCGATCACGAGGAGGCAAACGGAGGGTGTGGTCAGATTCAGGAGATCACGGAGAAGACGCGTGTGTGAAGGAGAATGCTTGGGGCGGTCTGGACTTACCGGAGGAGCTCGACGGATTTGAAGCCGAAGACGGTGGCGCTCAGTCGCTTCCGTTGCCAACGTTCTGGGTCACGCGCGGGCGAGCTAGCGGTACTGGGAGGTGCGCGAGGTCAAATGGAGCCTGCTCGTGTGAACCAGGAGCAGAGGGGTGGCTGAGGTTGGCCGGAATCGTGGCTGCGGTTCGTCAGAGACAGCGGGGTTGCGGTGAGCAATTCTTGCAGCCTGGGGGCTCTCTGGGCTTGGGGTTTGGGGGAGAATGGAGAGGGGGCAGAGGGGGTTTTAGTAGCCAGGATACGAGCGAGATTTACTCTTGCATTTACGCGAATTGAAGCTGCGAATCAAAACAGGAAACGCCCGGCGTCAATTGGGGAAGAACCAGTCGCGGGGGTGGAGACGACGATACTCGTGTGGGCCGCGGTTGTCAGCGAGAGGGGAGGAGAGGGAGTGGGTCCTTCCTGTCATCGAGCCAGTGGGTGCGGGGGCGGGTGAAATAAAACGTTTCGCGGGGGTGGGAACTGCTGGGCTAGCTGGGCCGAGTTGGGCTGGGTCGGCCAGATTGGCTGGTTGTCTATTTTTTTCCTCTTTACTCCTTTTCTTTTTCTGATTGTTTTTCTAGAAATGGTTTTCAAACCCTATTTCAAATAATTTGGAATTCAAACCTTCTCTAGCTTTTTGTACAGTGTTCCTTGCACCCAAACAAGTGTCAAACTCCTCTGTTCACTCAGACTTACTTGGGTCATTTGACAATAATAAAATAAAACCAAGCCTTTTAGGTAGATATAAATAGGCATGAATTTGGTTTTATTTTATACTTTGCTTTGAAACTTTGCTCAAGCTTTTGGAAACACTTAAGTTTGAACTCAAAACATTCTGAATAAATAAAAGCACATTTCTCATTAGCAAGTAGCACAAAGGCTAGAGTTTTTATACATAAATTGATGAGCAACAATTGCTCATGTTTTTTAAATGATTTTGACATGAAACCCTAAATGATGATGGATGCATGGATGATATGCATGAGTCTTGAAACATGATTTTAGGGATGTTACAGATCTCGTCTCAATGCATGTCGAGTCTTGTGGGGAAAGTGCACCACCTCTCGAGAAGGAAATCTAAGTACTTAGCCGTGTCCCCAGCAATGGACAGTGTGAGCATCAAGACATGGAAGCTATCAAGAATCTCCTCATCCCAATTTCTAACTTAAAAGTTTATGTTTGAACAAGGGTAAAGGATCACCAATTATCATTGGTAGATGCATTGGGTGGTTTTGTCAAACAAAAACTTAGTGCTTTCAACTGATAGGCAAAACCTATTTTGAGCAAAGCAAGCCTAAGATACACTTAGCCAAATTCATATAGAAGATAGAAACTATGATTCTACTAAGGTATCACTTGCCAATACTATTCCAATGTATTGACCCACTATGGCTGTAACTTGTGATGTTGCAGGTTACTCTGATGAGGATTAGGGTTATGAGTCTACACTCAACATGTTTGCCTGTGGCACATGAAGATGAAGACTTTACTTCATTTTGTTAAGTTGAACTCTTGTACTTGAAGGGAATATGCCCTGAGAGGGAATAATAAAATGTTTATTATGTGTATTCCAAGTATATGATAGATGTTTATTTTGCATGCTATAATTGTATTAATACGGAAACGTTAATACATGTGTGTTTAATAAACAAACAGAAAGTTCCTAGTTATGCCTCTCTCAAAAATAGTTCGTTGATTAACAAGATGATCACGGTTTCCTGATCATAGACATTGGATGTTGTTAATAACGAGATCACAACATTAGTGTAATGGTGTGATGAACATTCATCCGAAGTATAGCATTACAATCAAAGTCATTGAGTTTATATTGCTATAAACAAACTACGAAGTAGTCCTAATCCTTAGACCATGAGATCATGCCAATCACTAACACCGGAAGAGTTTCTTGTTGACATCAAACGTCACTCCGTAACTGGGTGATTATAAAGATGGCTTCAAAGCTACTAAAGTGTTATGTTGAGAATCATGGATCAAGAGTGGAATTTGTTCATCCCGATGACGGATAGATATGCTCTGGGCCCTCTCGGTGATATCACATTGGTTAGCTTGCAAGAAAGTGATTTGATCACTAGAATGTTATATCACGGGAACGAGAAAAGAGTGCATGTCAGTAACGAGATCAAACTAGGTATGAAGATACCGATGATCGAATCTCGGACATGTAATATATCGTGAAACAAAGGGATTAAGATACAAGCGTAAAAGGTTCCGACGATCACAGGAAAAGTCATCGTTGAATGTGTGGGAGTCAGTATGGATCTCCAGGTCCCGCTACTGATTATTGATCGGAGAAGGGTCTCAATCATGTCCGCATTATTCGTGAACTGTAGGGTGACACACTTAAGGGACACTGGCATCCAGTTGGAGCAAATGTTTCATGCCGAAAGAATAAACAAGCGCATGAATTTATTTCACTAGATACCGAAACAGGCTTTCGGGTGAAATTGCATAAAGTGATTATGCATGTGAAATGGAATTCTAGCAAGGGGTTATTTGTGAATGTTTTTCATTAAAGTAATTGACAAAATTCTGAATAAAATAAAAGAGTTTTATTTAATGAGAGTTTGCATTAAATTTGGTGGAAATTTAATGGAAATTTGAGTGGACTTTTGAGTGGAGGGAATTTAAAGGAATTTTGTAAGTGGAGTGTCCACCCACATGAATAGGGGAGGGCAAGGGGGCAGCCCCCATGCGCCGGCCACCCCCTTGGGGTCCCCCCCTCCTCCTATAAAAGGAGCCCCCCTCCTCACTTGTCTCTCACCCCTCCTCGTGAAGGATCTCTCTCCCCCTCTAGAATTTATCCCCCATGGTCTCGGACTAGCGAGATACATGTTCCCGCTGGCTATTCGGCAAGAAAGGGTTGTGCTTTCGCTGCATCGCTGGAGCGAGGAGGCGGAGGTTGCCCGGTGTCTTGTACGTGTGTGCGAGCACGGATGCGCTACTGCTTTGCGGCGCTAGGACTTCCTCTCGATCTTGAGATCGGCAAGAGATCGTCTACATCAACCACGAGTTGAACTCATTAAGCTTTGTCGGTCTTCAAGGGTATATTCTCTACGGATATACATCCGCCCGTTGTTTGTATCTAGTAGATAGATCTTGGTACATAGTTCCTATCGTAGGAAAATTTTTGTTTTCTATGCTGCGAACCCTACAGTGGTATCAGAGCTGGATCTATGCGTAGATGCTTTACACGGGTAATACACATATGAGTATGTGGGCGATCATGATCATGTTGTTTCTCCTTTGTTGTAATTTTGGATATTGGTGGCATAGTGGGATGAAGCGGCCCGGACAAACTTTACATGTCCTTGCACATGAGACCTGTTCCACGCTTGACATGCAACTAGTTTGCATAAGTGGCTAGCGGGTGTTTGTCTCTCCTACTATAGTCAATATCTATTTTGCAACAAATTGTCAACAATTTGGTTATCTTCGTTGTGGTTCATGTTTGTAGGTAAGAACGGTTCTATCTCGAAAGCCCTAAGCCACGTAAAACTTGCAATGGATAAATTAGAGGCGTCTAGTTTAGATTGTTGTTGGGCTAGTGTTATGATATGGTAGTGTTGTAAGTAGAAGTATGAGATGATACTCTTACAACACACATAGCGTGTAATCTCCATAGACCTTGGACTTACACATATAGGTATGATAGTAATCATACCACGGTGCACATGATAGAGATCATATGCGGGAACCATATCATTTCACTAATAAACATGTGATGTTTGATAGCATCTTATATTGCTTATTTAGCGCTTTGTTAGCATAATAAGATGATCCCTCTTTTAAATATCAAGATAAGAATGTGTTCTTCCTTTAGTATGCACCGATTATGTTTTCGTCGCTCCAAGACATCACGTGATGATCGGGTGTTCTTGGATCCACGACCATATTTCGGGTGTAAAACAGTTACACACGCGAATACTAAGGTTCTAACTTGGCGAGCCTAGCATGTACAGACATGGCCTCGGAACACGGACCGAAAGGTTAAGAATGAGTCATATAGTTGATATGATGCCCATTTGATGCTCGCCTTTGAAGCTACAACGACTCACGTGATGATCGGACTTCGTGTAGTGGATTTGATTCATGTAATCACCAAAAAGGCGCGAGGGATGTCGTTTTTGAGTGGGAGTTCATTCGTAATATGGATTAGTTGAACTCAATATATCATACACTTAGTCTAAACTTTACAAATTCTGTTGTAGATGGCACCACCTACTTTTAATTTCAATGTGTTCATGGAGAAAGAGAAACTTGCAACGAACGGTAGCAACTTTACCGAATGGGCCATGAATTTGAGGATTCTCCTCTCTGCTGCACAAAATCAATATGTGCTAGAAGCGCCGTTAGGCCCCCCACCTTTAGATGATGCCCCTGACGAGGAGAAGAATGTCTATCAGACTCGTCAGGAGGACCACAACTTAGTTCATTGCGGCATATTGTATGGGCTAGAGCCGGAACTTCGAAAGCGTTTCAAAAATGGCAATGCTTTTGATACAATGGGTGAGTTGAAAATGATTTTCGACACACATGTTGCTGTAGAGAGCTACAACGCTTCAGAAAAGTTCTTTAGCTGCATGATGGAAGAGCACAACTCCGTTAGTGAGCATGTACTCAAGATGTCAGGTTACGCCGATAAGCTTGTGTCCTTGGGAATATCGATTCCCATTGACTTAGGCATCCATCGTGTTCTGCAGTCTCTGCCACCTAGCTATAAGAGCTTCGTGATGAACTATAATATGCAAGGCATGAAGAAGTCTCTCCCCGAGCTTCTGTCAATGCTTAAAACTGCAGAAGTGGAAATCAAAAAGGAATATCAAGTGTTGATGATCAATAGGAACACTGGTTTCAAGAAAGACAAGAAGGGAAAACGGAAGGGAAGTAAGGGCGGCAAGCCTGTTGCCGTGCCTGAAAAGAAACCCCGAGTTGGACCTAAGTCTGATACCGAGTGCTACTATTGTAAGGGGACTGGCCACTGGAAGCGCAACTGCCCCAAGTATTTGGCAGACAAGAAAGCCGGCAAGGCAAACAAAGGTATATATGATATACATGTTATTGATGTGTACTTGACTAGTGCTCGCAGTAGCACCTGGGTATTTGATACCGGTTCAGTTGCTAATATTTGTAACTCGAATCAGGGCCTGCGGAACAAGCGACCGCTAGCAAGGGGTGAGGTCAAGATGCGTGTCGGCAATGGATCAAGCATTGATGTGATCGCCGTCGGAACGCTGCCTCTCCACTTTCCGTCGGGATTAGTTATAAACTTGAATAATTGTTATCTGGTGCCTGCACTAAGCATGAACATTGTATCTGGATCGTGTTTGATGCGAAGTGGTTATTCATTTAAATCTGAGAACAATGGTTGTTCCATTTATATGAATGAAATATTTTATGGTCATGCACCGATGATGAATGGTTTATTTCTTTTGGATCTCGATAATAATGTTACACATATTCATAATGTTGATGCTAAAAGGATTAAACTAAATGATGATATATCCGCATATATGTGGCACTGCCGTCTAGGTCATATTGGTGTTAAACGCATGAAGAAGCTCCATTCGGATGGACTTTTGGAATCACTTGATTATGAATCATTTGATACATGTGAGCCATGCCTTATGGGCAAGATGACTAGAACGCCGTTTTCCGGTTCAATGGAACGGGCGATAGATTTATTAGAAATCATACATTCTGATGTATGCGGTCCAATGAGTGTGTCGGTGCGAGGTGGATATCGTTATTTTGTTACTTTCACGGATGATTTGAGTAGATACGGTTATATCTACTTGATGAAAAACAAGTCTGAAACCTTTGAAAAGTTCAAGGAATTTCAGAATAAAGTGGAAAATCATCGTAATAGAAAGATCAAATTTCTACGGTCCGACCGTGGAGGTGAGTATCTAAGTTACGAGTTTAGCACTCACATGAAAGAGTGTGGAATTGTTTCACAACTCACACCTGCCGGAACACCACAGCGAAATGGTGTGTCGGAACGTCGTAATCGTACTTTATTAGATATGGTTCGATCCATGATGTCTCTGACGGACTTGCCGCTGTCATTTTGGGGCTATGCACTAGAAACTACTGCATTCACTTTAAATCGGGCACCATCTAAATCCGTTGAAAAGACACCGTATGAATTGTGGTTTGGAAACAAACCTAATATAAGGTTCCCAACCTTTAATAAGGTAGAGATCCCTGTGTTTACAATGCTAGTCCCTGGGTTCACTTGAGATCTTTCCATCTATCTTGGTTGATTCTTCTTGTATGAGATCATGGTTTCCTTGGGAAAACTCTTGGTCACAAATACTTCAAAGGTGTTGATGGCTCTTTCTAAGTTGTGTTTCCTTAGTCTCCAAATCTTGAGTAAGATTTCTTGTCTCATTTGTCCTTAGTGATATCCAAGGTTGAAGTCCTTGGTGAATATGCTGAAGATGTTGAAGTCATTAGAGTTGAAGATGTTGAAGTCATTAGAGTTGAAGAAGTCCTTTGCACATGGTGAAGTCTTGGCCATGGGGTAGGTTTGTCCATAAAGTTGAAGTATAAGAGATGTAGAGTTGAAACCACGATAGTTGAGGAAAGAGTTTACAAGATTGTTTGTAATTAAGTTTTGGAACAAATACAACTCCTATCTTTCTAAGGGTTTTTGTCCAATCCTAGGTTTACAAATCCTACAGGCAACATAATGCTCTGATACCATCTATAAGGTTCCCAACCTTTAATAAGGTAGAGATCCCTGTGTTTACAATGCTAGTCCCTGGATCAATAGCTAGCATCCACTGTTAAGATGTAATATCAAGATACAAAGGTCATAATACAATTTTATAACCAGGAATAACATAATTTATTACATCTTACATAGCTCATTTGGCTATTACATTATATTGCAGTAGAATATATATAAACATGGGGTCCTTCATCTTCAAAGTGCCACAGGCAGACATGTTGGTTGTAGTCTTCTAATCCTAATCATCTAAACTTCACTAATGTCAATCAAACCTGCAACATAACAAGTTACAGCCACAAGGGTCAATACTTTTGAATTGTATTGGCAAGTGATACTATAGTAGTATAGTGGAGTCTAACAACTATATGCATTTGGCAAAGTGGAGTTGAGGCTTGCATTGCTCAAAATATATTTTTCCTTATCATTTGAAAACACTAAGTTTTGCTTGATAAAATAATCCTTCCCAAGGCATCTCCCAATCAAAGATTGAAGATCCTTTAACCCTTGTTCAACCACAAGTTTTTACTTAGAAATTTGGATGATGAGATTCTTGATAGCTTCCATGTCTTGATGCTCAAATTGTCCTTTACCAGGGACATGGCTAAGTACTTAGATTTTACACTCTGCAGAGGTGGTGCACTTTCCCCACAAGACTTGGTTTCACCAAGACAAGATCTTTCAGAAGCCTTTCCTTAGACCAAGTGGACGCGTTCCAACCTATCATCCCACTACCACCAACTGTCCAAATGGCTAAGTTCTAGCAACCTATGTGATCCAGGCAGAGCCCATAATGCCAAGTGGTTGCACTTGAATCTTCTCAACATTTGACATCTCAAATCTCTTTGTTCCTGGGTGGCAATCCACAAGTGTGATACACAAGGTAAACCATAGCCATGGGCCTTGTGTAACCACTCGACCAAAAACCACCAAGCAATTACCATTCCACCCAGGTGATTCATTAACTTAGTTGTTTTATTAAACAAAAACACAAGTCCTCAGACTTAGAAATTTTTCCATAGTATGAATGTATATTCCACCCTTGTTTTCTATTAGCTAAGCTAAGCTTGATAGTAGTAGGAATCTTAGCTTAGGAAAATTTCTACTAAGGTTTCATCTACTAGGTTTTCCCATAGCATGGTTTATACTTAGCAAAAATTCCATGCAAGTTTTACTTAGAAAAATCACTAATGCATAGTGAAAGTAATGGGACAAAAGTATGAAGCATCACTTGCCTTTTTGGTAGAGTATAAGTTCACTCCTTTTCCTTGCAACAATCACACTCTTCAAGTCACTAAAATTCAATCAAGCAAGGCACAATTTCAATCTACCAATCAAGCAAAACATCACATAAAATCATTGAACCAAGATAATGCATGCAAGCATGCTAAGGATTGTTTTATTTGGAAAATTGGTTCCTAATGGGACATAAACATTTGAAAACACCTAATGGTCATTTTATAAAGTGGCAAAGTCATTTGCAAAAGGTTTCACTTCATAAACCATTTTCAAAACAACGTATCATTTTATGTGGTGTAGAAATGTTTTTACTAAGGCATTAATCTATAGGATTCACAAAATATGTTTTCTAACCATAAAACTTTGTGTTTAGGGTCAGAGAGTTTAAAACAAAACATTTCCCAAAGGTTTTCTTCCAAAACCATTTTTAATAAATAAACTATATTTTTATTTGACTAGAAATGGTTTTAAATCAAAGAATCATTCTTTTGTTTCACCCAATACATTTTTGAAACCACAAAGTGTTTCCTATGGTCAGTAGGTTCAAATCACACCATTTGCCAAAGATTTTATCCCCAAAATCATTTTTGAACAATTTTTATAATCTAAACAAGCATACAAATGTTTCTGCAAAAACAAACATTTTTCCAGAAGCTTTTTACTAAACAAATGGAATGGTTGGCTAGGGCTTGTTCCACTGATTCCATTGATATAAAGTTTGCAAAATTTGGACGTGTGGAACTAAAGTTATGCAATTTAAAAAATTGGAAATCTAATAGATCAAATTCTGTTTAAATCAAATAGACTGGGACACGCGTCCTATTCTGATTCGTCGAAAACGTTTCGCGTGGATCAAGCGACGCAGGCCGTTGTATTAAGTCATATCGCACGGCGCGTAGATGCTACTTACCCTTTCGTCTAGCTTCTATCCAAGCCGCTGGATCCTAATCGCACGGCATCTAGCACACTTGCCAGAGACGGGCGGCACTGCGGTGGCAACTGGCGGCGGAGCGGTCAGACGGCGGCGGAGTCGATGCTACAGGAAGCGAGGGAGGAAAGGAATATGCTCACCGTGTTCGCAGAAGCCTGGGGAAGCTGAAGGTGTTCTCGAGGAGTCAAGGGGCGCACGGAGTTCACGGCTATTGCTCACCGGAGTTCTTGCTGGCGTCGGTTGCGCGTGGTCGTGGTCGAGGGAGAGGCTGCAGATCGTCCCGAAGCAAAATAAGTGCACGGTTAGATGAGGGTGAGTGCGGTGAGTGCAGGAGTGTCATCGGTAAGGAGAGGGGCGGACACATGCTTACGAGGAGGGTCGCCGGAGAGGAAGCAGACGGTGGCGACGGTGGTCATCGTCATTGTCGAGGCTCAGGGGTGCGCGCGAGCGAGATGGTGCTACGGGGAGGTGTGCCTGGGTCTGGGGAACTTGCCCGTGTGCTTGAGGAGGTAAGGGGCGATGCGGGGTCGCCGGAATTTGGTTGCGAGCTCGTCGGAGCAGGGCGGGGTCTAGGCGCTAATTGGAGTGGCCTGGGGGCGTATAGGTTCTGGCGACAGAGGGGAAATGGAGAGGGGGCGTGGGCGTTTAAGCGTGCGTGATCACTGCGAGTAATGGTGGCCGCGTTAAGGCGAATTTAAGCCACGGAATCATAGCCAGAAACGGCGACGAAGGGAGGGAGAAGAGGTCGTCGCGGAGACGATGAGCTGAGTTGGCAGGTGGGGCTCAGCAGTCAGCGAGAGAGAGGGGGGAAAGGTGGGGTCCTGCTGTCTGCGACTGCACGGGTCATTTCGCGAGTGAGGAAAATGTTTCGTGGAGGGGGAAATAGGTGGGCTTGCTGGGCCTAGTTGGGCTGGACGGCTGGGCTGGCTCCCTTTTGTATTTTTTTTGTTCTGAATGCTTTTCTTTTTCTAATTCAATTTCTGTTTTGAAATTCAAACAATCAATTCAAACAACCAAATCAAAACAACTTCCACCAAATTTTGTATTGATTTTTGGTCCTATTTAAGAACACAAACCCAAGTCCCAAATAAAATAATTTTATTCTTTTTAGGACCCATTAATAATTAAATAAATGGACCTTAGTTATTAAATCAAATGGGTTTTGATTTATTTAAAATCTCCATTTGAAATCTAAAATAGTACCAAAACTATTCAGTAGGTTTTATTTGAAAATAATAAACACTTGGAAAACTTATTTAAAATAATTTAATAAGTTTTTTATGTTTAATTAAAATGGGAAAAGCCTTTACTTAAATAAAATTGGATATTAAATCCTTATTATTTTATTTAAATAAACCTTTACTATTTTTATCAAAACAAAATATTTTATTTCAAAATCTTGGCCAAGTTTTAGTTTGGCTCTATAAAATAATCCTTATTTATAAATCTACATTTTCTTTTGAAAACCAAATCTTTTATTAAAAGATCCAAAAATAGTAATTTTAAATATTTTTTAGTTTATTGTTTATTTATCTTTTTAAATCCCTTTAGGATTTTATTTGATCCAAATAGGTTTTGAAAGTTTCCAATTGGATTCAAAAAGTTTCTTCTCACCCTGAAAATCAACAAAGTTTTATTTTATTCATTTATTTTTCACATTACAAGATTTGGAAAATCTTGGGATGTGACACCTAAGCTGTCATTTCTTAAAGTTTGGGGATGCGATGTTTATGTGAAGAAACTTCAACCGGATAAACTCGAACCCAAAGCGGAAAAATGCGTCTTCATTGGATACCCTAAGGAAACTATTGGGTATTCCTTCTATCACACATCCGAGGGCAAGGTTTTTGTTGAAAAGAATGGATCCTTTCTAGATAAAGAGTTTCTCGCGAAAGGTGTGAGTAGTCAGAAGGTAGAACTCGAAGAGGTCATTGAACCTTCTCTTCAAAGTATGGCGAGTGGCGCAGCGCCGGAAGTTGTTCCGGAGTTGGCTCCACCTGTTGAAGAGGGAACTAATGATAATGATCATGAAACTCCGAAAGAGAGTACTACCGAACCTCGCAGGTCAAGCAGGACGCGTGCAGCTCCCGAGCTGTATAGAAATCCTGTCATGAATTTCATGGTTGATGAAAATGATGACCCTGCGACGTATGAAGAAGCGATGATGAGCCCGGATTCCAACAAATGGTTAGAAGCCATGAAATCCGAGATGGAATCCATGTATGAAAATCAAGTTTGGAACTTGGTGGACTTACCTCACGACCGAAAGGCCGTGGAGAACAAATGGATTTTCAAAAGGAAAACTGATGCTGATGGTAATGTAATCGTCGATAAAGCTCGACTTGTCGCAAAGGGGTTTCGACAAATTCAAGGAGTTGACTACGATGAGACATTCTCTCCCGTAGCGATGCTAAAGTCAGTTAGGATTATGTTAGCAATTGCTGCATATTTCGATTATGAGATCTGGCAGATGGATGTCAAAACCGCGTATCTCAATGGTAATATTGAAGAAGAGTTGTATATGATACAACCAAAGGGTTTTGTCGATCCTAAGGATGCTAACAAGGTGTGCAAGCTTCAGCGATCCATCTATGGATTGAAGAAAGCATCACGAAGTTGGAATCTCCGCTTTGATGAGGTGATCAAAGAGTTTGGATTTGTCCAAACTTATGGAGAAGCTTGTATTTACAAGAAAGTGAGTGGGATCAATGTGGCATTTCTGATATTATATGTGCATGACATATTATTGATCGGAAATGATATAGATCTTTTAAACGGTGTTAAAAGTTATCTAAACAGCAAATTTTCAATGAAGGACCTAGGTGAAGCGTCATACATATTAGGCATAAAGATCTATAGAGATAGATCTAGGAGCCTAAAAGGGCTATCGCAAAGTACATACCTTGATAAGATTTTAAAGAAGTTTAAAATGGAAAATAGTAAGAAGGGGTTCTTACCTATGACACAAGGAACGACATTGAGTAAGACTCAAAGTCCGGCTTCGGCGGAAGAAAGAGAGATAATGGACAAGGTCCCCTATGCTTCAGCCATAGGCTCTATAATGTACGCCATGCTATAATGTGTCGAATTGTGGCGCCCCGCAAACCACTACTAGAAAATCGCGTTGTTTTTGTGCATTGCATCGTCATCATCATGCATGCTTTTGTCTAAAACTATTTCGAAAAGTCTTTATTTGTTTTCTAAATACCCCATCTTTTATTTCAAATCAAACCCTCGGTCCGCCTGGATCTTTTGTTTGCCTAAACTATTTTACCAAAAGAATATTTAAAACTAAACAAAATAAATAAAACGTTTTTGTCCGGGGAGACAGTCCGGTCGGTCAGGCCAGAGGCCCAACCTGACCAGACTACCTACCACCCGGCCCATCTAAAGAAACCCTAAACCCTTTTTCTACCTAAACCTAGTCTACCCGCCTTCCTCCACCAACCAGCCACATCACCTCCTCCACTCGCAGCGCGCCACGTCGCCGCGCTGACCTGCCTGGTCCCTCCACCCGCACTCCCGCGCGCCACCTGGCCTCCACCTGCCGCACCCCAGACCCACCTGGCGCGCCCCGCACTCACCCTGGTCCCATCCTTTGCCCCACCCCCGGGACCCACTCGCACGCTCCCCCACTCCCTCTATCCTCTCCCTCGCGATGCACTCCCCGCCCCCAACGCCATCGCCTCCCTCTGCCCCGCCGCCAGGGCTCCTCCTTTCCCCAACCAGCGCGCCGCCTCCCTCGTTCTCCTCCTCCCCTGCTTGAGCCTCTGTCCGCCGCCGCCACGCCACGTGAAGCCGGCCGATGCTGCTAGCCTCGCCCCCCGTCGTTGGCCTCCCTCAATCCCCACCTCCTGGCGCCCCCGCACGAACCACCCCGAAACCTTCCTCCTCAGCGCCAGCCTCACCGGTCCCAGGCGTCGCCGCTTGCGAGCTCCCGCGGCCGACTGTGCCGCCTCTGAACCATCCCCAACTCCCTACTCGTCCCCGTCACCGGCGTCCGAGGCCACCTCCTCCTCCAGGCCCCGATCCCGTCGCTGCCTGGCCAGGAGCTCGCGCCGCCGCCTGGCCCTCCACTCCTCCAGCGCCGCCCCTGCGTTCCCGCTCGCCGCCCTCCCCGCGAGACCCGCCGCCTCGCTCTCTCCAGGCCGAGCTCGCCTCGTCTGCGGCCGCGTCCGCCGCCGGCCGGACCTCGCGCACTCCCTCCCCGCCTCTTCTTCCTGCAGGAGCGCCGCCGCGGGCCTCTGCAGCCATCACCTCTGCCTCGCCCGGCTCGCCACCACGGTCTGGTCCCGTCCTGCGGCCTCTCCGTCGCCGCTGTGGGTTCCCCGGTTCGCCGGCCAAGCCCCGCGCGAGCGTCTCCGAGCCGCCGGTGTCCCCCTCGCCGCTCTGCGCCTCCTCGCGCCTGACGGCGCGCGACCCTGCCTCCGCGCCCTATCGCCTGCGAGCCGCGCCGCCCTGCGCGACCGGCCTCGTCGTCCTCGTCGGCTGTCGCCCTTGCTGCATCCGCATCCGCCAAGCCCGGCCACGCCTCCTCGTCCGAGCTCGCAAGCACGCACCGCCCCCCTTGTTTGGAAACCCCTTGTGACCACCTCGGGGCGTCCGGTCGTGAATGCTTTGTGTCTGCTGTCGTGCATATCTCCAGGACCTCAGCTGCCACTCGTGACAGTGAAACGCAAAACTTCTTCCTCTTGGTGACGTGTACCTGTAGCCGTGTAGCTACCAAGTTTGTAGCGCCACCAAGATCTTTGACGCCACCCGAAGCACAAGACCGCCTCGTCACAAGAGCCCCGATGCCCTTTTTGTCACCAAGATCTGCATCGTTACGTGTTTCGTCGACCAATGTGCGAGGTGGAACCCGAGGACGCCGGTACCCCAAGATCTACCACACGGACGCACCACGGACTCGGAGAAACCCTCGGACGCCAAGATCGCCCACATGGAACCGAAGGTGTCGAGACCCTGGAAACCGATCCTCCCGGAGTCGGAAGACCGAACCCTGGCGTGCCAAGTTCTTCGACCCGAAGGCCAAAGATGCGACAAGTACTTCTTTCCGGACGCCAAGGTCGTCGACACGGATACGCCAAGTACTTCCTCGAGGACACCAAGTTCTTCACCCCAAACGCCAAGACCGACCCGATACAAGGACACGACAAGATCTTCGCAACGACAAGATCTACACCGACCAGGACGAATCCGATGCGCCCCGACACCGAACCAAGTCCTTCTTTGCGGAACGCCAAGATCTGCTCTGTTATCCGAGAACGATCCCGCCGAGACCGAACCCCAGATCCGGACCCTGAGACCCGACCCCGAACCCCTCAGAGCCCAAGTTCGCCGAACCCCAAAGTGTGACCCTCTTTTCCGTGACCTATATTTTATAAATAATATTACTTGTTGCATATAAAAATTGCCATGCTTGCATACATATTGTCATGTGGTTTGGGGGCCTTATGCCGATTCATCTAAATTAAATATGGAGTCTATATGCGGGATATCTTTGTCTTATTCCGGACTTCATTTAAATTTGTGTAGCGAACCGGTGCTATCTTTTGCCATGTTAAGACAACATTTAAAATGCGGGGTATCTAAACAACTAGAACCATATATTTAATTGTCGGGACCCCCGGTTCCGCTTAATATGATCTAATTGCATCGCATCTTTGCCATGTCATACATCATACATGCATCATGCCCGATTTTCTACCGTAGTATTAAATAGTGCATCCGGTGTTTGTGCTAGTGTTTTGCTTCTTCACGGACTAGGCCGATGAGTTGATGCGAGTGTCGACCCGATCTTCGGATGAACCCTCGGCAATGTTTTCAGGCGAGCACCTTCCCCTTTCTACCTATCTTGCTTTTATAGTATTTATTCCCTCCTGTTGATCTATTGCTATCTGTGTCGCGTTGCTCTAGTTTTCGTACCCGCGACATCCCTTGCAGCCTTATATTGCCTTGGACACATCCTATTACCTGTTGTTTGGTGGATAGTTGGACTTGCGCGTCGTAGTCGCTTTATCAAGTGCTGTTGCGTGTCGTCCAGTACCACAGTTGTTGGAGTATTGCCGCATGTTTAATGTTGAAGATGATCATGGCTTTAATTATCGCTTAAGCAATTATTGTTTAATAACTAAAATTGAAGTAGGTAATGCAGAGGCACAGGTGGGCCATAGATGTTATTTGGTTGTTAACCGTCCACTTGTGTCCCGTAGGACCCCGAGTTCTTGACACCTGTTCCGAGATCGAGCGCGCTAACCACATGTGGGGTGTATGGGCACCCCAACGATTTAGTACCTGATTTCAAAGTACTGTACTGGGGGCCACAAGTAGTTTGGGGCTTTATTACTATTCTGTACTTATGCCATGCTTTACTGCTTAATTTAAATTGTGCGAGGTACTGCACTTGTACTGTTTAGGTAAGCGGAGTGTTTTCGCGGTATCGACAAGCCCAGTCTCATTTTCGGGTTCCCGGTCGTTTACAGCCACTGACGCAAACCCTGAGTCCGTCTCGGAGACCGGCCGACTTCGTTGCGGGTAGCTTAGTGGGGTGGCCCCCATGTACTTACTTTGGGTCTGGGAAACGTCATGACTTAGGCCCCGCCTACATACCGATGGGTGTATGTTAATTGATCTGGCAAAAAGGGTCGAAGTGCGTGTGGATACTTTGGTGCACCCCTGCAGGGTTAAATCTTTTCGAAAAGCCGTGGTCGCGGTTATGGACGACTTGGAGCACAGTTCTTGATCATAGAAAACTATAACTACAGTTTACTATTATAATTTGACTGGTATCCGATATGACTAGTAATCAGCTTCACTGCAACGGAATGGCTAAATAAAAGTACCAACAACTGCTGGGTTTGGGGATATCTCATGCTAATTGTATCCGACTAGTAAGTGTTGCAACTACAACGGAATGGTTAACTAAAATTGCCCACTGCTTATTATATCAGGATGATTATCTATACCTGACTAGTAATTGCCGCAACGATAACGGAATGAATAAAACTGCCAACTGTGTGAGTTCCTCGGTTGACTTCCTCGTTTGGTCTCGAGGGGGAAATACCAGGATGGGTATGTTTGGTGGTAGTATCAGGTTGGTTCCGAATAGGTCTTTCTTACCCCTCTCTAATAGCCGCTATCTGTATCGAGTCTCTATAGGTTGTTTAGTGCATGTCACGTTGCCGCTTCAGTCCACCATACCTATGTAGGCGAGGACCGCCGAATTCTAGCCTCAACGTGTACTGGCCTCAGTACTGACCGCTCTCTCTTTTTCCTTTGCCCTTTGTCGGCACCCCTTTTGTTTAAGCAGGTTTTGAGATCGACGTCGTTAGCAGGGTTACCCTTCTGGCTTGGCCTGGGCAGGGTTATGGACGCCATTGGTTATTCTTCAGGGCTCTTAGCTAAATTTGCATCTTGTCCATACTCGGACGCTATATCGTTTTAAAGGTGATTTGGATCTTTGTATTGTATATATGTATTCTTGACTCATGGAGTCGCTTTGTATATATATCTGTTTTGTGGGTCCCATCGAGGACTGTTGTGTAATGTTATTACTTCGTTTTCCACCCGCACGCAAGTGCCTGGTGGGCACCTTTGAATCGTTTCTATGCGGGTTTGGCGGGAAGCGCTGAAACTTGCATAGGGCCGATTCTGAGGGTGTTACAAAGTGGGAGACTAAAGGGAATATGCCCTGAGAGGCAATAATAAAATGTTTATTATGTGTATTCCAAGTATATGATAGATGTTTATTTTGCATGCTATAATTGTATTAATAAGGAAACGTTAATACATGTGTGTTTACTAAACAAACAGAAAGTTCCTAGTTATGCCTCTCTCATAAACTAGTTCGTTGATTAACAAAATGATCACGGTTTCCTGATCATAGACATTGGATGTTGTTAATAACGAGATAACAACATTAGTGTAATGGTGTGATGAACATTCATCCGAAGTATAGCATTACGATCAAAGTCATTGAGTTTATATTGCTATAAACAAACTACGAAGTAGTCCTAATCCTTAGACCATGAGATCATGCCAATCACTAACACCGGAAGAGTTTCTTGTTGACATCAAATGTCACTCTGTAACTGGGTGATTATAAAGATGGCTTCAAAGCTACTAAAGTGTTATGTTGAGAATCATGGATCAAGAGTGGAATTTTTTCATCCCGATGACGGATAGATATGCTCTGGGCCCTCTCGGTGATATCACATTGGTTAGCTTGCAAGCAAGTGAATTGATCACTAGAATGTTATATCACGGGAACGAGAAAAGAGTGCATGTCAGTAACGAGATCAAACTAGGTATGAAGATACCGATGATCGAATCTCGGACATGTAATATATCATGAAACAAAGGGATTAAGATACAAGCGTAAAAGGTTCCGACGATCACAGGAAAAGTCATCGTTGAATGTGTGGGAGTCAGTATGGATCTCCAGGTCCCGCTACTGATTATTGATCGGAGAAGGGTCTCAATCATGTCCGCATTATTCGTGAACCGTAGGGTGACACACTTAAGGGACACTGGCATCCAGTTGGAGCAAATGTTTCATGCCGAAAGAATAAACAAGCGCAGGAATTTATTTCACTAGATACCGAAACAGGCTTTCGGGTGAAATTGCATAAAGTGGTTATGCATGTGAAATGGAATTCTAGCAAGGGGTTATTTGTGAATGTTTGTCATTAAAGTAATTGACAAAATTCTGAATAAAATAAAAGAGTTTTATTTAATGAGAGTTTGCATTAAATTTGGTGGAAATTTAATGGGAATTTGAGTGGACTTTTGAGTGGAGGGAATTTAAAGGAATTTTGTGAGTGGGGTGTCCACCCACATGAAGAGGGGAGGCCAAGGGGGCAGCCCCCATGCACCGGCCACCCCCTTGGGGTTCCCCCCCCCCCCCTCCTCCTATAAAAGGAGCCCCCCTCCTCACTTGTCTCTCACACCTCCTCGTGAAGGATCTCTCTCCCCCTCTAGAATTTATCCCCCATGGTCTCGGACTAGCGAGATACATGTTCTCGGTGGCTATTCGGCAAGAAAGGGTTGTGCTTCCGCTGCATCGCTGGAGCGAGGAGGTGGAGGTTGCCCGGTGTCTTGTACGTGTGTGCGAGCACGGATGCGCTGCTGCTTTGCGGCGCTAGGACTTCCTCTCGATCTTGAGATCGGCAAGAGATCGTCTACATCAACCACGAGTTGAACTCGTTAAGCTTTGTCGGTCTTCAAGGGTATGTTCTCTACGGATATACGTCCACCCGTTGTTTGTATCTAGTAGATATATCTTGGTACATAGTTCCCATCATAGGAAATTTTTTGTTTTCTATGCTGCGAACCCTACAGTACTAGCCTATGGCTATGGAGTTGTAAAAGACTATGTTATATCTGGAATGACGATGTAATAATGATCTTTGTATCTGTGTACTTCATCTTAAACTATGGATGCTAGCAATTGATCCAGGGACTAGCATTGCAATCACAGGGACCTTTACCTTTATAAAGGTGGGGTCTTACATAGAGTGGGAACAAGTTAGGCCAAATGACTGCTCACAATAGTGTTTGATGTTTGTTTGTTTGGTGTTTGCAAGGTGTTTGATGAAATGGCTGAAAGAGATTTAAATTTGAATTTTTGGTTCAAACTTGGTGAGTGTATTATTTATATACTAGGTAGTATCTGGTTAGTTGAAAAGGTCAAGGGGTACTGGTTTGGTTGGTTTTTGAAAATGGGTGATCTTCCCATATGTTAAAGATTCAATTTTGAATTGTTATTTGAATCAAGTTGCCAAATGTTTCTGTAAGTTTGAAAGGTGGTCTTGGGTTCTCTTTTACTTGGTATAGCAAGGGGTGAAAAGAAAGGGAAATGTTTCTGTTTGAAATCTTGGACTAGAAACACTCAAAGTGTCCTAGTGAGCAAGATTGGCAAAAATGACCATTTGCTTTATTTGGTTTGTTTTTTATTTTCTCTTGATTTGTTTTTGCTTGGAAATGTTTTAGATGATGTTGTTTTCATCTTTAAACCATTCCTTGCTATTTAAATCAATCACACAAGTCCATTCATGTATTCATACAATCATCACTTACACACATTCCTTCATATGATGTTAATTAACAAAAGTTTTTGTTAACCCTAATTTTGATGATTGGAATTTGATAATCATTGATCAATATTTTTGGGATGTTACAAACCTTCCCTCCTTAAACAAAATCTCATCCTGAGATTTGAGAAAGAAGAAAGAAGAAAACTAGGATTTAAAAATACCGAGAAACTCCGTCTTGATGTAGTCTTCTCGTTCCCAGGTAGCTTCTTCTTCAGTGTGGTTGCTCCACTGGATCTTGAGAAACTTGATGCTTCGGGTCCTGGTGGTCCTGAAATCTTCTTCCAAAATACGGATGGGTACTTCGGGATACGTCAGGTCATCGTTGATCTCTATGGTGCGGTGATCAATGTTCTTGAAAACTTCAGTCTTCTCCGGGACTTCTAGGCATTTGCAAAGTAACGATATATGGAACACATTATGCACTACTGACATCTCCTCTGGCAGTTCCAGTTGATACGATACTTCTCCTCGACGATTCAAAATCTTGAAAGGTCCGATATATATGGGGGCTAACTTTCCTTTGAGTTGGAAACGCTGCATTCCCTTCAAAGGCGACACTTTGAGATACACAAAATCTCCGATATTGAAAGAGAGGTCTCGATGTCTCTTGTCGGCATAACTCTTCTGTCTTGGCTGGGCGGTCTTGAGGTGCTCACGGATCTTGTGAACTTTATCTTCTGCTTCTCGTAGGATGGCGGGTCCGAAAATCTGACTCTCTCCTACTTCCGACCAATTCAAAGGGGTACGACACTTCCTTCCATACATGAATTCAAATGGGGCCATTTGCAGACTGGCTTGATAACTGTTGTTGTATGAAAATTCTATGAAAGGCAGTCAGTCTTACCATTTAGATCCATACTCTAGCACACATGCTCTCAACAAATCTTCGAGTATTTGATTTACTCGCTCTGTTTGTCCATCTGTCTGAGGGTGATAAGCTGTGCTGAAATCTAGTCGGGTTCCTAATCCTTCTTGGACTTTCTTCCAAAATCTCGAGGTAAACTGAGTTCCTTGATCCGACACGATGTTCTTGGGGACTCCGTGCAAACTGGCAATTCTAGCGATGTACAACTCCGCTAGCTTCGAGCTCTGGTAAGTGGTATTGACTGGTAAGAAATGGGCGACTTTGGACAGTCTATCAACTATGACCCAAATAGAGTCATTTCCCCTACTAGAAGTAGGCAAACCGGTGATAAAGTCCATTCCAACTGAATTGCATTTCCATTCTGGAATGTGGAGTGGTTGCAACAGTCCTGCGGGTCTCTGATGTCCCTCCTTAACTCTCTGGCAAATGTCACACTTGGCTATGTAGCTTCCAATTTCTCTCTTCATCTTATGCCACCAAAATTGTTCATTTAGATCCTGATACATCTTCGTTCCTCTGAGGTGGATAGAATAAAGAGTATCATGGGCCTCTTTCAAAATAGCTTGCTTCAACTCTGAGTCCGCTGGTACACAGATACGTCCTTTGTACCACAACACTCCTTCTTCATCCTCTGTGAATCTGGGTACCTTGCATGTACCGATGTGACATTTGATTCCGTCGATACTAGCATTTCTTTTCTGCGCCTCCTTGATCTGACTGATCAAAGTGGGTTGAAGTTCTATGCTAGCTAGAAATCCTTCACTTACTAATTCCATTCTGAAATCTTCCATCTCATTGTGCAAGGTTGCTCCTTCATAATCATGGCGTTCACGCGGCACGGAAATCTACTAAGGGCATCTGCTACCACTTTGGCTTTACCGGGGTGATAGTGAATGTCCAGATCATAGTCGTTGATTATCTATATCCATCTTCTCTGCCTCATATTCAGCTCCTCCTGAGTGAATATATACTCCAGGCTCTTGTCATCCGAATAAATCTCACAACGGTTTCCCATCAGGTAATGCCTCCATGTCTTCAGGGCTAGAACTACGGCTGCTAGTTCAAGGTCATGGGTTGGATAATTTTGTTCATGCTGCTTCAGTTGTTGGGATAGATAGGATATAACTTTGCCTTCTTGCATCAACACACATCCGAGACCAATCTTGGATGCGTCACAATACACATCAAACGGCTTCGTGATATCCGGCATAATCAAGATTGGGGCTGAAATCAATCTCCTCTTGGGTTCTTGAAAACTCGCTTCACATTTGTTCGTCCATTGAAACTTCTTATCCTTCTTTAACAATTGGGTCATGGGTCTGGCGATACTCGAGAATCCTTCTACGAACTTGCGGTAATATCCCCCCAATCTGAGAAATGCACGAACTTGGGTTTGAGTGGTTGGGGCTTGCCAATCTTCCACATCTTTCACCTTTGTAGGGTCAATGGAAATTCCTCTGGCTGATACAATATGTCCGAGAAATCCTACCTACTGCAACCAGAATTCAAATTTGCTAAACTTGGCATACAACTAATGCTGCCTAAGGGTTCCAAGGATGGTCCTTAGGTGTAGCTCATGTTCTTCTTCTGATTTGGAATAGATCAGAATGTCATCGATGAAAACAACGACAAACTTATCCAGGAAGTCCATGAAAATCTTATTCATGAGGTTCATGAAATAAGCGGGGGCATTGGTTAATCCAAAAGACATGATAGTATACTCGTATAATCTATATCTGGTGGTAAAGGCAGTCTTTGGAATATCCTCTGCGCGAAGCTTGATTTGATGATCACCAGTTCTAAGATCAATCTTAGAAAATACTTTGGCACCAGTCAACTGGTCAAATAGGTCTTCGATCTTTGGTAGTGGGTACTTGTTCTTGATGGTGACATCATTCAACTTCCGATAATACGTACACAAACGGTTACCTCCATCTTTCTTATCCACAAATAAAACAGGTGATCTCCATGGCGACACACTTGGTTGGATCAATCCTATCTCCAACATAGCATCCATTTGCTTCTTCAGCTCCTCTAATTTAGATGGGTTCATACTATATGGTCTCTGGGCTATGGGTCCGGTTCCAGGGATTAGTTCAATGATAAACTCGAAATCCCGATCTGGGGGCATACCAGGCAAAACATCTGGAAATACATCGGGGTATTCACAGACTACTCTGACTTGGTCAATGGTTGGTTGGGCTAGACTCTTGTTGCACTTGAATTGACGGGGCAAGGTTTCAGATACGTGTTCTACTGATATTCCGGCTGTACTGGTCATGGTTATGGATTTCTTGGCACAGTCGATTAATCCTTTATGTTTCGACATCCAATCCATTCCTAGTACTACTTCCAAACCTTTAGTTCCAAGTACTATTAGATTAGCATAAAAATCTATGCCATGGATTCGGATAGGTACGGCCTTGCAAATTTGTCTAGCTTTGGTGGTTGAACCAGGTATTTGAACTATCATAACATGCTTCAATTTTGTTGGTTGAATTTTACTAGTGCATGTAAATTCTTTGGTAACAAACGAGTGCGATGCTCCAGAATCAAACAACACTCTTACAAGTACTAAGTTAACAGAAAACATACCCAACACGACATCTGGCACTTCTTGGGCTTATTCAGCATGCATGAGAAAGAGGCGGCCGTTGCGGTTGAGTGAATTCCCTGGGGCAAACCTTCTTCTAGGATGAACACGACGCTGCTGCTGAGATGGGGCATTTGCATTGGGGTCTGCGGCAATCTTCTTGGGGCACTCATTGGAATAGTGACCCTTGGTTCCACATTCATAACAAGTCACTTGAGACTTGTCCTTTGCTGCAACAAGCACAACATTGCTTCTAGTCCTTGGGGCAGTGTTGGTGTTGGTGGCGACATTGTTGTTGTTGAACTTAGGCGGTGAATGGTTGAAATTGTTGGAGTTGTCGGGGTTGTTTTTGTGATTTCCTCCTCCATGGTTGGGATAGGTCGGACGATTCATCGGGGGTCTGTTGGTTCTTGGGGGCAAATCTTGGAGATGGGTTGGGGTGATACTTTGGGGTATGGTGGGTTCCTGGTTGATGCATCATGCGACGCTTGCGGTTCTCATTAGCTTGGTTGATCTTGCCTTCCATCTGAATGGCAGAATCCACTAAGGCTTCAATATCAGCAAATGGGATATTGACTAACACTGTTTGCATCTCATCATGCAGACTGTTCAGGAATCTCTCCTTCTTCTTCGCTTCAGTATCTATCTCGTCAGGTGCATACCTAGCTAATGACAAAAATTTGTCACGGTACTCAACTACTGTCATCCTCCCTTGCTTTAGTTCTCTGAATTCATCTCTCATCCTCTTGATCAAACCCGGTGGCACATGGGTTCTGCTAAACTTGACTTTGAATTCCTCCCAAGTCATCATCTAACCTCTATTCATGGCACGAACGTTGTTCCACCATGCTCTTGCATCTCCGGCCAGATAGTGGGTGGCAAACAGTACCTTCTCATTGGCTTCCACTCCTCCAACCTCTAAGTTGTTCTCCATGGTATGCAGCCAATCATCGGCATCTAGGGTCTCTATAGACTTGGTGAAAATGGGTGGATTGGTGTTCTAGAAGTTTTTGAGCTTGGATCCATGGTTGTCCTGATTTCCACGGCCTTGATTGTTGTTGGCCATCTGATCTATCTGTTGGAGGGTGGCTAAGTTGGCTTGACGTTCGGCTCTTTTAGCTTCGCGGTCAGAAACCAACATTTGCAAGATTTGCAACATCGGGTCCGGGGATGAAGTGCTTCCTCCGCGAGGCATCTGAAGGTTGAGATAGATCATGAGAAAAGAGGGAAATTTCTAAGGTTTAGGGTTTTGTAAAGTTTTTGAAGTTTGACTTAGATTTTTCTAGCAACTTGCTTTTCATTCATTCATGGGACACGATACAAACACACACCACAACAAGGAAAACAAATGGTTTTAAGAACCATTCTAGGAAACTACGATACAGTGGGACCAGATACAACTCACTAACGCTAGTGCTCAAGTGCTACTACTCCTCAGAATCGGTGTCCTCATCCTCCTCCTCATCATCAATGAAGGCGAAGTCATCCTCGTCGGTGAAGAAGTCCATGGCTTGATCATCCAGAAAGTCATCATCATCATTAAGATAAGAGTAGGTGTCTCCAAGAAGGTCCTCTCCTAGGTTCTCCATATCCTCAAGCTGCATATCCCTCTCGTGGACAATATCCTCCAGCTCTGTGATCTTGTGGCGGAGACGGGCAATGATGCGCTCCTTCTTGTCGAGCTGACGGCGACGAGACTGGCAATAGTCTGATCCTTCTGGGTGGTGATGGCACACTTGTGGTTGGCGTAGGAGCGGGCATTGTCTAACTCCTTCTGACGGTCATACATCATGAAGCTGAGGTGGTCCAATTGAGTCTTCAAATCATGGTGATATGGGGCCTCCAGTGGTTGTCCCATAACATCACGCCTTGGATAGAACTCAAAGCGGATACCCTTGATCTGATTGATACTCTGCCCACACAGACAGGAGAGAGCTTCCTGCATTGCCCTAGCAAGTCCATCTAGCCAGTTGTTCTCTCGGATGGTGAACTGAATTCCCTCAGAGGTGGGGGCCTCAATCCTTCCCCGGATACTGGCAACAACCAGCTATTGCAATTCCTCTCCTTCCTGATCGTTGAGCTGAGCTCCGAAGAACTCGGGGTGCGGACGCTCCAGCATTTCCGACAGTTGGTCCAAGTCACGCTCAAAGATGAGATATCCTCCATTCCCCAACTGATAGAACTTGCTATACTTCACGTCCATCTATAAGAATATATGATGCGTAGATTAGTAGAGTGATCAAGTGTGTCAAATTTTAAGTAAGTTTGCAAGAATTTTTTGAGGAACATGAATTTTCATGAAAGAGTCTAAGTGGTAAGAATGAGAATAAGTTTTCATAAATACTCACTTCCTTGGTTTTGAAACTAAGTTTTTGATTGAAACGTCCATTCTAAACTAGGGTCTCCTATGGTCAGGATGGCTCTGATACCAACTTGTCAACACCCGGATTTTTAATCCCAGATGCCTATTATGCCATACATCGCAATCCCAGGATTACCATTTTTGCGAGACATAACAGATTGGATATCATAGTACATCATCCATTACAAACCATACATAAGGTCTTACAACAAATAAAGGATCTCATGATCCAGTCTTAATACAAATCAAGCAACGAAAAAACATAATAATAACGATAGCATAGGTGAGACTCCATCTTCATGGTCACAGGCAATGCTGACGATGGGAGATGATCCTAGTTGTCGTAACCTTCCTGCTGTCCGTCCTCCTGATAGTCCTCTTCATAGTCTGTCCACGGGAATAGCTAGGGACAAAGCCATGACTACTCTTTAAGTACTCGCAAACTAATACTAGCAAGTGAAGTGGTTTTGAGTAGGAGATACTAAGCTCTAGGGTTGTTTTGCAAAAAGCCAGATTTATCTCTATTGAGTTCAGAAGCAAAGAAAGCTAGTTTAAAGTTTTATAACACCTAGGTGGGAACTTGAATTTCATGTCACATCCCTGTTGTGGTCAAGTCAAAGTCATGATTCATTTCACAAGTCATTTTGAAAACATCTGACGACGGAACAGTATGGCCACTCCAACTTTCCATAACCGTGGACGCGGCTATTCGAATAGTTTGACACTCTGCGGAGGTGGTACACTTTCACCACAATATTCGATACATCCATCAGAACAATCCTGAATTCACCATAATCAGTATGCGGATAATCAATCCTAACCTTTCAATTACACGCCCTAGTATAGGCACCTCTCCTGTGAGTTTGGACTCCCAACCATGACCATTTGTCATCTTGGGAACTGCATAGGTGGTCAATCTTCACAAGGTAGCCTCAGCTCAAACCTTGGCCACAAGAGAACCCATACTAAGGTATATAAACTTCCAGTCAAGCCCTACCCAAATTTCGGGTATTGTGGTTGTACGGTAAAATTGGAATGGTATCGCATCTAGACAACCATCAGTTTTAAAAAGGGCTAAGGCTCATGCCTTAACATTTTCATCATCAAAATCATCTGGTGTTCAAGAACACATGTCAAAATATTTTAGTAAAATGACTCATCATTCTAAGTTTTTCATAACCATTTTCACCAAGTATTCCCATCTAAAGTTGATCAAGTTTTATGCTTAGCACTAGCATCTACAAGTGGGCGTAAACACTAATGAGGGGTGGTAAACCAATGGGGATGATCTAAGTTCAATCTCATGCCTTAGGATGACATCAAGATTATCTAACTTAGGTCAAGTTTTATGCTCTTTATGCTACCTTTAAATATCTTTCTAAAATCTACAAATCACTAAGTAAACTCTAATAGAAAGCTTTGATAAAGAAATAAAATAACTAAGCTTGCAAATAAAACCAAGATTGGGTATCAAGTGGTGTAAGCTGGCAAGTAAAACTTGCATGGTTTAGCTTGCTAAGATAGTAGTATAAGCTTGCTCAGTTGCAAGTGTTAGCTTGCCTTGTGTAGAGTAGAAAGTTCTCCTCGGCTTCTTCCTCGTAGTATTCTCCTTCCTCCTCGTATCCTTGGTCGGTACTAGCGTCTATAAATGAATACGAGGTACACAATCACCAAACAATACTTAACTACTTTTATTTATCACACCAAGGTTTTCACTAGATGATCTAGAATCATCACAAACATTACAATCCTCAAATCACTTGTCTTATTTATTTTATTTTGGGAAAAGTAATTTCTACTCATTAAAAAACTACTTAAGATTTAATATTCTCCAACTAAAACAAGGGATCATGTTGACACATGTCATCACCACATATTTCAGTACTTGGGAATGTGATTTAAAGTGGTGTCACAATGTAATAAGGTTTAACCTTTTTATTTTAATTAAATAAAGTGACTAGGAATGCCTATGGGGCATTCTTTTATAGCTTGACCAATATGCAAGTAAACCTAGATATTTTTATATATTCAGAAGGGTATAGTTAAATGTGATTTTTGAGAATTGGAATCAACTCAAAAGCTTTTGTGGTTGAATTTTGAAAAATGTTTGAATGCAGAAAATCTTCTGCCTTGTTATTTTTACTATAGTTGATCTACAATTACAAATGAATTGAATCAAACGGTCTTGGATTAAGAATCCCAGTACCTTTCGAACAAAATTGGTTTCATGCAATTTGGCTTAGTGAATCGACCTGGGTTGATTTTTGAATCTAGGTAGAGAACTAGGTTTGAAAATAAATTGGAAAATATAAATTCAAACTAACTAGGTTGCGGGGGATGTTAACTAGGCCGGCCCACGGCGCACAGCGCGCGGGTGAGTTAAGTGAATGATCCCACCAGTCAGCAGGACAGGAGGTGCGAAACGGTACGGGGTGATCTAGACCGCACGATCAAACTCTAATCGAACGGCTGGGACCTATCGTCTCCGTCGGGCAACGCCGGCGAGACAAAACCCTAGCGCTGCCAGTGGGTGTCTACGGGGGCTCACCGGGGCTCATGCGAGGGTCAACAACGGGGGCGAACGACGAAGTCGACAATGGTGAACCTCCTGGTACCGGTGGCTTCTCCTGGGGCAGCTCTAATCGCTGGCTCCTTTCTTCCTCCTCTGTGGCAGACTTCAGCCAAATTCCGGCGATGTGTTGCTTGCCTTGCTCCGAGAATTAGTGGGGGTGGTTCTGAGAGATAGGGGAGTTTGTTGGTGTGAATAAATCGAGCGGGGTGGCCTCTATTTATAGTGCCAAGAGGGGACCGAAGGGCGCGGGTAGAGCTCGTCGTGGTCGTCGGCACAGCGAGCTACTGGCATGGGCGATGATAGGGGCGGTGTTGTGCTCCCTAGCGAAGCTAAATGGCATGGTATCGAGGCGTGGGGCGGTGTGAGATGGTCGGAACGCTGCGGTGTTCTGGGCGGGTCCGATGGGCATTTTAATGGCGCAATGTGGGGATATGCTATATGGGTATCCTCATAGCATGTCTCTTATCCGGATAACCCGGGTGGCCCACAGTTGGTAGCATGACCCATGGCCTGCTGGGCGGCCCAGTTAGATGGATCCAGAAGGGAGGCCCATGCCGGATAAAGTAAGGCTACGGAGGATTCACCGACGTACCCGGAGCCTTCGAGTGCAAGACATGCTAGACTAGTTGTAAGCAGTGTAGAACTCTGTAACCTGTCCGGCTAGGACTTTTCCCTATAACCCTAGGACCTGGCGACTATATAAGTTGGGCCTATGGGAGCCTTTAGGGCACAACCTAGTATCTATTAACATACACCTCGCACATCGAAGCAATCCCTATAACTCGGTGTATGCCCTTATAGTGATTTATAGCAGGAGTAGGATTCCGCCACCGTTGTGGGATCTGAACCTGGGTAAGCTGTGTAACCTCGTACCCGTCAACCGTCCGCCTTCCCCCATGTATCTAAACACACACTGTGAGGACCCCTCCATAGCGTACTCGTCGGCAATACCACGACAGTTGGCGCCCACCGTGGGGCAAGAGGCGCTTCAGGCTCTTCAGCAGGCGAGGACCAAGATCTTCACGGGAATCGGCAAAACTGTAGCCATCGGTCGCGTTCTCTTCTATGGCAACATTCCGATCGTCCCTCCCAACAAGTTCTGGATCCCGGTGAAGACGAACCCTACGCGATGCTCGATCGTCCCCATCGGAGATATCCACCTCTTCATCGGCGAAACCGACTCGGGCACTAGTTCCCTAGGAGTCGGAGGAGCATCAAAGACCCGCACGGACCACCTACGGGCAGGATACGTTCATGGTCGGATCTCTCCTCGGAGTTTGCCGTCAAAGATCGGAAAAATTCAAGGCCCACCCAAACCGCCCCTGTGCAGGATATAACGGTGGAAGATCGCTACAAGTCCGTCGGCTTCGTCCGTGCATCTGGACAGTAGAGATCCAAGTTCATCGGAGTGGTGACCATCTTTGATCTAGCGCGTTGCGTTCAGAGAGAGGGCAAAAACCCTCGCGATTACCTTGCCAGGTGGCTTCGTATACGGGCCGATCTGGCGCATTACCCCAATGATGATGCCATGTATCACTTTGTGGAAGGACTGGACCAAGGTATGCTTATCCGGCTTTCGCTAAGGCGGCAACAGGCTTCAGGACACCTCACCTTCTAAAGCTTGGTGCACACCATCAATAACTACACGGAGGCCGAGGAGGCAGCTCAGATAGCCCTCGCGCTCATTGACGGAGCCCCTCCGCCTCGGCCGCCACCGCCTCCGGTCGTCGTTGCCGCAGCTGTGCCACCACCCCCAGTCATCGTCGCTGATGTTGCACCTCCACCCCCCGTCATCAAGGAAGCTCCGGCACCCTCCCTCTATGTGATTGACGTGCTCTACACCGACTTCAGCGTAGATTCGGAGGAGATAGACTTTAGCCTGGAGGAGCTAGACTCTGCCATGTAGGAGATGGAGGAGGATTACAAGTGCGACGAGCAGGCCAGCAACGCCGTCACGTCCCGAGAGGTGTTCGTCGCCATTGGGACGGTGATGGATGAACATCAACACGGACGAGCTCCGCCTACAGCGTTGGACAAAGGGAAGGGACCACATGTTGCTGCCGACAATGATCGTGCAAAGGACATGCCCCCTCCGCCTAACCCAGTGCAGCAGCCGCAGGAACTCGGCACCGGTCCGAGCAACAACAACACCGCAAACCCGCCGCCTCCGGCATCTACGTCTGCTGCTACCCAAGTCACTCTAGCTGATAGAGTGATGTACGGCAATCTCCTCGTCGAGCCTATGACCGTGGCTCATATTCGCAATGTAGTCCAGCTTAACGAGAAGCGCCAGCAGCTGCTGGAGGAAGCGCAGGCCATCGCGGAGCAAGGCGCAAAGCTAGATCGAGATCTGGCCAACACGCAGAAGTCAATAGAGAAAGCTAGAGCAATGGAGGCTGAGCACAAGACTCTGCTGCAACAGCAGAAGGCTAAGAAAGCTCCAGCTCACGTCATCAACAATCCTGGTGTACGGCGAAACCTAGGATGGGCTCCGTCGAAGCCGGCACAGGCCAAGCCATACATTGACAGTGAAGGCAGGCAGGTGATGCCCACTCCTCTCCTCAACCTCGCCGTTGCCAAGACCCTTCTGGATCAGGATAGGTCACCCGAAGCAGTGAACCAGGTCTATGACCTAGTGGCCAAGGCGGTGAAATAGCAGGAAAAGGCCACCTCTCAAAGGCTTGATCCTGACCCAGCGTTTTGCCAGTCTAGCCAGCATAAGCCGCCAAGGGACAGATCTCCTCTTGATGTCGGGTCTCACACGGGTTCCTCAGAATGAAGACGGAGGGATGCGTGCAACAGGAAGGACGTTATCCCCATATCCTCCAACCACGGAGTCAAGGCCCAACCTCATCGCCCATCGCCACCGCCTCGTTCCCCCGACATCGCGAAGATACCAAGGCTCACCGTCATACGGATATGCCTCCGCCAAGGCAGAGTGGCATCGTCATTCGCGACAACACGGAGCAGACCCATCATGAATGAGAGCGCAACCAAGGGCACAAGAGCAGGTCGCGCCACGATCCTCCACGCCCGACAAGCAACCGTGACAAGCGTGAGGCATCGCAAGAGGGAAACAGCAAGAAGGCTAACCCATCGCCACCTCCACCTCCATCGCCACCTAGCAGCCACCATGGAGGAGGAGGCCCGCGTCGTTCACGCAGTCCATCCCCTGATGGCAAGAACAAGAAAAGAATCCCGGAGCCATACGATGCACGTTCGCGTCTAAACAAGATCCACGAGGCCCAGGAAGGACCATACCTAGGACCATATTACTTTGGACCTATGATACAGTCTGCAACTTACCCCAAAGGTTTCCGGATTGACAAGACCATCAAGCCCTATGACGGCACCGCCAAGCCAGCTACATGGTTGCAGGACTACGACAACATGGTGGAAATCGCCAGGGGTAACCCCAATGTCGCCGTCAAGTACCTCCCATTTATGCTGGCGGGAACGAACCGCCAATGGATTGATGACTTGCCGGAAAGATCCATCTGCAATTGGTTGGACATGCAAGAAGCGTTCACTAAGAATTTAGAGGGTACATACAAACGTCCCTGCACTGTTGGCGATCTACAGCGGTGCGTGCAAGAGAAAGACGACACATCTCGTGCTCCCTGCCGGCAACGGCCATTCCAACTCAGGCTCGGAGGAACAGCAGCACAAAGCATAAGACACCGCCAGAAGAAAAGCAAACCTCCGACATGGTCACTATGACCTTTGCAGGACGAGGTGATGGCGGACAACGTGGCCGAGGACGGGGAGCTGGTCGTGGGCAGCAGCGAGGAAGTGAAACTACCTCGGCAGCGCTTCACGTTCCCCAAACCTAAGAGGTACCGCAATATGCCGTGCCTCGTACACCTCGACGCCAACGGCAAAGCCACCCACACCAATCGCCACTACAAGTTCATCAACGACCTTAAGGAGGACCCAGAGTCCGTCTACAAGAGAAGTCGGAAGAACAGACCGCGAGGCAAGGGCAAGGGGAAGAAGAAGGAGGAGGAGTCCAAGGATTCAAGTGACATGGATTAGGAAGTTGACCCCAAGCATGCCGCCAAGAGCGACGGCAAGGGAAAAACCCTTCGAGAAGAAGGCGGCAATTTTCCACACTTTCCTTGGCACCCCCACCATCCGACAACAGAAGACCTCCATGAGGATACTGATGGCCACTTTACCCCCAGTTCCCCAATACCTGCGCTGGTCGGAGATTCCAATTACTTGGGACAGGAAGGATCACCCAGACCTCATCCCTACGGAGAACCAATATGCCATGGTCATCAACCCCCTGATTGACGGCAACGAGTTCACCAAATGTATGGTGGATAGTGGAAGCAGCATCAGCATCATGTACCTGGATACACTGCAGAAGATGAACTTGACGGAAGCAAACCTAAGGCGGACCAACACCATCTTCCATGGCGTAGTTCCTGGTCGGGAGGCTCGGTCCCTTGGGTGCATCACACTTCAGGTCGCTTTTGGTAATGTCAATAATTACCGCCAAGAACACATGACCTTTGAGGTGGTCCCCTTCAAGAGCGTGTACCACGTCATATTTGGCCGCGACATATTCCACACCTTCATGTCCAATCCATGCTTCGTCTACAACAAGCTCAAGATACCCGGACCAAACGGTGTCATCACCATATCCAGAAACTTTACCAAAGCAAGGGACTATGAGATTGGAGAAGCAGCCTATGCAGAAGTTGTCCTCTACATCGAAGAATTCAAGGAGATCCAGAGTTCGATGCCTCATAGATGCCCGCGTCAAAGAAACATATTTCTAACTCCGCCCCAGCATTCAAGGCCACCATCGAGACCAAGCCGGTGGAACTTTTGGTAGGCGATGCCTCCAAGACCACCGCCATTAGGACGAACCTGGACCCTAAATAGGAAAGCGCACTCGTCGAGTTCCTCCATGAGAACAAAGACATCTTTGCCTGGCAACCTGCCGACATGAAAGGTGTACCTAGGGAACTTGCCGAGCACAGCTTGAATATTGATCCAAAATGTAAACCAGTGAAACAACCTCTACGACGCTTCGGAGACGATAAGAGACGCGCCATAGGCAAAGATATAGCTAGGTTACTTAAGGCTAGTTTTATCCGAGAAGTCCTTCACACCCGATGGATGGCCAATCCTGTACTTGTCCCCAAAAAGGGAACCAAAGAATTAAGAATGTGCGTTGATTACACCGGCTTGAACAAGGCATGTCCCAAAGATCCGTTTGCTTTGCCTCGCATTGACCAAGTCATTGACTCGGCGGCTGGCTCAGAGCTTTTGTGTTTTCTTGATGCATACTCAGGATACCACCAGATCAAGATGAGGAAGTCAGACCAATTGGCCACTTCGTTCACTACACCATACGACACGTTTTGCTATGTCACGATGCCCTTTGGGCTGAAAAACGCAGGTGCTACGTACCAGCGGACAATGCAACATTGCATACACGATAAAATTGGTCAGAACGTTCACGCCTATGTGGACTATATAGCGGTGATGTCTAAAAAATCAAACGCTTAATCTCCGATTTAAAAGAAACCTTTGATAATCTCTAGAAATACAACATGATGCTTAACCCTAAGAAGTGCGTCTTCGGGGTTCCAGTCGGCAAATTGTTGGGCTTCATCGTTTCCCAGTGCGGAATCGAGGTTAACCCGGAGAAAATCAAGGCCATCTTAAACATAAACCATCCGACATGCCTAAAGGACATAAAACGGCTAACAGGTTGCGTTGCAACAGTTAGTCGGTTTGTCAGCCGACTTGGAGAGAAGGCTCTGCCGTTGTACAAGTTGCTGAAGAAGGCGGACAAATTCACGTGGATGGACGAGGTAGATGCAGCATTGAAGCAGCTTAAGGAGATACTTTCCTCAGCGGCTATCCTTGCAGCACCCGAGCCTGGGGATCCCATGTTAATTTACATGACGGCCACCAACCGGGTAATCAGCATCGTCGTCGTGGTAGAGCGGAAAGAACCAGAGCATGAGTACGGAGTTCAATGGCCAGTTTACTATGTAAGCGAGGTCTTGACGGAGTCTAAGCAGCGTTACCCGCACTACCAAAATATATCTTATGGAGTATTCCTTGCTTCTCGGAAGCTGAGGCACTACTTCTAGGAGCACCCTATCATAGTTGTGAGCAAAGCTCCACTGTCCGACATCATCAACAACAGCGATGATACAGGAAGGGTCGTGAAGTGGGGCATTGAACTTGCCGCCTTCGAGATCACCTACAAGAGACGCGATGCTATCAAATCACAAGCCTTGGCGGATTTCATCGTAGATTGGATGGAGATGCCAGATGCTACCCCAATGTTGGAACCAGAATATTGGGTGATGCACTTTGAAGGATCAAAGCTACTCAACGGCTCGGGGGCTGGTGTACTGCTGCAGTCACCAACCGGGGAAAAGCTGCACTACGTTCTGTAGATCCACTTCGAGGCTACGAATAACATGGCGGAGTATGAAGCACTCATTCACGGACTACGCGTATCCAAGGATATTGGCATCAAGCACATATTTTGTTGTGGAGATTCTGACTTGGTTGCCCAGCACGTGGCTGGCACCTGGAACGCGCGGAACCCTATGATTGCGGCATATCGAGATGAAGTGGACAAGATAGCCAAGAGCTTCTTGGGCTACGAGGTCAAATATGTACCTAGGGAGCAAAACAAGGCAGCTGATCTACTGTCTAAGCTTGGATCAGGACGCAAACGAATTCCGCCTGGAGTTTTCCTGGAGCATCTATGGACACCATCCGTGAAGGGAGCAGACATAGACAACTCGGACAGATTTGACTCTTTCGTTCACATGGTGACAAAGATCCCTCCGGCTTGGACAAAATTGTTCATGGAATATCTCGTACACGGAACTTTGCCTGACAACGAGGTCGAAAGACGGCAAATAGTACGTCGAGCAAAGGGCTATACCATAATCAATGGACAACTCTACAAAAGAAGCACTACTGGTGTATACCTTAAGTGTGTTCCCAGCAAGAAGGTTTTGAAATCCTCAGCGAAATCCATCTCGGAGATTGCGGGCATCATGCCGCTCTTCGATCGTTGGTCGCTAAAGCCTTCCGGCAAGGATTCTACTGGCTGACCGCGAAGGCGGACGCCGACAAGCTGGTTGAGACATGCATGGGATGCCAGTATTATGCCCGACAACCACATGTTTCTACTGAAGAATTGCGAACAATACCAATAACTTGGCCATTTGCAGTCTGGGGGCTGGACATGGTTGGTCCGTTGCAGACGGCACCATGTGGGTTTACGCATCTACTAGTAGCAGTTGACAAATTCACCAAATGGATAGAAGCTAAACCCATTAGAAAGATCGATAGGGCAACTGCCCTTAGGTTTGTCCGGGATCTAGTGGTGAGATTTGGTATCCCACATAGCATTATCACCGACAACAGCAGCAACTTGTCACTCAGAGAAGTGGAAGCTTATTGTTGGGAGAAGGGCATCCGACTTGACCTTGCATCTGTGGCACATCCACAGTCCAATGGTCAGGTTGAGAGAGCCAATGGATTAATTCTGCAGGGAATCAAGCCACGTCTGGAAGCACCGTTGCATAGAGCAGCTAGAGCCTGGGCGGAGGACTTACCATCTGTGTTGTGGAGTTTACGAACTACACCCAACAGATCCACCGGCTACACCCCTTACTTCCTGGTATATGGAGCAGAAGCCATCCTTTCTTCCGACATCCTTCACGATTCACCAAGAGTTGCCGCCTACGATGAAGATGACGCTAAAGAATCCAGACACCTAGATGTGGACCTTCTCGAGGAGGAGCGCATATTGGCATGCCAAAGATCCACCATCTACCAGTAGAAGCTACGCAGCTACCATATTCGTCGCGTTCGCCCGGCATCACTCGTTTAAAGAGCAGGACCTGGTGCTCTGACTTAAGCAGAAGAAGTCACACAAATTATCCCCGCCATGGGAAGGACCGTTCATCATAAGCAAGGCGCTGCTCAATGGGTCTTACTACCTCGTAGACAATCGTGAACTGAAGGATAGACCCAATGAGGAACATGAGTGTAAGCGACGTGACCTGGATGATGACTACCCGGAGCTTGATCGGCCATGGAACATAGCACAACTACGTCCTTTCTACACTTAGCATTTTTTATCTATTGTGTACCTCTTATATGATCAATGAAATAAAGCTCTCTGGTTCACTCATATTTCTAAGTCTTTTACCTCCTTTAGTGTTCATTTTTTGGATCGTATAAAACCTTTATGCACAAGCTTTGCGATTGCACTTGTGAAAATTCTGCCTATGGGCGTTAGCTTAAGTTTTCTGGTCTACATATTCTTTGTCATTTTTATGTGGATTCTGGAGTAGTGACTTTCGACACTTATTGTCGGCGATTTTGTGCTTAGGTTATTGATGGTGCCATTGGGCATCATCGCCTGAGCGCATAGTTCCGACAACGAGTCTTCCGACTCATGAAAAGTCAAGCATAAAAACCAGAGTAATGGATAAGCCAGCACTTGCTTAAAAAAATATACATACTGGAACCAGTTCTTGAGTAGCAGGACATAACAACCATTGTTTTCCGCCTTAAGTTAACAAGTAGTTTTTTCCGCATACATATTCCAGAGGAAACAAATGTTACATATTGTTTTTTCATTCCTCTGGCGTAGGCGACTTGGATGTAACATCGTCAGCAGTAGGAGAGTCATCCTCCTCGAAGTCGGCAGTGTTGAGGGGCCCGGAGGAGCTTTGGTTGTCGCCGTCAATGGTTTCCATGGGCACGAAGACGTTAGGGTCAACCAACTCGGTCACTCTGGTATCAAAACCTGCGAGCGACGCCAAGATAGCCTTATGATCTATTTTTTGGACATCGTCGTCCATGTCGGGGATATCGGAGGTCACTTTGTCAATGTCGGTGTTTTCCTAGTGCGCCTTGACCATTGACAGCGCCATCCTCGCGCCGGCCCGGGTACATGAAGCTTTCTAGCTTACAATACGATCGGGGGCTCGGCGCAAGATCTCCAAGAACTTCATCACGGAATCCACCGCTTTGATGTTAATCTGGAGGGGCTTGGCTATCTCCTTGGTCTGTTTAATGGCGGTGTTGATAAAGTTGTCGGCAAGGACCATGCATTCTTTTGGCAGAGGAGGCGACTGGGTCAACCCAATAGGAGCTGCAAATTTCCCACAAAGGAACACATGAGTTAAATAACGCAAAAAGTTCAGCGTATCTAGCTTACAGAATTACAAGGCAGAGAATCACTTACTGAAGATGCTAATCTTAGCCTGCTGGAGAGTTTCCGCCATGGAATCCCGTTCTTGTCGGAGGATCTTGTATGCTTCAAGATTGCGTTGATTTTGCTCATCGGCAGCTTTCTTCTGCTCTTTCAGCATCGCGATCTCCTCCTTCAAGCGGTTCATCTCCGTGTTGGCGGACTCCTGCAGGACTTTCATGGACTCCTCGTGCATCTTCAGCATATCCTTCCTCTCCTGCTTAAGGATCTTGTTTTCTCTATCCATCTGCTGAATATGCTTGGATTGCTCCACAATGTCCTTGGCCTTGTCAATGGCTTCTACAAGTAGGAGAAAGAACATTACACAATGAGTAATCGGAGAAAGTTAACACAAGACCAAGTCGGAATACGAAAATGAAAGGAAAAACAAACTCTTGCTCTTGATGATTTGTTCCTTCAAGAAGGCAGTTTTACCCTTTTCGGCTTCCAAGTCCGCATGCATCTTCTGGAACTTCTCGTTGGCCACGCCTCTCCGAGCATTTTCATTCTGTGGAAAGAAAATTTAATGCTGTTTAGTCTAATTGGAGCATCTAGCCGGATAACTATCCACCTAGAGGCTTGGGGCTACAGTGAGAGATTTTTAACTTGGCAATATACTTAGTCTTTCTTTAAGCATCTAGTCGGAACTGATTTAGTTTTCAACTAGAAGCTTGGGGGTACAGTATAAATTTTTTAAACTCATTCATATGCTTAGTCTTTCTTTAAAGTATCTAGTCGGAACTAATTTAGTTACAACTAGAGACTTGGGCGGCTACAGTATTGAAATTTACAAACACTGCGTATGCTACTCTGAAAGTATCTAGTCAGAATAATTCATTCAAACTAGACACTTGGGGGCTACAGTGAGAGATTTTCTAGCTTAGTCACTCTTAGAGCATTCAGATGCAAAGACCTATGGTTTTCCGTCTAAATCCTCGGGGGCTACAGTGGGATACTCTTATAAAATGCAAAAGGCAAATGAAACTTACAAGTGCAATGATCTTGAGGTTGGTAGCGCTCTCAGCAAGCAACTTGCCGAAGGAAAGGCTATTTCCTCGCAGGATATCTGCTTGTCGGAGAAGCTCCTCAAGACCGCAAGTTGGAGATGTCGGAGCTGCACCAGGAACCAAAGTGGAGCTACTCGGCGTAAGTGCCGGGTAGACTATCTTCGGGAATTCTATAGTTATCCTGGGTGAGGAGGCGCCGCCTTCGACAGATGTTCCACCCACCACCACCTCCTTGCCGCTACCGATGGCATCCTTAGCCGGAGCTTCAGCCATTTGGGTAGCGGTACTTTCTTGCGTCGCCTGTTTGCCGACAACGACAATCTCCGCGGAGGCACCTGAGTCCACTTCCATGACGGAAGGGACAGATGCATCTTTGGCTTGTGAGCTTGTCGGAGCAGACGTAGGCTGGACGCTGGGAGTAACAGGGGCGATGGCGGGAGATGCGTGGGGAGACACGTCACAATGCAACATATCCTTAATATTTCTAGAAGCCCCTAAAGTCTTGGAGGTCTTCTTCAAACTAGTAGTGGCCTTTTTCCTGAAACGTGCAAAAAGTATAAGTACAGGAATAAGACGAGCAATGGACAAATGTCAGAGAGAAATAAGCTTACACGATAGGGGGTGCTTTAGCAAAGGGGATCCCGGTAACCTTTCTTTTATCCGCCTCCAGGGCGGCAGTGGACTTTTTGGAGACTCCACTCTCTGTCTTCTGCTTCTTGCCTCCGTCGGCACCGTCAGAGGTGGAGCTCTTCCGCTTTCGCGCCAGCGGGACATCGTCGTCGGACACGACGGTGACTTCCTTCATTTTTGGGTCATAGATTTGGACAGCCATGCTATCCTCATCTAGATTTCTGAGCTGTTAAGTGAAATCCCACAAGTGTTACATGAATATGGTAATGGTTATACGGAAGAACTGGAGTATATGTCATACACGGAAAATAAACATCATACCTCTGGGCATGTGCCGTCAACGAACATGTCATAGGTGATGGTGAAGCCACGCTTCCTATCCTTCACCTTGACGATGTCCTTGAGAGGGAGCTTGACGGAGTCACTCGAGAAGTTATCCTCAAAGATTCGGAGGCTATCCTTCATATCCTTGGTATACTCATGCACCAGCTTCGAGCGGTGCTACAGAGGCTGGATCAGCCTGATGAACCAGCACATGGCTAGGTCCAACCTGGTCAGACCCGTGTCTACGAACCACTCTATCCGCCTAATGGCGCAGGAGGCTTCGTCGTCAGAGGGAAGGGTGGCTTGGGACCTCCATGTCGGGGCTTCAGCGGCGTCTCCGTCGACAAAGTCCGGATATGTTTCTTCTCGGCCAGCCAGAGGGATATCTGGGCCATAGAAGTACGTCTATTGCCAATTCTTGCAAGATTCATGGCCGGCGATGTCGGGGAACCGCCGGCCAGGCCGGACCTTAAAACTAATTATCCCGCAGTTCCTAAGCTCGTCCTTGATGGCTCCGGCTTCCCGCTTGATGGTGAAGAAGTAAATAAAGAGATCTAGCCTAGGTCTAATCCCTAAATAACCCTCACAGAGCGCCGCATAGTTGCTAAGCACAAGGATGCTATTAGGGAGAGGTTCTGAGGCTGTACTCGGTAATGGCTAAGGACAACTAGGAATAAATTGGAGATGGACAAGGAAACGCCGCGTACCAGTTGGGCTTTGAGGTACACCTTCTCTCCGGCTTGGGGAGAAGGAGTGACCTCGCCGACCGGCACCGCCTGCCAGGAGAGCCCCTCCGTCGCGGGGAGGTATCCCTCGACGAGCAGTTCCTTGATGTCGCGGGCCATAATGTCCAAGCCATGCCAATCCCCTTTGTGGGAGTCGCTTTCTTCTTCCAGCAGTTCCAGCGCCGCTGGATTGTGGTCGCCGCCGGTGGATTCGACCACCACGGACTTGGGGATCACCAGACCCTCTGGATGTCGTGGTATTGCCGACGAGTACGCCATGGAGGGGTCCTCACAGTGCGTGTTTAGAGACATTGGGAAGGCGGACGGTTGACGGGTACGAGGTTACACAACTTACCCAGGTTCAGATCCCACAACGGTGGCGGAATCCTACTCCTGCTATAAATCACTATAAGGGCAATACGCCAAGATACAAGGATTGGTTCGATGTGCGAGGTGTATGTTAATCGATACTAGGTTGTGCCCTAAAGGCTCCCATAGGCCCGACTTATATAGTCGCCAGGTCCTAGGGTTACAGGGAAAAGTCCTAGCCGGACAGGTTACAGAGTTCTACACTGCTTACAACTAGTCTAGCGTGTCTTGCACTCCAAGGCTCCGGGTACGTCGGTGACTCCTCCATAGCCTTCATTTATCCGGCATGGGCCTCCCTTCTGGATCCATCTATGGACACATTCTTGTGCATGAATGAGTCTCTCTTTATAATCAATGATATAACAATAATTGCTCAAATTTTCTATACAATAATCAAGGATAGAAGAGACCATATCTTTAAGGTCTTTACAAGCAACACATGTTTCATAATTTTTAGACATGAAGGATTCTATCTCAAAAACTCCCATAAACAAAACAAATTGTTCTACTTCTTCAAATCCAAGATGAATATAGTTATTCCAATGATAATTCACAATTAAAACTTCTTTACTAAAGCCACATTGGAATTTAATATGTTTAGTATCTTGTTTAGAGCAAAAATTTATATCATGGCTTTAACCAAAATTTTAGCAATTAGATCCAACCTCTTTAACACGGCTCTCATGACTTTACCCTTATATGATTCTCTATACTTTATAAAATATTCCATGGAGGTTCTAGCACGCGGTGGTTCATTTACTACCTTAGCAGTGATAGTAGTTTTCCCAAATAGGAAACCAAGTGGGTTATCCATAATGAAATAGTGATTGGAGCAGAACTAGACATAAAAACAACTTGAAGTAGGAACTAATTTTTTTGTGTTTTTGATAAAAAGAGTAAACCAACAGAAATAGTAACTAAGGTAGGAACTAATTTTTTTGTGTTTTTGATAAAATAAGCAAACCAAACAAAACTAAAGAAACAAAGCAAAACAAAAACAAAGTAGAGATTGGTTGTGAGAGACTCCCCTTGCAGAAATCTTCTTTCTCCCTGAAAAGTGATTGACAGGGAGGAAGAGATTGAAGTTGTCCTTATCTCCCCGGCAATGGCGTCAGAAAGTGCTTGATGGCTTAGATATGTAGAGCTCGTTGGGAACCCTAAGAGGAAGGTATGATGAGCACAACAACAAGTTTCCCTCAGTTATGAAACCAAGGTTATCGAACCAATAGGAGTAAGGAAAAAACTCCAAGGTGTTGCTAGCAACTTGGAACCTGCACAACACAACCACAATACTTTGCCCCAACTTACAGTGAGGTTGCAAATCTCACTGGTTTGCTGAAAACAAAGGATTAAATGTATAGTGTGGAAGATAGTAATTGCTTGTGATATTGCAGAAAGTAAACAGTAAACGGTAAACAATGATGGTATATCAATGGTAAGGAATGGACCGGGGTCCACAGTTCACTAGAGGTGTTCTCCATAAGATAAATAACATGTTGGGTGAACAAATTACAGTGGGGCAATTAACAGATTGAGAATGCATAACAATGCATATAGTAGACATCTTGATCTCTACGAGATTTGTTTGGGCATTACAACATGATACATAGATTGTAACCCAGTTGCATCTATGACTAATAATCCACCTTCAGGTTATCATCTGAACCCCTTCATGTATTAAGTTGCAAGCAACATATAATTGCATTAAACAAAGTGTGTAAAGTAAACAATACAATTTCCCTTGGACAAAGGATTGTTGTTTTCTCCCTAGTAGCAACAGCACATCTACAACCTTAGAGATTTCTATCACTTTCCCAGATTACTAGAGGCATGAACCTACTATCGAGCATAAATACTCCCTCTTGGAGTTACAAGCATCTACTTGGCCAAAGTATCTACTAGCAACGGAGAGCATGCAATATCATAAATAACATAGGCATGATAGAATCAATAATCAATCTGACATAGTACTCAATATCCATCGAATCCCTGCAAACACAACATGTAGCATTACAAATATATGATCTTGATCATGAACGAAGCTCACAAGATCTAAACATGATAGCATAAAAGAGGAGAAACAATCATCTAGCTACTGTATGGACCCGTATTCCAAGGGTGAACTACCCACGCATCACTCCGAAGGTTCGTATGGTGATGAAGAAGGCCTCCGGGATTATCTCTCCCCTCCGGCAGGGTGCCGGGAAGAGCTTCAGATCCCTCCCCCCCCCCCCCGATCTAGGTACGATGGTTCGTGGATTTCTGATCGGGTCCTTAGGGTTTCTGCCTCGGGGTGTTTATATAGGCGAAGGGGCGAGGTCAGTTGAGGGCCAGGGGGGCCACACCATGCCATGGCGCGGCCTAGGGTGGATCCGCGTCGGGGGTGGCCGGGGGTGGTGTGGCCACCCTGTGGCGCCTCTTCGTCCCCCTTCTGGACTCCGTCTCTGTTCCGGTAAAATATTGACTTTCGCTTCTGTTCCGTCCAATTCCGAGAATTTTTCTTTACTAGCTTTTCTGAAACCAAAAACAACAGAAAACAGGCAACTGGCACTGCGACATCTTGTCAATAGGTTAGTTCCAGAAAATGTATAAAAATATCTCAAAGTGTAAACAAAACATAAGAAAGTTGATACAAAACAAGCACGGAACATCAAAAATTATAGATACATTTATGACGTATCATTGCTCCCCATACTTCCATGGGAGAACCTTTTCTTTGAACTTGACTTCATATATCCATGATCTTCTCAAGTTGGATCATGTTGAACTTGAACTTCAAATTTTCTTTGAGTGTTGATCCATATTGAAACAACTATTCCCACTTTGTCTTGATCAACCTTAAATCATCTTCATTCTTCAACATGATGTCCAATAGTCTCAACTCTCACATGACTATTATTCGGATCACACCTTGAATATCTCCTTGGTCAATGCTTATTCTTCTTTATTTCTTCATCCTTCAACCTTAAAGCCAACACATGGTCCAAGCCATGCCAATGGACAATTCCTACAAGTTTAACTCAATACAAACATTAACCCATAAAGATTGCCATTAGTTACCAAAACCACACATGAGTCACACATGCACTTTTAGGAGCTTTTTTTGCGAAAACCCAGTACAACATAGATGCTCTCAAGTGTGTACATACACTCACCCATATGAAAGAACACACACACACCATGCCCTTATGAACACCTACGAAAGATCGAGTCTAGGAGACTGATCCACTGGTCTTGAGATTGACAAAGTCACCACTGACATCTTACTATCGACTGGAATGTCGCCTCTCACTAAAGAATATTATGTCTTTTAGGGATACATCAAAGTGTTAAACCTGGGTTTTTATCCCTGGCGGAATGGGGTTACCACTGCCCTCCTAACCATCCAACCACATGTTGATTCTCACCGAAGGGGCTATTTCGTGATTCCTGTAATACACATACAATTTCTACACAAGAAAGTGTAAAAATAAAAACCGGTGTACTTTTACAACTATTAATATGTTAGTCCTAATAAATATAACAAAAGTTGCCATGGATAATAACATCACAAATTTCAATGCATGTATACTTTTCCGAACGAATGTGTGTTACATGGAGCGCGAGAGATATTCAAAATCTTTGATATCTTAGTAAAATTAAGAAAGATTTTAGAAAATAAGGCAGAGTTTTGCCATTGCACTGAACTTCTAGATGACTTAAAGCTTCATAATCTGTAGTACACTCGTATGTGTTACTTCTATTTAAATATGTTACTACTAGTAGTATTAGCATAGTACTGAGTGATAATGCTTAAAGTCCTATATCAGGTACTACTATGTGTCTAGTCAATTTGGATAATTTGCATTAGTCTTCTCCTACGCCGTCTGGATACGTTTCAAACTACTTCCTCCGTTTTAAAATATAAGATGTTTCAGGTTTGTAAAGAGAATGTACCTAGACTTGTTTTAGTATGTAGGTTCACTTATGTTTGGAGTGAATTTAGACACTAAAACAAGTCTAGATACATTTGCTTCACAAAGCTAAAACATCTTATATTTTAAAACGGAAGGAGTACAAAACATGTTTTAAGCTTCCTGTATACACGTTTTAAGAGCCGCGTTTTTACGCTAGAGATGCTCAAGGCGACAACGGTAAATTTTGCAAATAGCGTGTCTTACTCTCTTGGCGTGTAGGGAGTAGTACGTACTCCCTCCGTTTCAAAATATAAGATGTTTTAGATTTGAAATGAATCTAGACTTGTTTTAGTATATAGGTTCAGTTAACTTTAGGGTGAATCTACACACTAAAAGAAGTCTAGATTTATTTTCTTCACAAACCTAAAACATCTTATATTTTAAAACGGAGGGAGTAGTACTTTAGTGCGAGACAAGGGTAATAATAGGATAAGATCTAGTCTAGACAAAAGCGAGTTGAGGTGAGGTGATACGTGCGACGTTGAGTGCTGAAAAAACAAGTTGGAGATAATGCACAGCAAGGTGTGTGACTGGAGATATTTCAGAGGATAGCAACGCACCCTCTGTTCAGATCTTTGATCCCCTGCGTGAGTCAAAAAACCGCTGCACGTGCCTTTCAGTCCTTTGATCCCTCCGCTTGTCCTCGGTTAATTATGCCGTTTGATTTGGTCGGCCATCAGAATCAACTTGCTGAAAAGAACAATGGAGTCTGACTAGTACTCCAGAAAAGTTCCAACATGCAAAAAAAAAATAGCGGCTTGACTAGAAATACAAGTGTAAATTAAAGGATGGCAAAATAGACGACCCAGATGCACAAGTGGCTGCAAATCCAGACCATTCTTCTACTACTTCAGGTCACAGATTCAACTGGTTCCCATTGCAGCTTCAGCAAAGCTCTGGCATTATTCATGCAACTCCTCTGAATTGCAAAAGGAAAACACACACTGGAACAAGACAGACCTTACCACCTAACTCACTGTAATAGGATCTAACGCAGCACCATCACAGACATCTACTATATTCACACAAAGGAAATGTGCTTTGAGCCGCTACAAACAAACGAAGTCATTCGGGGCTTAAAAACAAATGGAATCATTAGTCCCTTGACGAGGCCTGGAGCAGTGCCTTGTGAAAGTGAAACATACTTACAGCAAACCGGGATACAGACGAACAACTAGATCAGTTATTCTGAGAGTCTAAAAACGAAACATTACTTGACGAGGAGGAGACGGCGGTCTATGATCTCGGATACGGTTTCTAAGAACAGGCTCTCGCTTGTCCCCGGAAGAACGGCATCCTCGGCTTCCTGGATGATGTCCTCGATCTCGGAGTCTCTATTCACAGTCTCCCTGCACAGTATACGTCCTATGTCATAGGGTGTGAGGCCTCGTGCCGCCCCCTTCTTCAGGAGCATGGTGCTGATGCGCAGGACACGAGCGCAGCTCGAGGACAGCTCCCACCCGTGGAACTTGAGAAGCTTGATGTCCTCTTCCGCGTCTAGAGATCTAATATATTCAGTAGCTTCGTTGCTGAACGGCTGACGGGCCTGAGGCCAGTAAAGCCACTCAAAGGTACAATCCTCAAACTGCATTAAAACAAGGCAACAAAATTATGATTTGCATGACAGAAGAACTATGATGCAGAAGGAGCTAAAAGTAATTCAAGAGTGAAATAATCACCTTCTCTGGCAGACAGTAACCATGATCAATTGGGATCAGCTTGTAGGTGGCACCTTCTTCCTTGGAAACTAGAATGTTCCCTGCGTGACGATCAGCGTTCGCTAGCCTAATATCTAACACTGCTATTTTGTGGACCTCCTTCACTGGAAAAGCCCGGGGACCCATATCCTCGCAGCTGCCATCGTTGTCCTTAAACATCTGCAGGGATCCAACCTTGAAGCTCTTCCCCCTATGTAAGCTTCGGACTATTGCCGTGGGAGGCACACCAGAAAATCCAACAATGCGACCTGATTCACGATCAACAACTTGATGGTCGAGAATATAAGCTGCAACTTCCCTGAGTGCACCTTCCCCTACACGTGTTCCCCTCTTCATGCCTTCCCCATCAGTCGACAGTGGAAGACCCCTCGGGTTGTTTTCGGCCATAGGTTCCTCGTCAATGGGCTTGAACACTGCAACATTCTTCTGGCCTGATGCATCTTGCATGAAGTAAACACCCCCTGAACCTTCTGCTGACATAACTGGCGTGTGTCCATTCTCAAGACCAGCTATTGCTGAGGCAATCATTTTCACCACTTCAGGCGAAAGCTTCGCCCTACGGTTAACAACAATTGGTTCAATAGGAGCAGACTTGCCACCAGCTGGTTTTGGAGGGGTCACAACAAGAGATTCATCTTCAGTGTTCTCTTCCACTTGAGGGTTATCAACTGTAACCAGGGTACCCTTTTCAACTTGCTGTGTACGTAACTTTGCTGGTTTGCGGATGAACAAATGAAGCACAGCATCATCCTTGTTGCTAATATCAGCAATCAACTGGTGGTCCTCGAGCACCTCACCGTCGTATTCCAGTTTGTCATCCTCCAGGCTACCGAGGTCCTCCTCATCACCCTCCACTGCAAGCTTACTCTTGAGGTACTTGACATTGCGGCTCTGGTCCACCTGAAACTGAAATTTCTTCCCGCTGGCTGTCTCAATGTTAATCACCCGGAGATCAGCCAACCGGATAACAAGGTGCAGAACATTCCCATCTTCAAGCCCATAATCCTTGACAGGGCAGTTGTTGCGGGCCAGTTCATGCCCATCAAGCACCAGCCGCTGCTTATTCACCACAAACCCTTTGAACCTCTGGATGCGCAGCTTGACGGAGGCGATGGAATCAGAGCCCAGCACACTCATCGGCATCGGTGGCGCACCGGGCACAGCGAGGAAGATGAGAATGTGATCCTGCAGCTGAGACCCAGAGCAAGAGTTGCTGGCACCAAACCTGATGGGCAAGAAGGCGAGCTCGTCGGGCATCGGCCCGAGTGCGATGACACCAGCTGACGACATCTTCACACGAGGGGATTAGTAGGCCGAAGCTTCCTGCTCAGCCACTACCAATATTTACACTAGCTGGAGTCAGAATCTGTACACTAAGAATTAGGAGCCATTGAGAAATTAAGCCAAGGGTGTCCTTCCTTCTAAAATGGAGGAAACCCTTCGCGAAAAATCCACACCACAACGGCACAACCGGTGTAATTTACAGCCTCATTTCGGATTCCACGCCCATATCTGCACACAAAAAACAGACCGCCCTTCGTCAGTGTCCAGCGCAGAACTTTCAACAAATAAATTGGTAAGAGATAGAGAACAGCTTGAGGGAGCATACCGGAATCGATTTTAGGGGCAAAGTGGCGTAAATCCTGCCTTTGCCCCCACTGTTGACCCAATCCGGCGACACAACCTGCAGGGGAAAGACCATCCGGAGCGATTAGCCACAAAATCACCCAGCCGCTAAGGCACAGAACAGGCGAACGTGCATCATACCAGCGAAATTTGTCACCAGGAACGGATCGATTTATTTATTTTCTGTTTGACGGAACACAGAAGGACCGGGCCCCTCCACCTGGCCACCACCGACCGCCGGCGCTACGATCCCACGGCTGCTCCCTCGACGGTGGAAACCTGCAACAGCACCAACACCTCATCCGATGAGCTTACTATCCCAATCGATCGAAACGACCACGAAAAAAAACAGGAGAAAGCTCAGCACCCGGCCGGATCAGAAACGGAGGCAAACTCACCGCCTGGATGAGAGGGGGAACCCCCGCGATTAGTAGCCCAACAACGACTCCTCCTCCTTCCTTACTCCGCGGTTCACGCAGGAAGAGAGAGAGAGAGAATGGGGGAGAAGAAGTTTTTGGTTTGGTTTGGCGAGGAAGGAACAGGACGGGGGAGGGTGGAGAATGGGGGAGAGAAAGCGGAAGGTGCGGACTGCTCATTTATTCCGGGTGGGGCCACGTCACTGACGGCGTTACGTGGCTGAAGCGCGCACCTTCGTAGAAAAGGTCGTGCTCTTAATTTATCCGTTGCCCGTTTTGCCCTTGTGACCGTGGAGGAAGAAAGCTCGCGGGACAAGATATCTCACTGTCGCAAGGAGATTACGGTTGGGTTTAAACATTCATTCAAATGTAGCCTCACGGCTAAGGCTCTTCCGGAACGGTAGGATCCCACGTGAATTTTGTGGGAGCTTGGTAGATCTTTGTACCGTCCTCGAGAAGAATCTACATTTACTACCCTTGGGTAAAAAAACATTCTAGCTTTAGGGAAATATAATTAAAACTATTTATTTATTATTTTAAAAAGAAAAGGGCCCCGGAAGCCTAGAAACTGTGTCTATGGTGACAGTACAAATTACAACAAGGCCCTCAGGAGATACGTAAATTACAATAAGGCCCTAGATTCTTATAGAAGAAACCCTACAAAGATTTGCACAAAAGTAATCAAGTCCACCGTCTCCATCAACACCAGCGCTGCTTGACCTGCCAGCACGATGACTCGTCCTAGCATCGGGGACAAGACCACTTGCCCTAGGAAGAGCTTGTTGTGTCGCGTCGAGGTTGAAAGGCCTACACAGAAGGGGGTTGGGGATGCACCTCCGCATAAACTACACCGACGCATGGAGTGACCCCCATCTCGGCCAAATATCACCGTGGCCAAGTCTTGCCGCTATGTAGGAACTACACCAGGTCGCAGTCTCCACACCTTTCCTATTTAAAGATCTACAAAGGCAAGATGCAAATCGATGCTCCTCCTCTTTTCCACCACCTTGGTGGCCTAAAAAAAGGAAAAGCCGCAACCACATTGCCTCGACCTAGAGAGTCCGCGCCCTTATTGTATAAGGATCTCGTTAGATCTCTCCTCCGGTTCAGATCCCCTCCATGGATCTCGGTGTGGGGAACCACCTAGTGTTGGGCTAGACCACCAGACGTGATACCAATACAATGAGCAGAGGAGGCAATACCATCCCTCGCCTCCCCTTGTTGGCCGCCAGAGAAGGAGGAGAGAGGGGCCGAAAGGAGGAAGATGACTCTCAAGGAGCGAACTTAGGAGAAAGGATAGGGGCATTTGGATTTAGAAGTCGTCTCCTTACAATCCTGATAGAAAAACGGCCAGCTAGGAACAAACGGTGATGCATCATAGTGATATGAACCTTGGTTTTTACTCCCTTGTCGAGAAATAACTAACGTGGGCTTTGTATATTTTTTTGCAAAGTAATCCAAATTGTTTTAAACCTTTTCAAATCAGTTCTTTGATTCAATTCGTCTTCATCTTGAGCTTAAGCACGCGCTGAACGATGATAGTATGTCTTTTGCTTACACACAAGTCTTTTTTATGAGAACTTACAACTAAATTTGTTCTCCAATAATTCTGCATATGGTTTAGCCACCCATGAAGACTGAGAAAACATAAAAATAAATAAGAAAGGTAGTGAAAATGAATTTGTCCTCAAGAACCAAGATTTATCGATCAGGCATAGTAAAGAATTTCACAATTATTCTTCCACTATTGGGCTGGAGATTTGAGATCATCTTATTGTTCTTAGCGATCACTTAATCCAATCAAGTTACTTGCATTAAAAAGAACAACTTTAGCAAAAGAGGTTTTCCATTCAAAACTTTATGCCTTGACACCAAGAAATCGAAATCGGTAGATGCGGCACAAGACCGTGCATGTCCTGGGTGCGTGACATTTGAGATTTGCAGAAAAGCAATCCAGTCCACTGTCTTCATCACCAGCAGTGTTGCTTGACCTGCGAGCACGACAACTCGTCCTAGCACCAGGGATAACACCATTTGCCCTAGGAAGAGCTTGGTCTATCATGTCGAGGTTGAAACTCGACCAAGATGTAGTCTCCTTCCACCTTCTTGTTCTACATATCTGCAAAGGCAAGATGCAAATTGATGCTTCTCCTCTTCTCCAGGTGGCCTAGAAGAGGAAAAGCAGCAACCACATTGCCCCAATTTGGAGAGCTCATGCTCTTATTATAGAGGATCTCGCTAGATCTCTCCTCTATCTCAGATCTCCTTCGTGAAGCTCATCCAGGCGGAGACGTCGGTGACCACTTAGTGTCGTGCAAGAGCACTAGGACTCTCAATCCATACTGCATAGCCCCAAACACGATAAACAAAAAAGGGAACCAAACCCAAACTCTAGTCCTACAAATACTATGAACAAGGGAGACCAGACCACCCCTCCCCTCACCTCGTCGGATGACAAAGCCACTGCAAAAGGAGGGGAGAGGGGCCAAAATGAGGAAGATGACTCTCAAGGAGCGGCTTTAGGAGAGAGAATGGGGGAACATTTGGATTTAAAAGTCATCCACAATGCGTTGGATTACAAATCTGGAAGAAAAACGTCCAACTAGAAACACACGGTGCAGCATCACAGTGATACAAACCTTCGTTTTTACTCCCTCGTCAAAAAATAATTGACACGGGCTCTATACATATTTTTATAAATAATGCAAATTGTTTTAAATCTTTCAAATCAATCCTTTGACTCAATTCGTCTCCATCCCGAGCTTCCATGTGCACTACATTTTTTTGCTTATTACTATTTTTAAACTTACACACAAGTCTTTTTTATAAGAACTTATAACTGAATTTGTTCTCCAATAATTCCGCATATGGTGTAGCCACCCATGAAAACCGTGAAAACATACAAATAAATAAGAAAGGTAGCAAATAATGAATTTTCCTCAAGAATCAAGATGGTCAGGCATAGTAAAGGAGTTCACATTTGTTCTGCTACTATTGGGCTGGATATTTGAGATTTTTTTAGTGTTATTAGCAATCACTTAATCTAATAAAGTTAATTGGATGAAAATAACAACTCCAACAATAGAGTTTTTCCATTCAACTTTTTTTGCCTTGACACTAGGAAATCAAAAGCAGTAGATGCAGCATCAGACCATGCATGCCCTATGTGCATGGCATTTGAGATTTGAAAAAAATAATCAAATCCATCATCTTCATAACCAACAACCCTGCTTGACCTACGAGCACGACGATTCGTCCTAGCATCAGGACAAGACCATTTGGCCTAGGAAGAGCTTTCTCTTTCGCATCAAGGTTGAAAATCCACCAGGCCACAATCCCCACACCTTCTCGCTCTAGAGATCTAAAGGGACAACTCCATCCCTAAGTAAGTTTTAGTGATGATGACATATGATTAGGGAACTAATATTTTTATTGAGTTCCATGCTAGTCTTTGTGCAAGAGGAGTAAGCTGCTTGATGGTTGACGTCACTCCCCCTCCCCCATTTCAAAAAGGGAAAATAAGCTTAAAGTTTTACTTTTTGGGTTTCTTTTATGCTTATTGCGTAGTAGGAAAATGCGAGGGGACTCTCTGTAAACTATTTAGGGATGTAAACTTCTTCATAAACCTTGTTTACACATTTTCTATGTTTGAAGTTTTGCCATATAACCACTCCTGCATCTCCCTTTGACATCCACCATGTGTTTTATCAATCTGCCTGACAAGTCTGAGCCAAGTCTAGGTTAAGTCCGGATGCTTCCAATATAGAACCTGGCCTTTGCACGAACTTAGTCTGGACAGTCCGGGCTAATCGCGAATATGCATCATAATGGTTGGATTTTGGGTCTCTATATAAGCTCATCTTCTTCCCCAAACCAACCACCGCTCCCATTGAATTTTCCCCACCATTCCGGACCTCCAAAGCCTAGTTCCTCTTGATTCCTCCACTCAAATCTTCACATCTTTGTGGGAGTCAAAAGAGGAGCTCCATATGTACACTTCCACTAATCAAAATTTGAGCCCCCTTGAGTTCATTGAGATCTTATTACTCTTAGGTTTGTTGGGGAACCTAGGCGGTTAGGGTTGCTCGGAAGCTTTCGTTGTGTGGAATCGCTCCGAGAAGTTTGTAAAGGTGCGAGGAATGAGGATCACCTCAATATCCTGTTAGTAGAAAGGGATCCCGCTAGGTGTGGGGAACTCAAGGGTTCTCACTTGGTTTGGAGAGCTCATGGAGAAAAAGGCTTTTATCTAGTTGAGGGATCATGTGGACTTTGTTTACTACAGCCTCTCCAACGAAGATTAGAGTCCCCAAAATGACTAGAACTTCGGGATACATCATCGTGTCCTCGCCTCCTCTACTTTCGATTATTCCTATCCTTGTCTTTACTTGGTGTATCTTACATCTTGTTTGTTGTATTGCATCATATAGGATTGTTCACCTAGTTGTTTCAGGTTCATCTTTATTAATCCGGAAATATCCCCAAAACAACAAAATTGATTAAAATTTGTAGCTGCCTATTCACTCCCCCTCAGGCGCCATAGTTGATCCTTCAATATTTGCAAAGGCAAGATGCAAATCGATTATCCTTATCTTCTCCACCACCTTTGTCGCCTAAGAAATGAAAGCAACAACCACATCGCCCCGATCTGGAGAGCCCGTGCCCTTATTGTAGAGGATCTCACTAGATATCTCCTCTAGCTTAGATCTCCTCCACGGAGCTCGTATGGATGGAGCCGCTGGTGACCATCTAGTGTTAGGCAAGAGCACTAGGATGCCCAATCCCTATGGCATAGCCCCAAACGCGATAAACACAAATGAGAGCCAAAGCCGAACTCTAATCCTGCCACTATTATGAATAGAGGAGGCCAGACCACCCCTCCCCTCGCCCTGCTAGCCGGCAAAGCCGCCAGAGAAGGAGGGGAGATGGGTCGAAACTAGGAAGATAACTCTCAAGGAACGACCTTAGGAGAGAGAATATGGGGCATTTGAATTTAAAAGTCGCCCACAACGCGATGGCTTACAATCGTGACAGAAAAATCATCAGGCTAGGAGTGATTTCAACGTTCAATTTTACTTCCTCGTCCAGAAATAACTGACCATGGACTTGATGTAGTTTCTTTTGCAAATTAATCCAAATTGTTTTAAATCTTTTCAAATTAGTCCGTTATTTAATTCGCCCCCATCCAAGCTCCGGGGGTGTGCGGGACAATGACAATACTTTTTTGCTTATTATATTCTAAAAGTTTACACACAAGTCTTTTTTACAAGAACTTACAACTGAACTTGTTCTTCAGTAATTCTGCATGTGGTGTACTTACCCATGGAAACCGAGAAAACATAAAAAAAAATGAAAGGTGGTGAATATTGAATTTGTCCTAGAGAATCAAGATCTGTTGGTCAGGCGTAGTAAAGGAGTTGACAATTGTTCTTCCACTATCAGGCTAGAGATAATTAAGATTATCTTAGTGTTATTAGCATCACTTAATCTAACCGAGTTACTTGAATAAAAAAGAATTACTCGAGGAAAAAGGAGTTTTTTCACTCAAAAGCTATTTTATGGTGATAATTTGAAATTAGCATATGCGGCATCAGACCATGCATGCCCTGTATGCGTGGCATTACCTTTGTTTCATTTTTTTTTGTGAACACCTTCGTTTCATATTGACCCCTCTGGTCAAAGAAAGAGTATGTTTGGTCGTGCAAACATAACATCCATAGAAAAATAGTCTTTGCTAAAAAACTCGACCTATTTGGCGTCTATATTCCCCTATTCCGTCAAGAAGAAGAACGTTGTTTCTCTCTTCCATCCATATATAAAACAGAAGAGAAAAAATAATAACCATTGAGAAGGAGAGATGTCTTGAGTTGTTCTAGAACAGTCGGCAAGAGGAGCGCGGGCGTCCAGGTGCAGCCAAACGACAAGGATCGGACTCAGCCAGCCGTGCTTGCGCCGCACGAAGACAGGGGATGCGTTGGAACGATCGGTCGAAAGGGGATTAGGCCGAATACGTCGGCTGTGACGCGTACTACGCAGCACCCGTCTACGGCGCCGTCCGTGGCCGTGACCGTGAGATGATGACACGACGCTGCCGCTGCCGCTGCGCCCGCGTGCGGCCGGTGGAAACCACGGGCGGAAGCATCCACTGTGCGTGCCTGCCTTTCTCTATCCCCTGTATACGTGGAGACATCTCCTCGACCCTCGTACACCACTTGCCTTGGCCGCAAAGAACTAGGGGACCTGTTTTTAATTCTCTGTGATCAAACTCAGGGGACCTTTCGGCTTTCGCTTGGTCCACAGCTGACAGCTCCACACGTCCCTGCACCGGCCATAGGAGGAATAGAAATCTCATAGCCGGTTCACAAAATTCGATCTCTAGGAATCTTTTTTTTAAAGCAATAACATGTTAGGCTTGATAACTCAAAAAGTTTAAATAGGAAAACTTCAAGTGATAAATATTCGTTGGTCTAGAGGGGCCTAAAACCCATAAGGACTTCAAAGTTTGAAATTCCAAAATATCCACTAGAAGGCATACTCACACTGTACGAATTAGATGTCTCATATTGTCTAAACTCACGTATGCATCTAGACGGATTTTTAGTACAGATACATGCTCTCTTAATGTTATACGTAGCAACTGCTTGCATGCTTATGAAATTATGAGATGATTACAATTAAATGAAAACCACACGAATAAATTTAAATAATAATTATTATAATAAAAAATATATTTATATACATACATATAAATCTAGATAAATCTGAGACATATAATTCGAGACGAAAAAGTAGACCATCATTTAGTCAAGGGAAGCCACAGAAGTTTCCTCTCTACTCCCTCCGTCCGCAAATAAGTGTATATCTAGCTTTTGTCTAAGTCAAACATGATTAAATTTGACCAACTTTATAGAAATATATTACATCAAATTAACATATTATGAAACTAGATTTAAAAATAAATCTAATAATATCAATTTAGTGTCATAAATGTTGGTATGTTGTTCTAAAAAGTTAGTCAAACATAGTAAAATTTAACTTAGGACAAGACTAGAAATACACTTTTTGCGGATGGAGAGAGTAATTGAACTCGCAAGTTATACTACATTATGGTTCTTCTTATTTTATTATTATTATTATTGCCCCATAAGTTTCCTCTCTATCTGAATATTGAACTCGTAACTTATTCTACTCCATTATGGGCTCTTATTATTTTGTTTATTGCCCCTACCATTAGCTTAATTCACAAACGGTCGTCCAGTACTCGGGATACTCATAGTGGCGGGCCCCAAGCATCGAGTGCGCACAGCATAAAGCTTAATCTAAGCACTAGTGGGCCCACGTGCGCGAAACGAAACAGGTCCAACATCAAAACATGGAATCCTTTCGTAGCTAGCTCCAACGACCACCTGACTTTCGGAACGTTGCCCCGCCCACGCGCTTCCTCCGCCGTGGCGCATTCTCATTGGCCCGCACACGCGTCTCGACCACACAATTCCTTGGTGCTCCGGCTCCTTTCTTTTCCGTTTAAACCCCTGAACGGTCGAATCAGGTCATATGGAGCGCGTCACCCGTCTGTCTTTACCATTTTTTTCTCCAGGCCCGCGGGCCCGGGCTCCCACTAGAGTTCACCGACGGCAGCTGGGCCCTGCCGTGCCGGTGCTGTCGGAGATGTTGGGTGGTGCACCTTTCGGCTGGGTTTTTCTTCGTTCTCGGGTTGGAAACTTGGAATTATTGGACTTTGTTCAGTAGTTGTACTTGCTTTGCAACGGAATCTGATGCTTTAATTTCTTTTTAGGAATTCGTTTTCTTGTTTGTTAGAGAGTCATTGATCGAACCTAATGAACCCATGTGCTTCCCAGCTGGCGGTGTTGACAGTGTCAGGGAGGGCTGGAGACATCAATTAGCCTAATCATAGCGAGAGTATTATAGTGAAAGTATCAAGTATGGTATGCTAAATACCGTGTCATAGTATATAAAACTAGAAATCCTAATAACAAATAAATCTTATATATAAATTTTATATAGAGATTCTAAAAATTAATTACTATACTAATATGATACCTTTTGCTTAAGTCAAACTTTATAAAATTTAACCAATTTTATCGATAAATACAGAAAAATATGTTGCATCAAATCGACATATTATAAAACTAAATTTAAAAACATATCTATCAAAATAAATTTAGAGTCATAAATATTGCTACGTTTTTCTATAATGTTAGTCAAACTTTACTACTTTAAATTAAAAAAGTCTACAAGTACGTTTATTTGTGGAGGGAGGGAGTAGATATATAGTAACATACATTAATAATACTAGTACTATGATGGCTAGTTTGATACTTATGAAAATGGCTAGTGCAATTCACTTATACACTTCAACACCCCATCTCACGTGTGACGGGGAGAAGTCAGCACGTGCAACCGGAAAAGAGCGACGACGCGCGAAACTCACATATGATTCAAGAGACATATACGTGGACATAAAGGGGTCAACACTAATTTTAGGATAAATTGCGAAAGCCAAGACTCAAACTTGAGACTTTAGGATCTGATACATGTAAAGCTTCATGCACTAGCCATTTTCACCACTTCCAGTGATAATAATTCCCTAGATTTTATCCACTCTGATCATAACATTCCAAATGATCCTGATTATTCCATCCATGAGAAAGAGGAAGTTCTGGAAGTTTTAAATGATATGAAAAGAAATGCTTCCCCTGGTCCTGATGGTTTTAATGTTGAATTTTATCTTGCTACCTGGGATTGGATTGGGGATGATGTTACCAGTATGGTTAGGAATTTCTTTATCACTGCTACTCTGCCTCATCATATCAGTGACACCCACATTGCCCTCATTCCTAAAAAGCTTATCCCTACTGTTTCCACTGATTACAGACCCATTAACCTTTGCAACGTAATTTACAAAATAATCTCCAAATGCTTGGCCAATAGACTTAAGCCACATCTTCTAGACTACATTCACCCAGCCCAACAAGCTTTCATTGAAGGAAGAAGGATCAGTGATAATATCATCATTGCTCAAGAAATCACCCACTCTTTCAATCTGTCCTCTTGGAATTCGAAGGCTTTCATGCTTAAGATTGATCTAGCTAAAGCTTTTGATAGAATCGAGTGGGATTTTATTTGTAAAGCCCTGGCTAGGAAAAATTTGCATCCTCACTTTATTAGGATGGTTCATGCTTGCATTTCCTCTCCTGTTTTCTCTGTCATCATTAATGGCCAGGCTTATGCAAAATTTACCAGTTCCAGAGGTATAAGACAAGGATGCCCCTTATCCCCCTATTTGTTTATCCTTGGCATCAATGAACTCTCCATCATGCTTTCTGAGGCCCTATCAAATGCTGAGCTCTCTGGAATCTCTCTTGGTCCTCATTGTCCTCCAATTCACTCTTTGCTTTTTGCTGACGATCTACTGGTCTGTGGGACTGCTTCTGTTCAAGAAGCTCAGGCTATCAAGAATATTCTTCTTAATTTTTGCAAGATCTCTGGACAAACCCCAAACTGGTCGAAATCTGGTATCATTTTTAGCAAAAAGGTAGACCCAATCACTATTTCTAATATCTCTCAGATCTTTCATGTTGCAACCATTGATCAAAACTTTACCCATCTGGGTCACCCTCTCATTTTGCCTGCTAGGAATAGGAGCGAAGCCTACAACTTCATAATCCAAAAATTTAAATCAAAACTCTCTACTTATAAGGCAAATTCTCTTTCCCATGCTGCCAGGTTGGAACTAATCAAATCTGTACTATCTTCTATACCTGTCTACTACATGTCAAACCTTCTGTTTTCAAAAAAACTCCTCAAGAAACTTCAGGCCATTATGAGAGTTTTCTGGTGGACTGGTTCTTCCTCTGAACCCTCAAAAAAAGCCCTCTACTTAACTGCTTGGAATAACATTTGTGCTCCTAAATCAGAAGGGGGGCTGGGGGTCAGGAATCTCCAAGCCACTAACATGAGCCTCATCCTTTCAGCTGCTTGGAGAATAGCTGAGAAACCAAACTCTTTCATGCAATGTGTGCTCAAAGCTAAATATTTTCCAGACTCTTCCATCTGGAGGGCCAGCATGAATGTTCCTAAGTCTGCTTTCTGGTCGTCAATCTTAAAAGTAAGACATCTTCTTACCAATAACTCCTACTATCAAATATGCAGAGGCAATTCTTCAATCTGGAGCTCCCCCTGGTTTTCTGGTTGGGAAACTATCTATGATAGCCTCATTATTCAACAAAAAGGTTTCATTTATCCTTCTACTATCAATCAACTTTGGCTTCCCAACTCTCAGACTTGGAACACTAATCTCATTGACAATCTTTTCTCTGGTGAGGTTGTTCAGGCTATCAAAAGCACTAATATCATTCCTTCTGAGGAAGATGACATCCTTTGCTGGAAGCCAACCCCAAATGGAAAATGCAATCCCAAATCCACATACAAAACTTGTTTGTATTGGCTTTTTATTTCAGGAACACCTAAGCCAGAACAGGTTCAAGATTCAACTAAGGAGATTCTTAGGAAAGTCTAGAAATGCAACAAGATGATACCTAGAGTTAAAACCTTTGCTTGGAGATTGCTGAGAGGGACGCTAACCACTGGTGCTAGAGGCTCCCAATTCTCTATTCACATTGACAAAGATTGTTGCAGGTGCAATATCCCTGAAACTGATGCTCATCTGTTTTTTCTTTGTCCTTTCGCAAAAGCTGCTTGGTTGCTCCCCCCTGTTTTATTAAAAGTGAGATCTTATCAAACAATACTACAGATATTACCCAAATCATTGTGAACCTGCTTAGACAGAACCACCCAACTGCTGATTTAAATTATATCTTTACTTTTCTTTGGTGTGTCTGGAAAGCCAGGAACGATCAGCTGTTTTGCAGGAAAAAGACCAATCCTCAACAGGTGCCAATGCACACTGCAGCTCTTCTTAAGGATCTGGAGACTGAAGAGCCGATAAAATCCTCTCACCCTCCAAAAGAACTATTGGGGGTTTCTGTTCCAACTGATTTCTATTTTACAGGTCCAAAGGTCTACTTGGATGCAGCTTGGAGGAAGCAACATGGATCATCAGCTGACACGGCTGGAATTGGCATCTACTTTTCCGAATCTTTGCAGGGTGAAGAAAGAACTGATGTTTTCATTCTTGCTTCCAAAAAAGATGTGCCTTCCCCTTTGCAGGCTGAAGCCCACGCCCTGGTTCTTGCTGCAAATGTTGCTGATTCTCTGAAACTCACAAGACCTATATTCTTCACTGACAATCTTTCATTGGCTAAGGCGGCTACAGCTCAAGGGGCATCTGATAATAACATGATCTGGGAAATTAGAAGACAAGCAATAGAATACCAGAAGCTTGCTCACCCTCTTCTTGGATCCATCTATCATATCAAAAGGGAAGTTAATGGGGTAGCTCACAATTGTGCTCAACAGGCAAGAAGATCAATAGGATCTGAGCCTATCTGTTCCTGCAGGAACCCAGCTCATAACAACCAGTTATGCCCAATTTTGGCTGCTATCGATACGATACGGCAAATTGGGTTTGTAATACTTGATGTACAATGTTTTTGAGCTGCAATATATTTGGGTGCGTCAGCACCCATCCTCTGTTCAAAAAAAAAATAGCCAACGCAACCAAAAGTCCGAACTGCTGATACCATGAAGCTTGACAACTCTAACCATTTCTTTTTTTATTAATTGTTGTGTCAAATCAGATTTTTATCAACATGATACTCCCAATATGGCTAACCTTAGTTTGATCATAGTGCTAAGTAACTTAGACTAGTAACTAAGTTACTACTTCTGACTCTTGGTATGCACATATTACTATCTTGATACGTGTGATGTTATGGTGACTAACTAAGTTATTATCTTTGTCTCTTATTATCATGCCATGTTACCATTTTGCTTACTTGACATTGTATATATATACATGTTACTAGCTAAGTTACTTCTATTATAACTAGTCTTAAACAATAGTTTTCTTTGATGAAAATTGAGCAATATATGGCCTCGTTGGCCCTCCAAATGATGACAAACTTACGGAATTGAAATCAAAATATTAGTTGATCTGGACATGCTTTGGCTGTCAATCATCATCACAAGATAAAGAGTAGGAGTACTTCATAGGTCTGTTTCCGCAATTAATGCTATTGCGATCGTGTAATGGGCAAAAGTTTAAACTCAAAACAGAGCCTCAGGTTCAAAATTTTCTAAAAGGAAATATGGACGTCTACGATTTTTAATGCCATATAATTATGGTCCATAAGCGACCTACATAAAAAAGACAAACATGAGACTAAAGATGAATTAGTTTTAATGCCTACTTAGAGCGAGCCATTTTTTATCAAAAAAAATTTAGAGCAATTTTTGTGTGTGTTTTTGTGTAGCTCAAAAGAAAATTGTATTTTCAATTTTACATGTACACCATAAATCATCTCTATGTATCTCCATTAAGAACTCATATTCTTTGAAGCTTTACATATGGATTTTGTCTTTTTTGAAAATTCCGAGAGCCTACGTCTGTAGTCGCATTTGCATCCACTATAATACTTGCCCTACTATATACCACCATGGTAAAATTCTTAAATCCAATATAAATTAATCCATTTTAACTACTATATTTTTTATAACTGACATATATTAATGCTAAAAAGAAATCAATTATATCAGGCCTTTGTAATAACATAAGGACTAGAGTAAGTCTAGACATCAAGTAGTAACGGACGACATGTGAAAATTTGAAGGCGGGCACACTCCAATTTTTTTGTGCCAGGCCTTCTGTGTGCTCAAAATTTGCCTCATGAATAATATAAGTAGCCAATTGATTCACAACATTACACACAACCATGTAGTTCAATACATATGTTTCAAATATGCATGATTCTAAGACAAATAGTCCAGAACATCACATCATCTAATCCTCTACGAACATCACCTTGATCATTAGCATTGTGTCTTGAAATATGAATCGTTTCTCCTGGATCATATGGAAGGAAATGAGCATCTTGGTGTTGGAGATATGCCCAAGAGGCAATAATAAAGTGGTTATTATCATATCTTCATGCTTATGATAAATGTTTATATGTGATGCTATAGTTGTATTAACCGGAAATATTAATACTTGTGTGATTTTTAAACATGTAAGAGTCCCTGGTAAAGCCTCTTGTTAAACTAGCTTATTGGTTAATATATGATCATGGTTTTCTGATCATGAACATTGAGATGTTATTAACAACAAGATCATATCATTAGGAGAATGATGTGATGGACATACTCCTATAGTCAAGCATAGCATAAGATCAAGTCATTTAAATAGTTCACTTACTATAAGCTTTCAAATGCATAGTAACCTAAATCCTTCGACCATGATATCATGTTAATCACCATCACCGGATGGATGCTTTGATGACATCAAACACCACTTCGTAACTGGGTGGTTATAAAGGTGGCATTGAGTGTTCGGAAAGTATGTGTTGAGACACATGAATCAAGAGTGGGATTTGTCCATCCATATGATGGATAGATATACTTTGGCCCCTCTCGATGGAATGTCATCCAATTGGCTTGCAAGTATGTGACTGGCTCACAAGGGATCACATATCACAGGAACGAGAAAAGAGTATTTGTCGGTAACGAGGTTGAACTAGGTATGCAGAGATACCGACGATCAAACCTCGCATAAGTAAAGTATCACGAGACAAAGGGAAATTGGTATCGTATGTAAATGATTCATTCAATCACGAAGTAATCGTAGAAATATGTTGGATCCATATGAATTTCCAGATTCCTCTATTGGTTATTGATCGGAGAAGAGTCTCGATCATGTCTGCATAATTCATGAACCGTAGGGAGACACACTTAAGGATTCAATGTTGTTTAGTAGATATAGAATGTGAGTAAAGAGACCTAATGTAGTTCAGAGTCTCGGATGGGATCCGGGATGTCACGAGGAGATCCAGAATGGTCCGGAGAATAAGATTCATACAAGGAAAGTCCAATTCCGGAGTTTGGAAATGGTTTTGGTGTTTTCACCGGAATGTTCTAGAAGGGTCTAGAACGTCCACCGAACCGAAAGGGGAAGGGTACATGGATGTGTCATGACAAAGTGGAATTGTTGCATCATGTCCTAGGTCACTTGGCTGGACACTTGGAAGAGAGAAATTAAACTCCAATTTGAAAGTCAAAAAGGCAGTTTGAAAAGGTCAAATCCCAACATGGTTTCCGAGTTAGGGATGGTTTCTGAGTTAGCGAGGGTTTCCACCTTGGCTGGGAACACCCTTGGACGCCCCCACCTATATAAGGAGGGGTGGGGGCGCACCCCAAAGTATCCCCCTTGCCCAAGGCGCCCAAGACCCAATCCCTAGGCCGCCGCTGCCCCCAAGCTGCCGGTGCCCTAGATCCCCTCTAAACCGCCGCTGTCGTCTAGCCTAAACCCTAGCCATCGGCTTCCCTCTTCCCTTGGAATCTAAACCCTATCCCCTAGGCTCTCTCTACTCCACCATACCCGCTTTGGCTTAGGCGAAGCCCTGCAGGATTTTCCCTCTACCTCCGACACCACGCCGTTGTGCCGACGGAATCACGAGGAGAGATCTACAACCTCCGCTGCCTGCTGGAACAAGGGAAAGGAAGGTCTTCATCGAGTACCGTACGTGTGACCGACTGTGGGAGCGCTGCCGGAACACGGCGCCGGAAGGATTGTCTAAGTGACCTTGAGATCGGCAAGTGAACGACTATATCACCCACGAGAATCCGATCTTGTTAGCCGCTTTGGATATTCGAGGGTTAGTACTCTATCGACTCGTCGCTACAATCTAGTAGATAGATCTTGGCTTGTGTGCGTTCATGCGATAGAATTTTTTTGTTTTCCATGCTACGAACCCCTACACCTGGATCTTGTAATAGGACTAGAGGTGCAAAATAAAGGAACACCAACAAAAGCCCACCGTATTCGGTTTGTTCATCATCTACCACCAATGACGATGAAGAACATTCAATCTTCTTCGCAATGAGGCTCTTCCTTGTCATATTGAATTCTACAATTATACAATAGAAACATTCAGTAACACAATCTTGTCATGGAAAATCCTAGACATTGAATTGTTAGCAACACAAAGTAGAGGCAACTTGGTGTTCAGTTATCTAGACATTCAATAGTGTCTTAGTGGGGGGTAGCGGGCAGCGAAAGCATACCTTATCTTGGTCCCTTTCCGGAGGCACCCTGGTGGGATGGCCTACTTGGAGTTGTCGGTGGCGCTTATGCATGATAGTTGTGGCCAAGCGGCCGAGGTGGCGATAATTGTGGGAGCGACTGCTGTCGAGGCGCCGAGCAGCACCGGAGCGGGCAACGCCAGCCGACATGGGGGTCGGGATAGGGGCGAGGCGGTGGTAGGGAGAGCCGACGAGGAAGGCAATGGTCAGGAGGCCGGTTTGGCGATTTAGGTTGTCGTCGAGCAAGGACATGTCCGCCTCAACTCTTGGCTCTTGTGCACTCTCACAATCTCACGCAGATGAGGGTTGCTCCAAAAAAAAGCCAAAAAATCTAGCGGGCCACGGCCCATCCTAGCCAACCCTAGGTTCGCAGTTGACATCAAGGATGCACAAAGAAGAAGAAACAAAAGAATAAGAAACAATAAAATAAAAAAATAAAACAAAAACCACGTCAAAGCAATAAAAAACTCGTAGCAGCAATAGCACCACCGTTGTCGGCAACACCTCGGCCGAAAAAAAGGTTTTTCCAAAACCAAGAAAGTAACAGTGCACAAATGCCGGCATCGTCTGGGTTAGTTATTTTTGTTATTAGTAATCAAATTTTCATCCGTCGGCATAGTGTACTATTTCTTCCGTCTTAAAATAGATGTCTCAGATTTATCAAAATCTGGATAAATCTAGACACTATTTAGCATATAGATTCATCTAAATTTTAATATAACTTTAAGACATCTATTTTGAGTCGGAGGGAGTACTAGAAAAGTGAAAAGAAAAAAAATCCCGGTGTGTAACCTGAATGACACCGAACTGAAAATAAACTAGGTGCAAGATACAAAATGTTTAGTTTCTTAAAGAGTCCACACACCACGCCAGAAAGATGTAACAAGACAACAAAACTTGTTTCCATTCGGTCAATTCTCTCCTAGCATTTTAAGGAAACATGAAAACCATTTCGATTTGTTATTTTGTCAATCATCAGTCCAAAATTCCGGAGCAATATTGAAATTAACATTAAGGCAAATGCAATGATGGGCGGAGTCTGCTGTTTGATTTTTCTTTTGGCAAGGGCTGGTGGGTGTAGGGTTTAGTTGACTGAGTGAGTGAAGAAGAGTGGGCTTCATGTGGGCTTTTTGGAGTAGTGTGCTAAGTCCAATTGCTGAACTTTCAGCGTGTGTCTCGTAACAAAAGCTTTCACCGTGTGTTTAATAACAAAAACAAAAGATTGAACGAAGAACCTTTCACCGTGTTGTTTCTTTTGACGGTGAGACCAACTCTTTCTACGTCCGGGGTCATTGACCGAGCTCAAGAAGGTTTAAACTTTTTTGTGGGTTTTGACATGATGGATCGCCCTTTCAATGGTCGGCGATTTAAACCGGTAGATAGAAATGCCTCGGTGCCGATTTCATCCATCTTGATCTCTCAGTGTTTTAATCTACCTGTGTGGACGTAAACGCCAGCTTGCTGTATTTGCGTATGTACAGTGACTCGGTGTATATAGAGAAGATAGATGAATTTGAACAGGGGAATACAAACACGGGCGAACGAAAAAAAGACACCCACTACTTGTGGTGTCTGACGGCCCAGCCAGGTTCAGTGCCGACACGTGTGTGTGCCTAAGAGGCTCGTGCGACTAATTGTCGGCGACGAATGGGAAGGCACCAGCGTCGACGCCGCCAGTGCACACCTCACCCTCACCATGTGTAGTACGGATGAAGTTTCAGCTAGTATCCACGTTCCGATCTCGATGAGACGATGACACTGCATCGGCACGAAGACACCTTCGAGAAAGACCTACACCCGCATGCATGCACGCGCCACCGCCCTCCACGTCTCGGCCAACGAGACTCTGGCACCTCACCGTCCCGAGAGCAGCACACCGCAACAGCCGCGTCGCACGTGTCCTCCGGCCCCATGCCTTCGCCGGCCACCGCATCACCTCGTCGGGCGTATATAAACGGAGAACAAGCAGCGACGGCTACATCTCGGAGCAACATCTGATAGTGAAGTGACATCAAGTTTCCAGAAATCAAGACAGTGAATCGATAGCATCTATAGCCATGGCTCAAGCGCAGGCGACGAGAGGCGACCAGCAGCATCTCAAGGCCCAGCAGGAGCAGGAGCAGCCGGAGGCGATCCAGTACGGGCACGTCTTCGCCGTGACGGGCGACCTGGCCGTGCAGGCCATCGCGCCGCGGGACGCCGAGGCCATGCGCACCGCGGAGGACAGCGTGCAGGGCGTCCCGGTCCCACAGGCCAGCGGCGGGGGATTCAGCGCCGCGGTGGCAATGGAGACGGCGGCCGCGTACAACCAGGCCGTCGGCGCCGTCCGTCCAGGCCAGGCCAGCGACGCCGCCACCCGGCAGGGCATCACCGTCACCCAGACCGCCGTGCCCGGTGGCCGCATCGTCACCGAGTTCGTGGCCGGGCAGGTCGTCGGGCAGTACTCCGTGGCCGACCAGGCCATGATGGGGCAGCAGCAGCAGCAGCAGGTCGATGAGGGCAAGGTGACGATCGGGGAGGCGATGGAGGCGGCGGCCCTGTCCGCGGGCGAGCGGCCCGTCGAGGAGGCAGACGCGGCGGCCATCCGCGCCGCGGAGACGCGGGCGCAGGGCGCGGACAGGGTCATGCCCGGCGGCCTCGCCGACCAGGCGTGGGCCGCGGCGAGCGCCAACAACTGGGCCGAGCGCGACGAGGACAAGATCACCATCGGCGACGTGCTCTCGGTACGTACGCTCGTTACACGATAACATACGTGCTAGCTCCCTCAACTGCAGGTCGTTTAATTTTGGACGCGCTTGTGGCTTTGTGCTCCCAGGACGCGACGACGAAGCTGGCGGACGACAAGCCGGCGGAGCACGAGGACGCGGCGAGGGTGGTGCAGGCGGAGACGTACAGCGACGCCAGAGCGCGCACCAAGGCAGGCGGGGTGGGCGCCGCGCTCACCACGGCGGCGAGGCTGAACCAGGAAGACGATGACGACGCTTGAGTGTTTTCTCGTCACGTGTTACGTGTGTCGTGTGTGTGACAGTTTACCCCGAGCAGCAAACAGAACTGAGGTCGTGTAGCCTCAGCTTGTAGGAGGAGCATCCTGTCGCCGTCAGGCGAGTCAAAGTTTGGGCAACTTCAGCCCAGCCGGCCGTGTTTGTAGACAAATAAGAAGTGCGGCTCCGTATGTAACCTCTGTATGTATCAACAAGTCCTTACTACTCCGTTTTAAAATAGATGTCTAAAATTTATCAAAATTTAGATGAACCTATATATTAAATAGTCTCTAGATTCATCTAAATTTTAACAAATCTAAGACATCTTTTATTTTAGGACAAAGGGAGTACATGTTTTTCTCTCCCTCCGGAGTGTGATAGCCTGTGCCTCTGTGCCTCTACCTGAACGACCGGGTGTTGCTAGGGCTAAAATTTTATTACTTCCTTCGTCCAGAAATAACCGAGTTGACTTTATTTAAATTTAAATATATTTTACACTAAAATATATCTAGATACATTTTAATTTAGAAAAAAAAAAATTTTAACTTATTTACGGACCCAAACAGAGGAAGGGAAGAAAACTAATACTCCCTCCGATCCATATTACTTGTCACCATGGGGAAAAACATGTTATCACCCATATTACAGTACCCAAAGGAACAAGTTCTAGCCAGCCACCAACAAAGCACAGATCACCCCCCACCATGGGGAAAAACATGTTACCACCCATATTACGGTACCCAAAGGAACAAGTTCTAGCACAGATCACCCGCTAAACATTTTTGACAGGAAACGCCAAACTTACCACGGGCTTCTCTACTCATAAACTTAGGCGAAATGTGACATGCACCTTTCGGGAGCTCTCGTGCATCGGCAGCCGCCTTCTCTTGGTAAATTATGTCCTTACTTCTATGCTTACCCATGCCATGAGCGTGGGCCTGCTCCCCGCCGGGGTTATCGATGCTATCGGACCGACGAAGAAACTTGCTTCAGAGGGCATTGTAAAGTCACCTGGCAAGATGTCTGTACCTCCAAAGACAACGGGGGTTTAGGCGTCCTCTCCCTCCCGTCGCTAAACTCCGCTCTTCTCTTAAAATTTCTCTCCAAACTCCACTCAAACTCTTCCGCTCCTTGGGCCTGTTGGTTCCGCCGCCAATATGGCTGGTCTACGGACAAGGATCTAGGGGATGAGCACCCCCTTGATACTCCCGTTTGGAAGGATATGCGGGCTAGGCTTCCCTCCTTTCGGTCTCTCACCTCCGTCCAGGTCAGAAATGGGTGGTCCACTGCTTTTTGGTTGGCACTTGGCTCGACCCTATCGCGCTCAAGGACCGCTTTCCCGGCCTTTTCTCTCACTCTACTAGACCTAACGCTAGCGTTGCCGACACCTTCCGCTACGGCCTCGCTACGCACCTCGCCCACCGCTTGTCCTCTGTCGCCACCTCCGACATTACCTCCCTTGATGCTGCCCTTGCCTCCTTCACTCTCCAGGACGACGCCGCTACTAATGAACGTACATGCAACGCTACTAATTGTAGCCTCTCGAACAAAGATTTCTATGTCAATTCTTTCAGGCACTTGCAAAAGGATGATAGGGCGGCTAAGGCGTGGGAAAGTGACGCGCCTCTCAAATGCAAAATCTTCGTGTGGCTTGCCCGGCGTCGTCGCCTACCTACAAATGAGCGCCGTTTTCGTCATCGAATGACAGACGATGCTACCTGCCCCTCTTGCGACTTGGATGAAGATTTCGACTACCTCCTAGGAGGTTGTCATCGTGCCCGGGAAGTTTGGAGCTTCTTCCTCCTGCCCCCCCTGATAATCTCGACTCGGCTCTATATGCGACTTCTTGCTCCTTTGATATGAGAACAATCCGTCACTGCTATAGCATGGAACATCTGGAAGCGTCGAAACGCCTTGGTCTTCAACGCAACTGACGAGTCTCTTCAGATGGTAGTGCACCGCTTCCTGGAGGATGTCCAGCTCTGGGTTTACAGATGTACAACCTCCTCCTCCACCTCCAAACTACAAATTTGGTGTAATAGCTATGAGCCTCCTTGAGGCCCTTGTTGTAATGCATGTACCCCTCATTTTCTTTCTCCTCTTACTGCAACTGCTTGTAATGGATCGTTCAAATTAATAAGAAAGTTCAGGCTGGCGTAAGCCCGTCGTAGTTACCCTGAAAAAAGTAAACGCCAATAGCATAATAAATTGGAACACGTCTTTTCAGCCTCCCAGCAAAACACGATCTTGGGCATGCATTCCCGAGGGCCTCACAACATCCGCGCCCACCTTCATGAGATTCCTTGTTCCTTCCATCATCTTCTCCTTGTTCTCGCCTGATTAAAGACCTACCTAGTATAGCAAAAAGGGACACATGGTATGTTAGATTGATCTCTCCCGTACGAGCCCAATGGTTCGAACGGAACCCCTCATCCGTGCCCTGATCGGGGGCGCCCAACCTCCTCATGGTTGGTGGGCCTCTGTCGCCGTGCTATATATAAAGGGTGGGGTCCGGAAGCACATGATACGAGGTTCGTCCCTGTGCCGCACGCCCCACCGATATCCCTACCAATCTAGGGTTAGCGCGAGCCGACGGGAAGCACCACCACCACCGCACACCCACGCCGTCACCCTTTTCCCCATGGCCACCAACACCAGCTCAGGCATCCCCTCTGGCTCGTGCTCCTCGAGCCAAGGTGCAGGTAGTCCCTCTCCGATCTCTCTCTCTGACGAGGTTTAATCTCGTTAATTCCCATTGTTATGGACTTAGGTTTTAGAGAAGATGGGGATGCTGGAGATCGCGGAACGGTTAGCAAACAAGCAACACGGGACACGAGGTTTACCCAGGTTCAGGCCCCCGGAGGGAAAACCCTACTCCTGCTTGTCTGCTCTTGATTACGGCGGAACCGAAGATTACAGGGGTGCGCAGATGCAATCTGGCGTGAAGGTGTCTATGCGAAAGTATGAGATGAGAGATTTAGGTCGTTCCCTCCTAGCCTTTATATAGAGTCAGACAGGTCCCAGGCACAGACCGAGTTGGTTACAGGTTTTAGGGTTTACCCCTTTGAATTTTCTATCTACTCTAGTCTTGCTCTCCAAGGATCCGAAGGCGTCATGGGCCTTGGCCACCCGAAAGTCTTCATGGGCCGGCGTATATTTTCCGTGGGCCTTCCTTGGGCTGGACCAGGTATGCTGAGATCGTGTACCCGCAGGGTATAACCATGTGAGTAGCCCCCGAGTGATCAGTCGAATCGTAGATTCGGCTAAGGACTCTTCAATCCTTCGGGTGCAACTCTGTCTTTCAAGAGAAATGTGTAGGGATTGTTGATGCGTGTGCCTGACTCACCCGACGGATCAGGGTCAGTTAACCGTCTTAGGACAAAACAACACGATCTTCTTCAAGTTCGAGTCCCGACTCGAACCCGAAACATATGCTGGCGTAATTCGACTCAGGACGCGGAGGACTTACAGGAGTGGAATTCCAGTGAATTTAAATGATGTACCCAACGCATCCATCGGGATTTTTCATCGCGCCTGTTGGCACGGATTCATACTAGCAGAGAGCAGTCATGTGCGTTACCAGGCCCTCAGATGATATCTGTAGGTCTTATCTTTGCATCGCAGACACAGCATCCGAATGTTTATCACCGCGGAGGTGTTTCGGGTGACCAAGGAGAATGTTGCTCACTTAGCGTTAATTGGGGCAAAGTTGTCAGAAAAATGTTGCATGCTGATCCGAAGGATCGCAGTCGAAAAATTCATAGGGTGCGCGACCAGCGCTCCCTACGGGAGTAGCCCCCGAGTGTCTGTTCGAGTCGTAGACTCGAGCAGAGACTTTAATTCAGCCGTTGTTCGGCTTCAGGTCCGTAGGACACAAAAATTTCGGATGTTTAAATCCATCCTCCCTATGGGAGTAGCCCTCGAGTCCGTAGTGGAGTCGCAGACTCGACGTAGGACTCGAAGAAATAGTTCAGTGCTGTAGTGTTTTGTTCATTTTTCGGGTGCGCGACCAGTGCTCCTGATAGGAGTAGCCCCCGGGTAGTTAGTCGAATCGTAGATTCGAGTGAGTACTCTTAGCTTTGAAGCCGAAGAATTGTGACTTTTGCTAGTATAGCTGACATGGTTATACCCTACGGGTACGTGACTTCGGCATACCTGGTCCAGCCCAAGGAAGGCCCACAGCAGATATACGCTGGCCCATGAAGATTTTCGGGTGGCCAAGGCCCATGATGCCTTCGGATCCTTGGAGAGCAAGACTAGCATAGATAGGAAATTCAAAGGGGTAAAACCCTAGAACTTGTAACCGACTAGGACTATGCCCGGGACCTGCCTAAGAGGCTAGGATAAAGGCTAGGAGGGCACGTCCTAGATCTCTCGACTCATACTTTCGCACACACCTCCACGCCAGATCGAATCTGCACACCCTGTAACCTTCGGTTCTGCCGTAATCAAGAGCAGACAAGCAGGAGTTGGGTTTTCCCTCCGGGGGCCTGAACCTGGGTAAATCTCGTGTCCCCTGGTTGCTTGTCTGTTAACCGTTCCACGATCTCCAGCATCCCCATCTTCTCCAAAACCCAAGTCCATAACAATGGGCATTGACGAGATCAAACCTCGTCAATTGGTGCCGTCTGTGGGAATCGGGGCTGCTGATTGTGCGATCATGACGGTCTTGACCCGATCGATCTACAACTCCGCGGCGACGGAGAATCACCTCCTCTTCGGCACTTTCGACTTCACCGCCCACTCGCCGGCCACCATGAAGGATTTCGAGCCCGTAGGCAACGGACTCGAAATTTTGTTCGGGAGCTTCTGCTTCCAAGTGGGACAAACTGGCACCCTCCGCCTTCCTGAGCGGGTGCCCGTGCCATCAATCAGGCCCGCCTCGTGGGCTCCACATCCCGTGCTACGCACATCACCATCGACAGATGAGTTCTATAACAGCAGCAGCTGCAACTCCGATCTGTGCGATCCGCCTTTGGATGAAGGGACCTACGGTTCCGGATCTGAAAGCTGCGGCAATAGCGAACCGATCTACGAGCGCTACCAATGCGCCGCTGTCATCCAGGAGCAGCAAACGCCTAACCCGCCTCCCAACACGAACCCCAACCCGCAGGACAGAAATGGCGGAAACGGCGGGAACAGAAGAAGCCAATCCCCCCACCCGAAGGGGAAAACAACGGCCACGTCATCCAACTTAGCAAAGAAGGATGGGTCCAGGCACGCCGTGCCGTCGCAGGCGACATAGTCCTACCTGTGGACTCCCCATGTGACCTACTGATGGCATACCACTACCTCCTCATCGAGGAGCACAAGAAGCAAGTCAAGATGCAGGAGACGCTCGACAAACGCAAGCAAGCAGCCTCTGAGTCCAGCGCGCGACGAGCTGCGCTCTCCGCCATGGCACCTGGCTCTAGCACGAACGGAAACCAGGGAAATAAGAACCGCTCGCGGGTGGAGAACATGGATCCCAAGGAACGCCGTGATGTAACCCGAACTCTCCACACATCGTTCATGGATATGGATGCCGACGGCAACATCATCCCGAAGACACCGCAAGCTGCGATCATGGCAGCCACTGCGTATCTCGCGGCCCACCAACCTCTGGAAGGGGACCCTAAAAGAGCCATGCATAAGTCCGCACTCACCGGACTCGGACTCGTCGGAGCCGCGCTCCACGAAGACGCTCCTGCGGAGCCGAAGAAGAAAGCTCCGGTCAGGCGCGACCGGATCCCCACCCCTTCATCCGAAGAGGAGGAGGAGCACGACCTTCCTCGAAGGAAGAAGAGCTCACATCGCCATAAACGCGACTACGACGCTAGAGACGCGCTTACACAACGCAAAATCGACAAAGCACGAGCCAAACGCGCATGCTCGTCCGAGTCCGAGATGGATGAAGACGAAGGAGAACTCTGTGGAGCTCGATGCTTCAGCAGATCTGTTCGGCGAACACAGATGCCACACAATTTCAAGCTTCCTTCGGATACTCCGAAGTTCAACGGCACGCAAGATCCAAAATCTTGGCTCAGCGACCATCTGTCATCCGTCAAGCTGCACGGCGGTAACAAAGAAACCGCCATGCAATGCCTCCAGCTGCAGCTAACAGGCGCGACGCGGGTCTGGCTCAGCAGCCTATCATCAGGATCCATCCGAAGTTGGGAGGAGCTAGCTTACAGCTTCATCCGAAATTTCAAGGGCACCAGCAAGAGGCCCGCCTCAATCGAAGAGTTGCGAGCCTGCACTCAGAGAACGGGGGAATCTATTCGCTCGTACATATTACGCTGGTCTACCACCAAGAACTCCGCAGCACATATCTCCGAGGAGAGGGCCATCAACGCCTTCAGAGATGGCGTCAAACGCCAAGATTTCAAGGAGGAACTTGGGCGCGTCAAGCCCAAGACACTCGACCACCTCATGGAAATTGCCAACAGTTGGGCGGACGGCGAAGATTGCATTCAGCGAGCGCAATCAGATGAAGAGGACGACTACGGCCGAAGGCGAGAACGCCGCAGCAAGAGGAGATCGCGTGTCTACGAGGACCGCGACGGACCCGACATGGTCGCGGCTGGCTACACTGACCGCCGCAACGACAACAGCCGCAACAGCGGAGGATACCGCGGAGGAAATTTCCGCGACAGCGGACGACCAGCACAGTCGTGGCAACGCCGCGACCGCGACAACGGACCCTCAGCATTCGACATCGACAAACAGGATGGCAAAAAGAAAGCCAGCCACATGCTCAAGGACTGCCGCGAGTTCCAGAAACTCAACGAAAGCATGGTGCAGATGAGGCAACAAGCCCCAACCCGTGCGTTCGGAAACGCACCCGCGCCAGGAGAAATAGCACACGGAGCTCCTCCACCGCCGCCTATTGGAGGCCCAAATCAACCAGTCGCACCAGCGCAAAACAACACCGGGGTCGGGTACCCCCCACCAAAAGGAGCACTAAATATGATCCAGAAGGGACGCCCCACAAACAGGGTGCAGAAGAAAATCACCCGACAAATCAACTTGGCCGTGGCAACTCCGCCTGCAATCCCTGAGTACCTCAGCGGATCGGAGTCCTGCATCACATTCACTCGCGCGGATCACCCTTGTCAGATCCCTCGCCCAGGTCATGCTGCCCTGGTGCTGGAGGCGCAGATCGGAGGCTTCGAGATGAGTCGCGTCTTCATGGATGGCGGCAGCGACATCAACCTAATGTTCGCAAGCACTCTAGCAGCAATGCGGATCCCTCAATGCAGCCTGGAACAATCAGACACAACGTTCCACGACATCGTCCCAGGGAAGGGCATTTCCCCCTGGGCAAAATAGGGCTCGACGTCATCTTCGGGAAGCCGGACAACTTTCGGCAGGAGCGCCTTGAATTCGAAGTGGTGGACTGGCCGTCGCAATACCACGCCATCGTGGGGCGCGTAGCATTCGCAAGGTTCCTGGCCGTCCCACACTACGCATACCTACTACTCAAGATGCCAGGACCAAGGGGCGTCATCGCAGTCCACGGGAGCTTCACCCGATCGGACCAATGCGACAAGGATTTCAACAAAATCTCCCAGTCTTTCGGCATGCAAGACGAGCTTGTAAGGCTCCGCGAGACAACGGACAATGGGGTACCCCCAGGCACAAGGCAGAACGCACCTGACATGTCCTTCGACTCCACCGTCAACACCAAGAAAGTACAGGTCCATCCGACGGACGCCTCCAAGACGGCCTTGATCGCCAACGACCTCAGCACCGCATAGGAAGGCGCGCTCGTCGAATTCCTCCGTGAGCGCTGGGAAATCTTCGCCTGGTGTCCTGCGGACATGCCAGGAGTTCCCAGGGAATTCGCCGAGCACGCACTCAATGTCTTTCCAGACACCAAGCTAGTCAAGCAGTCCATCCGAAGACTGTCAGAGCCACGAGCCGAAGCTATCGGCAAGGAAATCAATAGACTACTCGCTGCAGACTTCATCAGGGAAATCAAATAAAGCGAGTGGCTTGCAAACACGGTGATGGTCCCAAAGAAGGACACGGACATCCTTTGGATGTGCGTGGACTTCACGTCACTAAACAAGCATTGCCCAAAGGACCACTTCCCTCTTCCACGGATCGACCAGATCATCGATTCGACTGCAGGTTGCGAGAAACTCTCCTTCCTCGATGCCTACTCAGGCTATAACCAGATTCGTCTCAAGATCGAAGATCAGGAGAAAACGGCGTTTATCACACTGTTCGGAGTATTCTGTTACAACACAATGCCCTTCGGGCTAAAGAATGCAGGTGCCATGTACCAGCGATGCATGCATGCCTGCCTCAAGGACCAGATCGTTCGCAATGTCCAAGTCTATGTCGACGACATAGTACTAAAAACTAAGGAGGCAAGGACACTTATCGAAAATCTCCACGAGACGTTCGACAATCTTGATCGCTACAGGATCAAGCTCAATCTCGAAAAGTGCGCCTTCGGCGTCTCATCGGGCAAGCTGCTCGGATACTTCATCTCTCAACGAGGGATCGAGGCGAACCCGAAGAAAATCAAAGCCATCATGACGATGGAGAAGCCGAAAAACCTCAAAGGCGTCCAGCAGCTCACAGGACGAGTAGCGGCGCTAAGCAGGTTCATCAGCCGCATGGGCGAGAAGGCCCTACCATTCTACCAGCTGCTGCGCAAAGCAGACAAGTTCGAGTGGACACCAGAAGCCAACGACGCATTCAAAAGCCTCAAGCGGCTCCTCTCCACCTCGCCCGTTTTGGTCACGCCAAAGGAGCGCGAGCCCCTGCTGCTGTACATAGCAGCCACACACCAGGTGGTCAGCACCGTACTCGTGGTCGAATGACCCGAAGAAGGCAAGACCCACGGGGTCCAACGCCCAATTTACTACCTCAGCGAGGTACTGACACCAACAAAGCAGAGGTACCCTTACTACCAGAAGCTAGCCTACGGCGTGTTCATGACGGCTCGACGGCTGAGCCATTACTTCCAGGAGCACCAAGTGATGGTCGTCAACGAGGCACCCCTGAACAGCATCCTGAATAATCCAGAGGCCACAGGACGGGTGGCCCTGTGGGGCATCGAACTGTCACCCTTGGACATCGTCTACGAGAAGCGACACGCAATCAAATCTCAAGTCCTTCCGGACTTCCTGGTACATTGGATGGAGCTGCAGCTGCCAGACACCCCAGACATGTCGCAGTCATGGACAATGCACTTCCACAGCTCCAAGCGTGAAGCCAGAGCAGGGGCAGGGGTCATACTGACCTCCCCGCAGGGCGACAAGATGAAGTACGTTCTTCGGATGAAATTCAGAGCCTCCAACAACGAGGCCGAATACGAAGCCCTCATCCATGGCATGAGGATGGCAAAGATATGTGGCGCAACGCGCCTGGTCATCTACGGTGACTCCAACCTCGTCGTTCAGCAGACGATGAATGAGTGCGACGCACACGCCGAAAACATGATCACGTACCGCGCGCTCTACAACGCACTCGAAGGTGAATTCGACGGCTACGAACTTCGGCACGTTGGAAGAGAGAGCAACGAGGAAGCCGATAGACTCGCCAACATCGGCTCCACTTGCGCAAAGGTGCCACCAGGAGTGTTCCTCGAACAGATCTGCGTGCCATCCATCAAGCGAAAGTTCCCCAAGGGATCACCCGAAGAAGCAGAACACTCGGAAGCTACGCTACCCGAAGGACACGAAGGACCCGAAAAGCCGGACACAGAGGTAGCCATGGTCAACCTAATGCAGGTCATGGCAGTAGAAGAAACTTGGACGCGACCATACCTCCAGTTCTTGATAAACGGAGAATTGCCTGACAGCCCAACAGACGCCCGACGCATATCTCGCCGGTCAAAAGCCTTCACCATCATCAACGGCGAGCTGTACAAGCGCATCATCACGGGTGTACTACAACGGTGCGTCACCATCAACGACGACAAGGCCATACTCCAAGACATCCATGAAGGCATCTGCGGCCACCACGCAGGTAGCCGCTCCCTTGTCGCCAAAGCTCTACGAGCAGGATTCTACTGGCCAACGGCCATGAGCGATGCAAAGGACATCGTCCGAAGATGCAACGGATGCCAACGGTTCGCCGACAAACCGCACACACCTAGGTCCGAGCTCAGACCCATACCTATAGTTTGGCCTTTCGCTCAATGGGGCCTCGACATGATCGGCAAACTGCCAAAATCCTCGAAAGGGGGACACGTCTTCCTCCTGGTTGCAGTCGACAAATTCACCAAGTGGATCGAGGCCATGCCGGTCACCAACCAGAAAGGCAAAACTGCCGTCAAGTTCTTCGAGTCCATTGTCTACAGGTTCGGCGTACCACACAACATCATCACCGACAACGGATCGAACTTCATCTCCGAAGAATTCCAGGACTTCTGCGAAGGCCTTGGGATCAACATCACGTACGCCTTAGTGGCACACCCGCAAACGAACGGGCAAGTGGAAAAGGCCAACGGCCTAATCGGCGCCGGCATCAAGAAGCGCCTCATGAGCTCACTCGAACAAAAAGCTGGAAACTGGACAAAAGAGCTACCATCCGTCCTGTGGAGCTTACGAACTACGCCAAACAGCTCCACCGGCTACACACCGTTCTTCATGGTACACTGAGCCGAAGCCGTGCTACCAGCCGAAGTATGCCACCAGGCCCCACGGGTCATCGCTTACAGCTAAGCCGAATCCACGATTGCACTTGAAGATGCTGTCGACACACTTGACGAAGCACGGGATATAGCAGCAGCTCGATCAGCGGTGTACCGGCAGAGTCTCCGCAACTACCACAGCCGCCGGCTGCGCCCAAGGTCCTTCGTCGAAGGAGACCTCGTCTTGCGACTCAAGAAAAAGCGACCGAATAAATTCGAGTCACCATGGGAAGGACCCTACGTCATCACCGAAGTCATCCCAGGTGGCGCCTATCGCCTCAAGCACGTGGAGTCTGGAGTCGCATACTCCAACCTATGGAATATCTCGCACCTGCGACGATTCTATCCGTAGCAACCTACCCCCTTTTACTTTCAATAAGGCTTTCAGCCAAGGCTATTCAGCCGAACAATGTACCTCCTCCATTACGATATAAATAAAGCTAAGTGTCTCGCCCCAAAACTTCAGTTCGCTCTTTCGCAACTTTACTACATACTACAAACGCACTCGGGGGATCACCCTACCTCGCGATTTCATCGACTGAGGACCAAACGTGTACACCTGAGTAGCTGACAACGTCAGGCAAACGAAAAGGACACGTACTCAATCAAAGCACTGCGTGCTCACAAACAAACAAACCTTTACAACAAAGGGCACAACACGTTCAGCCAAAATATACAAATTTTACATCTCTCTCTTTTTACAGGTACTACCTATGTTGAAGAATAACCTGGGCACGCTGCTCAAACAAATCTACGACCTGTTCGGCATACTGCCTTACAGCTGCGTAATGCGGACGCAAGTCCCACTCACGTTCCGAAACTTCGACAGAAGACCCGCAAGGGTCGTCGGTACGGCATCCAAAGGAAACATGACGTGCAGCACCGAGGAAAGCGATGTCTGCACTTGACGGAGCACCCGCGAAACTTGATGAACACGATCCTGCACCGTCGCCAGAGCCATGGCGCGATCGCGATCCATCCAGAAGAAGCCGCCGGCCTCCATGTCATGTTGAGTCAAGCAATTGACCTGAACAGTGACACGCTCTTTTTCTTCCCTCGGAGCAAGATTCGCACCTGCGACAATCACACAAAACAAGAGTAAGGCCAGCAAGCTCATCCGAAGAACTAAGCTACAGCTCGAACCAAAGAACAACTTACATTGCAGCTGCTCGGACAGCCGAACCAGCTCCGCCATCAAGTACTCCTCTCTGGCTGCACCACGATCCGCCTTGGACTTCCAAACGTCGGCATGACCGCGTAACCCGAGCAACTCCCTCTCCAGACTACGCACACGATCCCGAAGGAAAGTGAGCCGCGAGGAATCATCCAAGGATGGTCGCAACGACATTGCAGATGGGGCGTCAACAGGATCAGCACCCGACGGAACCTAGAGCAGCAGCAAAAGAAAGGAACACAGACATTCAGCCAAGGATAGAGCACAACTCAGAGGAATTCATTAAATATATAAGGCCACCACATGGCACAAGGATGGTGTTCTTCAAGATATTTACAACAAAAGTAGACTACAAAACTACCCTACGTCTACTACGCCTAAGATGCGGGACCCTGAGTCGCCTCGGAGCCAGACTGCCTAGCTTTGGCCCCGCCCTGCTACCGCAGTGCATACTCAGACAACAAATCAATGAGCTTGGGCCCATATCGCTTGCAGCGAGCAGAATAGGCAGCAAAGGCTACCTCGGATCCATCCGTAGTCGTCAGCATCCGAGAGGTGATCTGGGGCAGATCCAGCTCCGCTCCAGCCGCCAAAGCCATCGCCAGCCCGACAGACGCACCGATGCCCTTCTGCTTGCGCTTGTACGCCGCAGACGCTTCGGCTGACAGAGCCTCCGTCAGAGCATCCACATCATCAAGGGCTGCGCCCTTCGGGACATGCTCCTTGTAGAAGCGACCAAGGACCTCTTTCGCCTTGGCAAGGGAGCTGACGACGGTGTTGTAGCGGTCTTCGACCGCCACAGTGGCATCATCTAGAGCACTCCCGTGCTCCAGAGCACCACGGTCGAACTCGATGCCTGCGGCATCTGAGACAAAAAATAAGAAGAAAAGCATGAAGAAAAGCAGCACAGAAGAAGACCCGAAGAAAAAGAAACAAGTACAAAACTAGCACTCACCCGAAATAGCCTTGGCAGCAGCCATGAGCTTCGCCGCCACCTCTCTTTCACGAGCAGCCGCAACGGTGGCCAGCTGCTCCTCACGATCTGCGGCCTCCTGCTGCAGACGCTCCTTCGCTTCGGCTGCCTTAGTCAGCTCTAGCTCGAGGCATTCTTTCGCGCCAACGGCGGCTTTGGCCTTTTGCTCCGATTGACCAAGGCTCTTTTTGAGAGCGTCGACCTCACGGAGGGAATTGTTATGCTCCTCTGCATTCAAGACAAACAAGTGTCAAAGAACAGGACCAGGATAAATAAGAGAGGCATTAAAAGACAGATAGATACCTTGAAGCTGCCGAAGGTTCGCCTCCAGCGCCAGGCGCTCCTGCACCAGCCGCTTGGCCTCCTGCACAAAAGGCTGAAGAAAAAGAAATAACAGTAAGAAAAGGGCTTGGGGGATACGCCCAACACAAAGGAGTAAACACAAAATTCGCACAGGAAGACACTCGGGGGCTCCCCCCGTGACATGAAGCAGAAAAACTTACATGCTCTGATGGTGACTCCGAAGGACCGCTTGCGAAATTCTGAGGTGCAACCACCTGCCCCTCCTGCAACGGAGGATCCGGAGCCGCGCCACCCGAAGTCGCCACCGTCTGAGGAGGAGGAGACGCAACTTTCGACTCCCCCATCATCTCCCGCGAACCACCACTGGAGGAATCGTGGGAGGAATGCCTGCATACGAACCGATCAGCACAAGCACAACAATCATGAAGGGAAAAGGACAATAGTACAGCAAGAAACTTACGAGCCCAGTGAGCTCAGGTCAAAGACAGGAGGAGTCCTTCGGGCTCTCTTCTCCTCCTTCTTTTCTTCCTTTTTCTCCTCCTTTTTCTCTTCCTTCTTCCGCTTCGCTGGAGGGTGCGGCGCTACAGCCCACACAGGAATGGCAGGAATGGGAGAAGAAGAACCTCCATGACCGTCACTATGACGCTCAAGGCCCAGAGGGTTTCTGGGAGTCGGAGGAGTCGAGGCATCCGAAGACTCGCTGGAGCTCTGTGACCGTTTTCGCGTATGATCCTCACTCGACTCGTCGGCATCCTCCGCCGGAGATCGCGCCGACGGTAGCTCGGACACGGAATCAACCACTTCATTATCCGGGGCATTCGGATACCTTTCGGGCAACGGCGGTGCCATGCCCGGCACTTTGAAGCTCTGCAAAATCAGAAGGAACTTTGTTAGCAAACAAAGGAAATAAAAACACAGCCGACAAAAAGCACTACGTGCACAAATCTACACCTGCGGTACGGCCAACGTCGAAGAAAATGGAGGAGTTAGTGACTTCCCCGGGATTTATTCTCCGGTTTTGAACTTCAGCAGCGCGCGAAGGGCCCTGTCAAGATCCCCCTCGGACATTTTCTCAGCCGAAACCCTTGTCGGATCACGGCGCCCAGAATAAAGAAACATCGGGTGCGCCCTCGCTTGGAGAGGTTGCACCCGACGCTCAAGAAAAGTTCGGATGATGTCCACGCCGTTCACCTCCTTCTCCGGAATCAGCTGGAGATCCTCCACCCGATGGTAAAGGGCCTTTATCTCCGTCACCTCACCGTCCAAGATTTGGTTTTTCCAAGACCTTTTTCGCTCAATCATTTGGGAGGGGTCAAAGGGAACAAGACCAAAATCTTGCTCGGGCACTACGGAGTCGCGGATATAAAACCATCGCCTCCGCCAGTACTGGACAGATTCAGACATGGAAAAGGAAAAGAAGAGCAGATTGGGACTAAGAGAGATGATGAAACCCCCAATGGGATACACACCATCCGAACCAGATTGCCTCTTCACGGAATAGAGCTTCCGGAAGAGGCCAAAGTGCGGCTCAATGCCAAGCCAGCACTCGCAAAAAGTGATAAAACACGCAATGTGGAGAAGAGAATTGGGAGACAGATGATGAAGTTGAATCCAATAGAAGAAGAGCAGTCCACGGAGGAAGTCGTGGACCGGAAAAGAAAACCCACGCAAAACGAAGGCGAGAAACATAACCCGATACCTAGATGGGGGACGGGGGATTACCTCATTGCCGGGGAGTTTGACGGCCTCCCTATCTTGCGGGATCAGGCCCCGCTCGCGAAGCTTGCGGAGATCGCTCTCCCGCGTCTCAGACCGCCGCCAGCCACCATCGGTGACACGAGTAGCGGTGGTGCCCTTCTTTGCTCCGGCGGCGCTGGTCCCAACCGCAGATGACGATTTCTTTGGCTTCCCCATGGTGCTACGGCGGCGCCGGCGATGACAACGTAGAAACAACGACGGAAATGTGGAAGGAAACCCCAGTGCGCAGCAAGAATCGCTAAAACACAAGGAGGCAGTGAAACAAGAACTGATGCGGTGAAAACAAATCGAGGCTTCCTCCAATGATTATAACAGCAAAGACGACGCACGGCAACCGTCCATCCAGAAGACCTAACGCCAACGGCAGATATGGCCGTACACGTGTCAACATCACAACGAACCGTTGTTACCACGCCGTCCACTACGCGCGGAAATCGAGGAGACGCCGTAATTATCTCCACGACCCGCGTGACCGGTCAAATCAAAGTCAGCAAGTGGGACCCACGTTCGTCTAGTCAAGTCATCTCTAGCGTAGCAGACGCTTGAGGTCATTGATCGTCAGCACTGATGTCATCAAAAGCTATACTAGCACCAACTACAATTCTTCGGCTCCACAGCTAAGAGTACTCATTCGAATCTTCGATTCGACTAAATACTCGGGGGCTACTCCTATCAGGAGCGCTGGCCGCGCACCCGGAAGATGAATAACGACAAAGTATTTCTTCGAGTCCCACGTCGAGTCTACGACTCCACTACGGACTCGGGGGCTACTCCCATAGGGAGGATGGATTTAAGCATCTGTATTTTTTTTGAGTCCTACAGACTTAACAACTGAACAATGCTTGAACTAAAGTCTCTGCTCGAGCCTACGACTCAAACAGACACTCGGGGGCTACTCCCATAGGGAGCGCTGGTCGCGCACCCTATGAATTCTTCGACTGTGATCTTTCGGATCAGCACGCAAATTTTTTTTGGCATCTCTGCCCCAACAAACGCTGAGTGAGCGACAATCTTCTTGGCCACCCGAAACACCTCCGCGGTGACAAATGTTCGGATGCTGCGTCCGCAACGCAAAGATAAGACCTTCAGATATCATCTGACGGCCTGGCAAAGTACATGACTGCGCTCTGCTAGTACAAATCCATGTCAACAGGCGAGATGAAAAATCCCGACGGATGCGTTGGGTACATTAATTAAAATCACTGGAATTCCACTCCTGTAAGTCCTCCGCGGCCTGAGTCGAATTACGTCAGCATATGTTCCAGGTCCGGGTTGAGGGACTCGAACTTGAAGGAGATCGTGTTGTTTCGTCCTAAGACAGTTAACTGACCCTGATCCGTCGGGTGAGTCAGGCACACGCGTCGACAATCCCTACACACATATACTATTAATACATAGTTGCACCCGAAAGATAGAAGAGTCCTCAGCCGAATCTACAATTCGATTGATCACTCGGGGGCTACTGACATGGTTATACCCTACGGGTACGTGACTTCGGCATACCTGGTCCAGCCCAAGGAAGGCCCACAGCAGATATACGCTGGCCCATGAAGATTTTCGGGTGGCCAAGGCCCATGACGCCTTCGGATCCTTGGAGAGCAAGACTAGCATAGATAGGAAATTCAAAGGGGTAAAACCCTAGAACTTGTAACCAACTAGGACTATGCCCGGGACCTGCCTAATAGGCTAGGATAAAGGCTAGGAGGGCACGTCCTAGATCTCTCGACTCATACTTTCGCACACACCTCCACGCCAGATCGAATCTGCGCACCCTGTAACCTTCGGTTCTGCCGTAATCAAGAGTAGACAAGCAGGAGTAGGGTTTTCCCTCTGGGGGCCTGAACCTGGGTAAATCTCGTGTCCCCTGGTTGCTTGTCTGTTAACCGTTCCACGATCTCCAGCATCCCCATCTTCTCCAAAACCCAAGTCCATAAGAATGGGCATTGACGAGATCAAACCTCGTCAATAGCTGTTGATGACGTCAGTGCTGACGATCAGTGACCTCAAGCGTCTGCTGCGCTAGAGATGGCGTGATTGGACGAACATGGGTCCCACCTTCTGACCTTGAATTGACCGGTCACGCGTAGCGTGGAGATAATTACGGCGTCTCCTCGATTTCCGCGTGCAGTGGACGGCGTGTGAGCGACGGTTCGTTGCGATGCTGACACGTGTATGGTCAGATCTTGCCGTTGGCGTTAGGTCTTCTTGATGGACGGTTATTGTGCATCTTCTTCGTCCTTATAATCATTGGGAAAAAATTAGTCTGTTTTCACCGCAACCATTCTCGTTTCACTGCTCCGTTGTTCTCTGAGATTTCTTGCTGCGCGCTGGAATATCCTCGGGCATTTCCTTCTTCGATCCTACGTTCTTGCCACCGGTGCCGCCGCACCGCAATGGGGAAGCCTAAGAAGTCTTCCTCTGTGGTTGGTACCAGCGCTGCTGGAGGCAATAAGAGTGCTGCCGCTACCCGTGTCACCGACGGTGGCTGGTGGCGATCGGAGACGCGAGAGAGTGATCTCCGCAAGATTCGTGAGCGGGGCTTAATCCCGCAAGATAGGGAGGCCGTCTAACTCCCAGGCAACAAGGTAATTCCCCGTCCCCCCGCTGGGTTTCGGGTTATGTTCCTTGCTTTTATTCTTCGGGGCTTTTCCTTCCCAGTCCACGACTTCCTTCGTGGACTGTTTTTTCTTTACGGCATCCAACTGCATCATCTTTCCCCCAATTCTCTTCTGCACGTCGCCTGTTTCATCACTTTCTGCGAGTGCTGGCTCGGTATCGAGCCGCACTTTGGCCTCTTCCGGAAACTCTATTCTGTGAAGAGGCTATCTGGTTCTGATGGTGTTTATCCCATTGGGGGTTGCATCATCTCCCTCAAACCCAATCTTCTTTTCTTCTCTTTTTCCATGTCTGAATCTGTCCAGTACTGGCGGAGGCGATGGTTTTACATCCGCGACTCCCCGGTTGCTGGGCAAGATTTTGGTCTTGTTCCTTTCGACCCCTCCCAAAAGATCGAGCCGAAGAGGTCCTGGAAGAACCAGATCTTGGATGGCGAGGTAGCGGAGATAGAGTCTCTCTATCGTCGAGTGGAGGATCTCCAGCTGATTCCTGATAAGAAGGTGAACGGTTGGATATCATCCGCACTTTCCTCAAACGTCGGGTGCAACCCCTCCAGGCTAGGGCGCACCCGATGTTCCTTTATGCTGGTCGTCGTGATCCGACGAGGGTTTCGACTGAAGAATTCTCCAGGGGAGATCTCGACGGTGTCCTTCGCCCGCTGTTGAAGTTCAAAGCTGGAGAAGATATCCCAGGGAAGTCGTTGACTTCTCCGTTCTCTGCTTCGTGTCGTGTTCCACAGGTGTAGATTCGGGACGTGCGCGTAGCTCTATTTTCGACTGCATTGTACTTGAATTTGTTTGCTAACAAAATTTCTTCTTTTGCGCAGGAGTTCAAGGTGTCGGGCATGTCGCCACCGCTTCCCGAATTGTTTCCGGCTGCACCGGACAATGAAGTGGTGGATTCCATGTCCGAGATGCCATCGGCGCGGTCTCCGGCTGAAGAGGCCAATGAGTCGAGCGAGGACCACACTCGCAAGCGGACACGGAGCTCCAGTGAGTCTTCGGATGCCTCGACTCCGCCGAATCCTAGGAACCTGCTGTGCCTTGATCATCACAGTGATGGGCATGGGGGATCTTCCTCTCCGATTCCTGCCGTTCCCGTGCGGGCTGTGGCACCGCACCCGCCGGCGAAGCGGAAGAAGAAAGAAAAGAAGGAAGAGAAGAAAGAGGAGAAAAAGGTCCGAAAGACCCCTCCCGTCTTCGACTTGAGCGAGCTTGACTCGTAAGTTTCCTTAGCCTTGTGTTGCCTTTTCTTGTGTATTTACCTTGCGCTTAGTTAATTTGTCACTGTGTAGCCACTCCTCTAACGACTCCTCCAGTGATGGTGCTCGGGAGATGATGGGGGAGTCGAAGGTCGTGCTTCCTCCTGCTCAGACGGTGGCCACCTCTGAAGGCGCTGCTCCAGACCCTTCTCCGCAGGAGGTTCGGGTGGTTGTGCCTCAGAAGGTTGCAAGAGGACCTTCGGAGTCGCCGTCAAATCATGTAAGTAATTCTGATTCCTCCCACGGGGGAAGCCCCCAAGCCTTTTTGGATGATCTATTGATTATCTCCTTTCCTCCTACCTCGGGGGGAGCCCCTGGGCATCTGTAGGGTAGTTTGTTGTTCGTTCTTCCTTCGAGTCTCGGGGGGAGCCCCCGAGCACTTTCGTGTGTGTAACTTGCTTCTACTCGTTCTTTTGGGCGTAGCCCTGAGCCCTTCTTTTGACTAGTAGGTCTTTTTTTGCAGCCTTTTGTGCAAGGTGCCAATCAACTGGTGCAGCAGCACCTGGCGTTGGAGGCTAGCCTCAAACAACTTCAAGGTATTTTTGTACCTTGGTCTTTGTTTCTTCTTGCATTCTTGTCCTTTTATTCGACATTTGTATTGTTTATTGCAGAGGATCACAACACCTCCCTTCATGAGATTGATGCTCTCAAAAAGAGCCTCGGTCAAGCGGAGAAGAAGTGTGAGGTCACCGTTACTGCAAGGGAGCGCCTCGAGTTGGAGTTGGCCAACGCGGCTGAAGCTAAAGAGCGTCTGCAGCAAGAGGCTACGGACCGCGAGGAGCAGCTCGCCACCTCCACGGCTTCGCGTGAGAGAGAGGTGGCCGATAAGCTTATGGCGGCTGCCAAAGCTGTTTCGGGTGAGTATCTCCACTTTTATCTTTTTGATTTCCTTGTCTTTCTTTTGTAGTGCTTTTGTTCATGCTGCTTCCTTTGTTTTCTTAGATGCCGCGGGCATTGAGTTTGATCGCGGTGCTCTGGAGCACGGGAGTGCTCTGGATGATGCTACTACAGCGGTCGAAGATCGCTGTAGCACCGTCGTCAACTCGCTTGCCAAGGACAAGGAGGTCCTTGGGCGCTTCTACAAGGAGCTTATCCCCAAGGGCGTGGCCCTTGATGATGTTGATGCCCTGGCAGAGGCATTGTCAGCCGAAGCACCTGCGGCGTACAAGCGCAAGCAGAAGGGCATCAGCGCATCCGTCGGGATGGCAATGGCCTTGGCGGCTGGAGCAGATGTAACACCCTCAGAATCAGACCTATGCAAGTTTGAGCAACATTCGCCAAACCCGCATAGAAACGATTCAAAGGTGCCCACCAGGCACTTTCGTGCGGGTGGAAAACGAAGTAATAACATTACACAACAGTCCTCGATGGGACCCACAGAACAAATATATATACAGCAGCGACTCAAAGAGTCCAGAATACGAATATACGGTACAAAGATCCAAATCACCTTGAAAACGATGGAGCGTCCGACTACGGACAAGATGCAAATGGGGCTAAGAGCCCTGAAGGATAACCAATGGCGTCCATAACCCTGCCCAGGCCAAGCCGGAAGGGTAACCCTGCTAACGACGTCGATCTCACACCTGCTTAAACAAAAGGGGTGCCGACAAAGGGCAAAGGAAAAAGAAGGAGCGCCAGTACTGAGGCCAGTACACGGCGAGGCTAGAATTCGGCGGTCCTCGCCTACATAGGTATGGTGGACTGAGCGGCAGCGGCAGCATGCACTAAACAACCTATAGAGACTCGATACAACTAGCGGTTATCAGAGAGGGATAAGAATGACCTATCCGGATCCACCCTGAAGCTAACACCAACAAACCCATCCTGATGTTTCCCCCTCGAGACCAAACGAGGAAGTCAACCGAGGAACTCACACAGTTGGCAGTTTTATTTATTCAGTTATCGTTGCAGCAATTACTAGTCAGGTTCAGTTAATCGTCCTGATAAAATAAACCGTGGGCACTTTTAGTTAACCATTCCGTTGTAGTTGCAACAATTACTAATCAGATACAGATAACATGAGATAACCCAAAACCCAGCAGTTGTTGGTACTTTTATTCAGCCATTCCGTTGTAGTTGCAATACTTACTAGTCAGGTACAATGGTCGCAAGCGACACTCCAAACAAGCAATGGTGGGCAGTATTATTTAGCCATTCCATTATAGTGAAGCTGATTACTAGTCATTATAAAGTCAAATTTATAGCAGTAAACTTTAGTTATGCTTGTCTATGGTCGAGATACTGTGCTCCAAGTCGTCCATAACCGCGGACACGGCTTTCAGAAAGTTTTAACCCGGCCGGGGTGCACAAATAGCAACACACACACGATCAACCTCGGAAAAACCAAAACAAAACCCAACGAGGTCTTCACGACAGAGCAATCACAAGATTCAGAAATATTTCAGGGGGCCACCCCATTGAGTAGACCCGCAACGAAGTAAGCAAGCTCCGAGACGGACTCAAGGTTAGCGCCAATGGCTGTAAGCGACTGGGAACCCGAAAGTGTGGCTGGGCTTGTCGATACCGCGTAATCACTCCGCTTACCTAAACAGTACAGTGTGCTCCTCGCACAATCGTAAATAAAGCAGTAAAGCATGGCATAGGTACAGGATAGTAAATAAAACCTCAAACTAGTTGTGGCCCCAAGAAATAAGACGGAATCAAGCTCTGGCTAAGGGGGGCCCATACTCCCCGTATGTGGATAGCGCGATAAATCAAGGAACAGGTACCAAGTACTCGGGGTCCTACGGGACACAAGTGGGCGTTCGGAAACCAAATGTTATCTATCACCCACCGATGCCTCTGCTTACTTCAATTTTAGTTGTTAAACAGGAATTAAAGTGAAAAATAAGTAAAACTATGATCATCTCCAACATCAACATGCGGCAATACATCAACAACTGTGGCACTTGACGACACGCAACAGCACTTGAGCCAGCGACTACGACGCGCAAGTCCAACTATCTACCAAACAACAGGTAATAGGATGTGTCCAAGGCAATATAAGGCTGCAAGGGATATCACGGATACGAAACACTAGAGCATCGCAACTCAGATAGCAATAGATCAACAGGAGGGAATAAATACTATAAAAGTAAGATAGGTAGAAAGGGGGAGATGCTCGCCTGAAAACATTGCCGAAGGTTCAACCGAAGATCGGGGAGAAGCTCACATCAACTCAACGGCCTTATCCGCGAAGAACCAAAGCACTAGAATAAACACCGGATGCAATATTTTAATACTACGGCAAAAGATCGGCATGATGCATGTATGATGTATGACATGGCAAAGATGCGATGCAATTAGGTCATATTAAGCGGAACCGGGGTCCCGGCATTTAATTCATAGGTTCAAGTTATTTAGCTACCCCGCAATTTAAGTGTCGCGTTAGCAAGACAAAAGATGGCACCGGTTCGCTACACAAGTTTAAATGAGGCCAATATAAGGCTAGATTTGCCCGCATATGGGCCCCATATTATTTATTAGGTGAATCTGCATAAGGCCCCCAAACCACATGATATGCATGCAAGTATGGCAATTAATATGCAATAGGTTGTATTATGTTATAAAATAGGGTTTCGGGAAGGGGTTCACACATTAGGGGTCTCGACGGTCTTGGGGATCCGGGGTTCGGGGTCGGTCTCAGGGTCCAGGGTTCGACGGTTCGGTCTCAGCGGGAGCGTTCTCGGGTTACTGGGGTAGATCTTGTCGAGTTCACTGCAACGGCCTTGTGGTTCCGATGACGACCTTGGCGGTTATCTAGGAGAAGCTCTTGTGTTTCCGCGAGGAAGTACTTGGTCTGGCGTCGGGGCTTCGGACTCGCCCTGGTTGCTGTCGCTCTTGTCGTGGTGAAGCTCTTGTCGGGTCCGCGCCGTCGAGTCGTTCTTGGCGTCCGGGGGGTCGTCGGGGTTCAGTGTTCCGTGTCGAAGGCCTTGGCGTTTCGCCTCCTCGTGGTGGTCTCGGGGCGTCGAATCCGGGAAGTAAATCTTGACGTTCCGGATCGGTCTCGGATCCATGAAGCAGACCTTCGTGCCCGGGGTTTCTTGTCGGTGTTCTTGGGGTTTCCCGAGACGATGTACTTGAGGTAACGACTCCCAGATCGGTGGCGAACTTGAACGACTGCGGGTGTTCGTGCACTTGTTGGTAGCGTGACCACCTGGCCGGAGAGGGTACGCGGGGTTGCTCCTGCGCACTGGGGCCGGAGTTGGTTCGCGAAGGGGAGGCAGGGCGACCACGGCGCAGAGGGCGACGAGCAGAGGCGGGCGGTCGACGAGCGGAAACTGCTCGGGGGCGAGCTTGGTGGAGGCGGCCGGGCGGTCCGGCGAGGCGGGGCCGGCGGCGAGCCTGGCAGGGCGACGGCGCAGGACCGGCGACGGGAGGAGGCGCGGCTCCGGCGAGGCGGGACGCGCGCCGGGAGCGGCCACGGCGGCGGAGGCGAGCGGGGGAGGGACGGCCGCGAGCACGGGCCGGGCGGGGGCCGCGCGGACAGGCTGCAGGAGGCGACGGAGGACCGGCCGGCGACGGGGGCCGCGGGGACAGGCTGCAGGAGGCGGCGGAGGACCGGCCGGCGACGGGGGCCGCGGGGTGGGGCGAGCTCGAGCCGACACCGCTTGGGTGGGGGGAGCGGTGGACAGAGGTGGGACGCCGGAGTTGGGGAAGAGGGCGGAGAGCGCGGAGGGGTCTGCGGGTCGGGGGAGCTGCGCGCGGCGCGGGGTCGGCGAGCGGAAGGCGGGGCCGGGGCCGGGCGGCCGGCGGCGGTGCTCGGGAAGGCTGGCAGGGGTCGCGGGGCGATGGAGCGGGGCGGCGCGCGGTCGACGGAGGCGGGGAAGATGCGGGCCGGCGAGGTGGAGGAGCGGCCTCCGGCGAGAGGGGGCGGCCGGCGCTGCTGCAGAAGGGACCGGACGCGGGCTCGGGGCGGGGGTGTCGCCGGAGGGAGAGGCGCGGGCGGCTAGGCGAAGCGGGGTCGTCGGGGCAGACTCTGCCTCGGGGTGAGGTGGTGGAGGCCGGGGCCGACGCGGGAGGGGCCGGGGACGAGGGCGCGGCGGAGGGGGAGAGCCCAGGCCGGCGACGGCGGGAGCGGCGCGGAGGGCGGGGTGCGGCGGACGGGCGGCCACGGTGCCGGCGGCGCGGGGCTCAGGCGCGGAGCGGGGCGAGCCGGCGAGGGAGGTTGGGCGCGAGGATGCTGGGAGGTTGGGGAGAGCGGCGGCGGCCTCGGTGGTGAGGAAGAAGATGGGCATGGCGGACGCGGTAGGTGGGTGGGGCTGGGGCTGCACGGGGCGACGATGGAGGGAGGCGGCTCGTCGGGGTTGGCTCGGGGAGGGAGAGGCAGAGAGAAGGGAAGCTGCGGGGGAGACGCAGACGCGCGGTAGGTGGGGGCCTGTCGCGGGTCCCGCGGGGAGACAGCGGCATGTGGGTGGGACCCGGGCGGTGGGGGGAACGGCTGAGGAAGAGAGGGAGCGGCCAGTGGGGCCGGGCGTGGCCAGGTGGGGACGGGCCCAGGGGGAGGCTGGGCTGGGTGCGCTGCGCGCGTGTATGGGCAGGTGTGGGGTGTGCTGGCAGGGTGGGGGGGGGGAATAAGTGGCAGTTTGGGGTTGGTTGAGGGGAGGGAGAGGGTGAGATGGCAGCGGTCTATTGGAGGGAGTGAGGTGGAGGGTTGGGCTGGGTAGGTAGTTTGGTAGGTTTAGGATTATGGGTGGGACTGGTTGGACCGATTTAAAAATCCTGGGGGTGGTCGTTCGGGTCAATCGGCCCGTTCGACTGCCCCCACTAAAACAACTTAAACATTTTATTTGTTTTAAACGGGCCGTTTGCAAACCGATAGCGGCCAAAACAAAATATTCCGGGGACCCGGTTTTGGTGTTTGAATAAAGATGGGGCGTTTTAGAAAACAAAACGGGCTTTGCGAAATAGTTTTATGCAAACAATGCATGATGATGACGATGCAATGTACAAATTCAACGCGATTTTCTAGTAGTGGTTTTGCGGGTTGCCACAATTCGACACCACTAACAATGGATCTCGCCCTCGAGATCCGCCTCATGGTACCGGAAGGGAGGTCGGCGCTCTGATCCTTCGCGCTTCATGTAGATCCTCGCGACACCACTAACGAGGGTTCATCTTCCATCTTGAAATCAGCGACACCACCAACAAAGGGTCGTTGTCCCTGATCGTCGGGAGAACACTCCGGAAACAAAAGGGCGAAGGTAGAGGTATCAACAAATAAAGCCACCCCTAACTTCCGTGAACGGAGTAAAATCGCTGGATCCACTGATTCGACGTACAAGAGCGAATGATAAGAGTAGTGGTATGGTAGCTACTCCATCCCGCACTCAAACCATTACCTTGCACACGAATAGGCGGATTATGCAACCAACTCTCGGAATCAGACTGAAGATCTCGACAAGCGAGGTTCGGAAACAAAGGAGTGATGCGGTCTCTGCATCGGATCTGGCGTAGAGGATGTTGTCGCGTCGGAACACCGGAAGGCACAATCAAGGAACAAAGAATGGTACCGCAGTAGACGGATTCCTCAGGCAGCTTGAACACCGGATGATAGATCACCGTTATCAGAGGAGGAAGCGAAACCCTGAAGGTACGACGGAAACCCATCCACGAGAAACCCTGGACTCGAAGAGAGAAGAGAGCGGATTCAAAACACGTAGAGATAAGAGAGGAATAGCAAAGGGGTAAGGAGTAAAATCAGACCTAATCAGAATTATCCAACCGATTTTGCAAAAATAGTTTTGACACTCTACTTCGGCCGTTAGCTAGGTTATCCTACAGGCTGGACTTGTGGGGTATCGCAACTGCTGAGCTCTGATACCACTCTGTAACACCCTCAGAATCGGACCTATGCAAGTTTGAGCAACATTCGCCAAACCCGCATAGAAACGATTCAAAGGTGCCCACCAGGCACTTTCGTGCGGGTGGAAAACGAAGTAATAACATTACACAACAGTCCTCGATGGGACCCACAGAACAGATATATATTCAGTAGCGACTCAAAGAGTCCAGAATACGAATATACGGTACAAAGATCCAAATCACCTTGAAAACGATGGAGCGTCCGACTACGGACAAGATGCAAATGGGGCTAAGAGCCCTGAAGGATAACCAATGGCGTCCATAACCCTGCCCAGGCCGAGCCGGAAGGGTAACCCTGCTAACGACGTCGATCTCACACCTGCTTAAACAAAAGGGGTGCCGACAAAGGGCAAAGGAAAAAGAAGGAGCGTCAGTACTGAGGCCAGTACACGGCGAGGAGAATTCGGCGGTCCTCGCCTACATAGGTATGGTGGACTGAGCGGCAGCGGCAGCATGCACTAAACAACCTATAGAGACTCGATACAACTGGCGGTTATCAGAGAGGGATAAGAATGACCTATCCGGATCCACCCTGAAGCTAACACCAACAAACCCATCCTGATGTTTCCCCCTCGAGACCAAACGAGGAAGTCAACCGAGGAACTCACACAGTTGGCAGTTTTATTTATTCAGTTATCGTTGCAGCAATTACTAGTCAGGTTCAGTTAATCGTCCTGATAAAATAAACCGTGGGCACTTTTAGTTAACCATTCCGTTGTAGTTGCAACAATTACTAATCAGATACAGATAACATGAGATAACCCAAAACCCAGCAGTTGTTGGTACTTTTATTCAGCCATTCCGTTGTAGTTGCAATACTTACTAGTCAGGTACAATGGTCGCAAGCGACACTCCAAACAAGCAATGGTGGGAAGTATTATTTAGCCATTCCATTATAGTGAAGCTGATTACTAGTCATTATAAAGTCAAATTTATAGCAGTAAACTTTAGTTATGCTTGTCTATGGTCGAGATACTGTGCTCCAAGTCGTCCATAACCGCGGACACGGCTTTCAGAAAGTTTTAACCCGGCCGGGGTGCACAAATAGCAACACACACACGATCAACCTCGGAAAAACCAAAACAAAACCCAACGAGGTCTTCACGACAGAGCAATCACAAGATTCAGAAATATTTCAGGGGGCCACCCCATTGAGTAGACCCGCAACAAAGTAAGCAAGCTCCGAGACGGACTCAAGGTTAGCGCCAATGGCTGTAAGCGACTGGGAACCCGAAAGTGTGGCTGGGCTTGTCGATACCGCGTAATCACTCCGCTTACCTAAACAGTACAGTGTGCTCCTCGCACAATCGTAAATAAAGCAGTAAAGCATGGCATAGGTACAGGATAGTAAATAAAACCTCAAACTAGTTGTGGCCCCAAGAAATAAGAAGGAATCAAGCTCTGGCTAAGGGGGGCCCATACTCCCCGTATGTGGATAGCGCGATAAATCAAGGAACAGGTACCAAGTACTCGGGGTCCTACGGGACACAAGTGGGCGTTCGGAAACCAAATGTTATCTATCACCCACCGATGCCTCTGCTTACTTCAATTTTAGTTGTTAAACAGGAATTAAAGTGAACAATAAGTAAAACTATGATCATCTCCAACATCAACATGCGGCAATACATCAACAACTGTGGCACTTGACGACACGCAACAGCACTTGAGCCAGCGACTACGACGCGCAAGTCCAACTATCTACCAAACAACAGGTAATAGGATGTGTCCAAGGCAATATAAGGCTGCAAGGGATATCACGGATACGAAACACTAGAGCATCGCAACTCAGATAGCAATAGATCAACAGGAGGGAATAAATACTATAAAAGTAAGATAGGTAGAAAGGGGGAGATGCTCGCCTGAAAACATTGCCGAAGGTTCAACCGAAGATCGGGGCGAAGCTCACATCAACTCAACGGCCTTATCCGCGAAGAACCAAAGCACTAGAATAAACACCGGATGCAATATTTTAATACTACGGCAAAAGATCGGCATGATGCATGTATGATGTATGACATGGCAAAGATGCGATGCAATTAGGTCATATTAAGCGGAACCGGGGTCCCGTCATTTAATTCATAGGTTCAAGTTATTTAGCTACCCCGCAATTTAAGTGTCGCGTTAGCAAGACAAAAGATGGCACCGGTTCGCTACACAAGTTTAAATGAGGCCAATATAAGGCTAGATTTGCCCGCATATGGGCCCCATATTAGTTATTAGGTGAATCTGCATAAGGCCCCCAAACCACATGATATGCATGCAAGTATGGCAATTAATATGCAACAGGTTGTATTATGTTATAAAATAGGGTTTCGGGAAGGGGTTCACACATTAGGGGTCTCGACGGTCTTGGGGATCCGGGGTTCGGGGTCGGTCTCAGGGTCCAGGGTTCGACGGTTCGGTCTCAGCGGGAGCGTTCTCGGGTTACTGGGGTAGATCTTGTCGAGTTCACTGCAACGGCCTTGTGGTTCTGATGACGACCTTGGCGGTTATCTAGGAGAAGCTCTTGTGGTTCCGCGAGGAAGTACTTGGTCTGGCGTCGGGGCTTCGGACTCGCCCTGGTTGCTGTCGCTCTTGTCGTGGTGAAGCTCTTGTCGGGTCCGCGCCGTCGAGTCGTTCTTGGCGTCCGGGGGGTCGTCGGGGTTCAGTGTTCCGTGTCGAAGGCCTTGGCGTTTCGCCTCCTCGTGGTGGTCTCGGGGCGTCGAATCCGGGAAGTAAATCTTGATGTTCCGGATCGGTCTCGGATCCATGAAGCAGACCTTCGCGCCCGGGGTTTCTTGTCGGTGTTCTTGGGGTTTCCCGAGACGACGTACTTGAGGTAACGACTCCCAGATCGGTGGCGAACTTGAACGACTGCGGGTGTTCGTGCACTTGTTGGTAGCGTGACCACCTGGCCGGAGAGGGTACGCGGGGTTGCTCCTGCGCGCTGGGGCCGGAGTTGGTTCGCGAAGGGGAGGCAGGGCGACCACGGCGCAGAGGGCGACGAGCAGAGGCGGGTGGTCGACGAGCGGAAACTGCTCGGGGGCGAGCTTGGCGGAGGCGGCCGGGCGGTCCGGCGAGGTGGGGCCGGCGGCGAGCCTGGCAGGGCGACGGCGCGGGACCGGCGACGGGAGGAGGCGCGGCTCCGGCGAGGCGGGACGCGCGCCGGGAGCGGCCACGGCGGCGGAGGCGAGCGGGGGAGGGACGGCCGCGAGCACGGGCCGGGCGGGGGCCGCGCGGACAGGCTGCAGGAGGCGACGGAGGACCGGCCGACGACGGGGGCCGCGGGGACAGGCTGCAGGAGGCGGCGGATGACCGGCCGGCGACGGGGCCGCGGGGTGGGGAGAGCTCGAGCCGGCACCGCTTGGGTGGGGGGAGTGGCGGACAGAGGTGGGACGCCGGAGTTGGGGCAGAGGGCGGAGAGCGCGGAGGGGTCTGCGGGTCGGGGGAGCTGCGCGCGGCGCGGGGTCGGCGAGCGGAAGGCGGGGCCGGGGCCGGGCGGCCGGCGGCGGTGCTCGGGAAGGCTGGCAGGGGTCGCGGGGCGATGGAGCGGGGCGGCGCGCGGTCGACGGAGGCGGGGAAGATGCGGGCCGGCGAGGTGGAGGAGCGGCCTCCGGCGAGCGGGGGCGGCCGGCGCTGCTGCAGAAGGGACCGGACGCGGGCTCGGGGCGGGGGTGTCGCCGGAGGGAGAGGCGCGGGCGGCTAGGCGAAGCGGGGTCGTCGGGGCAGACTCTGCCTCGGGGTGAGGTGGTGGAGGCCGGGGCCGACGCGGGAGGGGCCGGGGACGAGGGCGCGGCGGAGGGGGAGAGCCCAGGCCGGCGACGGCGGGAGCGGCGCGGAGGGCGGGGTGCGGTGGACGGGCGGCCACGGTGCCGGCGGCGCGGGGCTCGGGCGCGGAGCGGGGCGAGCCGGCGAGGGAGGTTGGGCGCGAGGATGCTGGGAGGTTGGGGAGAGCGGCGGCGGCCTCGGTGGTGAGGAAGAAGATGGGTAGGGCGGACGCGGTAGGTGGGTGGGGCTGGGGCTGTGCGGGGCGACGATGGAGGGAGGCGGCTCGTCGGGGTTGGCTCGGGGAGGGAGAGGCAGAGAGAAGGGTAGCTGCGGGGGAGACGCGGACGCGCGGTAGGTGGGGGCCTGTCGCGGGTCCCGCGGGGAGACAGCGGCATGTGGGTGGGACCCGGGCGGTGGGGGGAACGGCTGAGGAAGAGAGGGAGCGGCCAGTGGGGCCGGGCGTGGCCAGGTGGGGACGGGCCCAGGGGGAGGCTGGGCTGGGTGCGCTGCGCGCGTGTATGGGCAGGTGTGGGGTGTGCTGGCAGGGTGGGGGGGGGGGAATAAGTGGCAGTTTGGGGTTGGTTGAGGGGAGGGAGAGGGTGAGATGGCAGCGGTCTATTGGAGGGAGTGAGGTGGAGGGTTGGGCTGGGTAGGTAGTTTGGTAGGTTTAGGATTATGGGTGGGACCGGTTGGACCGATTTAAAAATCCTGGGGGTGGTCGTTCGGGTCAATCGGCCCGTTCGACTGCCCCCACTAAAACAACTTAAACATTTTATTTGTTTTAAACGGGCCGTTTGCAAACCGATAGCGGCCAAAACAAAATATTCCGGGGACCCGGTTTTGGTGTTTGAATAAAGATGGGGCGTTTTAGAAAACAAAACGGGCTTTGCGAAATAGTTTTATGCAAACAATGCATGATGATGACGATGCAATGTACAAATTCAACGCGATTTTCTAGTAGTGGTTTTGCGGGTTGCCACAGCAGAGATGGACCTGACATGGTTATACCCCGTGGGTGCATGATCTCAGCATACCTAGTCCAGGCCAAGGAAGGCCCACAGCAAATGTACGTCGGCCCATGAAGACTTTCGGGTGGCCCAGGCCCATGATGCCTTCGGATCCTTGGAGAGCAAGGCTAGAGTAGATAGGAAATTCAAAGGGGTAAAACCCTAGAACCTGTAACCGACTAGGTCTATGCCCGGGACCTGCCTAAGTCTATATAAAGGCCAGGAGGGTACAACCTAGATCCCTCGACTCATACTTTGGCATACACACCTCCACGCCAGATTGCATCTGCGCACCCCTGTAACCTTCGGCTCCGCCGTAATCAAGAGAAGACAAGCAGGAGTAGGGTTTTCCCTCCGGGGGCCTGAACCTGGGTAAACCTTGTGTCCCCGTGTTGCTTGTTTGCTAACCGTTCCACGATCTCCAGCATCCCCATCTTCTCCAAAACCCAAGTCCATAACAATGGGCATTGATGAGATCAAACCTCGTCAATTGGCGCCGTCTGTGGGAACTGGGGGCGCTGATTGTGCGATCGTGACGGTCCCAACCCGATCGATCTACAACTCTGCGGCAACGGAGAGCCATCTCCTCTTCGGTGCTTTCGACTTCACCGCCCACTCACCGGCCACCATGAAGGACTTCGAGCCCGTAGGGGACGGACTCGAAATCTTGTTCGGGAGCTTCTGCTTCCAGGTGGGGCAAACTGGCACCCTCCGCCTCCCTGAGCGAGTGCCCCTACCATCAATCAGGCCCGCTTCATGGGACCCACACCCCGTGCTACGCAAAACATCATCAGCAGATGATTCCTATGACAGCAGCAGCTGCAACTCCGATCTGTGCGATCCGCCATCGGATGCAGGGACCTACGGTTCCGGATCTGAAAGCTGCGGCAGCAGCGGGCCAATCTACGAGCGCTATCAATGCGCCGCAGTCATCCAAAGCGACGTGGATCAGCAAACACCCAACCCGACGCCTAACCCGCCAGAATGGAACGGTGGGAACAGAAGAAGCCAATCTCCCCCACACGAAGGGGAAAACAACGACGGCCACGTCATCCGCCTTAGCAAAGAAGGATGGACCCAGGTCCGCGAAGCTATGGCAGGCAACATAGTACTGCCCGCAGACGCCTCGCGAGATATGCTGATGGCCTACCACCTGCTCCTAATCGAGGAGCACAAGAAGCAGGTCAAGATGCAGGAGGTGCTTGACAAATGCAAGCAAGCAGCCTCAGAGTCCAGCGCGCGACGAGCCGCGCTCTCCGCCATGGGCATCGGCTCCAGCTCAAACGCCAACCCAGGCAACAAGCACCGCTCTCGGATGGAGAAGATGGATCCCAAGGAGCGTCGCGAGTTGATGCGAACTCTCCACACATACTTCATGGAGATGGACGCCGACGACAACGTCATCCCGAAAATGCCAGGCTGCGATCATGGCAGCCACTGCGTACCTCGTGGCCCACCCACCTCCCGAGGGGGACCCGAAGAGGGCCATGCACAAGTCCGCACTTACCGGACTCGGACTCATCGGAGCCGCGCTCCACCAGGAAGCTCCCAAGGAGCCGAAGAAGAAAGCTCCGGTCAGGTTCGACCGCAGCCCCACCCCTTCATCCGAAGAGGAGGAACATGACCTTCCCCGAAGGAAGAAGAGTTTGCGACGCCGCGACCGCGACTACGACGCCAGAGATGCGCTCACACAGCGCAAAATCGACAAAGCGCGAGCTAAGCGTGCATGCACGTCCGAATCCGAGATGGACGAAGACGAAGGAGAACTCTGCGGAGCTCGATGCTTTAGCAGATCCGTCCGGCGGACGCGGATGCCGCGAAATTTCAAGCTTCCTTCGGGTACTCCGAAGTTCGACGGCACTCAAGACCCAAAATCTTGGCTCAGCGATCACTTATCATCCGTCAAACTGCACGGTGGAAACAAGGAGACCGCCATGCAATGCCTTCAGCTGCAGCTGACAGGCGCAACCCGGATCTGGCTCAGCAGCCTATCCTCAGGGTCCATCCGAAGCTGGGATGAGCTAGCTTACAGCTTCATCCGAAACTTCAAGGGTACCAGCAAAAGGCCCGCCTCAATCAAATAATTGCGAGCCTGCACTCAGCGAACGGGCGAATCCATTCGCTCGTACATACTATGCTGGTCCAACACAAAGAACTCCGCAGCCCACATCTCCTAAGAGAGGGCCATCGACGACTTAAGGGACGGCGTCAAGCGCCAAGACTTCAAGGAGGAGCTTGGGCGCATCAAACCCAAAACGCTCGATCACCTCATGGACATAGCCAAAAGGTGGGCTGACGGAGAAGACTCCATTCACCGAGCACAATCGGAAGAAGAGGACGACTATGGTCGACGGCGAGAGCGCCGTAGCAAGAGAAGATCGCGCGTCTACGAAGATCGCGACGGACCTGACATGGTCGCGGCTGGCTACGCCGATCGCCGCAACGACGCCAACCGCAACAGCGGAGGATACCGCGGAGGAAACTTCCGCGATGGAGGACGCCCAGCGCAGTCGTGGCAACGCCGCGACCGCGATAACGGACCCTCAGCATACGAAAAGCTTTCGGGTCCATGCACCATCCACTTCTACATCGACAAGCAGGATGGCAAAAAGAAGGCGAGCCACATGCTCAAAGACTGTCGCGAGTTCCAGAAGCTCAGCGAAAGCATGGTGCAGATGAGGCAGCAAGCCCCAATCCCTGCGTTCGGAAATGCACCCGTGCCAGGTGAGATAGCGCATGGAGCTCCTCCATCGCCACCTGTAGGAGGCCCGAACCAACCGGTCGCACCAGCACAGAACAACGCTGGAAACGGGTATCCCCTGCCGAAAGGAGCACTAATGATCCAGAAGGGGCGCCCTACGAATAGGGTGCAGAAGAAAATCACCCGACAGATCAATCTATCCGTGGCAACTCCACCCACCATCCCTGAGTACCTCAGCGGATCGGAGTCCTGCATCACGTTCACTTATTCGGATCACCCTTGCCAGATCCCTCGCCCAGGTCATGATGCCCTGGTGCTGGAGGCGCAGATCGGAGGTTTCGAGATGAGTCGCGTCTTCATGGACGGCGGCAGCGGCATCAACCTGATGTTCGCAAGCACTCTAGCAGCAATGCGGATCCCGCAGTGCAGCATGGAACAATCAGACACAACGTTCCACGGCATCGTTCCAGGTAAGGGCATATTTCCCCTGGGCAAGATATGGCTCGACGTCATCTTCGGCAAGCCGGACAACTTCCGACTAGAACGGCTCGAATTCGAAGTGGTGGACTGGCCATCACAGTACCACGCCATCCTCGGGCGTGTAGCATTCACAAGGTTCCTGGCTGTCCCACATTATGCATACCTGCTACTCAAGATGCCAGGACCAAAGGGCGTCATCACGGTCCACGGGAGCTTCACCCGATCGGACCAATGCGACAGAGATTTCAGCAGAATCTCCCAATCATTCGGTATGCAGGAGGAGCTCCTTAGGCTCCGCGAGGTGACGGACAACGGGGCAACCCCAGTTGCACGACAAAACACACCTGACATGTCTTTTGACTCCACGGTCAACACAAAGAAGGTGCAGGTCCACCCGACGGATGCCTCCAAGACGGCGCTGATTGCCAACGACCTCAGCCACGCATAGGAAGGCGCGCTCGTCGAATTCCTCCGTGAGCGCTGAGAAATCTTTGCCTGGTGACCTGCGGACATGCCAGGAGTTCCCAGGAAATTCGCCGAGCATGCACTCAACGTCTTTCCAGACACCAAGCCCGTCAAGCAGTCCATCCGAAGACTATCCGAGCCACGAGCCGAAGCTATCGGCAAGGAAATCAACAGACTACTCGCTGTAGACTTCATCAGGGAAATCAAAGAAAGCGAGTGGCTTGCAAACACAGTCATGGTCCCAAAGAAGGACACGGACATCCTGCGGATGTGCGTGGATTTCACGTCGCTAAACAAGCACTGCCCAAAGGACCACTTCCCCCTTCCTCGGATCGACCAGATCATCGATTCGACTGCAGGTTGCGAGAAACTCTCCTTCCTCGACGCCTACTCAGGCTACAATCAGATTCGACTCAAGGTTGAAGATCAGGAGAAAACGACGTTTATCACACCGTTCGGAGTATTCTGCTACAACACAATTCCTTTCGGGCTAAAGAACGCAGGTGCCACGTACCAGCGATGCATGTAGGCCTGCCTCAAGGACCAGATCAGTCGCAATGTTCAAGTCTATGTTGACGACATAGTCATAAAAACCAGGGAGGCAAGGACACTTATCGATGATCTCCGCGAGACGTTCGACAACCTTGATCACTACAAGATCAAGCTCAACCCCGAAATGTGCGCCTTCGGCGTCCCATCGGGTCAGCTGCTTGGGTACTTCATCTCTCAGCGAGGGATCGAGGCGAACCCGAAGAAAATCAGAGCCATCATGGCGATGGAGAAGCCGAAAAACATCAAGGGTGTCTAGCAGCTCGCAGGACGAATAGCGGCATTGAGCAGATTCATCAGCCGCATGGGCGAGAAGGGCTTGCCATTCTACCAGCTGCTACACAAGGCAGATAAATTCGAGTGGACGCCCGAAGCCAACGATGCATTTGAAAGCCTCAAGCAGCTCCTCTCCACCTCGCCCGTCTTGGTCACGCCAAAGGAGCGCGAGCCTCTGCTGCTGTACATAGCAGCCACACACCAGGTGGTCAGCACCGTACAAGTGGTCGAACGACCCGAAGAAGGCAAGACCCACGGGGTCCAGCGCCCAATCTACTACCTCAGCGAGTTACTGACACCAACAAAGCAGAGGTACCCTCACTACCAGAAGCTCGCCTACGGCGTGTTCATGACGGCTCGACGGCTGAGCCATTACTTCCAGGAGCACCAGGTGATGGTCGTCAACGAGGCACCCCTGAACAGCATCCTGAATAACCCAGAAGCCACAGGACGCGTGGCCCTATGGGGCATCGAGCTGTCACCCCTGGACATCATCTACGAGAAGCGACTCGCAATCAAGTCTCAAGTCCTCCCGGACTTCCTCGTACATTAGATGGAGCTGCAGCTGCCAGACACCCTAGACATGTCGCAGTCATGGACCATGCAGTTCGACGGCTCCAAGCGCGAAGCTGGAGCAGGAGCCGGGGTCATACTGACCTCCCCGCAAGGCGACCAGATGAAGTACGTCCTCCGGATGAAATTCCGAGCCTCCAACAATGAGGCCGAATACGAAGGCCTCATCCACGACATGAGAATGGCAAAGATCTGCGGCGCAACACGCCTGGTCATCTACGGTGACTCCAACCTCGTCATCTGCGGCGCAACATGATCGTGTACCGCGCACTCTACAACGCACTCGAAGGAGAATTCAACGGCTACGAGCTTCGGCACGTTGGAAGAGAAAGCAACGAGGAGGCCGACAGATTCACCAACATCGGCTCCACCTGCGCAAAGGTGCCACCGGGTGTGTTCCTCGAACAGATCTGCATGCCATCCATCAAGCGGAAATTCCCCAAGGGATCACCCGAAGAAGCAGAACACTCGGGGGCTATGCTGCCCGAAGGACATGAAGGACCCGAGAAACTGGACACAGAGGTCGCCATGGTCAACCTAATGCAGGTCATGGCAGTCGAAGAAACTTGGACGCGACCATACCTCCAGTTCTTGATAAACGGAGAACTACCTGACAGCCCGACAGATGCCCGGCGCATATCTCGTCGGTCAAAAGCCTTCACCATCATCAATGGCGAGCTGTACAAGCGCAGTATTACGGGTGTACTACAAAGGTGCGTCACCATCGGTGACGGGAAAGCCATCCTCCAAGACATCCACGAGGGCATCTGCGGCCATCACGCAGGCAGCCGCTCCCTTGTCGCCAAAGCTCTACGAGCCGGATTCTACTGGCCAACGGCCATGAGCGACGCAAAGGACATCGTCCGAAGATGCAACGGGTGTCAACGGTTTGCCGACAAACCGCACGCACCTGGGTCAGAGCTCAGACCCATACCTATAGCCTGGCCCTTTGCTCAATAGGGCCTCGACATGATCGGCAAAATGCCAAAGTCCTCGAAAGGGGGACACGTTTACCTCCTGGTCGCAGTCGACAAATTCACCAAGTGGGTCGAGGCCATGCCCGTCACCAACCAAAAGGGCAAACCCGCCGTCAAGTTCTTCGAGTCCATTGTCTACAGGTTCGGCGTACCACACAACATCATCACCGACAATGGATCGAACTTTATCTCCAAGGAGTTCCAGGACTTCTGCGAAGGCCTCGGGATCAACATCACGTACGCCTCAGTGGCACACCCGCAAACAAACGGGAAAGTGGAAAAGGCCAACGGCCTATTCGTCGCCGGTATCAAGAAGCGCCTCATGAGTCCACTCGAACGGAAAGCTGGAGCCTGGACGAAAGAGCTACCATCCGTACTGTGGAGCTTACGGACTACGCCAAACAGGTCCACCGGCTACACGCCGTTCTTCATGGTACACGGAGCCGAGGACGTGCTACCAGCCGAAGTACGCCACCAGGCCCCCCGGGTCGTCGCTTACAGCGTAGCCGAATCCACGGCTGCACTCGAAGATGTCGTCGACACACTCGACGAAGCAAGAGATGTAGCAGCAGCTCGATCGGCGGTGTACCAGCAGAGTCTCCGCAACTACCACAGCCGCCGGCTACGCCCAAGGTCCTTCGTCGAAGGAGACCTCGTCTTGCGACTCAAGCAAGAGCGACCGAAGAAATTCGAGTCGCCATGGGAAGGACCCTACATCATCACCGAAGTCATCCCAGGTGGCGCCTATCGCCTCAAGCACGTGGAGTCTGGAGTCGCATACTCCAAACCATGGAACATCACACACTTATGGCGATTCTACCCATAGTTACCTACCCCTTTACTTTCAATAAGGCTTTTCAGCCAAGGCTATTCAGCCGAACAATGTACTTCCTCCATTACGATATAAAAAAAGCTAAGTGCCTTGCCCCAAAATTTCGTTTCGTTATTTGCAACTTTACTTTATGCTACAAACGCACCCGGGGGCTCCCCCACCTCACGATTCCATCGACTGAGAATCACACGTGTACACCCTGAGTAGCTGACAACGTCAGGCAAACGAAAAGGACACGTACTCAAACAAAGCACTGCGTGCTCACAATAAACATAAACCTTTATAACACAGGGCACAACACGCCCAGTCAAAATATACAAATTTTACATCTACCTCTTTTACAGGTACTACCTATTCTGAAGAATCACTTGAGCATGCTGCTCAAACAAATCTACTACCTGTTCGGCATACTGCCTTACAGCCGCGTAATGCGTACGCATATCCCACTCGCCACCATCCGGCCGAAGAGGTGGCCCAGCTGCTACAACAGACAATCTACATCAGGCCGGTGCAGCCTCACAAGGCACAAAGCAGCCTTCACGTCCGCGACGAGCTGTTGCCGCACCAACTCCTTGACATTGCTCACACTTCGAAACTTCGATAGAAGAACCGCAAGGCTTGTTGGCACAACATCCAATGGAAACATGACATGCAACACCGAGGCAAGCGACGTCTGCACCTGGCGAAGCACCTGCGAAACCTGGTGCACACGATCCTGCACTGTCGCCAGAGCCATGGCGCGGTCACGATCCATCTAGAAGAAGCCGCCAGTCTCCATGTCCTGTTGAGTCAAGCAATTGACCCGAACAGCGACACGCTCCTTCTCTTCCCTCGGAGCAAGGTTAGCACCTGCGACAATAGCACAAAATAAGAGGCAAGGCCAGCAGGCTCATTCGAAGAACTGAGTTGCAGCTCGAAACAAAGAACAACTTACATTGAAGCTGCTCAGACAGTCGAAGCAGTTCCGCCATCAAGTACTCCTCTCTGGCTGCACCGCGATCCGCCTTGGACTTCCAAATATCGGCATGACCTCGCAACCCGAGCAACTCCCTCTCAAGACTACGAACACGGTCCCGAAGAAAAGCGAGTTGCGAGGAATCATCCAAAGATGGACGCAGCTGCGCTGCAGGCGAGGTGTCAACGGGGTCAGCACCCGAAGGAACCTAGCATAACAGAAAAGTAAAGGACATAAACATTCAGACAGAGAAGAGCACAACTCAGAAGAGTTCATTAAGCATATAAAGGCCACTACGTGGCACAATGATTGCGTTCCTCACAAATATTTACAACAAAAGAAGACTACAAACTATCCTACATCTACAACGCCTAAGACGCGGCACCCTGAGTAGCCTCGGAGCCGGATTGCCTCGTCTTGGCCTCCCCCTGTTGACGCAGCGCATACTCAGACAGCAGATCAATGAGCTTTGGCCCATATCGCTTGCAGCGAGCAGAATAGGCAGCAAAAGCTACCTCGGATCCATCCGCGGTCGTCGGCATCCGGGAAGTGATCTGGGGAAGGTCCAGCTCCGCTCCAGCCGCCAAAGCCATCGCCAGCCCGACGGACGCGCCGATGCCCTTCTGCTTGCGCTTGTACGCCGCAGGCGTTTCGGCTGACAAGGCCTCCGCCAGGGCGTCAACATCATCAAGGGCCGCGCCCTTAGGGACAAGCTCCTTGTAGAAGCGGCCAAGGACTTCTTTTGCCTTGGCAAGGGAGCCAACGATGGTGCTGCAGCGATCTTCGACCGCTGCAGTAGCATCATCTAGAGCACTCCCGTGCTCCAGAGCGCCGCGGTCAAACTTGATGCCTGTGACATCTGAGGCAAAACAAAAAGAGAAGACTAAGGATAGTAACAAAGAAGAAAGGAAAAAAAATACAGAAGCAGACATAAGGCACTCACCCGAAACAGCCTTGGCAGCGGCCATGAGCTTGTAGGCCACCTCTCTTTCACGCGCAGTCGCAGCCATGGTAAGCTGCTCCTCGCGGTCCGTAGCCTCCTGCTGCAGACGCTCCTTTGCTTCGGCTACCTTGGCCAGCTCCAGCTGAAGGCGCTCCTTCGCATCAGCGGCGCCCTCAGCCTTCTTCTCCGATTGACCAAGGCTCTTCTTGAGAGCGTCGATCTCACGAAGAGAAGTATTATGCTCCTCTGCATCCAAAACAATCAAACATCAGAAAGCAGGACAGAAATAAAGCAAAGAAGTACCCAAAGTATACGGGTACCTTGAAGCTATCGGAGGTTGGCCTCCAGCACCAGGCGCTCCTGCACCAGCCGCTTGGCTTCCTACACAAAAGGCTGCAGGAAGAAGAACCACCATTCAGAAAAATGACTCGGGGGCTACGCCCAACAGGAGAAAGCAGAAGAAAACGACTCACACGAAAACATTCTGGGGCTTCCCCAGTGATAGACGACTTACATGATCCAACGGTGATGCTGAAGGCCCGCTGGCGAAATTCTGAGGCGCAACCACCTGCACCTCCTGCATAGGAGGATTCGGAGCAGCGCCCCCCGAAGTCGCCACCGTCTGAGGAGGAGGAGACGCAACCTTCGACTCTCCCATCATCTCTCGAGCACCATCGCTGGAGGAGTCGTGGGAGGAGTGCCTGCACAAAAAATATTTAGCACAAGCACAAAAAGTCAACATCAGAAAGACAGCAGTATAAAGGAAACTTACGAGTCCAGCGAGCTCAGGTCGAAGACAGGAGGAGTCCTTCGGGCTCTCTTATCCACCTTCTTCTCTTCCTTCTTATCTTCCTTCTTTTCTTCCTTCTTCCGCTTCGCTGGCGGGTGCGGCGCTACAGCCTGCACAGGAATGGCGGGAATGGGAGAGGAAGATCCTCCATGCCCGTCACTGTGACGCTCAAGGCACAGAGGGTTTCTAGGAGTCGGAGGAGTCGAGGCATCCGAAGACTCGCTGGAGCTCCGTGATCGTTTGCGCGTATGGTCCTCGCTCTACTCGTCGGCATCTTCCGCCGGAGATCGCGCCGACGGCAGCTCGGACACGGAATCCACCACGTCATTATCCGGGGCATTCGGATATTTTTCAGGCAATGGCGGTACCATGCCCGGCACCTTGAAGCTCTGCAAAACCAGAAGGGACTTTGTTAGCAAACAAAGGAAAATAAATATGTAGTCGACAAAAAGCGCTACGCGCACAAATCTACACCTGTGGAACAGCCAACGCCGAAGAAAACGGCGGAGTCAGCAACTTCCCCGGGATTTTCTCTCCGGCCTTGAACTTCAGCAGCGAGCGAAGGGTCCTTTCAAGATCCCCCTCGGAGATTTTCTCAGCCGAAACCCTCGTCGGATCACGGCGCCCAGAATAAAGAAACATCGGGTGCGCCCTAGCCTGGAGAGGCTGCACCCGACGCTCGAGAAACGTGCGGATGATGTCCACGCCGTTCACTTCCTTCTCCGGAATCAACTGGAGATCCTCCACCCGACGGTAAAGGGCCTCTATCTCCGCCACCTCGCCATCCAAGATGTTGTTTTTTCCAAGACCTTTTCGTCTCAATCTTTTGGGAGGGGTCAAAAGGAACAAGACCAAAATCTTGCCCAGGCATTACGGAGTCGCGGATATAAAACCATCGCCTCCGCCAGTACTGGACAGATTCGGACATGGAAAAATAAAAGAAAAGCAGATTGGGACTGAGGGAGATGATGCAACCCCCAATGGGATAAACACCATCCGAACCAGACTGCCTCTTCACGGAATGAAGTTTCCGGAAGAGGCCAAAGTGCGGCTCAATGCCGAGCCAGCACTCGCAGAAAGTGATGAAGCAAGCAATGTGAAGAAGAGAATTGGGCGAAAGATGATGAAGCTGGATGCCATAGAGAAAGAGCAGTCCCCGGAGGAAGTTGTGGACTGGAAAGGAAAACCCACGCATAATGAAGGCGAGAAACATAACCCGATACCCAGCTGGGGGACGGGGGATTACCTCGTTGCCGGGGAGTCTGACGGCCTCCCTATCCTGCGGGATCAAGCCCCGCTCAGGAAGTTTGCGGAGATCACTCTCCCGTGTCTCTGATCGCCGCCAACCACCATCGGTGACACGGGTAGTGGTGGCGCTTTTCTTTCCTCCGGCGGCGCTGGTACCAACCGCAGATGATGACTTCTTTGATTTTCCCATCGCGTTACGACGACGTAGGCGGTGAGAGCGCAGAAGGGAAGATGGAAATGTGGAAGGAAATTCCAGTGCGCAGCAAGAATCGATGGAGCACAAGGAGGCAGTGAAAACAAGAACTGATGCGGTGAAAACAAACTGCAACTTTCCCCAATGATTATAACGACGAGGACGATGCACGACAGCCGTCCATCCAGAAGACCTAACGCCAACGGCAGATCTGGCCATACATGTGTCAGCATCACAACGAATCGTCGTTACCACGCCGTCCACTACACACGGAAATCGAGGAGACACCGTAATTATCTCCACGCCGCGCGTGACCGGTCAATTCAAGGTCTACAAGTGGGACCCACGTTCGTCCAGTCAAGTCATCTCTGGCGCAGCAGACGCTTGAGGTCATTGATCGTCAGCAATGATGTCATCAAAAGCAATACTAGCAACAACTACAAGTTCTTCGGCTTCAAAGCTAGGAGTACTCACTCGAATCTACGATTCGACTAAATACTCGGGGGCTACTCCTTCGATGTGTATTGTGACGCATCCAAGATTGGTCTCGGATGTGTGCTAATGCAAGAAGGCAAAGTTATATCTTATCTATCGCGACAATTGAAGCAACATGAACAAAATTACCCAACCCATGACCTCGAACTCGCAGCCGTAGTTCTATCCCTGAAGACATGGAGACATTACCTGATGGGAAATTGTTGTGAGATTTATTCGGATCACAAGAGCCTAAAGTATATATTCACTCAGAAGGAGCTGAATATGAGGCAGAGAAGATGGATTGAGCTCATCAAGGATTACGACCTAGACATTCACTATCACCCTGGTAAAGCCAACGTGGTAGCCAATGCCCTTAGCAGATTGCCGTGCCGCTTGAACTCCATGATTTTGAAGGAGCAACCAAGTTTGCACAAAGAGATGGAAGATTTTCGAATGGAATTAGTAAGTGAAGGATTTTTGGCTAGCATAGAACTTCAGCCCACTTTGATCAGTCAGATTAAAGAGGCGTAGAAAGGAAATGCTAGTATCGACGGAATCAAGCGTCGTATCGGTACAGGCAAAGTACCCGGATTCACCGAGGACGAAGAAGGAGTTTTGTGGTACAAAGGACGCCTTTGTGTACCATCAGATTCAGAGTTGAAAGAAGTTATCTTGTAGGAGGCTCACGATACTCTTTATTCTATCCATCCCGGAGGAACTAAGATGTATCAAGATTTGAAAGCGCAATTTTGGTGGCATAAGATGAAGAGAGAAATCGGAAGCTATATCGCCAAGTGTGATATATGTCAGCGAGTCAAGGCAGGACATCAAAGACCCGCTGGATTGTTGCAACCTTTGCAAATTCCGGAATGGAAATGGGATTCTGTAGGAATGGACTTTATCACTGGACTACCTACTTCTAGTAGGGGAAATGACTCTATTTGGGTCATAGTGGACAGATTGTCCAAAGTCGCCCATTTCTTGCCCGTTAAAACCACCTATCAGAGTTCGAAGCTAGCAGAGTTGTACATCGCTAGAATCGTTAGTTTGCACGGAGTCCCCAAGAACATCGTATCGGATCGAGGAACTCAGTTTACCTCGAGATTCTGGAAGAAAGTCCAAGAAGGTTTAGGAACCCGCCTAGATTTCAGTACCGCGTATCACCCTCAAACCGATGGACAAACGGAGTGAGTAAACCAAATACTCGAAGATATGCTTAGAGCATGTGTGCTAGAATATGGATCCAAGTGGGAAGACTGTCTGCCGTTTGCAGAATTTTCTTACAACAACAGTTACCAAGCCAGTTTGCAAATGGCCCCATTTGAATTCATGTACGGAAGAAAGTGCCGCACCCCTTTGAACTGGTCGGAAGTAGGAGAGAGTCAGATCTTCGGACCCGACATCCTACGAGAAGCAGAAGAGAAGGTTCACAAGATTCGTGAGCACCTCAAGACAGCCCAATCCCGACAGAAGAGTTACGCCGACAAGAGACGTCGAGACCTCGCCTTCAACATCGGAGATTTTGTTTATCTGAAAGTGTCGCCATTGAAGGGAATGCAGTTTTTCCAACTCAAAGGAAAGTTAGCCCCCAGATATATCGGACCTTCTGAACCGTCGAGGAGAAGTATCATATCAATTGGAACTACCTGAAGAGATGTCAGCTGTGCACAATGTGTTCCATATCTCGTTACTTCGCAAGTGTCTCGAAGTCCCCGAGAAGACCGAAGTGTTCAAAAATATCGATCACCGGACCATAGAGATCAACGATGACCTAACCTATCCCGAAGTACCCATCCGTATATTGGAAGAAGCCTTTCGAACTACCAGAACCCGAAGCATCAAGTTTCTCAAGATTCAGTGGAGCAACCACACAGAAGAGGAAGCTACCTGGGAACGCGAAGATCACATCAGGACGGAGTTTCCAGATCTCTTCAAATCCTAGGTAATCTTTTCGTCCTTTTTCAAATCTCGGGACGAGATTTTGTTTAAGGGGGGAAGGTTTGTAACATCCAAAAAATACCAAACTTAGATCATCAAACACTAATCATCAAGATTAGGGTTAACAAAAACTTTTCTAAGTAAACCCATGAATGCATGTATATGTGTATGCATGGATTTTGAATTTCTTTAAAAACCACCTGGTTTGTGTGATCTATTGCTTGTAAAATGTTTCTTAGGTGAAATGAACATCATCTAAAACATTTCCCACACTTTTCCTAAACACAAGTAAATCAAAACAAATATATGAAGTGAATGGTCATTTTGACCAATTTAACTCCCATGCCTACTTCGGCTGTCTCAAACTTTCAAAACCTAACAGAAACTTTTCTGGATCTTTGCACCCCTTGAATGTACTCATAACAAGGTATCAAGGCCCACTTTGTGATCATCCAGAAACTTTTAAATGCATAGTTTAAATGACAATTCAAAATTGAATCTTCTTCATATGGGAAGATCCCACTTTTCCAAAACCCACTCAAACAAGCTCAACTTTCAAAACCCAAGCATCTGCAGACTCACCAGCACCAATCTAGCAAACCCACCAAAAATCATTTCAAAATTCAAAACATGATTTCATGCGGCCATTTCATCAAACAGGTTGCAGACACAAATCAAACAAAACATCAAACACTATAGTGTGCAGTGATTCTTGCCTAACTTGTTCCCTAGTTAGCTCACACACAACTCAGTAGATCATCTAGAAAGATTAGCCCAACACTAGCACCCCTGTGAGCTTGCCATTGCCATTAATGGTGAACAGCCGAGCACCTCAATGCCACCCCATTGTGGACAGCAAGCTAGGAGCAGCAGCAAGCCTAGCCAGCATGTCTGGGAGGCAGCCCACCGTCCATCGCCACTCCCTGTCCCAGCCGCGAGCGTTGCCAAGCCCTGGACCACGTGCACAAGACACGCCCAGACCATGCCTAGCGTGCGCCAGCGCGCCACCCTCGACCAGCACCCACAGACCGCGCGCCGCCCTCACCGCGTGCACACACGATCACCACCGACCCAGGAGACCGCCAGACATCCCCGTTTGCCGCCCCGTGCCATACAGCCACCGCCCGCCGTCGAAGACGCCGCCTCTGCCGTGCAGAGCACCGGCCGTTCTAGACCAAACCACACCGCCCCATGCCTCGCGACCATGTCTTTGAGCATCGCCAGGAGACACAGCACTGTCCCCTACCCTTGCCCATGCCATTAGCCACCTGTAACGTCGCCCCCGACGAGCTCACCGTGCGCCCCGACGGTCCCCTCGCTCGACTATATATAGAGGCCACCCCCGCACGATTTCTTCACACCATCTCACTCCCCTCTCCTCACTGATCGTGCCACACCATTCTTAGAGCAAGGCGAGCACCACCTCGCCGGAATTTCACTGGAGCCTGCCGCTGCCGGAGAAGAAGGAAGCCAGCGATTGGAGCCGCCCCAGGAGAAGCCACCGGTACCAGGAGGTTCGCCGTCGTCGACTTCGTCTTTCGCCCGCCTCGCCCGTACCCCGGTGAGCCCCCAGCACCCCTCACTGGCCGCGCTAGGTTTCGTTCTCGCCGGAGTTGTCTCGCGTCGACGATGACCCTCAGCCGTTGGATTAGAACTAGATCGAACGATCCACGTTGCCCCATACCGCTTCGCCCAGCCCCGTGTCACTGACGAGTGGGGACACCCACTTAAGAAGCCCGCGGGAGCACTGCGCTTAGCAGGCCGGCCCGTTAGAATTTCCCGCGCAGCCCAGCAATTCAAATTAAATCTTTTTCTATTTCTTTTCAAACACACTTTAGCACCCAACTTCAAAAATCAACCCAGATCGATTCAGTATACCAAATTGGATGAAACCAATTTTGTTGGAAAGGTCTGTGAATGCTTAATCCAAGCCCGTTGGATTCAAGTCATTTGGATCTTTAGATCACCCATAGCAAAAATAACAAGGCAGAAGCTTTTCTGCATTCAAACATTTTTCAAATTTAAACCATAAAAGCTTTTGAGTTGATTCCAACTCTCAAAAACCACATTTCACCATACCTTTCAGAATATATAAAAATATATAGGTTTACTTGCAAAAATAATGTTCAAGTAATAAAAGAATGCTTCATAAGCATTTCTAGCCACTTTAATTAATTAAAATAAAAGGGTAAAACCTTATTAAATTGTGACACCACTTTAAATCACATTCCCATGGACTACAATATGTGGTGATGACATGTGTCAACATGATCCCATATTTGGTTTGGAGAATATAAAGTCTTAAGTAGTTTTTCAATGAGTAGAAATTACTTTTCTAAAAATAAAAGGAATTAAATCAAGCCTTAACCTTGTAATGTTAGGGATGATGCTAGATCATCCATAGGACCCTTGTGTGTGGTGATTGCAAGTAGTTAAGTATTGTTTAGTGATTGTGTACCTCGTATTTATTCATAGACGCTAGTACCGACCAAGGATACTACGAGGAGGAAGGAGGATACTACGAAGAGGAAGTCGAGGAGAACTTCAACCACTGCTCTGCACAAGGCAAGCTAGTAACTATGCAAGCTTATACTGATATTGTGCAAGATAACCCTTGCAAGATACCCTACTGATGCCACAAACCCATACTTGTGATCCTACCTACTTGTTAAATCAATCCTAGTTTTATGGCAAGCTTCTTACTTTATTTATTTATCAAAGCTTACTTAGAGTCTACCTAAGAGTTTGGTAGATACCAGACAGTTGTGCTGAAGGTTGCATAAAGAGCATAAAATTTTGCCTAAGCTAGAAACCTTGATATCAGCCTAAGATATAAGGTTGGACTTAGTGAAACTCCACTAGTTACCACCCCTCGTTATTACTACCTCCACCTGTAGATGCTAGTGCTAAGCTTAAAACTTGATCAACTTTTAGATGGGAATACCTGGTGGAAAAATGGTTATGAAAACCTTGGAATGATGGATCATTCTATTGAAATGTTTTGGACAGGTGTTTCCAAACACTTGATGATTCTGGTGATAAAAATGTTGAGGCATGAGCCTTAGCCCTATATAAAACTGATGGTTGTCTGGATGCGATACCACTCCAATTTTAGCGTACAACCATAATACCCGAATATTGGGTTGGGCTTGACTGGAAACTTATATACCTTAGTATTAGTCCCTCCCGGCCAAGGTCTGAGCTGAGGCTACCTTGTGAAGATTGTCCACCTGTGCAGTACCCAAGATGACAGTGGTCATGGTTGGGAGGCCAAACTCACAGGAGAGGTGCTTATACTAGGGCGTGTAATTGAAAAGTTAGGATTGATTATCCGCATACTGAGTATGGTGAATTCAGGATTTGTTCCTGACGGATGTATCGAATGTTGTGGTGAAAGTGTTGGAGATATGCCCAAGAGGCAATAATAAAGTGGTTATTATCATATCTTCATACTTATGCTAAATGTTTACATACCATGCTATAATTGTATTAACCGGAAACATTAATACTTGTGTGATTTGTAAACATAAAAGAGTCCCTAGTAAAGCCTCTTGTTAAACTAGCTTGTTGGTTAATATATGATCATGGTTTCCTGATCATGAACATAGAGATGTTATTAACAACAGGGTCATATCATTAGGAGAATGATGTGATGGACATACTCCTATAGTTAAGCGTAGCATAAAGATCAAGTCATTTAATATAGTTCATTTGCTATAAGCTTTCTGATACATAGTAACCTAATTCCTTCGACCATGAGATCATGCTAATCACCATCATCGAAAAGGATGCTTTGATGACATCAAACACCACACCGTAACTGGGTGGCTATAAAGGTGGCATTGAGTGTTCGGAAAGTATGTGTTGAGGCACATGGATCAAGAGTGGGATTTGTCCATCCATATGACGGATAGATATACTCTGGGCCCTCTCGGTGGAATGTCATCCAATTAGCTTGCAAGCATGTGACTGGCTCACAAGGGATCACATACCACGGGAACGAGAAAAGAGTACTTATCTGTAACGAGGTTGAACTAGGTATGCAGAGATACTGACGATCAAAACCTCGGATAAGTAAACTATCGTGAGACAAAGGGAAATTGGTATCGTATGTAAGTGGTTCATTCGATCGCAAAGTAATCGTAGAAATATGTGGGAGCCATATTAATTTCCAGATTCCTCTATTGGTTATTGATCGGAGAAGAGTCTCGATCATGTCCGCATAATTCACGAACCGTAGGGAGACACACTTAAGGATTCGATGTTGTTGAGTAGTTATGGAATGATGAGTAAGAGACCGAATGTTATTCGGAGTCTCGGATGGGATCCGGGATATCACGAGGAGATCCGGAATGGTCCGGAGAATAAGATTCATATAAGGAAAGTCCCGTTTCGGAGTTGGAGAATGGTTCCCGTGTTTTCATCGAGAATGTTCTAGAAGGTTCCGGAATGTCCGGCACTCCGGAGGGGAAAGGGTACATGAATGTGTTATATCAAGTTGATATGACTGCATCATGTACTAGGTGTCATCGCTGTACCAAAATAGAGGGTTTATTCAAATCCTAGTTTGAAAAAGTCAAACGGCTAGTTTGAAAGTCAAACGGCTAGTTTTGGGAAAGAGGAGAAGGAGGTTTGAAACTGACTTGGGGGAGGAGTTCCTCCTCCCACCGCCGGCCCACCTTGGGTCCGAGTTGGGGAGGGACTCCCCTCCCCAGGCGCGCCTCCCTCCACCTATAAGAGGAGGGGCAGGGCTCCCTCCTAGACACACAAGTTGCCTCCCTCTAAACCTAAACCCTAGCCGCAGCCTAGGGTTTTCTCCCAAGCCGCCGAGTTGGGGCCTCTAATTGACCTAGCCGCTGGTTTAGCCCCTTCTAATTGGTGTGTCTAAACCCTAGATCACCAAGGCTCTCTCATAGTCCACCATACTCGCTCCGGCTTAAGGCGAAGCCCTGCGAGATCTCCCCTCTACTTCCGGTACCACGCCGTCGTGCTGCCGGAATCGCGAGGAGAGTGCTGCAACCTCCGCTGCCTGCTGGAACAAGGGAGTGGAAGGTCTTCATCGAGTACCGAATGTGTGACCGACTGCGGAAGCGCTGCCAGAACGCAGCGCCGGAAGGATCGTCTACGCGATCTTGAGATCGGCAAGAGTACGACTACATCACCCACGAGAATATGCTCTCGTTAACCGCTTTGGAATCTTCGAGGGTAAGTTCCTCTATCGACTCGTTGCTACAATCTAGTAGATAGATCTTGTTTTGTTTGTGTGCATGCGGTAGAAAATTTTTGTTTTCCATGCTACGAACCCCTACGGTGGTATCAGAGCCGTGTCTATATGTAGATCTGTTTGCACGAGTAGAACACAATGGTCATTGTGGGCGTTGATGCTTTTATTGTCGATTGCTTCTTGTGTACTTTGCATCTTGCGGTATGTTGGGATGAAGCGGCCCAGGCTAACCTTACATAACATCGTTCATGAGACTTGCTCCACGCTTGACATGCAACTTGTATTGCATAAGTGGCTTTGTGGGTGCCTGTTTCTCCCAACATAGTTAAGATTCAATTTACAACAGGTGATTGACAATATTAGTATCAATGTTGTGGTTCTTGTTCGTAAGTTAGAACGACACTTATTGAAAGCCCCAAACCACGTAAAATATGCAAAGAAAGTAGAGGCGTCTAACTTTGTTTTGCAGGGGGTGTGCAGTGATGTGATATGGCCATGATTGTGATTATATATGATGTATGCAATGTTCCTTATTGTAAGTCGGCAACCGGCCGGAGCCATATGGTTGTCTTTAATTTCTATTAAGACCCGCGTGTCTATTCAAAGTAGTTGTAATAGTTGAAGCCGGTGGACGACAACCATGGAGAAGCATCATTTACCTTGATGCAATGTCGGTGATGATGGAGATCATGTTCGTGCTAGAAGATGGAGATCGGAAGCACAAAGAAGAAAGGCCATATCATATCACATATTATGAATTGCATGTGATGTTAATCCTTTCTGCATCTTGTATTGCTTAGTAGACGACGGTAGCATTATAAGATGATCCCTCATGCACATGAATTTCAAGTCATAAAGTGTTCACGCTTAGTTAGCACCGTTGCTAAAGCTTGTTGTTCCGAAGCACCACGTGATGATCGGGTGTGTTAGATTCCGCAAGTGTATACAACGTGGGCAAGCCAGATTTGCTCATGCGGAAGCTAAGGTTTGATCTTGACGAGCCTAGCATGTACAGACATGGTCTCAGGAACACGGATCACCGAAAGGTAAAGCATGAGTCATATAGTAGATATGATGAACATGTTGATTGTTCGCCATTGAAGCTATATCAACTCTCGTGATGATCGGTTTTGATATGGTGGATTTGGTTCGTGTGATCACTAAAACAATGTGAGGGATATTGTTTTGAGTGGGAGTTTAACAGCAATATGATTAAAAGTTGAACACTATTTATCATAAATTAACTCAAAGTGAATTTGCATAATTGTTGTAGTCATTGGCATCCGTTTACCACCTTGCGCTTAGTTTTAATTGAGATGACAGAACTATAGAATTCTGGTTAGTTACTTTACGAACTGGTATCGTATTGTTTTAAAGTGTTAATCTAAAGTTTAAAAGTCCTATTGCAAACTTTCAGTAAATTCCGGTTACTCCATGAAGTTTAATAATTGGTATTAAAACAAGAGTGACAATTCCAAGTGTTAGTTTATGAGTATCATGTTTGTCTCCATGATTCTTGATATTCAAAGGATTATCTTAATATCAAGGTTATCTAGGATCTGAAAGAGTTGTTTTAGAAACCATGATGTGTGGAAGATATTGTGATATCTGAAACGAAGTTTTGGTTACAACATGATAGAGTATAATATGGCAAAAGTCATGTTCTCATATTTGATGAGAATTTGCAAAAGGTTGGAAACACTAGTTGTCCTAATCCACCAAAAGGTTTTGGAGAGCAACATTATACTCGCGATTCATCTTTATAAGCTAAAAGTAGCTTGATCATGAATAATTCCATGATAAGGATGAATATTTGATGTAGGTAAAATATTTACCACACAAAGAGATTACTAAAGAATGGAATTTGAAAGCACACCAAACATTTGATGATGGTGATCTACTTCAAAGTGCAAGTCCAAAGACATTGGTATTTAACTATACACGCTTTGGACTATGTGTCATATGTATGACTCCACTATTGATGTTGATAGATTCTTTCAAACAGAAAATAAATACTGAAAGAGAATCTCATAAATATATGGCAGAAAAGAAAAGACTAGAATTGTTCAGTTTAAGTATATAGATGATATACATGTTATGGCTATATTCTTTGCTTATTAAACAAAGCGGTTCTTAAGTATTTGATACTGAATTTGTTGGTGTGAATCGTCATACAAAACAACACAATTCATGAACTACAATGGCCTAAGTAACTAGCAAAAGAATATGTGATGATGTTCATCGAGAACAAATAAAGGGTTATTGTGTTGCTCGTTAAACATCAAAGCTTGCCTTCAAGATTTGTTTTATCAGGCATTATGAGAACAAAAGGGTTGTTCAAATAATTGCCGTAATCCATAAAAGATGGATGATTCACAAATCTCGTTGGAGAAATCACATCCATAAAACTAGTGCTAAAAATGTCGAAAGACAAATTGATTGAAAGATCGCTTAGGAAGTGACATCGCCGTTTAAATTATATTGAAAGAAAACATGAAGAAACTCCATGTGGATGGAATTTTAGAGTCTTTTGATTTTTGATCAAATGACGCTTCTGAAACTTTCCTAGAGATAATTAAAACTTCGTTCATAGGCCAAAAAGGAAAGAATGACTAGCTTATTGGAACTTGTACATATTGTTGTACGAAATCCATTATGTGTAGTCAAGAGCGATGGATTTCAACTTCATATACTTTCTCCAAAAATTTGAGTGAAGATATGAATATTTACTTAATAAGGATGAAGTATGAAACATTTGAAAAGTTCAAAGACTTTCAAGATGAAGTGCAAAATCATTGTAACAAGAATATAAACAGTTTATGATAAAGATCATAAAGGAAGATATTTGAGTTACAAAGTTTAGCATAATACCTAAGATTTAAGGAATCGTTCCGTGGATTTGCATTTTCCCGAAACACCATAAGATTATGGAGCATTCGAGATATGTAATTAAACCTTGTTTGACATGGTAAGATCGAAGGTATAATTCATAAAACTGCTATTATATTTTAAAGATTAAAAGCTTTAGAGATTACCGTTTTTCCACTGAAAAGAGCTCCATCATAATCCGTTGAAATGACACCATATAAAGTTATGGTTTGGGATAAAACCCAAGTTGTCCTTTGTTAAACATTGGTATGCTATGCATAAGAAAGATGTTTGCAACCAAAGTCGGATGAACCTATCTTTGTATGTTATTTTGAATAACTGTTAAGTAATCCTCCATAACATCGGAGACAAAAGTGTTTGTCACTTAGAACGTCAAGTTTCTTTGAGGAGGAATTTTTCGTGAAAAGTTAAGTGGGAGGACAATAGAACTTTGATAAGGTTAAAAGAACCTTAGCTATATGTGCAAAGTTGCGCAGCGCCGAAAAGTGTTCCGGAGGTAGCAACAATGCTCATGGCTCACGTACCTCAAAGGTTGTGGTCACAGAGATCCAAGTTCCTATTGAAACAAGTAGGTCGGATGAACAATCGAATACCAAGATTTAAGAGTTAAATCATTATTTGACAATAATGATCCGACTACATGCAAAGAAGCGATGATGAGCCCTGACTCCGTCAAATGGCTTGAAGCCATAAAATTCGTGATAGTTCCATACATGAGAAATCAAGTTTTGAACTTGAAGGACCCTCGAGAAAGGTGTAAGACCTTACAGTCATGTTTGGATCTATAAAGAAATAGACATGGATGTTTTACATCTATAAAATAGTCGACATGTTGGGAAAAAGTTCACAACAATGTTCAAAGGTTGACTATGATAAGATTTGATCTTTCATAGTGATATTTAGTCTAGACGGATTAGTGTAGCAACCACTACATATAATTTTGTTATATGGTAGTTGAATAAACAAAACAAGTTCTTCTAATAGAATTGTTACCTAGGACATGTGAATAACATGGTCCATAGGGGTTTTGTTAATTCAAAGGATGCTAAAAGCATATGCAAACTTCAATGGTTGAAGTAAGCATCGCGGAGTTGGAATCTTCACTATGATGAAAATGTTAAAAGAGTTTAAATTCATCAGAGATGATGAAGATGCTTGCATTTGCAAGAAATTAAGTGGGAGCGCTATGACATGTTTCTAATACATTATGTGGAAGACATATTGTTGATTGGAAATAATGTATCTTTTATTAACACAGGATAAGAATTTCATCTCGATGAAAGACTTAGGCAAAACCCAAATATTTGGCATGAATAGACGCTAATATGGTTGTGACAGAAGTACATACGAGATATTGAATGAGTTCAATATAGAAACTACAAGAAAGTTTCTTGTCGCACAGAAAGGATTGAATGAGTTCAATATTGATGATATATTCAAATGTATTGACATTTGGTAAGTGAAACAAGATTCAAGTATAGATTGATACTTGATCACAAAGATTATTTATATCAATCATACTGTGATATGTACAAATCCAGATATGTCCTATGCTCTAAATGTTGTGAGCATATACCAGAATGATTCATAAGATGATCATTGGACAATAGTAAGAATATTCTTATGATCTTTTGGAAGAACTAAGATTATATTATTTGTAGAAGTGACAAATAGATGGTTAGTTCATTGTAAAAGTACTACATTGATACTAGTTTTGTCACAAAGTACAAATTAAGTTTATCTCAATCTAAACCAAGGGTGGCACAATATAATGGAAAGTGAGTTCCATAATGGATTTGGATGAGTTCCAAAGTTAAAGACATTGTGACAGATACTACAACAAAAGGCTAAGTGTATGACTGCTATTTTAGCAGCAAAAGAGGGCATTTGTGTCAAGTAGTTTGTTATCAAACTAGGTGTAGTTCACAGTGGGATAATACTATGAAGATATATTGTATGACAATATTATCAACATGTTTTTAAACCCAAAGAACTAAAGGTCACACCAAAGGACCAAATTTGTACGAAGCCATCTCATTAGAGAACGAGTGATGCGTAGAGACGCAAAGACATGCAATTACACACGGACATGGAAGTGTTAGATCCGGAGATCAGTTGACCACTAGAAATCGTGTACATACAACACCGGAAAGCCATAGGTGTTGAATACACAAAGGTTTGAAACTAGATTATTGACTCTAGTGCAAGTGGGAGACTGTTGGAGATATGCCCAAGAGGCAATATTAAAGTGGTTATTATCATATCTTCATACTTATGATAAATGTTTACATACCATGCTATAATTGTATTAACCGGAAACATTAATACTTGTGTGATTTGTAAACATAAAAGAGTCCCTAGTAAAGACTCTTGTTAAACTAGCTTGTTGGTTAATATATGATCATGGTTTCCTGATCATGAACATAGAGATGTTATTAACAACAGGTTCATATCATTAGGAGAATGATGTGATGGACATACTCCTATAGTTAAGCGTAGCATAAAGATCAAGTCATTTAATATAGTTCATTTTCTATAAGCTTTCTGATACATAGTAACCTAATTCCTTCGACCATGAGATCATGCTAATCACCATCACCGGAAAGGATGCTTTGATGACATCAAACACCACACCGTAACTGGGTGGCTATAAAGGTGGCATTGAGTGTTCGGAAAGTATGTGTTGAGGCACATGGATCAAGAGTGGGATTTGTCCATCCATATGACGGATAGATATACTCTGGGCCCTCTCGGTGGAATGTCATCCAATTAGCTTGCAAGCATGTGACTGGCTCACAAGGGATCACATACCACGGGAACGAGAAAATAGTACTTATCGGTAACGAGGTTGAACTAGGTATGCAGAGATACCGACGATCAAAACCTCGGATAAGTAAACTATCGTGAGACAAAGGGAAATTGGTATCGTATGTAAGTGGTTCATTCGATCGCAAAGTAATCGTAGAAATATGTGGGAGCCATATGAATTTCCAGATTCCTCTATTGGTTATTGATCGGAGAAGAGTCTCGATCATGTCCGCATAATTCACGAACCGTAGGGAGACACACTTAAGGATTCGATGTTGTTGAGTAGTTATGGAATGATGAGTAAGAGACCGAATGTTATTCGGAGTCTCGGATGGGATCCGGGATATCACGAGGAGATCCGGAATGGTCCGGAGAATAAGATTCATATAAGGAAAGTCCCGTTTCGGAGTTGGAGAATGGTTCCGGTGTTTTCATCGAGAATGTTCTAGAAGGTTCCGGAATGTCCGGCACTCCGGAGGGGAAAGGGTACATGAATGTGTTATATCAAGTTGATATGACTGCATCATGTACTAGGTGTCATCGCTGTACCAAAATAGAGGGTTTATTCAAATCCTAGTTTGAAAAAGTCAAACGGCTAGTTTGAAAGTCAAACGGCTAGTTTTGGGAAAGAGGAGAAGGAGGTTTGAAACCGACTTGGGGGAGGAGTTCCTCCTCCCACCGCCGGCCCACCTTGGGTCCGAGTTGGGGAGGGACTCCCCTCCCCAGGCGCGCCTCCCTCCACCTATAAGAGGAGGGGCAGGGCTCCCTCCTAGACACACAAGTTGCCTCCCTCTAAACCTAAACCCTAGCCGCAGCCTAGGGTTTTCTCCCAAGCCGCCGAGTTGGGGCCTCTAATTGACCTAGCCGCTGGTTTAGCCCCTTCTAATTGGTGTGTCTAAACCCTAGATCACCAAGGCTCTCTCATAGTCCACCATACTCGCTCCGGCTTAAGGCGAAGCCCTGCGAGATCTCCCCTCTACTTCCGGTACCACGTCGTCGTGCTGCCGGAATCGCGAGGAGAGTGCTACAACCTCCGCTGCCTGCTAGAACAAGGGAGAGGAAGGTCTTCATCGAGTACCGAACGTGTGACCGACTGCGGAAGCGCTTCCATAACGCAGCGCCGGAAGGATCGTCTACGCGATCTTGAGATCGACAAGAGTACGACTACATCACCCACGAGAATATGCTCTCGTTAACCGCTTTGGAATCTTCGAGGGTAAGTTCCTCTATCGACTCGTTGCTACAATCTAGTAGATAGATCTTGTCTTGTTTGTGTGCATGCGGTAGAAATTTTTTGTTTTCCATGCTACGAACCCCTACGGTGGTATCAGAGCCGTGTCTATATGTAGATCTGTTTGCACGAGTAGAACACAATGGTCATTGTGGGCATTGATGCTTTTATTGTCGATTGCTTCTTGTGTACTTTGCATCTTGCGGTATGTTGGGATGAAGCAGCCCGGGCTAACCTTACATGACATCGTTCATGAGACTTGCTCCACGCTTGACATGCAACTTCTATTGCATAAGTGGCTTTGTGGGTGCCTGTTTCTCCCAACATAGTTAAGATTCAATTTACAACGGGTGATTGACAATACTAGTATCAATGTTGTGGTTCTTGTTCGTAAGTTAGAACGACACTTATTGAAAGCCCCAAACCACGTAAAATATGCAAAGAAAGTAGAGGCGTCTAACTTTGTTTTGCAGGGGGTGTGCAGTGATGTGATATGTCCATGATTGTGATTATATATGATGTATGCAATGTTCCTTATTGTAAGTCGGCAACCGACAGGAGCCATATGGTTGTCTTTAATTTCTGTTAAGACCCGCGTGTCTATTCAAAGTAGTTGTAATAGTTGAAGCCGGTGGACGACAACCATGGAGAAGCATCATTGACCTTGATGCAATGCCGGTGATGATGGAGATCATGTTCGTGCTAGAAGATGGAGATCGGAAGCACAAAGAAGAAAGGCCATATCATATCACATATTATGAATTGCATGTGATGTTAATCCTTTATGCATCTTGTATTGCTTAGTAGACGACGGTAGCATTATAATATGATCCCTCATGCACATGAATTTCAAGTCATAAAGTGTTCACCCTTAGTTAGCACCGTTGCTAAAGCTTGTTGTTTCGAAGCACCACGTGATGATCGGGTGTGTTAGATTCCGCAAGTGTATACAACGTGGGCAAGCCAGATTTGCTCATGCGGAAGCTAAGGTTTGATCTTGAAGAGCCTAGCATGTACAGACATGGTCTCAGGAACACGGATCACCGAAAGGTAAAGCATGAGTCATATAGTAGATATGATGAACATGTTGATTGTTCGCCATTGAAGCTATATCAACTCTCGTGATGATCGGTTTTGATATGGTGGATTTGGTTCGTGTGATCACTAAAACAATGTGAGGGATATTGTTTTGAGTGGGAGTTTAACAGCAATATGATTAAAAGTTGAACACTATTTATCATAAATTAACTCAAAGTGAATTTGCAGTAGTCATTGGCATCCGTTTACCACCTTGCGCTTAGTTTTAATTGAGATGACAGAACTATAGAATTCTGGTTAGTTACTTTACGAACTGGTATCGTATTGTTTTAAAGTGTTAATCTAAAGTTTAAAAGTCCTATTGCAAACTTTCAGTAAATTCCGGTTACTCCATGAAGTTTAATAATTGGTATTAAAACAAGAGTGACAATTCCAAGTGTTAGTGTATGAGTATCATGTTTGTCTCCATGATTCTTGATATTCAAAGGATTATCTTAATATCAAGGTTATCTAGGATCTGAAAGAGTTGTTTCAGAAACCATGATGTGTGGAAGATATTGTGATATCTGAAACGAAGTTTTGGTTACAACATGATAGAGTATAATATGGCAAAAGTCATGTTCTCATATTTGATGAGAATTTGCAAAAGGTTGGAAACACTAGTTGTCCTAATCCACCAAAAGGTTTTGGAGAGCAACATTATACTCGCGATTCATCTTTATAAGCTAAAAGTAGCTTGATCATGAATAATTCCATGATAAGGATGAATATTTGATGTAGGTAAAATATTTACCACACCAAGAGATTACTAAAGAATGGAATTTGAAAGCACACCAAACATTTGATGATGGTGATCTACTTCAAAGTGCAAGTCCAAAGACATTGGTATTTAACTATACACGCTTTGGACTATGTGTCATATGTATGACTCCACTATTGATGTTGATAGATTCTTTCAAACAGAAAATAAATACTGAAAGAGAATCTCATAAATATATGGCAGAAAATAAAAGACTAGAATTGTTCAGTTTAAGTATATAGATGATATACATGTTATGGCTATATTCTTTGCTTATTAAACAAAGAGGTTCTTAAGTATTTGATACTGAATTTGTTGGTGTGAATCGTCATACAAAACAACACAATTCATGAACTACAATGGCCTAAGTAACTAGCAAAAGAATATGTGATGATGTTCATCGAGAACAAATAAAGGGTTATTGTGTTGCTCGTTAAACATCAAAGCTTGCCTTCAAGATTTGTTTTATCAGGCATTATGAGAACAAAAGGGTTGTTCAAATAATTGCCGTAATCCATAAAAGATGGATGATTCACAAATCTCGTTGGAGAAATCACATCCATAAAACTAGTGCTAAAAATGTCGAAAGACAAATTGATTGAAAGATCGCTTAGGAAGTGACATCGCCGTTTAAATTATATTGAAAGAAAACATGAAGAAACTCCATGTGGATGGAATTTTAGAGTCTTTTGATTTTTGATCAAATGACGCTTGTGAAACTTTCCTAGAGATAATTAAAACTTCGTACATAGGCCAAAAAGGAACGAATGACTAGCTTATTGGAACTTGTACATATTGTTGTACGAAATCCATTATGTGTAGTCAAGAGCGATGGATTTCAACTTCATATACTTTCTCCAAAAATTTGAGTGAATATATGAATATTTACTTAATAAGGATGAAGTATGAAACATTTGAAAAGTTCAAAGACTTTCAAGATGAAGTGCAAAATCATTGTAACAAGAATATAAACAGTTTATGATAAAGATCATAAAGGAAGATATTTGAGTTACAAAGTTTAGCATAATACCTAAGATTTAAGGAATCGTTCCGTGGATTTGCATTTTTCTGAAACACCATAAGAGTATGGAGTGTTCGAGATATGTAATTAAACCTTGTTTGACATGGTAAGATCGAAGGTATAATTCATAAAACTGCTATTATATTTTAAAGATTAAAAGCTTTAGAGATTACCGTTTTTCCACTGAAAAGAGCTCCATCATAATCCGTTGAAATGACACCATATAAAGTTATGGTTTGGGATAAAACCCAAGTTGTCCTTTCTTAAACATTGGTATGCTATGCATAAGAAATATGTTTGCAACCAAAGTCGGATGAACCTGTCTTTGTATGTTATTTCGAATAACTGTTAAGTAATCCTCCATAACATCGGAGACAAAAGTGTTTGTCACTTAGAACGTCAAGTTTCTTTGAGAAGGAATTTTTCGTGAAAAGTTAAGTGGGAGGACAATAGAACTTTGATAAGGTTAAAAGAACCTTAGCTATATGTGCAAAGTTGCGCAGCGTCGAAAAGTGTTCCGGAGGTAGCAACAATGCTCATGGCTCACGTACCTCAAAGGTTGTGGTCACAGAGATCCAAGTTCCTATTGAAACAAGTAGGTCGGATGAACAATCGAATACCAAGATTTAAGAGTTAAATCATTATTTGACAATAATGATCCGACTACATGCAAAGAAGCGATTGATGAGCCCTGACTCCGTCAAATGGCTTGAAGCCATAAAATTCGTGATAGTTCCATACATGAGAAATCAAGTTTTGAACTTGAAGGACCCTCGAGAAAGGTGTAAGACCTTACAGTCATGTTTGGATCTATAAAGAAATAGACATGGATGTTTTACATCTATAAAATAGTCGACATGTTGGGAAAAAGTTCACAACAATGTTCAAAGGTTGACTATGATAAGATTTGATCTTTCACAATGATATTTAGTCTAGACGGATTAGTGTAGCAACCACTACATATAATTTTGTTATATGGTAGTTGAATAAACAAAACAAGTTCTTCTAATAGAATTGTTACCTAGGACATGTGAATAACATGGTCCATAGGGGTTTTGTTAATTCAAAGGATGCTAAAAGCATATGCAAACTTCAATGGTTGAAGTAAGCATCGCGGAGTTGGAATCTTCACTATGATGAAAATGTTAAAAGAGTTTAAATTCATCAGAGATGATGAAGATGCTTGCATTTGCAAGAAATTAAGTGGGAGCGCTATGACATGTTTCTAATACATTATGTGGAAGACATATTGTTGATTGGAAATAATGTATCTTTTATTAACACAGGATAAGAATTTCATCTCGATGAAAGACTTAGGCAAAACCCAAATATTTGGCATGAATAGACGCTAATATGGTTGTTCCAGAAGTACATACGAGATATTGAATGAGTTCAATATAGAAACTACAAGAAAGTTTCTTGTCGCACAGAAAGGATTGAATGAGTTCAATATTGATGATATATTCAAATGTATTGACATTTGGTAAGTGAAACAAGATTCAAGTATAGATTGATACTTGATCACAAAGAGTATTTATATCAATCATACTGTGATATGTACAAATCCAGATATGTCCTATGCTCTAAATGTTGTGAGCATATACCAGAATGATTCATAAGATGATCATTGGACAATAGTAAGAATATTCTTATGATCTTTTGGAAGAACTAAGAGTATATTATTTGTAGAAGTGACAAATAGATGGTTAGTTCATTGTAAAAGTACTACATTGATACTAGTTTTGTCACAAAGTACAAATTAAGTTTATCTCAATCTAAACCAAGGGTGGCACAATATAATGGAAAGTGAGTTCCATAATGGATTTGGATGAGTTCCAAAGTTAAAGACATTGTGACAGATACTACAACAAAAGGCTAAGTGTATGACTGCTATTTTAGCAGCAAAAGAGGGCATTTGTGTCAAGTAGTTTGTTATCAAACTAGGTGTAGTTCACAGTGGGATAATACTATGAAGATATATTGTATGACAATATTATCAACATGTTTTTAAACCCAAAGAACTAAAGGTCACACCGAAGGACCAAATATGTACGAAGCCATCTCATTAGAGAATGAGTGATGCGTAGAGACGCAAAGACATGCAATTACACACGGACCTGGAAGTGTTAGATCCGGAGATCAGTTGACCACTAGCAATCGTGTACATACAACACCGGAAAGCCATAGGTGTTGAATAGACAAAGGTTTGAAACTAGATTATTGACTCTAGTGCAAGTGGGAGACTGTTGGAGATATGCCCAAGAGGCAATATTAAAGTGGTTATTATCATATCTTCATACTTATGATAAATGTTTACATACCATGCTAAATTGTATTAACCGGAAACATTAATACTTGTGTGATTTGTAAACATAAAAGAGTCCCTAGTAAAGCCTCTTGTTAAACTAGCTTGTTGGTTAATATATGATCATGGTTTCCTGATCATGAACATAGAGATGTTATTAACAACAGGGTCATATCATTAGGAGAATGATGTGATGGACATACTCCTATAGTTAAGCGTAGCATAAAGATCAAGTCATTTAATATAGTTCATTTGCTATAAGCTTTCTGATACATAGTAACCTAATTCCTTCGACCATGAGATAATGATAATCACCATCACCGGAAAGGATGCTTTGATGACATCAAACACCACACCGTAACTGGGTGGCTATAAAGGTGGCATTGAGTGTTCGGAAAGTATGTGTTGAGGCACATGGATCAAGAGTGGGATTTGTCCATCCATATGACAGATAGATATACTCTGGGCCCTCTCGGTGGAATGTCATCCAATTAGCTTGCAAGCATGTGACTGGCTCACAAGGGATCACATACCACGGGAACGAGAAAAGAGTACTTATCGGTAACGAGGTTGAACTAGGTATGCAGAGATACCGACGATCAAAACCTCGGATAAGTAAACTATCGTGAGACAAAGGGAAATTGGTATCGTATGTAAGTGGTTCATTCGATCGCAAAGTAATCGTAGAAATATGTGGGAGCCATATGAATTTCCAGATTCCTCTATTGGTTATTGATCGGAGAAGAGTCTCGATCATGTCCGCATAATTCACGAACCGTAGGGAGACACACTTAAGGATTCGATGTTGTTGAGTAGTTATGGAATGATGAGTAAGAGACCGAATGTTGTTCGGAGTCTCGGATGGGATCCGGGATATCACGAGGAGATCCGGAATGGTCCGGAGAATAAGATTCATATAAGGAAAGTCCCGTTTCGGAGTTGGAGAATGGTTCCGGTGTTTTCATCGAGAATGTTCTAGAAGGTTCCGGAATGTCCGGCACTCCGGAGGGGAAAGGGTACATGAATGTGTTATATCAAGTTGATATGATTGCATCATGTACTAGGTGTCATCGCTGTACCAAAATAGAGGGTTTATTCAAATTCTAGTTTGAAAAAGTCAAACGGCTAGTTTGAAAGTCAAACGGCTAGTTTTGGGAAAGAGGAGAAGGAGGTTTGAAACCTACTTGGGGGAGGAGTTCCTCCTCCCACCGCCGGCCCACCTTGGGTCCGAGTTGGGGAAGGACTCCCCTCCCCAGGCGCGCCTCCCTCCACCTATAAGAGGAGGGGCAGGGCTCCCCTCCTAGACACACAAGTTGCCTCCCTCTAAACCTAAACCCTAGCCGCAGCCTAGGGTTTTCTCCCAAGCCGCCGAGTTGGGGCCACTAATTGCCCTAGCCGCTGGTTTAGACCCTTCTAATTGGTATGTCTAAACCCTAGATCACCAAGGCTCTCTCATAGTCCACCATACTCGCTCCGGCTTAAGGCGAAGCCCTGCGAGATCTCCCCTCTACTTCCGGTACCACGTCGTCGTGCTGCCGGAATCGCGAGGAGAGTGCTACAACCTCCGCTGCCTGCTGGAACAAGGGAGAGGAAGGTCTTCATCGAGTACCGAACGTCTGACCGACTGCGGAAGCGCTTCCAGAACGCAGCGCCGGAAGGATCGTCTACGCGATCTTGAGATCGGCAAGAGTACGACTACATCACCCACGAGAATATGCTCTCGTTAACCGCTTTGGAATCTTCGAGGGTAAGTTCCTCTATCGACTCGTTGCTACAATCTAGTAGATAGATCTTGTCTTGTTTGTGTGCATGCAGTAGAAATTTTTTGTTTTCCATGCTACGAACCCCTACGGTGGTATTAGAGCCGTGTCTATATGTAGATCTGTTTGCACGAGTAGAACACAATGGTCATTGTGGGCGTTGGTGCTTTTATTGTCGATTGCTTCTTGTGTACTTTGCATCTTGCGGTATGTTGGGATGAAGCGGCCCGGGCTAACCTTACATGACATCGTTCATGAGACTTGCTCCACGCTTGACATGCAACTTGTATTGCATAAGTGGCTTTGTGGGTGCCTGTTTCTCCAACATAGTTAAGATTCCATTTACAACGGGTGATTGACAATACTAGTATCAATGTTGTGGTTCTTGTTCGTAAGTTAGAACGACACTTATTGAAAGCCCCAAACCACGTAAAATATGCAAAGAAAGTAGAGGCGTCTAACTTTGTTTTGCAGGGGGTGTGCAGTGATGTGATATGTCCATGATTGTGATTATATATGGTGTATGCAATGTTCCTTATTGTAAGTCGGCAACCGGCAGGAGCCATATGGTTGTCTTTAATTTCTGTTAAGACCCGCGTGTCTATTCAAAGTAGTTGTAATAGTTGAAGCCGGTGGACGACAACCATGGAGAAGCATCATTGACCTTGATGCAATGTCGGTGATATGGAGATCATGTTCGTGCTAGAAGATGGAGATCGGAAGCACAAAGAAGAAAGGCCATATCATATCACATATTATGAATTGCATGTGATGTTAATCCTTTATGCATCTTGTATTGCTTAGTAGACGACGGTAGCATTATAAGATGATCCCTCATGCACATGAATTTCAAGTCATAAAGTGTTCACCCTTAGTTAGCACCGTTGCTAAAGCTTGTTGTTCCGAAGCACCACGTGATGATCGGGTGTGTTAGATTCCGCAAGTGTATACAACGTGGGCAAGCCAGATTTGCTCATGCGGAAGCTAAGGTTTGATCTTGACGAGCCTAGCATGTACAGACATGGTCTCAGGAACACAGATCACCGAAAGGTAAAGCATGAGTCATATAGTAGATATGATGAACATGTTGATTGTTCGCCATTGAAGCTATATCAACTCTCGTGATGATCGGTTTTGATATGGTGGATTTGGTTCGTGTGATCACTAAAACAATGTGAGGGATATTTTTTTGAGTGGGAGTTTAACAGCAATATGATTAAAAGTTGAACACTATTTATCATAAATTAACTCAAAGTGAATTTGCATAATTGTTGTAGTCATTGGCATCCGTTTACCACCTTGCGCTTAGTTTTAATTGAGATGACAGAACTATAGAATTCTGGTTAGTTACTTTACGAACTGGTATCGTATTGTTTTAAAGTGTTAATCTAAAGTTTAAAAGTCCTATTGCAAACTTTCAGTAAATTCCGGTTACTCCATGAAGTTTAATAATTGGTATTAAAACAAGAGTGACAATTCCAAGTGTTAGTGTATGAGTATCATGTTTGTCTCCATGATTCTTGATATTCAAAGGATTATCTTAATATCAAGGTTATCTAGGATCTGAAAGAGTTGTTTTAGAAACCATGATGTGTGGAAGATATTGTGATATCTGAAACGAAGTTTTGGTTACAACATGATAGAGTATAATATGGCAAAAGTCATGTTCTCATATTTGATGAGAATTTGCAAAAGGTTGGAAACACTAGTTGTCCTAATCCACCAAAAGGTTTTGGAGAGCAACATTATACTCGCGATTCATCTTTATAAGCTAAAAGTAGCTTGATCATGAATAATTCCATGATAAGGATGAATATTTGATGTAGGTAAAATATTTACCACACAAAGAGATTACTAAAGAATGGAATTTGAAAGCACACCAAACATTTGATGATGGTGATCTACTTCAAAGTGCAAGTCCAAAGACATTGGTATTTAACTATACACGCTTTGGACTATGTGTCATATGTATGACTCCACTATTGATGTTGATAGATTCTTTCAAACAGAAAATAAATACTGAAAGAGAATCTCATAAATATATGGCAGAAAAGAAAAGACTAGAATTGTTCAGTTTAAGTATATAGATGATATACATGTTATGGCTATATTCTTTGCTTATTAAACAAAGCGGTTCTTAAGTATTTGATACTGAATTTGTTGGTGTGAATCGTCATACAAAACAACACAATTCATGAACTACAATGGCCTAAGTAACTAGCAAAAGAATATGTGATGATGTTCATCGAGAACAAATAAAGGGTTATTGTGTTGCTCGTTAAACATCAAAGCTTGCCTTCAAGATTTGTTTTATCAGGCATTATGAGAACAAAAGGGTTGTTCAAATAATTGCCGTAATCCATAAAAGATGGATGATTCACAAATCTCGTTGGAGAAATCACATCCATAAAACTAGTGCTAAAAATGTCGAAAGACAAATTGATTGAAAGATCGCTTAGGAAGTGACATCGCCGTTTAAATTATATTGAAAGAAAACATGAAGAAACTCCATGTGGATGGAATTTTAGAGTCTTTTGATTTTTGATCAAATGACGCTTCTGAAACTTTCCTAGAGATAATTAAAACTTCGTTCATAGGCCAAAAAGGAAAGAATGACTAGCTTATTGGAACTTGTACATATTGTTGTACGAAATCCATTATGTGTAGTCAAGAGCGATGGATTTCAACTTCATATACTTTCTCCAAAAATTTGAGTGAAGATATGAATATTTACTTAATAAGGATGAAGTATGAAACATTTGAAAAGTTCAAAGACTTTCAAGATGAAGTGCAAAATCATTGTAACAAGAATATAAACAGTTTATGATAAAGATCATAAAGGAAGATATTTGAGTTACAAAGTTTAGCATAATACCTAAGATTTAAGGAATCGTTCCGTGGATTTGCATTTTCCCGAAACACCATAAGATTATGGAGCATTCGAGATATGTAATTAAACCTTGTTTGACATGGTAAGATCGAAGGTATAATTCATAAAACTGCTATTATATTTTAAAGATTAAAAGCTTTAGAGATTACCGTTTTTCCACTGAAAAGAGCTCCATCATAATCCGTTGAAATGACACCATATAAAGTTATGGTTTGGGATAAAACCCAAGTTGTCCTTTCTTAAACATTGGTATGCTATGCATAAGAAAGATGTTTGCAACCAAAGTCGGATGAACCTATCTTTGTATGTTATTTTGAATAACTGTTAAGTAATCCTCCATAACATCGGAGACAAAAGTGTTTGTCACTTAGAACGTCAAGTTTCTTTGAGGAGGAATTTTTCGTGAAAAGTTAAGTGGGAGGACAATAGAACTTTGATAAGGTTAAAAGAACCTTAGCTATATGTGCAAAGTTGCGCAGCGCCGAAAAGTGTTCCGGAGGTAGCAACAATGCTCATGGCTCACGTACCTCAAAGGTTGTGGTCACAGAGATCCAAGTTCCTATTGAAACAAGTAGGTCAGATGAACAATCGAATACCAATATTTAAGAGTTAAATCATTATTTGAAAATAATGATCCGACTACATGCAAAGAAGCGATGATGAGCCCTGACTCCGTCAAATGGCTTGAAGCCATAAAATTCGTGATAGTTCCATACATGAGAAATCAAGTTTTGAACTTGAAGGACCCTCGAGAAAGGTGTAAGACCTTACAGTCATGTTTGGATCTATAAAGAAATAGACATGGATGTTTTACATCTATAAAATAGTCGACATGTTGGGAAAAAGTTCACAACAATGTTCAAAGGTTGACTATGATAAGATTTGATCTTTCATAGTGATATTTAGTCTAGACGGATTAGTGTAGCAACCACTACATATAATTTTGTTATATGGTAGTTGAATAAACAAAACAAGTTCTTCTAATAGAATTGTTACCTAGGACATGTGAATAACATGGTCCATAGGGGTTTTGTTAATTCAAAGGATGCTAAAAGCATATGCAAACTTCAATGGTTGAAGTAAGCATCGCGGAGTTGGAATCTTCACTATGATGAAAATGTTAAAAGAGTTTAAATTCATCAGAGATGATGAAGATGCTTGCATTTGCAAGAAATTAAGTGGGAGCGCTATGACATGTTTCTAATACATTATGTGGAAGACATATTGTTGATTGGAAATAATGTATCTTTTATTAACACAGGATAAGAATTTCATCTCGATGAAAGACTTAGGCAAAACCCAAATATTTGGCATGAATAGACGCTAATATGGTTGTGACAGAAGTACATACGAGATATTGAATGAGTTCAATATAGAAACTACAAGAAAGTTTCTTGTCGCACAGAAAGGATTGAATGAGTTCAATATTGATGATATATTCAAATGTATTGACATTTGGTAAGTGAAACAAGATTCAAGTATAGATTGATACTTGATCACAAAGATTATTTATATCAATCATACTGTGATATGTACAAATCCAGATATGTCCTATGCTCTAAATGTTGTGAGCATATACCAGAATGATTCATAAGATGATCATTGGACAATAGTAAGAATATTCTTATGATCTTTTGGAAGAACTAAGATTATATTATTTGTAGAAGTGACAAATAGATGGTTAGTTCATTGTAAAAGTACTACATTGATACTAGTTTTGTCACAAAGTACAAATTAAGTTTATCTCAATCTAAACCAAGGGTGGCACAATATAATGGAAAGTGAGTTCCATAATGGATTTGGATGAGTTCCAAAGTTAAAGACATTGTGACAGATACTACAACAAAAGGCTAAGTGTATGACTGCTATTTTAGCAGCAAAAGAGGGCATTTGTGTCAAGTAGTTTGTTATCAAACTAGGTGTAGTTCACAGTGGGATAATACTATGAAGATATATTGTATGACAATATTATCAACATGTTTTTAAACCCAAAGAACTAAAGGTCACACCAAAGGACCAAATTTGTACGAAGCCATCTCATTAGAGAATGAGTGATGCGTAGAGACGCAAAGACATGCAATTACACACGGACATGGAAGTGTTAGATCTGGAGATCAGTTGACCACTAGAAATCGTGTACATACAACACCGGAAAGCCATAGGTGTTGAATACACAAAGGTTTGAAACTAGATTATTGACTCTAGTGCAAGTGGGAGACTGTTGGAGATATGCCCAAGAGGCAATATTAAAGTGGTTATTATCATATCTTCATACTTATGATAAATGTTTACATACCATGCTATAATTGTATTAACCGGAAACATTAATACTTGTGTGATTTGTAAACATAAAAGAGTCCCTAGTAAAGACTCTTGTTAAACTAGCTTGTTGGTTAATATATGATCATGGTTTCCTGATCATGAACATAGAGATGTTATTAACAACAGGTTCATATCATTAGGAGAATGATGTGATGGACATACTCCTATAGTTAAGCGTAGCATAAAGATCAAGTCATTTAATATAGTTCATTTGCTATAAGCTTTCTGATACATAGTAACCTAATTCCTTCGACCATGAGATCATGCTAATCACCATCACCGGAAAGGATGCTTTGATGACATCAAACACCACACCGTAACTGGGTGTCTATAAAGGTGGCATTGAGTGTTCGGAAAGTATGTGTTGAGGCACATGGATCAAGAGTGGGATTTGTCCATCCATATGACGGATAGATATACTCTGGGCCCTCTCGGTGGAATGTCATCCAATTAGCTTGCAAGCATGTGACTGGCTCACAAGGGATAACATACCACGGGAACGAGAAAATAGTACTTATCGGTAACGAGGTTGAACTAGGTATGCAGAGATACCGACGATCAAAACCTCGGATAAGTAAACTATCGTGAGACAAAGGGAAATTGGTATCGTATGTAAGTGGTTCATTCGATCGCAAAGTAATCGTAGAAATATGTGGGAGCCATATGAATTTCCAGATTCCTCTATTGGTTATTGATCGGAGAAGAGTCTCGATCATGTCCGCATAATTCACGAACCGTAGGGAGACACACTTAAGGATTCGATGTTGTTGAGTAGTTATGGAATGATGAGTAAGAGACCGAATGTTTTTCGGAGTCTCGGATGGGATCCGGGATATCACGAGGAGATCCGGAATGGTCCGGAGAATAAGATTCATATAAGGAAAGTCCCATTTCGGAGTTGGAGAATGGTTCCGGTGTTTTCATCGAGAATGTTCTAGAAGGTTCCGGAATGTCCGACACTCCGGAGGGGAAAGGGTACATGAATGTGTTATATCAAGTTGATATGATTGCATCATGTACTAGGTGTCATCGCTGTACCAAAATAGAGGGTTTATTCAAATCCTAGTTTGAAAAAGTCAAACGACTAGTTTGAAAGTCAAACGGCTAGTTTTGGGAAAGAGGAGAAGGAGGTTTGAAACCGACTTGGGGGAGGAGTTCCTCCTCCCACCGCCGGCGCACCTTGGGTCCGAGTTGGGGAGGGACTCCCCTCCCCAGGCGTGCCTCCCTCCACCTATAAGAGGAGGGGCAGGGCTCCCCTCCTAGACACACAAGTTGCCTCCCTCTAAACCTAAACCCTAGCCGCAGCCTAGGGTTTTCTCCCAAGCCGTCGAGTTGGGGCCTCTAATTGCCCTAGATGCTGGTTTAGCCCCTTCTAATTGGTGTGTCTAAACCCTAGATCACCAAGGCTCTCTCATAGTCCACCATACTCGTTCCGGCTTAAGGCGAAGCCCTGCGAGATCTCCCCTCTACTTCCGGTACCACGCCGTCGTGCTGCCGGAATCGCGAGGAGAGTGCTACAACCTCCGCTGCCTGCTGGAACAAGGGAGAGGAAGGTCTTCATCGAGTACAGAACGTGTGACCGACTGCGGAAGCGCTGCCGGAACGCAGCGCCGGAAGGATCGTCTACGCGATCTTGAGATCGGCAAGAGTACGACTACATCACCCAGGAGAATCTGCTCTCGTTAACCTCTTTGGAATCTTCGAGGGTAAGTTCCTCTATCGACTCGTTGCTACAATCTAGTAGATAGATCTTGGCTTGTTTGTGTGCATGCGGTAGAAATTTTTTGTTTTCCATGCTACGAACCCCTACAGAAAGTGTACAATCTCTGCAGAGTGTCAAACTATTCGAATAGCCGCGTCCGCGGTTATGGACAGTTGGAATGGCCATATTGTTCCCCCGTCAGGCTTTTCAAAATGACTTGTGAAATGAATTGAGACTTTGACTTGACCACAACAGAGTTGTGACCTGAATTACAAGTTCCCACTTAGGAATTAAAAAAATGTGACTAGCTTTGGAACCTAGTAGAGATAAATCTGGCCTTTGCAAAACAACCCTAGAGCCTAGTGTCCTATTATCGAAAAACCCACTTTTATTGTTAGTATTAGTTTGCAAGTACTTGAAGAGTACTCATGGCTTTGTCCCTGGCTATTCCCATGGCCAGACTATGAAGAGGAGTACCTGGAAGATGGACCCCAGGAAGGTTACGACAACTAGGATCATCTCCCATCGTCAGCATTGCCTGTGACCCCGAAGATGGAGCTTCGCCTACGCTACCGTTATTATTACGTATTCCGCTGCTTGATGTTGTATTAAGAACTGGATCATGAGATCCCTATTTGTGTAAGAACTTATGTATCATTTGTAATGGATGAAGTACTATGGTATCCAATTCTGTTATGTCTCACAAAAATGGTAATCCTGGGATTGCGATGTATGGCATAACAGGCATCTAGGATTGAAAAATCCGGGTGTTGACAAGTTGGTATCAGAGCCATCCAGACCATAGGAGATCCTAGTTAGATGGGACGTTGAACCAAAAACTTAGTTTCAAAACCAAAGAACAAAAATATTTACGAAAACTTATTCTCATTCTTACCTCTTTAATTCTTTAATAAAACTTCATGTTCCTCAAAAACTCTTGCAAAATAGATAAAATTTTGACACACTTGATCACTCTGCTAATCTACTCATCCTCTATTTTTATAGATGGACGTGAAGTACAACAAGTTTTACCAACTGGGGAATGGTGGAGACCTTATCTTTGAGAGGGATCCGGATCAGCTTTCGGAACTTCTGGAGCGTCCGCACCCCGAGTTCTTCGGAGCTCAGCTCAATGATCAAGGAGGAGAAGATATGCAGTGGCTAATTGTTGCAAGTCTCCGAGGAAAGATTGAACCTCCCACCGCGGAGGGAATTCAGTTTACCTTGAGGGAAAACAACTGGCTCGATGGACTTGCCAGAGCAATGCAGGAAGCTCTTTCCCGTCTGTGTGGGCAGAGCATCAATCAGATCAAGGGTACTCGCTTTGAGTTTTGCCCAAGGCGTGATGCAAATGGCCAACCACTGGAAGCCCTATACCACCCTAAGCTGAAGACTCAATTGGACCACCTTAGCTTCATGATGTACGATCGTCAGCAGGAGTTGGACAACTGTCGTGACTATTGCAACCACAAGTCTGCCATCATCAAGACGAAGGACCAGACCATCGCCATGCTAGCAAAGGATCGCAAGTCTCGCTGCCGTCAGCTCGAAGGGCAACGATGGGGATACGCGAGTAGGCAGATGCTGCAATCGGCAGCGAGTAGTAGAACGAGGGGCAAGGGCGGCCAGCCATCTGCGGTGCGAGATGAGGGCAAAGACACAGGGTTTTACCCAGGTTCGGCCCCCCGGAGGGTAAAGACCTACTCCTGCTAGATTGTATTATGGAGGTGTTTACAATGGGCGAGCTCGGCGGCTAGGCGGCGAGTCGCTTGGGTGTATGAGGGAACGTGTCTCTACTCACCCCGTAGGGAGGTTTATATAGGCTCACCTCCCCTAGGGTTTACATATCTCAACCGATTTGGTTACAGCTTCGGTAATCGTTTAACCTAGTCCGACTAGGCCTATCTACTCGCCTGGGCCTTCAGCTTCCAGTCGCTTGGTACCTTGCTGGGCTTCGATCCAGTCGCCGTTCTGCAGGCCCACTCGCCAGCCCTCGGGCCAGTCGGAAATGTCCTGCTGAGTATACCCCAGTAAGCGTATCCCCATCAGTCATGGGAATGGTCGTAGAACGGTCACGGCAGTCGTGGGTATCGTAGAATGGGGATACGCCTACTGAGTCTTCCAGTCGTGGGTACAACTGTCGTGGGAATGGTCACAACAGATGCTGCAATCGGCAGCGAGTAGTAGAACGAGGGGCAAGGGCGGCCAGCCATCTGCGGTGCGAGATGAGGGCAAAGACACAGGGTTTTACCCAGGTTCGGCCCCCCGGAGGGTAAAGACCTACTCCTGCTAGATTGTATTATGGAGGTGTTTACAATGGGCGAGCTCGGCGGCTAGGCGGCGAGTCGCTTGGGTGTATGAGGGAACGTGTCTCTACTCACCCCGTAGGGAGGTTTATATAGGCTCACCTCCCCTAGGGTTTACATATCTCAACCAATTCGGTTACAGCTTCGGTAATTGTTTAACCTAGTCCGACTGGGCCTATCTACTCGCCTGGGCCTTCAGCTTCCAGTCGCTTGGTACCTTGCTGGGCTTCGATCCAGTCGCCGTTCTGCAGGCCCACTCGCCAGCCCTCGGGCCAGTCGGAAACGTCCTGCTGAGTATACCCTAGTAAGCGTATCCCCATCAGTAGTCCCCGAGGCCGTCGTTGATTAGGCGTAAGTGGCTGCTGGCAGTCGGAGTATACGGCTTCAAAGTAGGCATCCAGTCGAATCGTCGGCGGGCTCCTATATGAAGGAGAAAATCCAGTGAACCAAGTCGCGTCTTTGGCGAGTCGAGCCAACGGGACGCGGCCGCGGCGAGTGGCCTAGCGAGCCGAGCGGCTGGAGTTGGACCGTCAGGCGTGGTCAAACTAGCCGTTAAGGTAACTCAACGGTAACTTTCGGCGTAATCATCGCGCGGTAACGGCCCCCTGATTTGGCGGGTAACTCCCGCTATATAAGAGGAATGGCAGGCAATCGTAGAGCCAACTGCCCACCACTTCTTCCGAGTGTGCGCATTCTCTTTTCTTTTTGCTCCTTGATCCAATCGAGCCGAAATCCTCCGACCTCCAACCAACCTCTCGGCTATGGCCCTTCCCTCCGAACAATGGGGCAGGTCCAAGTGCACGAGGGCGCAACTGGCCTCTTTCGAGGAGGCCGGAATCCTGCGAGCCGGCTGCTGGCGTATCCCCGCAGCCGGAGAAACGACCCCAAACCCGCGAGAGAGGGAGTTCGTCTGTTTCACCAGTCATCTCGAGCGGGGGTTAGGGTTTCCCACGTCTTTGTTCTTCCGGCGTTTTTGCGCCTACTACGGGATCCAGCCCTCAGATCTGGGTCCCCACAGCATCGAGCAGCTCGCCATCTTCGTGGCGTTATGCGAGTGCTACTTGGGATGCCGGCCCTACTTTCCCTTGTGGCAAGATCTGTTCCACGGACGGATCAGCCGCGAGGAGGCAGGCGGCCCAATGCTAGCCGCGGGCGGCCTGACGTTCCAGCTTAAGTCCAAAGCTTCCTTCTTCGATCTGATGCTGCCCGCCAAAGCAGCGAGCGACTGGAAGAAGTCATGGTTCTACGTGACCGAGGCGACTCCAGAGGACGAGGCGGCGATCCCGCGGTACTCGGCCAACCGTTCCGAGCCGCTCCATCTCCAGGTCGGCAAACTCCCCGACGACCAGCGGATGGTCGTCGACGAGATGCTCCAGGCCATCCGTGGTCTAAAGAAGAAAGGGCTCCAGACGATAAACTTGTACAATTGCTGGCTTGGGCGACGGCTCGTTCCGCTCGCCCAACGCGACCATTACATGTATCAGTACATGGGCCGAGGAGACTCGACGAAAGCCTGCCTTGACGAGTGGAAGCTGGAGGACTATCTCCCAGCGCTGAAGAAGATCACCCAGGCGGTGTACGTGGATGCACAGGCCGGGGTCCCCCCTACACCGCGAAGCGTCCGGCTCCGACGGTAATTTCTTCATCTTGTTCGCAGTCGCAGCGTATGCAGTCGCGGTAATTCTAACTCTGTTTCGTATTCATCGCATCTGTTCCAAGTGGTGGAAGGGTGGCTCCCACCTGCCGATGACGAGAGCTCGGGGCCATCCGCCCAGGATACAAGCGAATCGCCACCCGCGAAGGGCAACGAGGACGACGAGGACGAGTCCGAAGAGGAAATCGCCCCGCTGGTCCGAAAGACCCGCGGGCAACGTCAGCGCGAAATCGAAGCGAGCAGGAGCCTCGAGCGTCATGATGATGACGATGAGCTCCCAGAGACCACCTCGCGCCGCCAGGCCACTCCTTCGAAGAAGAAGAAGAAGGAAAAGGAGGCGAGGGCCCCCCCCGAGGAGGAAAACAAAGCCGCCGAAGATGGCCTCGCCACCACACTCGACGAGCAGCTCTGATGCTCACAGCTCGGCCGATGACGGCGCGGCCCCGGCGACAACCGCGCTAGATGCGCCGTCTGTGGAGGTGCCACTGGCCTCGATGCCCCCGCCATTCGCGCCAGTTTCTAGGCTAGGGAAGGCTCCAGCCGCGGCGACTTCGCCTCACAAGGAGGTTCCGACTGGGGCGGCTTCGCCCCGCAAGGAGGCTCCGGCCGTAGCGGCTTCAGTTCGCGAGGAAGCCCCTGCCGAAGGTATCCCAGAGGCGCCAGCCGCAACCTCGACAACGAAGAAGCCGTCCGTGTCTTGGGCACGCGACGTCCTGGAACTAGGGCTCAGTCGCCAACTGGGCCCCGAGCTAGAAAAACCGGCCGGCCTTCGCACAGGGCTACGCTTCATCCCGGTCGCCAAGTGAGTGCATTCGGCCTTCCCTATTTTCCATAGCTGTTTCGATTATCTTTACTGATTCGACTGATGTGCAGGACCGGAGTGAAAAGGATGGGCCACCCGACCGTGGCCCAGGTACCCTCCACCACTAGCGAGGAGGATCCTTCCCGTAAGAGGAAGGTGGACGAGGTCGTTGCCTCGGCGGATGGCAGTAAGAAGGCCAAGGGCGACGACATCGTCACTGTCTCTGACAACACGGCGGTCGCGCCGGCCGGCCCCGCGGTGGAGGCAGCCGCGTCTACGAAGGAGGGCGTTTCCTTGCCTGGAACGGCGGAGGCGACTTCCTTTGGAGCGGGTGCCTCTAGCGCCACCTTCCCTCGCTTCGTGACCAAGGCGGCCGCGGCGAGTGGGGCTGCATCCCCGAGCCTCGCTCCAGGGGCCGTCGATGCTGAAGTCGACCAGCGTCGTGGGCACACACCAGCGTTACTCACATCCGTGGACGCGATGCAACTTCATGGCATGCTTGGCGCAGCCATCCAGGTATATCCAGTCCCCGAGGATCAGGTCGGTGCTTTGCAGCGGCTTGATTCTTATTATTTTCTCGTCTTTTACTTTCTTATCCAGTCCCCGAGTGCGCACGCGCTAAATTTTAGCGGGGTGGGCACTTAGCAATTTCTTGATCACCAGTCCCCGAGTACGCACTCGCAGAATTTCAGCGGGTGGGCACTTAGGAGGTTCGTTTTTACTGACTTTTTTTGATGATATGCAGGGTCTGCAGCTCGAATCGGCGGACCGATTGGCCGCACAGCAGCGTGCTGAGAAGGAGCTGACCACCATCCAGGAGGCGAACAAAGAGCTCCAGGCTGTTGCTGCGAGGGCAGAGGAAGCTCGCCAGGAACTTGTCCCTGCTGGTGAGTTGGAGGCGGCGCGATCTGCTCTGGGCGCTGCTGAACAGCGGGTCGCTGACCTCGAGCGCGAGCTGCGGGAAGCGAGGGAAGAAGCTAGCTCGGCGGACGGGCGGGCTAAGGCCGCCATTGCAGCCGCGGAGGAGGATCACAAGGTGTCAGAAGTCCTTATTGCTGGGCTGCAGGACGACCACACGTCGCTTCAGTGCTTCATCACGGGGCTCGCCCGCCCATTGCTTGGTGAGTGCATCTTTCCTTTCCGTTAGTTGGAGTTGCTGTGGTGTCCGTCGCACTCATCATTGTCTCCTTCTCGCAGGTCGCGTGATTGGTAGCCAAGAAGAAGCGAGCTCGCTCGACGCGAGGCAGTGCGTAAGCATGCTCGTCGACTCGGCTACGCTATCGGCGACGTGCATCCGCGCCTACCTTCAAGAAATGTCGCCCACGGAGGTTATTCCCAGCGACCTCGTTGAGGTGTGGGAGTATTTGGAGAAGGCGCCCGCGGTCGTTGAGTTCATGACGCGGTCGGCGTTTCGGCGTGGAGCGTCGACAGCACTGAGCCTTGGACTCGCCCACTTCCCCGAGGATTTCGACCTCGACGATGTGACGAGTGGGTATCCCTCGTCGACTGGCGCGGTGGACCTGTCCGAGGTTCTCAAGTTGCAGGAGCGTGCCGCCGCGTACTCGGAGCGTGTCTGGGCAATGGGCGACCTCCTTCCCTATCAGGAGACGGTCGTCGCGCCGAACGACCCCGAGCCGCCGCATCGTGACTTCAAGGTCGAGCAGCCTTTCCGCGCGGCGATGGCGGGTGAACTGACGACGTATCCGTCAAACCCGTACACCGCGTTCATCCGTAGGCGCCGGGATTCTGGCGAGTCGTCATAGAAGCCTGCAGAATAGGGTAGTTTGCCTGGATGTGTTAGCATCAGTTCTGCCACGCGGGCATATTTTGTAATATAAGACAATGCAATATGCGATTGAATGGGACGTCGTGTCCGTTTTGCTATGTGCTTTGGATTCATTTTGGACGAGTCCCCGAGCGCGTCCGCCCTTTTGTGGGGTTTACCTCGTATATGATGTTTTGTTATTATCAAGTGTTTTGTTGATTTAGTCGACTCGCCCGAGCTCGGAGAGCCAGTCGCAAAGCGACTCCCTTGAGTGCTCTGTACTTTACCGTTTTCCCGTGCGCGAACGGGGTCGGGTGGCCGAGTCCCCGAGCGTGGTACTTGGTAGTTCTAGGCGCGACTCGAGGGTGGTTGAGGACTCAGCGCGTTGGTGTGAGCGCGTCACTCCTGCCTGGCCCGTGGGGTCAGTCGCGTGGCGAGTCCTGGGCATGCTCTCTTACTTGGCGTTTTCCCTGACCGATCGCGACGAACTGGTATTCAGTCCCCGAGCGTGGTACTTAGCCGTTCGAGTCGCTATGCCGAGGATGCGGAGGACCAAGGTCGCTGTGAGAAGCGAGGGCAGTTGTCTTGGTTCGTAAAACCAGTCGAGCTAGGCGACTCCAATGGGGCTCCGGATTGGCGTTTTTCGTGGACGACGCAATACCTGAAGTGACTCAGTGCTCTTACATCGCACTACTTAGCCGTGCCGATCGCTATACCAAAGGTTGACTTCTGCATTTTAGCATGACGCTGTTATTACGAGTGCGAGTGGCACAAGGCATGGAGAGTAGACGCAATTTTGCGGTAACCGTTTCTTTTATTTCATAGCGACTGGAGAGTACATGTGTGGGGTTCTAGGAGTAGAACTTCCGGAGGAGATTGACATTCCATGGTTGCTTGACGTCGAGTTCGCCGTCCCCGCAGACGTCGATGAGGTAGTAGGCGTCGTTGCCGAGTACACGCCTGATGGCGAATGGGCCTTCCCACGGAGGGGAGAGCTTGTGCATGCCCTTCTTGTCCTGGATGAGGCGTAACACCAGGTCGCCTTCCTGGAAGGTGCGGGTTTTCACCCGTCGGCTGTGGTAGCGGTGGAGTCCTTGCTGGTAAATGGCGGTGCGCGATCGAGCGAGGTCGCACGCTTCGTCGAGCTGGTCGAGCCCATCTTGGCGGGCCAGCTCGTTTGCGGCCTCCGTATAGTGGACGACCCGCGGCGAGTCGTGTTCGAGGTCGGTGGGCATGACTGCTTCGGCGCCGTAGACCATGAAGAAGGGAGTGAATCCCGTCGATCTGTTAACCGAGGTGCGGATTCCCCAGATGACGGAAGGCAGCTCTTCGACCCAGCATCCAGCGGTGCGCTCGAGTGGCACTTGGAGTCGCGGCTTCAGGCCGTGGAGGATGCTTTGGTTGGCTCGTTCCGCCTGCCCGTTGGATTCCGGGTGGGCGACTGACGCGAGATCGAGCCGGATGTGGTGCTCTTCGCAAAATTCGGCCATTGCCCCCTTGGCGAAGTTTGTGCCGTTGTCCGTGATGATGCTGTTGGGGAACCCGTAGCGATATATGAGCTCGCGTAGGAATTTAGTGGCGGTCTTCCCGTCGCATTTCCGGACTGGCTTGGCCTCCACCCACTTGGTGAATTTGTCGACGGCGACTAGCAGGTGGGTGTAGCCGGAGGGGGCTTTCTTGAAGGGGCCTACCATGTCCATGCCCCATACGGCGAATGGCCAAGTGATGGGGATCGTTTTGAGAGCTGAGCTCGGTACGCGCGTCTGATTGGCGTACTTCTGGCACCCGGCGCATTGCTGGACGATGTCGACGGCGTCGGCGTGTGCGGTGGGCCAGTAGAAGCCGTGTCGCATAGCCTTGGCGACCAGGGAGCGGGCGGCGGCGTGGTGGCCGCAGTCACCTGAGTGAATGTCGTGGAGGATTTTGCGTCCTTCAGCCGGTTGGACGCAACGTTGGAACACGCCGGTGACGCTGCGCTTGTGTAGCTCGCCGTCGATGATGGTGTAAGACTTGCATCGGCGAGCGATCATCCGAGCGTTTGTCTCGTCTGCTGGCAGAGTGCCGGTTTCCAGGTAGGCGATGTAGGGCTTGGTCCAGTCGTCTGGCTCGGTGATGAGTGCGACCAAGGCTGCCTCTGGTTGGAGTGGGACTTCGATGTCGATCTCCCTCGGGGGAGAGACTGATGGCTTGGAGATTGTGTCGAGGAACACGCCGGCGGGTGGTGCGAGTCGAGCCGACCCGATGCGAGAGAGGGCGTCGGCCTCCTCGTTTTTTCGCCTGTCGATCCACTCGACAGAGTAGCCGGTGAAGTGGCCGCCCAACTTATCCACCTCTTGGCGGTACGCCGCCATGGTAGGGGATATGGCGTCGCAGGTGCCGGCAACTTGTCCCGCAACGAGGTCGGAATCTCCGTAGCATCGGAGGCGGTTGACGCTCATCTCCTTGGCGGCTCGCATGCCGTGGAGTAGGGCCTCGTATTCGACCATGTTGTTGGTACAGGGCGTGAATTCGAGGCGGAGGATGTAGCGGAGCTTGTCGCCCTTTGGTGAAGTCAGCACTATCCCCGCTCCTGCACCGTCCGCGTTCTTGGACCCGTCGAAGTGCAGGCTCCAGTAATGGAGGTACGGCAGCTTCTCTGGCTGCTGGGACTCCTCCCAGTCGGCGATGAAGTCTGCCAGTGCCTGTGACTTAATCGCCCTTCGTGGCTCGTATTTAATGTTGTGGACGCTGATCTCGACGGCCCACTTGGCGACTCGCCCGGTCGCCTCGCGATTGCGGATGATGTCTTGCAGTGGCGCTGAGGAGACGACCGTGATCGGGTGCTCCTGGAAGTAGTGCGGCAGGCGCCGCTGAGCCCTGAAGACCGCGTGTACTAACTTTTGGTACTGTGGGTACCGCTGGCGCGATTCGGTGAGAACCTCGCTGATATAGTACACCGGCCGCTGAACCGGGCGCTCCTTTCCTTCCTCTGGTCGTTCGACGACCATCACAACACTGACGACGCGCTCGGACGCCGCGACGTAAACCAGCATAGGTTCCTTGTCAGCGGGTGCGGCGAGTAGTGGTGCGGCGAGTAGCACCTTTTTGAGGTCGCGGAGCGCGTCGTCCGCCTCCTTGTCCCACTGGAAGGTGGGGTTCTTGCGCATCAGGCGGTATAGGGGCATTGCCTTTTCGCCTAGGCGGGGGATGAAGCGACTGAGAGCCGCTACTCGCCCGGCCAGCTTCTGGACGTCACGCAGGCACTCGGGTTTGCCGAGCCGGGCGATCGTGTCGATCTTTGTTGGGTTCGCCTCGATCCCTCGTTTGGAGACGACGTACCCCAGTAGTTGTCCGGCGGGTACACCGAAGGTGCACTTGCCTGGGTTGAGCTTTATCTTGTACCTCCGCAGATTGGCGAAGGTCTCCGCCAGGTCGGCGAGTAGGTCGCCTTGGCGAGCGGATTTCACGACCACGTCGTCGATGTAGACGTGGATGTTGCGGCCAATTTGGCTCGCGAGGCATTCTTGCATGCACCGCTGGTAGGTTGCCCCGGCGTTCTTGAGGCCGAAGGTCATGGCGGTGTAGCAGAAGGCTCCGAATGGCGTGATGAACGCCGTCTTCTCCTCGTCTTCGACGGCCATTTTGATCTGGTTGTACCCCGAGTAGGCATCGAGGAAACATAGCGACTCCGAACCCGCGGTTGAATCGATTATCTGATCGATCCGCGGGAGGACGAACTGCTCCTTTGGGCAGGCGCTGTTCAGGTTTGTGTAGTCGATGCACATTCTCCAGGTCCCGTTTTTCTTCTCGACCAGGACTGGGTTTGCCAGCCACTTGGAGTATTTGATTGGCCGGATGAAGCCGGCAACGAGTAGGCGCTGCACTTCCTCGGCGATTGCTCGACGGCGTTCTTCATTGAAGGGCCGTAGCGACTGCTTGACAGGTCGCACTTTGGGGTCGGCGTTTAATTTGTGCTCAGCGAGCTCCCTAGGGACACCGGGCATGTCGGAGGGTTTCCATGCGAGGATGTCCCTATTCTCACGAAGGAACTCGATGAGCGCGCCTTCCTATGCTGGGCTCATGCCTGTCCCGATCGTCACCGTCCGGCTGGGGTCGCCTGGGACCAGCTCGACGGTGCGGGTGTGCGTCGTGGCCTCAAAGGTTGAGGTGTTTGTGCCCTCTGAGTTGGGCCTCTTGAGTATTGTGGGATCGTCATTGTTGACCCCGCTCGCGTATTTGGCGAGCTCGTCGGCGTGTTTTGTTTCTGCCGCGATGACAGCGTCGGCGAGTTCGGCTCCTTTGGCCTCGCATTCGGCGGCCATGTCGGGGTCGCCATTGATGGTGATGACGCCGCACGGCCCGGGGAGCTTCATCGCGTTGTACGCGTAGTGGGGCGTTGCCATGAATTTAGCGAACGCCTGGCGCCCCAGGACGCAGTGGTAAGGGCTGTCGAAGGGCACCAGCTCGAAGACGATCCGCTCGGTGCGGAAGTTTGCCGGACTGCCGAAAGTGACTGGCAGCGTGACTTTGCCGATCGGATACGCCTTCCGACCGGGGACGATGCCGTGGAACGTGGTGTGGGTTGTCTCGATCATCGACTGCGGGAGACGCAGCCGCCTGAAGGTGTCGAGGTAGAGGATGTTGATGGAGCTGCCGCCGTCCATCAGTGTCTTGGGGAGCCAGTAGTCGCCAACCTTGGGCTTGACCACCAGGGCGACTCGTCCTGGGTACTCGATGCGTGGCGAGTGGTCTTGCCGGCTCCAGGTGATGGGTTGTTCCGACCAGTTCAGGAACTGGGGGACGTCTGTTTGGGCCACTGCGTTGACGGCGACGGCGCGGGCGATGACCTTCTTCTCGCGCTTCGTGTTGAAGCCTGTGAAGGTGTGGAGCGAGCCGGCTACTTTGCCGAACTTTCCGCCATGTGGCGGGTCGTTGTCGGTGTCTTCCCGCGCGTGCCGTGCCTTCTCGATTTCCCTTAGGGTGTGGCAGTCGGCGGTGGTGTGCGTTGCGGGCTTCCCTTCCCTGCTGTGAAACGCACATGGTTGGTTAAGGAGGGCCGCAGGATCGAACCTTGGCTTGTTCTTGTAGTTGCCGCCATCGCGCCGTTGCCCTCCGTCGCGGCGGTAGCTCTTGGGATCGCGCTGTGCGTGCCCAGCGTTGGCGACGAAGTCGACTCGCCCGTCGCTGCGGCGCTTGCCTGTGAGGCGGGTGCCGCTGTAGCGTAGGTCGGTTCGGCGTCCGCCGTCGTTGCCGCCCGTGCGGCGTTGCCCTCCTGACTCGTCGTCGGTTTCCTGGTTTGGATCCTCCTCGGCGTACCGTTTGGCGATCTCGAGGAGGTCGGGGATGTTGTCGAGTGTGCGGGCGTGTCGCTTGAGCTTGGCGACTAGAGGCTCGTAGCGGCACGAGGTCTTGAAGCAATGGATCGCGGTGTCCGGGTGGATGCCGACCACGTTGTACCAGAGCTCTTGCCACCGTTGGACCCAGTTGCGGGTCGACTCGCGGGGTCCCTTGACGCATCGTTCCAGGTCCTCGATGGTGGTGGCGCGGGTGTAGGAGCACTCGAAGTGCCTGACGAAGGCGTCGCGCATTTCCTCCCAGGAGTCGATACTGTCCTGGGGGAGCGTGTTGATCCACTGCCTGCACGTCCCCTCCATCATCAGTGGGAGGTAACGGGCGGCGAGTAGGTCAGTGTGACCCGCGATTCCCATTGCCATGAGGTATGTGTCGAGCCATACAGCGGGGTCGTACGAGGAGTCGTATTTTTCTATCTCCTTTGGCGCCTTGAAGTTTGGCGGGTACTTCTCGCCTCGGATCATTGGTCCGAAGCACTTAGGCCCAAGTCGACTGAGCGACCCCATGGGCTCGCCATCGCGGCGATTAGTTAGGGTGTGCCGCAAGTCGTCGGGCTGGCGTGCGCGCCAGTTTTGGTTGTTGATGATGTGAGTGCGGGCGTCGATGGGTTGTCCGTTAGCGGCGACGAAGTTGGTCGCCGGCCTGGGATCGTTGGTGGAGAGTGCCGCGTTCGCGGGTCGGTGTTGGAGCTGCAGTGGCTCTGGTGGCGGGCAATTGAGGATGTTTGCCGCCGCTGGGCGGCCGCTTGAGGCCGCTCTGCTTCCCGAAGAACGCGAGTATACTCGACCTTGCGAGTCGGCGCCCGCTTTTTGCTGCTCCACAGCCTTCGCAAGCAAGGCCTTGACGTACTGGATCTGTAAGGCACCGTCGCCAGTGGCTATGATGCTATCGGCTGCTGCTCGGCCTGCCACGAGGTTGTCCATTGGGGTGGAGAACAGTGGGAGGCCGTTTGCGTCTCGCTCCCGTGAGGAGACAACTATCTGCGGTTGGTCCCTGGGAGGGGTGCGGTTGGGTGGTGGTGGGGCACCCATCGCCGTTGATCCTGGCGGGGGCCGGGCGCTTCCTCCTGGTGGCGCGTTCTCGCAGATCGCGCGCTCGGCTATGCGGGCCGGGTCGTTTTCGTCGTCAAAGTTCAGGGCACGCCCTTGAACGGTGGGGTTCAAGCGTGACCTGATCCGCTGCTGGTGGTAGCGTGACAGCTCCTGCGCCGTCACCTGCTCGAGGCGAAATTTTTCGCGCTCGGCCTGCTCTTTGCGTACCGCCTCCGCCAGTTTCAAGCGGAGTTCCTCGACCTCCGTTGCCGTGGCGTTAGGAGGGATTGGGGTGGAGAAAGGATCCTCCGGTGGATCGGTGCCGGTGGCCATGTAAGTCACGGCGTGGCGATTGGCGCCATCGCGGAGGTCGGCGGAGTTCTCCGACCCGGAGTCGAATTCGAAGATCCCGAGGATGGAGGGGTCCTCGAAGTCTCCCGCGTTGGAGACCTGGGCGATGGAGCCCGCGGATGAGGCCGCGGTGATGGATCCGGCGAGTGAAGCCGGGGTCGCCGAGTCGGCGTCGTCGGTGAGGGCCGCATCTTCTGCGACCGCTGAGTTCCCGACCACGTTGCTGTGGGCCGAGTTGTACTCGGAGGCAAGGCGGTGGATCGTGCGAATCTGGCTCTCGGAGAGCCGATCGCGTGGCGACGACTCGCGGATGCGAGCCGAGTCTTCCGAGACGATGACGTCGGTGAGGCCGACGAAGAGGCTGATCGTGCCGATTGGCAGGATCACGCTGTGCGTGACGGGTCGCGCCGCCGGGACGTAGCTACTCGGCAAGATCTGGAGCATCTCGCCGATCGCTATCATGCGGCCGGTGGCGACCATCTCGTTGATGGGCAGATTGGATCTCGCCGCAGAACACCGGCCAGACCGGCCAGGCCCCACGGTGGGCGCCACTGTCGTGGGAATGGTCACGGCAGATGCTGCAATCGGCAGCGAGTAGTAGAACGAGGGGCAAGGGCGGCCAGCCATCTGCGGTGCGAGATGAGGGCAAAGACACAGGGTTTTACCCAGGTTCGGCCCCCCGGAGGGTAAAGACCTACTCCTGCTAGATTGTATTATGGAGGTGTTTACAATGGGCGAGCTCGGCGGCTAGGCGGCGAGTCGCTTGGGTGTATGAGGGAACGTGTCTCTACTCACCCCGTAGGGAGGTTTATATAGGCTCACCTCCCCTAGGGTTTACATATCTCAACCGATTCGGTTACAGCTTCGGTAATCGTTTAACCTAGTCCGACTGGGCCTATCTACTCGCCTGGGCCTTCAGCTTCCAGTCGCTTGGTACCTCTGGAAGCTGAAGGCCCAGGCGACGAAAACCGAAGCCGATAGCATCATAGCCACTGGAAGCTGAAGGCCCAGGCGAGTAGATAGGCCCAGTCGGACTAGGTTAAACGATTACCGAAGCTGTAACCGAATCGGTTGAGATATGTAAACCCTAGGGGAGGTGAGCCTATATAAACCTCCCTACGGGGTGAGTATAGACACGTTCCCTCATACACCCAAGCGACTCGCCGCCTAGCCGCCGAGCTCGCCCATTGTAAACACCTCCATAATACAATCTAGCAGGAGTAGGTCTTTACCCTCCGGGGGGCCGAACCTGGGTAAAACCCTGTGTCTTTGCCCTCATCTCGCACCGCAGATGGCTGGCCGCCCTTGCCCCTCGTTCTACTACTCGCTGCCGATTGCAGGATCTGCCGTGACCATTCCCAAGACAGTGGCGCCCACCGTGGGGCCTGGCCGGTCTGGCCGGTGTTCTGCGGCGAGATCCAATCTGCCCATCAACGAGACGGTCGCCACCGGCCGCATGATAGCGATCGGCGAGATGCTCCAGATCTTGCCGAGTAGCTACGTCCCGGCGGCGCGACCCGTCACGCACAGCGTGATCCTGCCAATCGGCACGATCAGCCTCTTCGTCGGCCTCACCGACGTCATCATCTCGGAAGACTCGGCTCGCATCCGCGAGTCGCCGCCACGCGATCGGCTCTCCGAGAGCCAGGTTCGCACGATCCACCGCCTTGCTTCCGAGTACAACTCGGCCCACAGCAACGTGGCCGGGAACTCAGCGGCCGCAGAAGATGCGGCCCTCACCGACGACGCCGACTCGGCGACCCCGGCGTCACTCGCCGGATCCATCACCGCGGCCTCATCCGCGGGTTCCATCGCCCAGGTCTCCAACGCGGGAGACTTCGAGGACCCCTCCATCCTCGGGATCTTCGAATTCGACTCCGGGTCAGAGAACTCCGCCGACCTCCGCGATGGCGCCAATCGCCACGCCGCGACTTACATGGCCACCGGCACCGATCCACCGGAGGACCCTTTCTCCACCCCAATCCCTCCTAACGCCACGGCAACGGAGGTCGAGGAACTCCGCTTGAAACTGGCGGAGGCAGTACGCAAAGAGCAGGCCGAGCGCGAAAAATTTCGCCTCGAGCAGGTGACGGCGCAGGAGCTGTCACGCTACCACCAGCAGCGGATCAGGTCACGCTTGAACCCCACCGTTCAAGGGCGTGCCCTGAACTTTGACGACGAAAACGACCCGGCCCGCATAGCCGAGCGCGCGATCTGCGAGAACGCGCCACCAGGAGGAAGCGCCCGGCCCCCGCCAGGATCAACGGCGATGGGTGCCCCACCACCACCCAACCGCACCCCTCCCAGGGACCAACCGCGGATAGTTGTCTCCTCACGGGAGCGAGACGCAAACGGCCTCCCACTGTTCTCCACCCCAATGGACAACCTCGTGGCAGGCCGAGCAGCAGCCGATAGCATCATAGCCACTGGCGATGGCGCCTTACAGATCCAATACGTCAAGGCCTTGCTTGCGAAGGCTGTGGAGCAGCAAAAAGCGGGCGCCGACTCGCAAGGTCGAGTATACTCGCGTTCTTCGGGAAGCAGAGCGGCCTCAAGTGGCCGCCCAGCGGCGGCAAACACCCTCAATTGCCCGCCACCGGAGCCACTGCAGCTCCAACACCGACCCGCGAACGCGGCACTCTCCACCAACGATCCCAGGCCGGCGACCAACTTCGTCGCCGCTAACGGACAACCCATCGACGCCCGCACTCACATCATCAACAACCAAAACTGGCGCGCACGCCAGCCCGACGACTTGCGGCACACCCTAACTAATCGCCGCGATGGCGAGCCCATGGGGTCGCTCAGTCGACTTGGGCCTAAGTGCTTCGGACCAATGATCCGAGGCGAGAAGTACCCGCCAAACTTCAAGGCGCCAAAGGAGATAGAAAAATACGACTCCTCGTACGACCCCGCAGTCTGGCTCGACACATACCTCATGGCAATGGGGATCGCGGGTCACACTGACCTACTCGCCGCCCGTTACCTCCCACTGATGATGGAGGGGGCGTGCAGGCAGTGGATCAACACGCTCCCCCAGGACAATATCGACTCCTGGGAGGAAATGCGCGACGCCTTCGTCAGGCACTTCGAGTGCTCCTACACCCGCGCCACCACCATCGAGGACCTGGAACGATGCGTCCAGGGACCCCGCGAGTCGACCCGCAACTGGGTCCAACGGTGGCAAGAGCTCTGGTACAACGCAGTCGGCATCCACCCGGACACCGCGATCCATTGCTTCAAAACCTCGTGCCGCTACGAGCCTCTAGTTGCCAAGCTCAAGCGACACTCCCGCACACTCGACAACATCCCCGACCTCCTTGAGATCGCCAAACGGTACGCCGAGGAGGATCCAAACCAGGAAACCGACGATGAGTCAGGAGGGCAACGCCGCACGGGCGGCAACGACGGCGGACGCCGAACCGACCTACGCTACAGCGGCACCCGCCTCATAGGCAAGCGTCGCAGCGACGGGCGAGTCGACTTCGTCGCCAACGCTGGGCACGCACAGCGCGAGCCCAAGAGCTACCGCCGCGATGGAGGGCAACGGCGCGACGGCGGCAATTACAAGAACAAGCCAAGGTTCGATCCTGCGGCCCTCCTTAACCAACCATGCGCGTTCCACAGCAGGGAAGGGAAACCCGCAACGCACACCACCGCCGACTGCCACACCCTCAGGGAAATCGAGAAGGCACGGCACGCGCGGGAGGACACCGACAACGACCCGCCAAATGGCGAAAAATTCGGCAAAGTAGCCGGCTCGCGCCACACCTTCACAGGCTTCAACACGAAGCGCGAGAAGAAGGTCATCGCCCGCGCCGTCGCCGTCAACGCGGTGGCCCAAACAGACGTCCCCCAGTTCCTGAACTGGTCGGAACAGCCCATCACCTGGAGCCGGCAAGACCACTCGCCACGAATCGAGTACCCAGGACGAGTCGCCCTGGTGGTCAAGCCCAAGGTTGGCGACTACTGGCTCCCCAAGACACTGATGGACGGCGGCAGCTCCATCAACATCCTCTACCTCGACACCTTCAGGCGGCTGCGGCTCCCGCAGTCAATGATCGAGACAACCCACACCACGTTCCACGGCATCGTCCCCGGTCGGAAGGCGTATCCGATCGGCAAAGTCACGCTGCCAGTCACTTTCGGCAGTCCGGCAAACTTCCGCACCGAGCGGATCGTCTTCGAGCTGGTGCCCTTCGACAGCCCTTACCACTGCGTCCTGGGGCGCCAGGCGTTTGCCAAATTCATGGCAGCGCCCCACTACGCGTACAACGCGATGAAGCTCCCCGGGCCGTGCGGCGTCATCACCATCAACGGCGACCCCGACATGGCCGCCGAATGCGAGGCCAAAGGAGCCGAACTCGCCGACGCTGTCATCGCGGCAGAAACAAACCACGCCGACGAGCTCGCCAAATACGCGAGCAGGGTCAACAATGACGATCCCACAATACTCAAGAGGCCCAACTCAGAGGGCACAAACACCTCAACCTTTGAGGCCACGACGCACACCCGCACCGTCGAGCTGGTCCCAGGCGACCCCAGCCAGACGGTGACGATCGGGACAGGCATGAGCCCAGCATAGGAAGGCGCGCTCATCGAGTTCCTTCCTGAGAATAGGGACATCTTCGCATGGAAACCCTCCGACATGCCCGGTGTCCCTAGGGAGCTCGCTGAGCACAAACTAAACGCCGACCCCAAAGTGCGACCTGTCAAGCAGTCGCTACGGCCCTTCAATGAAGAACGCCGTCGAGCAATCGCCGAGGAAGTGCAGCGCCTACTCGCTGCCGGCTTCATCCGGCCAATCAAATACTCCAAGTGGCTGGCAAACCCAGTCCTGGTCGAGAAGAAAAATGGGACCTGGAGAATGTGTATCGACTACACAAACCTGAACAGCGCCTGCCCAAAGGAGCAGTTCGTCCTCCCGCGGATCGATCAGATAATCGATTCAACCGCGGGTTCGGAGTCGTTATGCTTCCTCGATGCCTACTCGGGGTACAACCAGATCAAAATGGCCGTCGAAGACGAGGAGAAGACGGCGTTCATCACGCCATTCGGAGCCTTCTGCTACACCGCCATGACCTTCGGCCTCAAGAACGCCGGGGCAACCTACCAGCGGTGCATGCAAGAATGCCTCGCGAGCCAAATTGGCCGCAACATCCACGTCTACATCGACGACGTGGTCGTGAAATCCGCTCGCCAAAGCGACCTACTCGCCGACCTGGCGGAGACCTTCGCCAATCTGCGGAGGTACAAGATAAAGCTCAACCCAGGCAAGTGCACCTTCGGTGTACCCGCCGGACAACTACTGGGGTACGTCGTCTCCAAACGAGGGATCGAGGCGAACCCAACAAAGATCGACACGATCGCCCGGCTCGGCAAACCCGAGTGCCTGCGTGACGTCCAGAAGCTGGCCGGGCGAGTAGCGGCTCTCAGTCGCTTCATCCCCCGCCTAGGCGAAAAGGCAATGCCCCTATACCGCCTGATGCGCAAGAACCCCACCTTCCAGTGGGACAAGGAGGCGGACGACGCGCTCCGCGACCTCAAAAAGGTGCTACTCGCCGCACCACTACTCGCCGCACCCGCTGACAAGGAACCTATGCTGGTTTACGTCACGGTGTCCGAGCGCGTCGTCAGTGCTGTGATGGCCGTCGAACGACCAGAGGAAGGAAAGGAGCGCCCGGTTCAGCGGCCGGTGTACTATATCAGCGAGGTTCTCACCGAATCGCGCCAGCGGTACCCACAGTACCAAAAGTTAGTATACGCGGTCTTCAGGGCTCAGCGGCGCCTGCCGCACTACTTCCAGGAGCACCCGATCACGGTCGTCTCCTCAGCGCCACTGCAAGACATCATCCGCAATCGCGAGGCGACCGGGCGAGTCGCCAAGTGGGCCGTCGAGATCGGCGTCCACAACATTAAATACGAGCCACGAAGGGCGATTAAGTCACAGGCACTGGCAGACTTCATCGCCGACTGGGAGGAGGCCCAGCAGCCAGAGAAGCTGCCGTACCTCCATTACTGGAGCCTGCACTTCGACGGGTCCAAGAACGCGGACGGTGCAGGAGCGGGGATAGTGCTGACTTCACCAAAGGGCGACAAGCTCCGCTACGTCCTCCGCCTCGAATTCACGCCCTGCACCAACAACATGGCCGAATACGAGGCCCTACTCCACGGCATGCGAGCCGCCAAGGAGATGAGCGTCAACCGCCTCCGATGCTACGGAGATTCCGACCTCGTTGCGGGACAAGTCGCCGGCACCTGCGACGCCATCTCCCCTACCATGGCGGCGTACCGCCAAGAGGTGGATAAGTTGGGCGGCCACTTCACCGGCTACTCTGTCGAGTGGATCGACAGGCGAAAAAACGAGGAGGCCGACGCCCTCTCTCGCATCGGGTCGGCTCGACTCGCACCACCCGCCGGCGTGTTCCTCGACACAATCTCCAAGCCATCAGTCTCTCCCCCGAGGGAGATCGACATCGGAGTCCCACTCCAACCAGAGGCAGCCTTGGTCGCACTCATCACCGAGCCAGACGACTGGACCAAGCCCTACATCACCTACCTGGAAACCGGCACCCTGCCAGCAGACGAGACAAACGCTCGAATGATCGCTCGCCGATGCAAGTCTTACACCATCATCGACGGCGAGCTACACAAGCGCAGCGTCACCGGTGTGTTCCAACGTTGCGTCCAACCGGCTGAAGGACGCAAAATCCTTCACGACATTCACTCAGGAGACTGCGGCCACCACGCCGCCGCCCGCTCCCTGGTCGCCAAGGCTATGCGACACGGCTTCTACTGGCCCACCGCACACGCCGACGCCGTCGACATCGTCCAGCGATGCGCCGGGTGCCAGAAGTACGCCAATCAGACGCGCGTACCGAGCTCAGCGCTCAAAACGATCCCCATCACTTGGCCATTCGCCGTATGGGGCATGGACATGGTAGGCCCCTTCAAGAAAGCCCCCTCCGGCTACACCCACCTGCTAGTCGCCGTCGACAAATTCACCAAGTGGGTGGAGGCCAAGCCAGTCCGGAAATGCGACGGGAAGACCGCCACTAAATTCCTACGCGAGCTCATATATCGCTACGGGTTCCCCAACAGCATCATCACGGACAACGGCACAAACTTCGCCAAGGGGGCAATGGCCGAATTTTGCGAAGAGCACCACATCCGGCTCGATCTCGCGTCAGTCGCCCACCCGGAATCCAACGGGAAGGCGGAACGAGCCAACCAAAGCATCCTCCACGGCCTGAAGCCGCGACTCCAAGTGCCACTCGAGCGCACCGCTGGATGCTGGGTCGAAGAGCTGCCTTCTGTCATCTGGGGAATCCGCACCTCGGTTAACAGATCGACGGGATTCACTCCCTTCTTCATGGTCTACGGCGCCGAAGCAGTCATGCCCACCGACCTCGAACACGACTCGCCGCGGGTCGTCCACTATACGGAGGCCGCAAACGAGCTGGCCCGCCAAGATGGGCTCGATCAGCTCGACGAAGCACGCGACCTCGCTCGATCGCGCACCGCCATTTACCAGCAAGGACTCCGCCGCTACCACAGCCGACGGGTGAAAACCCGCACCTTTCCAGGAAGGCGACCTGGTGTTACGCCTCATCCAGGACAAGAAGGGCATGCACAAGCTCTCCCCTCCGTGGGAAGGCCCATTCGCCATCAGGCGCGTACTCGGCAACGACGCCTACTACCTCATCGATGTCCGCGGGGACGGCGAACTCGACGTCAAGCGACCATGGAATGTCAATCTCCTCCGGAAGTTCTACTCCTAGAACCCCACACATGTACTCTCCAGTCGCTATGAAATAAAAGAAACGGTTACCGCAAAATTGCGTCTACTCTCCATGCCTTGTGCCACTCGCACTCGTAATAACAACGTCATGCTAAAATGCAGAAGTCAACCTTTGGTATAGCGATCGGCACGGCTAAGTAGTGCGATGTAAGAGCACTGAGTCACTTCAGGTCTTGCGTCGTCCACGAAAAACGCCAATCCGGAGCCCCATTGGAGTCGCCTAGCTCGACTGGTTTTACGAACCAAGACAACTGCCCTCGCTTCTCACAGCGACCTTGGTCCTCCGCATCCTCGGCATAGCGACTCGAACGGCTAAGTACCACGCTCGGGGACTGAATACCAGTTCGTCGCGATCGGTCAGGGAAAACGCCAAGTAAGAGAGCATGCCCAGGACTCGCCACGCGACTGACCCCATGGGCCAGGCAGGAGTGACGCGCTCACACCAACGCGCTGAGTCCTCAACCACCCTCGAGTCGCGCCTAGAACTACCAAGTACCACGCTCGGGGACTCGGCCACCCGACCCCGTTCGCGCACGGGAAAACGGTAAAGTATAGAGCACTCAAGGGAGTCGCCTTGCGACTGGCTCTCCGAGCTCGGGCGAGTCGACTAAATCAACAAAACACTTGATAACAACAAAACATCATATATGAGGTAAACCCCACAAAAGGGCGGACGCGCTCCGGGACTCGTCCAAAATGAATCCAAAGCACATAGCAAAACGGACACGACGTCCCATTCAATCGCATATTGCATTGTCTTATATTACAAAATATGCCCGCGTGGTAGAACTGATGCTAACACATCTAGGCAAACTACCCTATTCTGCAGGCTTCGATGACGACTCGCCAGAATCCCGGCGCCTACGGATGAACGCGGTGTACGGGTTTGACGGATACGTCGTCAGTTCACCCGCCATCGCCGCGCGGAAAGGCTGCTCGACCTTGAAGTCACGATGCGGCGGCTCGGGGTCGTTCGGCGCGACGACCGTCTCCTGATAGGGAAGGAGGTCGCCCATTGCCCAGACACGCTCCGAGTACGCGGCGGCACGCTCCTGCAACTTGAGAACCTCGGACAGGTCCACCGCGCCAGTCGACGAGGGATACCCACTCGTCACATCATCGAGGTCGAAATCCTCGGGGAAGTGGGCGAGTCCAAGGCTCAGTGCTGTCGACGCTCCACGCCGAAACGCCGACCGCGTCATGAACTCAACGACCGCGGGCGCCTTCTCCAAATACTCCCACACCTCAACGAGGTCGCTGGGAATAACCTCCGTGGGCGACATTTCTTGAAGGTAGGCGCGGATGCACGTCGCCGATAGCGTAGCCGAGTCGACGAGCATGCTTACACACTGCCTCGCGTCGAGCGAGCTCGCTTCTTCTTGGCTACCAATCACGCGACCTGCGAGAAGGAGACAATGATGAGTGCGACGGACACCACAGCAACTCCAACTAACGGAAAGGAAAGATGCACTCACCAAGCAATGGGCGGGCGAGCCCCGTGATGAAGCACTGAAGCGACGTGTGGTCGTCCTGCAGCCCAGCAATAAGGACTTCCGACACCTTGCGATCCTCCTCCGCGGCTGCAATGGCGGCCTTAGCCCGCCCGTCCGCCGAGCTAGCTTCTTCCCTCGCTTCCCGCAGCTCGCGCTCGAGGTCAACGACCCGCTGTTCAGCAGCGCCCAGAGCAGATCGCGCCGCCTCCAACTCACCAGCAGGGACAAGTTCCTGGCGAGCTTCCTCTGCCCTCGCAGCAACAGCCTGGAGCTCTTTGTTCGCCTCCTGGATGGTGGTCAGCTCCTTCTCAGCACGCTGCTGTGCGGCCAATCGGTCCGCCGATTCGAGCTGCAGACCCTGCATTCATCAAAAACTCAGTAAAAACGAACCTCCTAAGTGCCCACCGCTGAAATTCAGGAGTGCGTACTCGGGGACTGGCGATCAAGAAATTCCTAAGTGCCCACCCCGCTAAAATTTAGCGCGTGCGCACTCGGGGACTGGATAAGAAAGTAAAAGACGAGAAAATAATAAGAATCAAGCCGCTGCAAAGCACCGACCTGATCCGGGGGACTGGATATACCTGGATGGCTGCGCCAAGATGCCATGAAGTTGCATCGCGTCCACGGATCGAAACGCTGGCGTGTGCCCACGACGCTGGTCGACTTCAGCATCGACGGCCCCTGGAACGGACAACCCATCGACGCCCGCATCACATCATCAACAACCAAAACTGGCGCGCACGCCAGCCCGATGACTTGCGGCACACCCTAACTAATCGCCGCGATGGCGAGCCCATGGGGCGCTCAGTCGACTTGGACCTAAGTGCTTCGGACCAATGATCCGAGGCGAGAAGTACCCGCCAAACTTCAAGGCGCCAAAGGAGATAGAAAAACGACTCCTCGTACGACCCCGCAGTCTGGCTCGACACATACCTCATGGCAATGGGGATCGCGGGTCACACTGACCTACTCGCCGCCCGTTACCTCCCACTGATGATGGAGGGGACGTGCAGGCAGTGGATCAACACGCTCCCCCAGGACAGTATCGACCCCTGGGAGGAAATGCGCGACGCCTTCGTCAGGCACTTCGAGTGCTCCTACACCCGCGCCACCACCATCGAGGACCTGGAACGATGCGTCCAGGGACCCCGCGAGTCGACCCGCAACTGGGTCCAACGGTGGCAAGAGCTCTGGTACAACGCAGTCGGCATCCACCCGGACACCGCGATCCATTGCTTCAAAACCTCGTGCCGCTACGAGCCTCTAGTCGCCAAGCTCAAGCGACACTCCCGCACACTCGACAACATCCCCGACCTCCTTGAGATCGCCAAACGGTACGCCGAGGAGGATCCAAACCAGGAAACCGACGACGAGTCAGGAGGGCAACGCCGCACGGGCGGCAACGACGGCGGACGCCGAACCGACCTACGCTACAGCGGCACCCGCCTCACAGGCAAGCGTCGCAGCGACGGGCGAGTCGACTTCGTCACCAACGCTGGGCACGCACAGCGCGAGCCCAAGAGCTACCGCCGCGATGGAGGGCAACGGCGCGACGGCGGCAATTACAAGAACAAGCCAAGGTTCGATCCTGCGGCCCTCCTTAACCAACCATGCGCGTTCCACAGCAGGGAAGGGAAACCCGCAACGCACACCACCGCCGACTGCCAACACCCTCAGGGAAATCGAGAAGGCACGACACGCGCGGGAGGACACCGACAACGACCCGCCAAATGGCGGAAAATTCGGCAAAGTAGCCGGCTCGCTCCACACCTTCACAGGCTTCAACACGAAGCGCGAGAAGAAGGTCATCGCCCGCGCCGTCGCCGTCAACGCGGTGGCCCAAACAGACGTCCCCCAGTTCCTGAACTGGTCGGAACAGCCCATCACCTGGAGCCGGCAAGACCACTCGCCACGAATCGAGTACCCAGGACGAGTCGCCCTGGTGGTCAAGCCCAAGGTTGGCGACTACTGGCTCCCCAAGACACTGATGGACGGCGGCAGCTCCATCAACATCCTCTACCTCGACACCTTCAGGCGGCTGCGGCTCCCGCAGTCAATGATCGAGACAACCCACACCACGTTCCACGGCATCGTCCCCGGTCGGAAGGCGTATCCGATCGGCAAAGTCACGCTGCCAGTCACTTTCGGCAGTCCGGCAAACTTCCGCACCGAGCGGATCGTCTTCGAGCTGGTGCCCTTCGACAGCCCTTACCACTGCGTCCTGGGGCGCCAGGCGTTTGCCAAATTAATGGCAGCGCCCCACTACGCGTACAACGCGATGAAGCTCCCCGGGCCATGCGGCGTCATCACCATCAACAGCGACCCCGACATGGCCGCCGAATGCGAGGCCAAAGGAGCCGAACTCGCCGACGCTGTCATCGCGGCAGAAACAAACCACGCCGACGAGCTCGCCAAATACGCGAGCAGGGTCAACAATGACGATCCCACAATACTCAAGAGGCCCAACTCAGAGGGCACAAACACCTCAACCTTTGAGGCCACGACGCACACCCGCACCGTCGAGCTGGTCCCAGGCGACCCCAGCCAGACGGTGACGATCGGGACAGGCATGAGCCCAGCATAGGAAGGCGCGCTCATCGAGTTCCTTCGTGAGAATAGGGACATCTTCGCATGGAAACCCTCCGACATGCCCGGTGTCCCTAGGGAGCTCGCTGAGCACAAACTAAACGCCGACCCCAAAGTGCGACCTGTCAAGCAGTCGCTACGGCCCTTCAATGAAGAACGCCGTCGAGCAATCGCCGAGGAAGTGCAGCGCCTACTCGCTGCCGGCTTCATCCGGCCAATCAAATACTCCAAGTGGCTGGCAAACCCAGTCCTGGTCGAGAAGAAAAATGGGACCTGGAGAATGTGTATCGACTACACAAACCTGAACAGCGCCTGCCCAAAGGAGCAGTTCGTCCTCCCGCGGATCGATCAGATAATCGAATCAACCGCGGGTTCGGAGTCGCTATGCTTCCTCGATGCCTACTCGGGGTACAACCAGATCAAAATGGCCGTCGAAGACGAGGAGAAGACGGCGTTCATCACGCCATTCGGAGCCTTCTGCTACACCGCCGTGACCTTCGGCCTCAAGAACGCCGGGGCAACCTACCAGCGGTGCATGCAAGAATGCCTCGCGAGCCAAATTGGCCGCAACATCCACGTCTACATCGACGACGTGGTCGTGAAATCCGCTCGCCAAAGCGACCTACTCGCCGACCTGGCGGAGACCTTCGCCAATCTGCGGAGGTACAAGATAAAGCTTAACCCAGGCAAGTGCACCTTCGGTGTACCCGCCGGACAACTACTGGGGTACGTCGTCTCCAAACGAGGGATCGAGGCAAACCCAACAAAGATCGACATGATCGCCCGGCTCGGCAAACCCGAGTGCCTGCGTGACGTCCAGAAGCTGGTCGGGCGAGTAGCGGCTCTCAGTCGCTTCATCCCCCGCCTAGGCGAAAAGGCAATGCCCCTATACCGCCTGATGCGCAAGAACCCCACCTTCCAGTGGGACAAGGAGGCGGACGACGCGCTCCGCGACCTCAAAAAGGTGCTACTCGCCGCACCACTACTCGCCGCACCCGCTGACAAGGAACCTATGCTGGTTTACGTCGCGGCGTCCGAGCGCGTCGTCAGTGCTGTGATGGTCGTCGAACGACCAGAGGAAGGAAAGGAGCGCCCGGTTCAGCGGCCGGTGTACTATATCAGCGAGGTTCTCACCGAATCGCGCCAGCGGTACCCACAGTACCAAAAGTTAGTATACGCGGTCTTCAGGGCTCAGCGGCGCCTGCCGCACTACTTCCAGGAGCACCCGATCACGGTCGTCTCCTCAGCGCCACTGCAAGACATCATCCGCAATCGCGAGGCGACCGGGCGAGTCGCCAAGTGGGCGGTCGAGATCGGCGTCCACAACATTAAATACGAGCCACGAAGGGCGATTAAGTCACAAGCACTGGCAGACTTCATCGCCGACTGGGAGGAGGCCCAGCAGCCAGAGAAGCTGCCGTACCTCCATTACTGGAGCCTGCACTTCGACGGGTCCAAGAACGCGGACGGTGCAGGAGCGGGGATAGTGCTGACTTCACCAAAGGGCGACAAGCTCCGCTACGTCCTCCGCCTCGAATTCACGCCCTGCACCAACAACATGGCCGAATACGAGGCCCTACTCCACGGCATGCGAGCCGCCAAGGAGATGAGCGTCAACCGCCTCCGATGCTACGGAGATTCCGACCTCGTTGCGGGACAAGTCGCCGGCACCTGCGACGCCATCTCCCCTACCATGGCGGCGTACCGCCAAGAGGTGGATAAGTTGGGCGGCCACTTCACCGGCTACTCTGTCGAGTGGATCGACAGGCGAAAAAACGAGGAGGCCGACGCCCTCTCTCGCATCGGGTCGGCTCGACTCGCACCACCCGCCGGCGTGTTCCTCGACACAATCTCCAAGCCATCAGTCTCTCCCCCGAGGGAGATCGACATCGGAGTCCCACTCCAACCAGAGGCAGCCTTGGTCGCACTCATCACCGAGCCAGACGACTGGACCAAGCCCTACATCACCTACCTGGAAACCGGCACCCTGCCAGCAGACGAGACAAACGCTCGAATGATCGCTCGCCGATGCAAGTCTTACACCATCATCGACGGCGAGCTACACAAGCGCAGCGTCACCGGTGTGTTCCAACGTTGCGTCCAACCGGCTGAAGGACGCAAAATCCTCCACGACATTCACTCAGGAGACTACGGCCACCACGCCGCCGCCCGCTCCCTGGTCGCCAAGGCTATGCGACACGGCTTCTACTGGCCCACCGCACACGCCGACGCCGTCGACATCGTCCAGCGATGCGCCGGGTGCCAGAAGTACGCCAATCAGACGCGCGTACCGAGCTCAGCGCTCAAAACGATCCCCATCACTTGGCCATTCCCCGTATGGGGCATGGACATGGTAGGCCCCTTCAAGAAAGCCCCCTCCGGCTACACCCACCTGCTAGTCGCCGTCGACAAATTCACCAAGTGGGTGGAGGCCAAGCCAGTCCGGAAATGCGACGGGAAGACCGCCACTAAATTCCTACGCGAGCTCATATATCGCTACGGGTTCCCCAACAGCATCATCACGGACAACGGCACAAACTTCGCCAAGGGGGCAATGGCCGAATTTTGCGAAGAGCACAACATCCGGCTCGATCTCGCGTCAGTCGCCCACCCGGAATCCAACGGGCAGGCGGAACGAGCCAACCAAAGCATCCTCCACGGCCTGAAGCCGCGACTCCAAGTGCCACTCGAGCGCACCGCTGGATGCTGGGTCGAAGAGCTGCCTTCCGTCATCTGGGGAATCCGCACCTCGGTTAACAGATCGACGGGATTCACTCCCTTCTTCATGGTCTACGGCGCCGAAGCAGTCATGCCCACCGACCTCGAACACGACTCGCGCGGGTCGTCCACTATACGGAGGCCGCAAACGAGCTGGCCCGCCAAGATGGGCTCGATCAGCTCGACGAAGCACGCGACCTCACTCGATCGCGCACCGCCATTTACCAGCAAGGACTCCGCCGCTACCACAGCCGACGGGTGAAAACCCGCACCTTTCCAGGAAGGCGACCTGGTGTTACGCCTCATCCAGGACAAGAAGGGCATGCACAAGCTCTCCCCTCCGTGGGAAGGCCCATTCGCCATCGGGCGCGTACTCGGCAACGACGCCTACTACCTCATCGACGTCCGCGGGGACGGCGAACTCGACGTCAAGCGACCATGGAATGTCAATCTCCTCCGGAAGTTCTACTCCTAGAACCCCATACATGTACTCTCCAGTCGCTATGAAATAAAAGAAACGGTTACCGCAAAATTGTTTCTACTCTCCATGCCTTGTGCCACTCGCACTCGTAATAACAGCGTCATGCTAAAATGCAGAAGTCAACCTTTGGTATAGCGATCGGCACGGCTAAGTAGTGCGATGTAAGAGCACTGAGTCACTTCAGGTCTTGCGTCGTCCACGAAAAACGCCAATCCGGAGCCCCATTGGAGTCGCCTAGCTCTTACGAACCAAGACAACTGCCCTCGCTTCTCACAGCGACCTTGGTCCTCCGCATCCTCGGCATAGCGACTCGAACGGCTAAGTACCACGCTCGGGGACTGAATACCAGTTCGTCGCGATTGGTCAGGGAAAACGCCAAGTAAGAGAGCATGCCCAGGACTCGCCACGCGACTGACCCCATGGGCCAGGCAGGAGTGACGCGCTCACACCAACGCGCTGAGTCCTCAACCACCCTCGAGTCGCGCCTAGAACTACCAAGTACCACGCTCGGGGACTCGGCCACCCGACCCCGTTCGCGCACGGGAAAACGGTAAAGTACAGAGCACTCAAGGGAGTCGCCTTGCGACTGGCTCTCCGAGCTCGGGCGAGTCGACTAAATCAACAAAACACTTGATAACAACAAAACATCATATACGAGGTAAACCCCACAAAAGGGCGGACGCGCTCGGGGACTCGTCCAAAATGAATCCAAAGCACATAGCAAAACGGACACGACGTCCCATTCAATCGCATATTGCATTGTCTTATATTACAAAATATGCCCGCGTGGCAGAACTGATGCTAACACATCCAGGCAAACTACCCTATTCTGCAGGCTTCGATGACGACTCGCCAGAATCCCGGCGCCTACGGATGAACGCGGTGTACGGGTTTGACGGATACGTCGTCAGTTCACCCGCCATCGCCGCGCGGAAAGGCTGCTCGACCTTGAAGTCACGATGCGGCGGCTCGGGGTCGTTCGGCGCGACGACCGTCTCCTGATAGGGAAGGAGGTCGCCCATTGCCCAGACACGCTCCGAGTACGCGGCGGCACGCTCCTGCAACTTGAGAACCTCGGACAGGTCCACCGCGCCAGTCGACGAGGGATACCCACTCGTCACATCGTCGAGGTCGAAATCCTCGGGGAAGTGGGCGAGTCCAAGGCTCAGTGCTGTTGACGCTCCACGCCGAAACGCCGACCGCGTCATGAACTCAACGACCGCGGGCGCCTTCTCCAAATACTCCCACACCTCAACGAGGTCGCTGGGAATAACCTCCGTGGGCGACATTTCTTGAAGGTAGGCGCGGATGCACGTCGCCGATAGCGTAGCCGAGTCGACGAGCATGCTTACGCACTGCCTCGCGTCGAGCGAGCTCGCTTCTTCTTGGCTACCAATCACGCGACCTGCGAGAAGGAGACAATGATGAGTGCGACGGACACCACAGCAACTCCAACTAACGAAAAGGAAAGATGCACTCACCAAGCAATGGGCGGGCGAGCCCCGTGATGAAGCACTGAAGCGACGTGTGGTCGTCCTGCAGCCCAGCAATAAGGACTTCCGACACCTTGCGATCCTCCTCCGCGGCTGCAATGGCGGCCTTAGCCCGCCCGTCCGCCGAGCTAGCTTCTTCCCTCGCTTCCCGCAGCTCGCGCTCGAGGTCAGCGACCCGCTGTTCAGCAGCGCCCAGAGCAGATCGCGCCGCCTCCAACTCACCAGCAGGGACAAGTTCCTGGCGAGCTTCCTCTGCCCTCGCAGCAACAGCCTGGAGCTCTTTGTTCGCCTCCTGGATGGTGGTCAGCTCCTTCTCAGCATGCTGCTGTGCGGCCAATCGGTCCGCCGATTCGAGCTGCAGACCCTGCATATCATCAAAAAAGTCAGTAAAAACGAACCTCCTAAGTTCCCACCTGCTGAAATTCAGCGAGTGCGTACTCGGGGACTGGCGATCAAGAAATTCCTAAGTGCCCACCCCGCTAAAATTTAGCGCGTGCGCACTCGGGGACTGGATAAGAAAGTAAAAGACAAGAAAATAATAAGAATCAAGCCGCTGCAAAGCACCGACCTGATCCTCGGGGACTGGATATACCTGGATGGCTGCGCCAAGCATGCCATGAAGTTGCATCGCGTCCACGGACGCGAGTAACGCTGGCGTGTGCCCACGACGCTGGTCGACTTCAGCATCGACGGTCCCTGGAGCGAGGCCCGGGGATGCAGCCCCGCTTGCTGCGGCCGCCTTGGTCACGAAGCGAGGGAAGGTGGCGATAGAGGCACCCGCTCCAAAGGAAGTCGCCTCCGCCGTTCCAGGCAAGGAAACGCCCTCCTTCGTAGACACGGCTGCCTCCATCGCGGGGCCGGCCGGCGCGACCGCCGTGTCGTCAGAGACAGTGACGACGTCGTCGCCCTTGGCCTTCTTACTGCCATCCGCCGAGGCAACGACCTCGTCCGCCTTCCTCTTACGGGAAGGATCCTCCTCGCTAGCGGTGGAGGGTACCTGGGCCACGGTCGGGTGGCCCATCCTTTTCACTCCGGTCCTGCACATCAGTCGAATCAGTAAAGACAATCGAAACAGCTATGGAAAATAGAGAAGGCCGAATGCACTCACTTGGCGACCGGGATGAAGCGTAGCCCTGTGCGAAGGCCGGCCGGTTTTTCTAGCTCGGGGCCCAGTTGGCGACTGAGCCCTAGTTCCAGGACGTCGCGTGCCCAAGACACGGACGGCTTCTTCGTTGTCGAGGCTATGGCTGGCGCCTCTGGGATACCTTCGGCAGGGGCTTCCTCACGAACTGAAGCCGCTACGGCCGGAGCCTCCTTGCGGGGCGAAGCCGCCCCAATCGGAACCTCCTTGTGAGGCGAAGTCGCCGCGGCTGGAGCCTTCCCTAGCCCAGAGACTGGCGCGAATGGCGGGGGCATCGAGGCCAGCGGTACTTCCACAGACGGCGCATCTAGCACGGTTGTCGCCGGGGCCGCGCCGTCATCGGCCGAGCTGTGAGCATCAGAGCTGCTCGTCGAGTGCGGCGGCGAGGCCATCTTCGGCGGCTTCGTTTTCCTCCTCGGGGGGGCCCTCGCCTCCTTTTCCTTCTTCTTCTTCTTCGAAGGAGTGGCCTGGCGGCGCGAGGTGGTTTCTGGGAGCTCGTCGTCATCATGACGCTCGAGGCTCCTGCTCGCTTCGATTTCGCGCTGACGTTGCCCGCGGGTCTTTCGGACCAGCAGGGCGATTTCCTCTTCGGACTCGTCCTCGTCTTCCTCGTTGCCCTTCGCGGGTGGCGATTCGCTTGTATCCTGGGTGGATGGCCCCGGGCTCTCGTCATCGGCAGGTGGGAGCCACCCTTCCACCACTTGGAACAGCTGCGATGAATACGAAACAGAGTTAGAATTACCGCGACTGCATACGCTGCGACTGCGAACAAGATAAAGAAATTACCGTCGGAGCCGGACGCTTCGCGGTGTAGGGGGGGACCCCGGCCTGTGCATCCACGTACACCGCCTGGGTGATCTTCTTCAACGCTGGGAGATAGTCCTCCAGCTTCCACTCGTCGAGGCAGGCTTTCGTCGAGTCTCCCCGGCCCGTGTACTGATACATGTAATGGTCGCGTTGGGCGAGCGGAACGAGCCGCCGCCCAAGCCAACAATTGTACAAGTTTATCGTCTGGAGCCCCTTCTTCTTCAGACCGCGGATGGCCTGGAGCATCTCGTCGACGACCATCCGCTGGTCGTCGGGGAGCTTGCCGACCTGGAGATGGCGCGGCTCGGAACGGTTGGCCGAGTACCGCGGGATCACCGCCTCGTCCTCCGGAGTCGCCTCGGTCACGTAGAACCATGACTTCTTCCAGTCGCTCGCTGCCTTGGCGGGCAGCATCAGATCGAAGAAGGAAGCTTTGGACTTGAGCTGGAACGTCAGGCCGCCCGCGGCTAGCATTGGGTCGCCTGCTTCCTCGCGGCTGATCCGTCCGTGGAACAGATCTTGCCACAAGGGAAAGTAGGGCCGGCAGCCCAAGTAGCACTCGCAGAACGCCACGAAGATGGCGAGCTGCTCGATGCTGTGGGGACCCAGATCTGAGGGCTGGATCCCTTAGTAGGCGCAAAAACGCCGGAAGAACAAAGACGTGGGAAACCCTAACCCCCGCTCGAGATGACTGGTGAAACAGACGAACTCCCTCTCTCGCGGGTTTGGGGTCGTTTCTCCGGCTGCGGGGATACGCCAACAGCCGGCTCACAGGATTCCGGCCTCCTCGAAAGAGGCCAGCTGCACCCTCGTGCACTTGGACCTGCCCCATGGTTCGGAGAGAAGGGCCATAGCCGAGGGGTTGGTTGGAGGTCGGAGGATTTCGGGTCGATTGGATCAAGGAGCAAAGGAAAGAGAATGCGCGCACTCGGAAGAAGTGGTGGGCAGTTGGCTCTACGATTGCCTGCCATTCCTCTTATATAGCGGGAGTTACCCGCCAAATCAGGGGGCCGTTACCGCGCGATGATTACGCCAAAAGTTACCGTTAAGTTACCTTAACGGCTAGTTTGACCACGCCTGACGGTCCAACTCCAGCCATTCGGCTCGCTAGGGCACTCGCCGCGGCCGCGTCCCGTTGGCTCGACTCGCCCAAGACGCGACTCGGTTCACCGGATTTTCTCCTTCATACAGGAGCCCGCCGACGATTCGACTGGATGCCTACTTTGAAGCCGTATACTCCGACTGCCAGCAGCCACTTACGCCTAATTGACGACGGCCTCGGGGACTACTGATGGGGATACGCCTACTGGGGTGTACTCAGCAGGACGTTTCCGACTGGCCCAAGGGTTGGCGAGTGGGCCTGCAGAATGGCGAGTGGATCAAAGCCCAGCAAGGTACCAAGCGACTGGAAGCTGAAGGCCCAGGCGAGTAGATAGGCCCAGTCGGACTAGGTTAAACGATTACCGAGGCTGTAACCGAATCGGTTGAGATATGTAAACCCTAGGGGAGGTGAGCTTATATAAACCTCCCTACGGGGTGAGTAGAGACACGTTCCCTCATACACCCAAGCGACTCGCCGCCTAGCCGCCGAGCTCGCCCATTGTAAACACCTCCATAATACAATCTAGCAGGAGTAGGTCTTTACCCTCCGGGGGGCCGAACCTGGGTAAAACCCTGTGTCTTTGCCCTCATCTCGCACCGCAGATGGCTGGCCGCCCTTGCCCCTCATTCTACTACTCGTTGCCGATTGCAGCATCTGCCGTGACCATTCCCACGACAAGACCATCGCCATTCTAGCAAAGGATCGCAAGTCTCGCTGCCGTCAGCTCGACAAGAAGGAGCGCATTATTGCCCGTCTTCGCCGTCGCATCTCCTCTCTGGAAGAGACCATCCACGAGAGAGACATGCAGTTAGAGGAAAGGGAGAATGCCGAAGAGGATCTTCGTGGGGACCCTTACTCCTATCTCAGCGATGACGATGATTTTCTGGAGGATCAGGCCATGGACTTCTTCACCGATGAGGATGATTTCGCCTTCATCGATGATGGGGAAGATGATGAAGCCACAGACTCCGAGCAGTAGTAGAACTGATCGATCACTAGCGTAGTGAGTAGTAGTCGGTCCCACTATATCGTAGTTTCCAGAATGGTTCTTAAAACCATCTGTTTTTCTTTGTTGTGATGTGTGTTGTACTGTGTGCTATGAGTGATTGAATGAAAAAGCAAGTTGCTATAAAAACCTGAGTCAAACTCTAACAACTTCTCAAAGACCCAAAACCTTAGAAATTTCCCTCTTTTCTCATAATCTATATCAATCTTCAGATGTCACGTGGAGGAAGTGGTTCAGCCCCGGACCCGATGTTGCAGATCCTACAAATGTTGAGTTCTGACCGCGAAGCTGAAAGAGCAGAACGTCAAGCCAACCTAGCCACTCTGCAACAGATAGCCCAGCTAGCCCACAACAACCAAGGCCACGAAAATCAGGACAACCATGGATCTAAGCTCAAGAATTTCCAGAATACCAACCCACCCGTTTTCACCAATTTAGAAGAACCCCTAGACGCCGATGATTGGCTGCAAACCATGGAAAATAACTTAGAAGTAGCAGGAGTGGAAGCCAACGAGAAAGTCCTATTCACCACCCATTATCTAGCCGGAGATGCCAGGGCATGGTGGAACAGTGTTCGTGCCATGACCGGAGGCCAGATGATGACCTGGGAGGAATTCAAAGTCAAGTTTAGCAGAACCCATGTGCCACCAGGTCTGATCAAGAGAATGAGAGACGAGTTCAGAGAGCTAAAACAAGGAAGGATGACTGTAGTGGAATACCGTGACAATTTTTTTTCATTATCTAGGTATGCCCCGGACGAGATAGACACCGAAGCCAAGAAGAAAGAAAGATTCCTGAATGGTCTGCATGACGAGATGCAGACGATATTAGTCAATATCCCCTTTGTTGATATTGAAGCCCTTGTCGAATCTGCTATCCAGATGGAAGGAAAGATCAACCAGGCCAATGAGAACCGCAAGCGTCGCATGATGCATCAACCAGGAACCCATCAGACCCCAAAGTATCGCCCCAACCCATCTCCAGAATTTGCCCCAAGAACCAACAGACCCCCTATGACCCGTCCAACCTATCCCAACCGTGGAAACCCTAGACCCGTAGGAAATCACAACAACCCCGGCAACTCTAGCAATTTCACCCGTGCCCCACCCAAGTTCAACACCAACAATGCTACCGCCAACCCCAACACTGCCCCGAGGACTGGAAGCAATGCTGTGCCTGTCGCAGCCAAGGACAAGTCACAAGTGACCTGTTATGACTGTGGAAATAAAGGCCACTATTCCAACGAGTGCCCCAACAAGAAGAATGCTACAGCCCCCAACGCCAATGTCCCAGCTCAGCAGCAGCGTCGTGTCCAGCCAGGAAGAAGATTTGCCCCAGGAAATTCACTCAACCGCAATGGCCGTCTTTTTCTCATGCATGCTGAAGAAGCTCAGGAAGCGCCAGACGTCGTGTTGGGTATGTTTTCTGTTAATTCAGTAATTGCAAGAGTGTTGTTTGACTCTGGTGCATCGCATTCAAGTGTAACAAGAGTCTAGCCCAACCTACCATTGACCAAGTTCGGATAGTCTGTGAATACCCCGATGTATTTCCAGATGTTTTGCCCGGTATGCCCCCAGATCGGGATATCGAGTTTATCATTGAACTAATCCCCGGAACAGGACCCATAGCCCAGAGACCCTATAGTATGAACCCGTCAGAACTAGAAGAACTGAATAAGCAACTGGATTCCATGTTGGAAATCGGATTGATTCAACCAAGTGCGTCCCCATGGAGATCACCTGTCTTGTTTGTGGACAAGAAGGATGGAGGTAACCGTTTGTGTACGGATTATCGAAAGTTGAATGATGTCACCATCAAGAACAAGTACCCCTTGCCCAAGATAGAGGATTTGTTTGATCAGTTGACTGGTGCCCAGGTATTTTCTAAGATTGATCTTAGAACTGGCTATCATCAACTCAAAATTCGTGCAGAGGATATTCCAAAGACTGCCTTTACCACCAGATATGGATTGTATGAGTATACAGTCATGTCTTTTGGATTAACCAATGCCCCCGCTTATTTCATGAATCTCATGAATAAAATTTTTATGGACTTCCTGGATAAGTTTGTCGTTGTTTTCATCGATGACATTCTGATTTATTCCAAATCAGAAGAAGAACATGAGCTACACCTAAGGACCATTCTTGGAACCCTTAGAGAGCATCAGTTGTATGCCAAGTTCAGCAAATGTGAATTCTGGTTACAGGAAGTAGGATTCCTCGGTCACATTGTATCAGCCGGACGAATTGCCGTTGACCCTGCCAAGGTGAAAGATGTAGAAGATTGGCAAGCCCCAACCACTCAAACCCAAGTTCGTGCTTTTCTCGGATTGGCGGGATATTACCGCAAATTTGTAGAAGGATTCTCAAGTATCGCCAGACCCATGACCCAATTGCTGAAGAAGGACAAGAAGTTTGAATGGACCGACAAATGTGAAGCGAGTTTTCAAGAACTCAAAAGGAGATTGATTTCAGCCCCAATCTTAATCATGCTGGATATCACAAAGCCCTTTGATGTGTATTGTGACGCATCCAAGATTGGTCTCGGATGTGTGCTAATGCAAGAATGCAAAGTTATATCTTATCTATCGCGACAATTGAAGCAACATGAACAAAATTACCCAACCCATGACCTCGAACTCGCAGCCGTAGTTCTAGCCCTGAAGACATGGAGACATTACCTGATGGGAAATTGTTGTGAGATTTATTCGGATCACAAGATCCTAAAGTATATATTCACTCAGAAGGAGCTGAATATGAGGCAGAGAAGATGGATTGAGCTCATCAAGGGTTACGACCTGGACATTCACTATCACCCTAGTAAAGCCAACGTGGTAGCCGATGCCCTTAGCAGATTGTCGTGCCGCTTGAACTCCATGATTTTGAAGGAGCAACCAAGTTTGCACAAAGAGATGGAAGATTTTCGAATGGAATTAGTAAGTGAAGGATTTTTGGCTAGCATAGAACTTCAGCCCACTTTGATCAGTCAGATGAAAGAGGCGCAGAAAGGAAATGCTAGTATCGACGGAATCAAGCGTCGTATCGGTACAGGCAAAGTACCCGGATTCACCGAGGACGAAGAAGGAGTTTTGTGGTACAAAGGACGTCTTTGTGTACCATCAGATTCAGAGTTGAAAGAAGTTATCTTGAAGGAGGCTCACGATACTCTTTATTCTATCCATCCCGGAGGAACTAAGATGTATCAAGATTTGAAAGCGCAATTTTGGTGGCATAAGATGAAGAGAGAAATCGGAAGCTATATCGCCAAGTGTGATATATGTCAGCGAGTCAAGGCAGGACATCAAAGACCCGCTGGATTGTTGCAACCTTTGCAAATTCCGGAATGGAAATGGGATTCTGTAGGAATGGACTTTATCACTGGACTACCTACTTCTAGTAGGGGAAATGACTCTATTTGGGTCATAGTGGACAGATTGTCCAAAGTCGCCCATTTCTTGCCCGTTAAAACCACCTATCAGAGTTCGAAGCTAGCAGAGTTGTACATCGCTAGAATCGTTAGTTTGCACGGAGTCCCCAAGAACATCGTATCGGATCGAGGAACTCAGTTTACCTCGAGATTCTGGAAGAAAGTCCAAGAAGGTTTAGGAACCCGCCTAGATTTCAGTACCGCGTATCACCCTCAGACCGATGGACAAACGGAGCGAGTAAACCAAATACTCGAAGATATGCTTACAGCATATGTGCTAGAATATGGATCCAAGTGGGAAGACTGTCTGCCGTTTGCAGAATTTTCTTACAACAACAGTTACCAAGCCAGTTTGCAAATGGCCCCATTTGAATTCATGTACGGAAGAAAGTGTCGCACCCCTTTGAACTGGTCGGAAGTAGGAGAGAGTCAGATCTTCGGACCCGACATCCTACGAGAAGCAGAAGAGAAGGTTCACAAGATTCGTGAGCACCTCAAGACAGCCCAATCCCAACAGAAGAGTTACGCCGACAAGAGACGTCGAGACCTCGCCTTCAACATCGGAGATTTTGTTTATCTGAAAGTGTCGCCATTGGAGGGAATGCAGCGTTTCCAACTCAAAGGAAAGTTAGCCCCCAGATATATCGGACCTTTCAAAATTCTGAACCGTCGAGGAGAAGTATCATATCAATTGGAACTACCTGAAGAGATGCCAGCTGTGCATAATGTGTTCCATATCTCGTTACTTCGCAAGTGTCTCGAAGTCCCCGAGAAGACGGAAGTTTTCAAAAATATCGATCACCAGACCATAGAGATCAGCGATGACCTAACCTATCCCGAAGTACCCATCCGTATATTGGAAGAAGCCTTTCGAACTACCAGAACCCGAAGCATCAAGTTTCTCAAGATTCAGTGGAGCAACCACACAGAAGAGGAAGCTACCTGGGAACGCGAAGATCACATCAGGACGGAGTTTCCAGATCTCTTCAAATCCTAGGTAATCTTTTCGTCCTTTTTCAAATCTCGGGACGAGATTTTGTTTAAGGGGGGAAGGTTTGTAACATCCAAAAAATACCAAACTTAGATCATCAAACACTAATCATCAAGATTAGGGTTAACAAAAACTTTTCTAAGTAAACCCATGAATGCATGTATATGTGTATGCATGGATTTTGAATTTCTTTAAAAACCACCTGGTTTGTGTGATCTATTGCTTGTAAAATGTTTCTTAGGTGAAATGAACATCATCTAAAACATTTCCCACACTTTTCCTAAACACAAGTAAATCAAAACAAATATATGAAGTGAATGGTCATTTTGACCAATTTAACTCCCATGCCTACTTCGGCTGTCTCAAACTTTCAAAACCTAACAGAAACTTTTCTGGATCTTTGCACCCCTTGAATGTACTCATAACAAGGTATCAAGGCCCACTTTGTGATCATCTAGAAACTTTTAAATGCATAGTTTAAATGACAATTCAAAATTGAATCTTCTTCATATGGGAAGATCCCACTTTTCCAAAACCCACTCAAACAAGCTCAACTTTCAAAACCCAAGCATCTGCAGACTCACCAGCACCAATCTAGCAAACCCACCAAAAATCATTTCAAAATTCAACACTTGATTTCATGCGGCCATTTCATCAAACAGGTTGCAGACACAAATCAAACAAAACATCAAACACTATAGTGTGCAGTGATTCTTGCCTAACTTGTTCCCTAGTTAGCTCACACACAACTCAGTAGATCATCTAGAAAGATTAGCCCAACACTAGCACCCCTGTGAGCTTGCCATTGCCATTAATGGTGAACAGCCGAGCACCTCAATGCCACCCCATTGTGGACAGCAAGCTAGGAGCAGCAGCAAGCCTAGCCAGCATGTCTGGGAGGCAGCCCACCATCCACCGTCACTCCCTGTCCCAGCCGCGAGCGTTGCCAAGCCCTGGACCACGCGGACAAGACACGCCCAGACCATGCCGAGCGTGCGCCAGAGCGCCACCCTCGACCAGCACCCACAGACCGCGTGCCGCCCTCATCGCGTGCACACACGATCACCACCGACCCAGGAGACCGCCAGACATCCCCGTTTGCCGCCCCGTGCCATACAGCCACCGCCCGCCGTCGAAGACGCCGCCTCTGCCGCGTAGAGCACCGGCCGTTCCAGACCAAACCACACCACCCCATGCCTCGCGACCATGTCGTTGAGCATCGCCAGGAGACACAGCACCGTCCCCTACCCTTGCCCATGCCATTAGCCACCTGTAACGTCGCCCCTGACGAGCTCACCGTGCGCCCCAACGGTCCCCTCGCTCGACTATAAATAGAGGCCACCCCCGCACGATTTCTTCACACCATCTCACTCCCCTCTCCTCACAGATCGTGCCACACCATTCTCAGAGCAAGGCGAGCACCACCTCGCCGGAATTTCACTGGAGTCTGCCGCTGCCGGAGAAGAAGGAAGCCAGCGATTGGAGCCGCCCCAGGAGAAGCCACCGGTACCAGGAGGTTCGCCGTCGTCGACTTCGTCGTTCGCCCGCCTCGCCGACCCTCGCCCGTACCCCGGTGAGCCCCCAGCACCCCTCACTGTCCGCGCTAGGTTTCGTTCTCGCCGGAGCTGTCTCGCGTCGACGATGACCCTCAGCCGTTGGATTAGAACTAGATTGAATGATCCACGTTGCCCCATACCGCTTCGCCCAGCCCCGTGTCACTGACGAGTGGGGACACCCAATTAAGCAGCCCGCGGGAGCACTGCGCTTAGCAGGCCGGCCCGTTAGAATTTCCCGCGCAGCCCAGCAATTCAAATTAAAACTTTTTCTATTTCTTTTCAAACACACTTCAGCACCCAACTTCAAAAATCAACCCAGATCGATTCAGTGCACCAAATTGGATGAAACCAATTTTGTTGGAAAGGTCTGTGAATGCTTAATCCAAGCCCGTTGGATTCAAGTCATTTGGATCTATAGATCACCCATAGCAAAAATAACAAGGCAGAAGCTTTTCTGCATTCAAACGTTTTTCAAATTTAAACCATAAAAGCTTTTCAGTTGATTCCAACTCTCAAAAATCACATTTAACCATACCTTTCAGAATATATAAAAATATATAGGTTTACTTGCAGAAATAATGTTCAAGTAATAAAAGAATGCTTCATAAGCATTTCTAGCCACTTTAATTAATTAAAATAAAAGGGTAAAACCTTATTAAATTGTGACACCACTTTAAATCACATTCCCATGGACTACAATATGTGGTGATGACATGTGTCAACATGATCCCATATTTGGTTTGGAGAATATAAAGTCTTAAGTAGTTTTTCAATGAGTAGAAATTACTTTTCTAAAAATACAAGGAATTAAATCAAGCCTTAACCTTGTAATGTTAGGGATGATGCTAGATCATCCATAGGACCCTTGTGTGGTGATTGCAAGTAGTTAAGTATTGTTTGGTGATTGTGTACCTCGTATTTATTCATAGACGCTAGTACTGACCAAGGATACTACGAGGAGGAAGGAGGATACTACGAAGAGGAAGCCGAGGAGAACTTCAACCACTGCTCTGCACAAGGCAAGCTAGTAACTATGCAAGCTTATACTGATATTGTGCAAGCTAACCCTTGCAAGATACCCTACTAATGCCACAAACCCATACTTGTGATCCTACCTACTTGTTAAACGAATCCTAGTTTTATGGCAAGCTTCTTACTTTATTTCTTTATCAAATCTTACTTAGAGTCTACCTAAGAGTTTGGTAGATATCAGACAGTTGTGCTGAAGGTTGCATAAAGAGCATAAAATTTGGCCTAAGCTAGAAACCTTGATATCAGCCTAAGATATAAGGTTGGACTTAGTGAAACTCCACTAGTTACCACCCCTCATTATTACTACCTCCACCTGTAGATGCTAGTGCTAAACTTAAAACTTGATCAACTTTTAGATGGGAATACCTGGTGGAAAATGGTTATGAAAACCTTGGAATGATGGATCATTCTATTGAAATGTTTTGGACAGGTGTTTCCAAACACTTGATGATTCTGGTGATAAAAATGTTGAGGCATGAGCCTTAGCCCTATATAAAACTGATGGTTGTCTGGATGCGATACCATTCCAATTTTAGCGTACAACCACAATACCCGAATATTGGGTAGGGCTTGACTGGAAACTTATATACCTTAGTATTAGTCCCTCCCAGCCAAGCTCTGAGCTGAGGCTACCTTGTGAAGATTGTCCACCTGTGCAGTACCCAAGATGACAGTGGTCATGGTTGGGAGGCCAAACTCACAGGAGAGGTGCTTATACTAGGGCGTGTAATTGAAAAGTTAGGATTGATTATCCGCATACTGAGTATGGTGAATTCAGGATTTTTTCCTGACGGATGTATCGAATGTTGTGGTGAAAGTGTACAATCTCTGCAGAGTGTCAAACTATTCGAATAGCCGCGTCCGCGGTTATGGATAGTTGGAATGGCCATACTGTTCCCCCGTCAGACTTTTCAAAATGACTTGTGAAATGAATTGAGACTTTGACTTGACCACAACAGAGTTGTGACCTGAATTACAAGTTCCCACTTAGGAATTATAAAAATGTGACTAGCTTTGGAACCTAGTAGAGATAAATCTGGCTTTTGCAAAACAACCCTAGAGCCTAGTGTCCTATTATCCAAAAAACCCCTTTTATTGTTAGTATTAGTTTGCGAGTACTTGAAGAGTACTCATGGCTTTGTCCCTGGCTATTCCCATGGCCATACTATGAAGAGGAGTACCTGGAAGATGGACCCCAGGAAGGTTACGACAACTAGGATCATCTCCCATCGTCAGCATTGCCTGTGACCCCGAAGATGGAGCTTCGCCTACGCTACCGTTATTATTACGTATTCCGCTGCTTGATGTTGTATTAAGAACTAGATCATGAGATCCCTATTTGTGTAAGAACTTATGTATCGTTTGTAATGGATGAAGTACTATGGTATCCAATTCTGTTATGTCTCGCAAAAATGGTAATCCTGGGATTGCGATGTATGGCATAACATGCATCTAGGATTGAAAAATCCGGGTGTTGACAATCGTGTTGTTTCGTCCTAAGACAGTTAACTGACCCTGATCCGTCGGGTGAGTCAGGCACACGCATCAACAATCCCTACACATTGGACTATTGAAATACATAGTTGCACCCGAAAGATTGAAGAGTCCTCAGCCGAACCTACGATTCGACTGATCACTCGGGGGATACTGACATGGTTATACCCCGCGGGTGCATGATCTCAGCATACCTAGTCCAGCCCAAGGAAGGCCCACGGCAAATGTACGTTGGCCCATGAAGACTTTCGGGTGGCCCAGGCCCATGATGCCTTCGGATCCTTGGAGAGCAAGACTAGAGTAGATAGGAAATTCAAAGGGGTAAAACCCTAGAACCTGTAACCGACTAGGTCTATGACCGGGACCTGCCTAAGTCTATATAAAGTCCAGGAGGATACGACCTAGATCTCTCGACTCATACTTTCGCATACACACCTCCACGCCAGATTGCATCTGCGCACCCCTGTAACCTTCGGTTCCGCCGTAATCAAGAGCAGACAAGCAGGAGTAGGGTTTTCCCTCCGGGGGCCTGAACCTGGGTAAAACTTGTGTCCCCGTGTTGCTTGTTTGCTAACCGTTCCACGATCTCCAGAATATCCATCTTCTCCAAAACCCAAGTCCATAACAATAGGCATTGATGAGATCAAACCTCGTCAGGACCTTCATCAGGTCACTTCCCGGATGCCGACGATTGCTGACGGATCCGAGGTAGCCTTCGCCACCTATGTTGCTCGCTGTAAACGTTACGGGCCGAAGCTGATTGATCTGCTGGCCGAGTACAGGCTAAGGCAGCAGGGGGAAGCCAAGGCAAGGCAGTCTGGCTCCGAGGCGACTCAGGGTGCCGCTTCGTAGGCGTTGTAGTTGTAGGATAGTTGTAGCTTCTTTTGTTGTAATTATTTTCATGAACAATCCTTGTGCCACGTAGTGGATTTTGCTGCACTTTAATGAATTTGTTGAGTTCTGTGCTCCTTTATCTGCGTGTTCATGTCTTTGTCTTTCTGTTACTCTAGGGTCCTTCGGGTGATGATCCCGTTGACACTTTGTCTGTGGCGCAACTGCGGCCATCCTTGGATGATGCGTCGCAGCTTGTGTTTCTTCGAGACCGTGTCCGTAGCCTCGAGAAAGAGTTGCTAGTGGTGCGTGGTCATGCTGACGTTTGGAAATCCAAGGCGGATCGAGGCGCTGCCAGAGAGGAGTACTTGGTGATGGAGTTGCTTCGCTTGTCCGAGCAACTTTAGTGTGAGTTTTTCGAGTTGTTGCCCGTTACTTCGTATGCGCCTGTTGGCATTTCATCTTACTCTTTTGTAAGTGCTACATGTGCTAACATTGCTCCAAGGGAGGAGAAGGAGCGTGTTGCTATTCGGATCAACTGCTTAACTCAGCAGGACATGGAAGCCGGCGGGTTCTTCTGGATGGACCGTGACCGTGCCATGGTCCTTGTGACAGTGCAGGATCGCGTTCACCAAGTATCGTGGGTGCTTCGTCAGGTGAATACTTCACTTGAGTCGGTTCTGCATGTGATGTTTTTGCTGGATGATGCACTGTCAACTCTCTCTGGTCTGCTGTCGAAGTTTCGGAGCGTGCATCGTGTCAAGGAATTGGTGCGGCATCAGCTCGTCGCAGTGGTGAAGGCTGCGCTGTCCCTTGTGAGGCTACATCTCCCTGATTTAGATTTATCTGTTGTGGCGGCTGGGCTGCCTCTTCGGCCAGATGGTGGCGAGTGGGATATGCGTCCGCATTATGCGGCTGTAAGACAGTATGCCGAACAGATCATAGATCTGTTTGAGCAGCGTGCTCAAGTTATTCTTCAGGATAGGTAGTACCTGTAAAAAATACATATGTAAAATTTGTATACATTTGACTGGGCGTGTTTTGCCCTTTGTTATAAAGTTTTGGTTGTTGTTTTAGCACGTAGTGCTTTGTTCGTATGTGTGCCCTTTTCGTTAGCCTAACGTGGTCAGCTACTCAGGTGTACACGTGTTATCCTCAGTCGACGAAGTTGTGAGGTGGGGGGAGCCCCCGAGTGCGTTTGTAGCATGGAGTAAAGTGCGAATAGTAAACAAAATTTTGGGGCGAGACACTTAGCTTTATTCATATCATAATGGAGGAGGTACATTGTTCGACTGAATAGCCTTATTGAAAGTAAAGAGGGAGGTAGCTAGGGGTTTAACCGTCACAGCTGTGCAACGTTCCATGGGTTGGAGTATGCGACTCCAGACTCCACGTGCTGGAGGCGATAGGCGCCACCTCGGATGACTTCGGTGATGATGTAGGGTCCTTACCATGGCGACTCGAATTTCTTCGGTCACTCTTGCTTGAGTCGCAAGACTAGGTATCCTTCGACTAAGGACCTTGGGTGTAGCCGACGGCTGTGGTAGTTGCGGAGACTCTGCTGGTACACCGCTGATCGAGCTGCTGCTATGTCTCGCACTTCGTCGAGTGTGTCGACGGTGTCTTCGAGTGCGGCCGTGGATTCTGCTTCGCTATAAGCGACGATCCGGGGGGGCTGGTGGCGTACTTCGGCTGGTAGCACGGCTTCGGATCCATGCACCATGAAGAACGGCGTGTAGTCGGTTGAGCTGTTTGGTGTGGTACGCAGGCTCCATAGGACGGAGGGTAGCTCTTTTGTCCAGGCTCCGGCGAGTCGCTCGAGTGGGCTCATGAGGAGCTTCTTGAAGTACGATCCATTGTCGGTGATGATGCTATGCGGTACGCAGAACCTGTAGACAATGGATTTAAAGAACTTGACGGCAGTCTTTCCCTTTTGGTTAGTGACCGGCATGGCTTCAATCCACTTGGTGAATTTGTCGACTGCGACCAGGAGGTAGACGTGCCCCCCTTTCGAGGACCTTGGCAGTTTGTCGATCATGTCGAGGCCCCATTGGGCGAAAGGCCAGGCCAAAGGTATGGGCCTGAGCTCTGACCCGGGTGCGTGTGGTTTGTCGTCGAACCTTTGGCACCCGATGCATCTTCGGACGATGTCCTTTGCGTCGTTCATGGCCGTTGGCCAGTAGAATCTGGCTTGTAGAGCTTTGGCGACAAAGGAGCGGCTGCCTGTGTGGTGGCCGCAGATGCCCTCGTGGATGTCTTGGAGGATGGTTTTCCCGTCACGATGGTGACGCACCTTTGTAGTACACCCAAAATGCTGCGCTTGTACAACTTGCCATTGATGATGGTGAAGGCTTTTGACCGACGAGATATGCGTCGGGCATCCGTCGGGCTATCAGGCAGTTCTCCGTCTATCAAGTATTGGAGGTACGGTCGGGTCCAAGTTTCTTCGACTGCCATGACCTGCATCAGGTTGACTAGGGCGACCTCTGTGTCCGGTTTTTCGGGTCCTTCATGACCTTCAGGTAGCGTATCCCCCGAGTGTTCTGCTTCTTCGGGTGATCCCTTGGGGAATTTCCACTTGATGGATGACATCAGATCTATTCGAGGAACACACCTGGCAGCACCCGTGCGCAGGTGGAGCCGATGTTGGCGAGTCTGTCGGCCTCCTCGTTGCTTTCTCTTTCAACGTGCCGAAGCTCGCAGCCGTCAAAGTCTCCTTCGAGTGCGTTGTAGAGTGCGCGGTACGCAATCATGTTGGCGGCGTGCGTGTCGCACTCGTTCATCGTCTGCTGGACGACGAGGTTGGAGTCACCGTAGATGACCAGGCGCGTTGCGCCGCAGATTTTTGCCATCCTCATACCGTGGATGAGGGCCTCATATTCTGCCTCGTTGTTGGAGGCTCGAAATTTCATCCGGAGGACGTACTTCATCTTATCGCCCTGCGGGGAGGTCAGTATGACCCCGGCTCCCGCTCCGGCTTCACGCTTGGAGCCGTCAAAGTGCATCGTCCATGACTATGTCATGTCTGGGGTGTCTAGCAGCTGCAGCTCCATCCAGTGTACGAGGAAGTCCGGGAGGACTTGAGACTTGATCGAGTGGCGTTTCTCGTAGATGATGTCGAAAGGTGATAGCTCGATGCCCCACAGGGCCACGCGTCCTTTGTCTTCTGGGTTGTTCAGGATGCTGTTCAGGGGTGCCTCGTTGACGAACATCACTTGGTGCTCCTGGAAGTAGTGGCTTAACCGACGAGCCGTCATGAACACGCCGTAGGCGAGTTTTTGGTAGTGAGGGTACCTCTGTTTTTTTGGTGTCAATACCTCGCTGAGGTAGTACATTGGGCGTTGGACCCCATGGGTCTTGCCCTCTTCGGGTCGCTCGACCACCAGTACGGTGCTCATCACCTAGTGTGTAGCTGCTATGTACAGCAGTAGAGGCTCGTGCTCCTTTGGTGTAACCAAGACGGGCGAGGTAGAGAGTAGCCGCTTTAGATCTTAGAATGCATCATCTGCCTCGGGCGTCCACTCGAATTTGTCTGCCTTGCATAGCAGCTGGTAGAATGGCAGTGCTTTCTCGCCCATGCGACTGATGAACCTGCTTAATGCTGCAATTCGTCCTGCAAGCTGATGGACACCCTTGAGGTTTTTCGGCTTCTCCATAGCCATTATGGACCGTATTTTCTTCGGGTTCGCCTCGATCCCTCGCTGGGAGATGAAGTAACCAAGCAGCTGACCCGATGGGACGCCGAAGGCGCACTTTTCGGGGTTAAGCTTGATCCTGTAGCGGTCGAGATTATTGAACGTCTCGCGGAGATCGTCGATGAGCGTTCTCGCCTCCCTGGTTTTGATGACTATGTCGTCGACATAGACTTGGACATTGCGACCACTCTGGTCCTTCAGGCATGCCTGGATGCACCGCTGGTACGTGGCGCCTGCGTTATTTAGCCCGAAGGGCATTGTGTTGTAGCAGAACACTCCGAACGGCATGATGAACGCCGTTTTCTCTTGATATTCGACCTTGAGTCGAATCTGGTTGTAGCCTGAGTAGGCGTCGAGGAAGGAGAGTTTCTCGCATCCTGCAGTCGAATCGATGATCTGATCGATTCAAGGGAGAGGGAAGTGGTCCTTTGGGCAGTGCTTGTTCAGCGACGTGAAGTCCACGCACATCCGCATGATGTCCGTGTCCTTTTTGGGGACCATCACTGTATTGGCGAGCCACTCACTTTCTTTAATCTCCCTGATGAAGTTTGCAGCGAGTAGTCTATTGATTTCAATCCCGATGGCTTCGGCCCGCGGCTCGGACAGTCTCCGGATGGACTTCTTGACGGGCTTGGTGTCTGGAAAGACGTTGAGTGCGTGCTCGGCGAATTCCCTGGGAACTCCTGGCATGTCCGCGGGACACCAAGCGAAGATTTCCCAGCGCTCACGGAGGAATTCGACGAGCGCGCTTTCCTATGCGGGGCTGAGATCGTTGGTGATTAGCGCCGTCTTGGAGGCATCCGTCGGGTGGACCTGCACCATCTTTGTGTTGACAGTGGAGTCGAAAGACATATCAGGTGTGTTTTGCCGTGCGACTGGGGGTGCCCCATTGCCTTTCACCTCGCGGAGCCTTACGAGCTCCTCTTGCATGCCGAATGACTGGGATATTCTGTTGAAGTCCCTGTCGCAGTGGTCCGATCGGGTGAAGCTCCCGTGGACCGTGATGACGCCCCTGGGTCCTGGCATCTTGAGTAGCAGGTACGCGTAGTGTGGTACTGCCAGGAATCTTGAGAATGCTACACGCCCGAGGATGGCGTGGTATTGTGAAGGCCAGTCCACCACTTCGAACTCGAGCCGCTCGCATCGGAAGTTGTCCGGTTTGCCGAAGATGACGTCGAGCCATATCTTTCCTAGGGGGAATATGCCCTTTCCTGGAACGATGCCATGGAACGTTGTGTCTGACTGTTCCAGGCTGCACAGCGGGATCCGCATTGCTGCTAGAGTGCTTGCAAACATCAGGTTGATGCCACTGCCGCCGTCCATGAAGACCCGACTCATCTCGAAACCTCCGATATGCGCCTCAAGCACTAGGGCAGCATGACCTGGGCGAGGTACCTGGCAAGGGCGATCTGAACGGCTGAACGTGATGCAGGACTCCGATCTGCTGAGGTACTCAGGGATGGTGGGTGGAGCTGTCACGGCCAGGTTGATCTGACGGGTGATTTTCTTCTGCACCCTATTCGTTGGGCGCCCCTTCTGGATCATCAGTGCTCCTTTCGGCGGGGGGTACCCGTGCCCACCGTTATTCTGTGTTGGTGCGACTGGGTGGTTCGGGCCTCCTACAGGTGGCGGTGGAGGGGCTCCATGCGCTATCTCGCCTGGTGCGGGTGCGTTCCCAAATCCAGGGTTTGGGGCTTGTTGCCTCATCTGGGCCATGCTTTCGCTGAGTTTCTGGAACTTGCGGCAGTCCTTGAGCATGTGTCTTGCTTTCTTCTTAACATCCTGTTTGTCGATGTAGAAGTGGATGATGCATGGACCCGACAGTTTTTCGTATGCTGAGGGTCCGTCGTCGCGACCGCGGCGCTGCCACGACTATGTTGGGCGTCCTCCATCACGAAAATTGCCTCCGCGGTATCCGCCGCTGTTGCGGTTGGCGTCGCTGCGGCGGTCGGTGCAGCCAGCCGCAACCATGTCGGGTCCATCACGATCGTCGTAGACACGTGATCTCCTCTTGCTACAGCGTTCTCATCGTCGGCCGTAGTCGTCCTCTTCCTCCGAGTGCCGTCGGTGGACGGAGTCCTCGCCATCGGCCCACCTGTTGGCGATGTCCATGAGGTGGTCGAGTGTTTTGGGCTTGACGCGCCCAAGTTCTTCCTTGAAGTCCTGGCGCTTGACGCCGTCCTTGAAGGCGTCGATGGCCCTTTCTTCGGAGATGCGCGCCGCGAAGTTCTTGGTGTTGGACCAGCGCAGTATGTACGAGCGAATGGATTCGCCCGTTCATTGAGTGCAGGCTCGCAACTCCTCGATCGAGTCAGGCCTCTTGCTGGTGCCTTTGAAGTTTCGGACAAAGCTATACGCCAGCTCCTCCCATCTTCGGATGGATCCTGAAGATAGGCTGCTAAGCCAGATCCGAGCTACGCCTGTCAGCTGCAGCTGAAGGCATCGCATGGCAGTTTCTTTGTTTCCACCGTGCAGCTTGACGGACGACAAGTGGTCGCTGAGCCACGCCTTGGGGTCTTGTGTGTCGTCGAACTTCGGAGTATCCGAAGGAAGCTTGAAATTGCGCGGCATCTGTGTCCGTCGAACAGATCTGCTGAAGCATCGGGCTCCGCAGAGTTCTCCTTCGTCTTCGTCCATCTCGGATTCAGACGAGCATGCGCGCTTAGCTTGCGCTTTGTCGATTTTGCGCTGTGTGAGCGCGTTTCTGGCATCGTAATCGCGGCTGCGATGGAGCGAGCTCTTGTTCCTTCGAGGAAGGTCATGGTCCTCATCTTCGGATGAAGGTGTGGGGCTGCAGTCGAACTTGACCGTAGCTTTCTTCTTCGGCTCCGTAGGAGCTTCTTCGTGGAGCGCAGCTCCGACGAGTCCGAGTCCGGTAAGCGCGAACTTGTGCATGGCTCTTTTCGGGTCCCCCTCCGGAGGTGGGTGGGACGCGAGGTACGCGGTGGCTGCCATGATCGCAGCTTGTGGCGTTTTCGGGATGATGTTGCCGTCGGCATCCATATCCATGAATGATGCGTTGAGGGTCTGGGTCACCTCACGACGCTCCCTTGGGTCCATGTTCTCCGTCCACGAACGGTGCTTGTTGCCGTGGTTGCCGTTCGAGCTGGAGCCTATGCCCATGGCGGAGAGCGCAGCTCGTCGCGCACTAGACTCCGAGGCTGCTTGCTTGCGTTTGTCAAGCACCTCTTGCATCTTGACCTGCTTCTTGTGCTCCTCGATTAGGAACAAGTGGTATGCCATCAGCAGGTCCCGTGAGGCGTCTGCGAGCAGGATCGTGTTACCTACCACGACATCGCGTGCTTGGGCCCATCCTTCTTTGCTGAGGCGGATGACCTGACCAGCGTCGTCCCCTTCGGTTGGGGGGACTGGCTTCTTCTGTTCTCGCTGTTTCTGTTCTGCGGGTTAGATGGCAGGTTAGGTGGAGGTTTGGGCGCTCGCTGATCCACGTCACTCTGGATCCGGAACCGTAGGTTCCTTCCTCCGATGGTGGATTGCACAGATCGGAGTTGCAGTTGCTGCTGTCATAGGACTCATATGTTGATGGCGATGTGCGTAGCACAGGGTGTGGGGCCCATGAAGCGGGCCTGATTGATGGCAGGGGCACCCGCTATGGGAGGCGGAGGGTGCCGGTTTGCCCCACCTGGAAGCAGAAGTTCCTGAATAGTATCTCGAGTCTGTCGCCTACGAGCTCGAAGTCCCTCATGGTGGCCGGTGAGTGGGCGGTGAAGTCGAAGGCGCCGTAGAGGAGATGACTCTCCGTCGCTGCGGAGTTGTAGATCGCTCGGGTTGGGACCGTCACGATCGCACAATCAGCATCCCCAGTTCCCACAGACGGCGCCAATTGACGAGGTTTAATCTCGTAAATGCCCATTGTTATGGACTTGGGTTTTGGAGAAGATGGGGATGCTGGAGATCGTGGAACGGTTAGCAAACAAGCAACACGGGACACGAGGTTTACCCAGGTTCAGGCCCCCGGAGGGAAAACCCTACTCATGCTTGTCTGCTCTTGATTACGGTGAAACCGAAGATTACAGGGGTTCGTAGATGCAATCTGGCGTGGAGGTGTCTATGCGAAAGTATGAGGTGAGAGATCTAGGTCGTGCCCTCCTAGCCTTTATATAGAGTCAGGCAGGTCCCAGGCACAGACCGAGTCGGTTACAGGTTTTAGGGTTTACCCCTTTGAATTTTCTATCTACTCTAGTCTTCCTCTCCAAGGATCTGAAGGCGTCATGGGCCTTGGCCACCCGAAAGTCTTCATGGGCCGGCATATATTTGTCGTGGGCCTTCCTTGGGCTGGACCAGGTATGCTGAGATCGTGTACCCGCAGGGTATAACCATGCCACTCTCTCTCTCTTCTCCTCTCTCTACTCTCTCAGATCTCATAGGTCGAACCTAATTAGTACTACCGTGACTATCTAGACTAGAAGATCCAAAAGCCTAGTCCATCAATGGTATCAGAGCATGTTCTAGTCCTAGATTTTTCGGTAGAAACAGAAAAGCAAAGAAACCCTAGATCTACAGTGCGCCTGCCTTACGGCCGCGTCGTTCCTCTCGATCTAGATGGGCATCCCTTGTGACACATATAGAAGAAGAACCAATCCCTTTCGGGACAAAGAGAAGCAAAGGGAAACCCCTCCCCAAAGCCCCAGATCCCGACCTCAAATCAAACAAAGCCAAACAAAAAAAGGCGCACCGGCAGTCACCGACAAAGAGATCTACCTCCACCTCGGCCACTTGACGGCAGCGCACTCACCCTCGGGTGGATGCGCGCGTCGGAAAGTAGCCAACGGGAGGCGCCGCCGCTGTTCCCTCTTCACTGCTGCGTCGCAGAGTGGGGGAGGTGGACGGGGAAAAGAGAAAGCAGGGGGAGGGGCTTGCCGCCGGCCAAGGCCGGGCGCCGCCGTCTCCTCACTAGCTCGTCGCGCGTGTGGTGAGGCGTCGCCGCTATAGAGAACGAGAGAGACAGACAGGGGGGAAATGGGGCTAGGGTTCCATCGAGAGTGGGGGTCGGGGTGTTTTTGACCGAGCGATCGATGCGGACAACCGTTCGATGGAAACCCTAGCGATCCGACGGCCGCGATTCAGCGGCGCAGAGGGTGCTGGGCGGTGCCAGGCCGTAGGCTACAGTTTGGCCACAGACATGGGCCACAGGCGCTGAAGGGGCAATGTCCGTGCGCGGTGCAAAGCAGAGGGCGCGCAGGTGGCTATCGACAATGGGCCAATGCGGGCCAGAGGGTGCTGCACGCCGCAGAGGGGCAGTTGGGCCGTTATTTTCTGCCATGCGTGTAGGAACAGCCCATATTTTCTCTATTATTTTTTCTAGAGCAAAGATTTAATGTTTTTTTTGTTCACTTTTTTGAGCAAATTTCATACAGATTTTTCTATTCAAAACATTCCAACAAAGTTTTGTTTAGAGAATTCAAAAGTGACAGAATTTTTCTGTAAAGTTTTAAAAGTTGATTAATTGTATTATTTTTGTGCTACAAATAGTTAAAAGAAATTACTAAAATGCTATAAAGTGATTATTAATTTTTTTAAAGATGTGATAAAGTAAATATTAAAGTTGATTATGGTCCTGTTATTAAATGACCAACGTTGTTAATAGCATGATCATGATTTGTTAATGAAATGAAAGGTGCATTTATCTTTATTTTTTCCCAACGGTGATATAATTTTAATTGTATAAACAGCTATATGTTTAATTTATACCAACGTTGGATTAATGCATACAATTGTTTTTTGTTATCTCACATCTTTATGGTTTTCAGGAGGTCTCAATCTCATGAGTTGCCTCAAGGACATTCCGATGCTCAGGGGTGACAACTACACTGAGTGGAGGAAGAAAGTAGGCCTGACATTCGTGTGTCCCGAGTTTGACTGGGTTATGGACACTCCACAGCCAGTCAAGACAAAAGGGTCAAAAAGAGATCCTACTGATGATAATGCTGCTTGGGAGAAGAGGAAAAGGAACCATGCTCCACTGGAATTGGCTTACTCCATTGACAACCAAAAGTGGGTAAATGCGAACAAAAAGTGCATGGCTTTTGTAAAGAATACGATTGAGAATGCCATTATGGGCTCAATCGAAGAGTGCACTTCCATTGGGGAGTTTCTTAGAAAGATAAAGAGTCAGTTCACTGGCTCTTCAAAGATGTATGCCACCGAGCTGCTCAAACAGCTGGTTACAGAAAAGTACACATGAGGTGCATATGGCATCAGGGAGCACATCCTGAGGATGAGCAACATGGCTGCTAAACTAAAGCCCATGGATGCTGATCTCGAGCTCAAGCCTGCTCTGCTGGTTCACCTTGTCATGGCTTCCCTTCCTCAACAGTTTGATAACTTTGTGATCAACTATAACATGTCCCTGAAAAATGGGACATTGAAACGACCATTGGCATGTGTGTGCAAGAGGAAGAAAGGCTCAAGTGAATTCATGGTGGTTCTCTGAACTACGTGAAGGACAACAGGAACCCTTCAACAACAGCAACCATGGTGGTTCCCCCTCCAAGCCACATGGAAAAGTCCCCCAATAGTATCAGCATCAGTAGAGTATCCCAGGGGACAAGGACCAGTGTCACCACTGCAAGAAGTATGGGCACTTCAAGAAAGATTGCCCAGAATGGCTCAAGTCCATAATGGCAAAGAAAGGTATAGATACAGTTTATTTTGTAAATGAATCCCTGTATACACAGTTTTCGAAATCTACTTGGTGGATTGACTCAGGTGCAACTGTTCATGTTGCAAATTCTTTACAGGGATTCCATTCGACAAGAACTATACAAAGAAGTGAAAGATGCATTGGAGTCACGAATGGAGTTCAAGCAGAAGTTGAAGATCTTGACGACATCCCTTTGTAGCTAGCTAATGGTTTTATTATTCTGTTAAAATATGTTTTATTTGTTCCCTCGCTTCACAGAAACTTAATAAGTGTGTCATGTTTGGATAAAGACAGTTATGAATGTTATTTTGGACATGGCAAGTGTGCCATATGGTTTAAAGATGCTTGTGTGGGTATTGATTTACTTCATGATAAGCTTTATTTGTTATCCTTGCATGAAAAAGTGTTTTCTGTGTGTAATGTGAGTGAGCAAATTTCCTTGTCGAACAAAGAATAAAAAAAAAGCAAACTCATGACTCGTCGAAGTTATGGCACTGTCGATTAGGCCATATTTTGAGGGGACGAATAAAAAGCCTCGTTAAAAATGATATTATTCCTCCATTAGAGTTCTCATACATCGAACAATGCATAGATCGCATAAAAGGAAAATATGTAAAGCAAATTAAAAAGGGTGCAAACCGAGGTACAGCAACACTAGAAATCATCCACACTGATATTTGTGGACTGTTTCATGTGAAAAGTGTGGATGGTTATGATTCGTTCATAATATTCATAGATGATTACTCCCGATATGGTTATATTTTTCCAATTAAAGAAAGATCTGAGGCATTGGATAAATTTAAGATTTTCAAAGCTGAAGTTGAAAATCAGCAAGATAAAAGAATTAAAATAGTCTGTTCTGACCATGAGGGGAGTACTACGGTCGGCACACTCCATATGGTCAAGTACCTGGACCTTTTGCAAGGTTTTTACAGGAAAATGGAATAGTCGCCCAGTACTCTATGCCGGGCGAACCTCGGCAAAATGGAGTAGCTGAAAGACGTAACCGTACTCTTATGGATATGGTGTGCAGCATGATGAGCTATTCCACCCTTCCATTGGGATTATGGATGGAGGCGTTTAAAACCGCCATTCACATTCTCAACAGAGTACCAAGCAAGTCGATGCCCAAAACACCGTACGAGTTGTGGACAGGCAGAGTTCCCTCTCTGCACCACTTGAGGGTCTAGGGGAGCCCAGCTGAGGCAAAAGTTTGTAATCCAAATATTGCAAAGTTAGACCCCAAAACAGTGACTTGCCACTTCATTGGCTATCCCGATAGATCAAAAGGTTATCTTTTCTATTGTCCTGACAAATACACAAAGTTTGTAGAAACGAGACATGCAGTATTCTTGGAGGACGAATTGATGAGGGGGAGCACGGTAGCTCGGAAAATCGATCTTGAGGATAAGAGGGTGCATGCACCTAATCCGATGACTCAGGAGCCATTTTTCTCGCTACCTATTGTGCCACCATCGATAACCCCTGAGGTTGTGGTGCAGGCACCTGTTGTGACTCCACATGTGACAACAATGGGAGAAGGTTCGGAACCTGTCCGTCAAGAGCCGCCTGAACCCACTGTTGAGCATGAAAGGGAGCCGAAACAGCCACACACAACAAATGTTCCAGAACCTGAGGCACGAAATGAGCAAGAGTCTGACGAACTCAGAAGGTCTAAAAGATAAAGAAGACCAGCCATTTCTAAAGAAATTTACAAAGTTTACAACACAGAAACAATTCATATGGAGGGTGATCCCACCTCATATGAAGAAGCCATGAGAAGCCCTCACTCAGCCAAGTGGGTGGAGGCAATAGAAGATGAAATGAAATCGATGAGTTTCAACAATGTTTCGGACTTAGAGGAAATTCCTAACTGAGCCAAAATAGAAGGCTGCAAATGGGTCTACAAAACAAAGTATGACTCCAATGGGAATGTAGAAAAGTACAAAGCAAGACTTGTGGCAAAAGGCTTTACGCAAAGAGAAGGGGTAGATAACAATGAGACTTTTTCTTCGTAATCATGTAAGGATTCCTTCAGAATCATAATGGAACTAGTTGTGCATTTTGATTTAGAGTTACATCAAATGGATGTTAAAACGACATTTCTAAATGGAGATTTAGAAGAGAATGTTTACATGAAACAACCCAAGGGTTTTTTCATGGAGGGGAAGGAACATATGGGATGCCGTCTAAAGAAATCCATTTATGGGTTAAAGCAAGCCTCTAGACAGTGGTATTTAACGTTCAATGATACAATTAAAAGATTTGTGTCACATCCCAAGATTTTCCAAATCTTGTAATGTGAAAAATAAATAAATAAACAAAATAAATTATGGTTGAAAATCAGGGTGAACAGAAACTTTGTTTCTATATGGAAACTTAAAATCCCATCTTGAACAAACTTTGGTAAAAGTTTGAATCCAACAAAAATCCAAATCAAGAGAAATGCATTCCTTAATGAATGTATCTGGAAATTTAAACACTTGGAAAATAAATCCAAACCCTAAACCCTAATGGAATAAAATTCATTTCCAAGTTATCTCCAAGCCTATGGATTTGACCCATATAAAAATTTGTCAACAAACATTTACAAAAGATCAAGAAAGACAAATAGAAATATTATAAAGCCATAGAAATTGGTTTCACTTAATTTGAAGCCCTAGATAAAATCTTATGAATTTAATAAAGATAAGGAAATTAAATTTCCAAAGTTAATAAAGCATCTATCAATAAATCCATACCAAATGGTGAGAAAATAATCCTAAAGAGATTTAAAAGGATAAACAAATATTAAACAAGATTTTACAAATTGGAATCACCAAGTTTGGATCTCTAAATAAAAAGATATGGATTTTATAAGATGAAGAAAGAAATATTAAATAAGGAATATTTAAAGACCAAATTAAACCTTGGCCTAATCCATAAGCAAATAGAATGAATATAATCCCAATCCAAATGAAATAAAAGGATAAAGAATTTCCAAAATAAAATAAATGGCATTAACCATTCTATCCCTATTTTAATAAAGACAAATCTCTAATAAGAATAATTATATAATGCATGAGAAAATAGTAATTTGGAATTTACCCAAGTGGAATAAAAGTTGTTTAATTAACTTAAATAAAATAAATCTTCCAAATAAAATTTAGGGGATTAAAAACTATATTTAATTCCATTGGAATTAAAACAATACCCAATTTAAATGATTTAGGAATCATATTAAAAACTTTCCAAATAATTCAAGATGAATTATTTGACACCCGAATAATCAAATAAAAACCTACTGAAAAGATTTGGAAAGTTTAAAGAATTTAAATGGTGTTTGAAATATTATTAAATCCTATTTGATTTAAAACAAGGGCCTAATTAAATAATTAAAAACCCCAGAAAGAATAAAAGATTTATTTAAAATTTTATTTCAGAATGTGTTGTTAATCAATGTTTGAATCCTCACAAAGTTGGAGAGAAAATTGAATTCAAATTGATGCTTGAAATAATTAAACCAAATCAAAACAGAATAATAGAAACAGAAAAAGAAAAACAAAGCAGTACAAAAAAATGAACTAAGCGGCCAGCCCACTAAGGCCCAACAGCCCACCTCTCCTTCTCTCCCGCAGAAAAACGATTCGCACCCACTTATAAACCCGCAAGGTCGCTGACCGATGGACCCCACTCTCCCTCTCCTTCTCTCACTGACGCCAGACCCCGCCGCCAGCTCTCTTCTTCCTCACCAGCGCGCAAACCTCGCCGGCGGTTTCTGCCGTTAAACGCTCGCATCAATACTCGTTACTTCCAGCGTTACTCCACCCCGCGACCATGCTATCTTAAACGCCCTTGCCTCCTCTCTGTTTCCCCCAGTCCCCGTTTCCTCGGAGCCACCAGGCTGCCCTGATTCCCCACATGAACCCAACTGTCTCCGGCAAGCTCCAGTAGAAATTCCGGCGAGCCCAGCTACTCCTCTGCCCCCTTGAGCACACTAGCACCTTCCCCAGCCTCTGGCGCACCTCACTGTACCTCCCATTCGTCCCAGCATGCCCCAGAACGTCGGCAACGACGATGACCAGTAGCGCCACCGCCTGCCATTTCCTCCGGCGAGATTTCCTGGTAAGCTCAGACCGCCCCGGTGTTTATATTTGATGCTCACATGTTCCCTGGTACCATGCGCGTCTAATCGTACCATCTACTTTCCGTAGGGTGACCTATAGCTTCGCCCCGACAACAGACAGATCCGCCAGACGTCGTCCTGATCTCCGACGAGGAATTCCGACGACACCCGTGCGCCCCCTGCTACCCGAAGACCACCTTGAGCTTCGCCATACTCCTGCGATCACTGTGAGCCCTTTCTCTTCCTCCCTTGCTTCCTATTTTGCCAGCTCCGCCGCTAGCCGAGCGTCGCCGCCACGCGCTGCCGTCGAGCGCTGCCAGAACATGGTCAGGGTGTTGATAGCCGTTAGTGTTGGAGATATGCCCTAGAGGCAATAATAAATGTAGTTATTATTATATCTTTGTGTTTATGATAAATGTTTACATTCATGCTATAATAGTATTAACAAGGAAACATTGATACTTGTGTGATTTGTAAACTTAATTTGAAGTCCCTAGTATAGCCTCTATACTTCACTAGCTTGTTGGTTGATTAATGATTGTGGTTTCCCTATCATGAACATTGAGATGTTATCAACAACAAGATCATATCGTTAGGAGAATGATATGGTGGACATACTCCTATAGATAAGCGTGGCATAAAGATCAAGTCATTTCAATAGTTCAATTGTTATATGCTTTCTGATACATAGTAACCTGATTCCTTCGACCATGAGATCATGCATATCACCTTTACCGGATGGATGCTTTGATGACATCAAACACCACACCGTAACTGGGTGGTTATAAAGGTGGCATTGAGTGTTTGGAAAGTATTGGTTGAGACACATGGATCAAGAATGGGATTTGTCCATCCATATGACGGATAGATATATTCTGGGCCCTCTCGGTGGAATGTCATCCAATTAGCTTGCAAGCATGTGACTGGCTCACAAGGGATCACATATCACGGGAACGAGAAAAGTGTACTTATCAGTAACGAGGTTGAACTAGGTATGCAGAGATACCGACGATCATAACCTCGGATAAGTAACATATCGTGAGACAAAGGGAAATTGGTATCGTATGTAAGTGGTTCATTCGATCGCAAAGTAATCGTAGAAATATGTGGGAGCCATATGAATTTCCAGATTCCTCTATTGGTTATTGTTCGGAGAAGTGTCTCGATCATGTCCGCATAATTCACGAACCGTAGGGAGACACACTTAAGGATTCGACGTTGTTTTGAGTAGTTATGGTATTATGAGAAAGAGACTGAATGTTGTTCGGAGTCTCGGATGGGATCCGGGATATCACGAGGTGATCCGGAATGGTCCGGAGAATAAGATTCATATAAGGAAAGTCCCGTTTCGGAGTTGCGGAATGATTCCGGTGATTTCATCAGGGAATGTTCTAGAAGGTTCCGGAATGTCCGGCACTCCGGGGGGGGGGAGGGTACATGAATGTGTTATATCAAAGTTGGTATGATTGCATCATGTACTAAGTGTCATCGCTGTCCGAAATAAAGGGTTAATTCAAATCCTAGTTTGAAAAGTCAAACGGCTAGTTTGAAAAGTCAAACTGCCAGTTTTCGGAAAGAGGAGAAGGAGGATTGGTGGAGGCCGAATTGGGGGAGGGTTCCTCCCTTGGCCGGCGCACCACCAAGCCGACTTGGGGAGGGACTCCCCTCCCCTTGGCCGCCGGCCCCTCCCATCTATATAAGGAGGGGCAGGGCTCCCCTCCTAAGACACACAAGTTCCTATCTTCTACCTCCGGTTTAGAGCCGTTTTGGTTTAGAGCTTCTAATTGCTTTAGCCTTCGGTTTAGAGCCTTCTAATTGGTGTGTCTAATTACTAGACCACTAATATCCTCTCTCATACTCCACCATAATCGCACCGGCTTAAGGCGAAGCCCTGCGGGATTTCCCCTCTACTTCCGGTACTACGCCGTTATGCTGCCGGAATCGCGAGGAGAGTGCTACAACCTCCGCTGCCTGCTGGAACAAGGGAGAGGAAGGTCTTCATCGAGTACCGAACGTGTGACCGACTGCGGGAGCGCTGCCGGAACGCAGCGCCGGAAGGATCGTCTACACGATCTTGAGATCGGAAAGAGTACGACTACATCACCCACGAGAATCCGCTCTCGTTAAACGCTTTGGAATCTTCGAGGGTAAGTTATTCCATCGACTCGTTGCTACAATCTAGTAGATGTATCTTGGCTTGTTTGTTTGTATGCGATAGAAATTTTTTGTTTTCCATGCTACGAACCCCTACAGTGGTATCAGAGCCGTGTCTATATGTAGATCTGTTGCACGAGTAGAACACAATGGTCATTGTGGGCGTTGATGCTTTTATTGTCGATTGCTTCTTGTGTACTTTGCATCTTGCGGTATGTTGGGATGAAGCGGCCCGGGCTAACCTTACATGACATCGTTCATGAGACTTGCTCCACGCTTGACATGCAACTTGTATTGCATAAGTGGCTTTGCGGGTGCCTATTTCTCCTAGCATAGTTAAGATCCAATTTACAACGGGTGATTAACAATACTAGTATCAATGTTGTGGTTCTTGTTCGTAAGTTAGAACGACACTTATTGAAAGCCCCAAACCACGTAAAATATGCAAAGAAAGTAGAGGCGTCTAACTTTGTTTTGCAGGGGTGTGCAGTGATGTGATATGGCCATGATTGTGATTATATTTGATGTATGCAATGTTCCTTATTGTAAGTTGGCAACCGGCAGGAGCCATATGGTTGTCTTTAATTTATGTTAAGACCCGCGTGTCTATTCAAAGTAGTTGTAATAGTTGAAGCCGGTGGACGACAACCATGGAGAGGCGTCATTGACCTTGATGCAATGCCAGTGATGATGGAGATCATGTTCGTGGTTGAAGATAGAGATCGGAAGCACGAAGAAGAAAGGCCATATCATATCACAAATATATTGAATTGCATGTGATGTTAATCCTTTATGCATCTTGTATTGCTTAGTAGACGACGGTAGCATTATAAGATGATCCCTCATGCACATGAATTTCAAGTCATAAAGTGTTCACCCTTAGTTAGCACCGTTGCTAAAGCTTGTTGTTTCGAAGCACCACGTGATGATCGGGTGTGTTAGATTCCGCAAGTGTATACAACGTGAGCAAGCCAGATTTTCTCATGCGGAAACTAAGGTTTGATCTTGACGAGCCTAGCATGTACAGACATGGTCTCGGAACACGGATCACCGAAAGGTAAAGCATGAATCATATAGTAGATATGATGAACATGACGATTGTTCGCCATTGAAACTATATCAACTCTCGTGATGATCGGTGTTGATGTAGTGGATTTGGTTCGTGTGATCACTAAAACAATGTGAGGGATATTGTTTTGAGTGGGAGTTCACCTAGTTTAATTACATTAATTAATTTGAACTCAATTTGTCATAAACTTAGTCTAAACTATTGCAAATGTGTTGTAGATCAATGGCAGCCCCTACCATCAATTTTAATGCGTTCCTAGAGAAAGAAAAGTTGAAAAACAATGGAAGCAACTTCGTGGATTGGTTCCGCAATTTGAGGATTGTCCTCACAGCTGCTAATTTGACCTATGTGCTGGATGCACCGCTAGGTGACCCACCTGCAGCTGATGCTCCCGATGAAGTAAAGAATGTTTACCTCGCTCGGAAGAATCAGTACTCCATAGTTCAGTGTGCTATCTTGTATGGTTTGGAATCGGAGCTTCAGAAAAGGTTTGAGGATTCAGACCCATATGATATTGTCGAGGATCTCAAATTGATTTTTGAGACTCATGCGGCAATTGAAAGCTATGAGGCTTCTGAAAAGTTCTTTAACTGCAAGATGGAAGAGGGCAGCTCCGTCAGTGAGCATGTGCTTAAGATGTCTGGGCACGCAAACAAACTTCAAAGCTTGGGTATAGTGATTCCTAATGCTTTGGGGATTTACCGTGTCCTCCAATCACTACCACCAAGTTACAAGAACTTTGTGATGAACTACAACATGCAGAACATGAACAAGACGTTGCCAGAACTCTTTGCCATGTTGAAATCTGCAGAAGTGGAGATCAAGAAAGAGCACCAAGTGTTGTTGGTCAATAAGACCACCAAATTCAAGAAAGGCAAGTCTAAGCAAAAGGGACACTTCAAGAAGGGTGGTAAGAAAGTTACCACGCCGACGAAGAAGACCAAGGCTGGACCTAAGCCTGATACTGAGTGTTTTTACTGCAAGGGAGAAGGTCACTGGAAGCGGAATTTCCCAAAGTACTTGGCGGATTTGAAGAACGGCAACATCAAGAAGAAAGGTATATCTGATATACATGTTATTGATGTGTATCTCACTAGTACTCGTAGTAGTGCTTGGGTATTTGATACTGGTTCGGTTTCTCATATTTGTAACTCGAAACAGGTGCTGCAGAATAAACGGAAGCTAGCGAAGAACGAGGTGACGATGCGCGTGGGAAACGGATCAAAGGTTGATGTGATCGCGGTCGGCACGCTACCCCTTCATCTACCATCGGGATTAGTTTTATACTTAAATAATTGTTATTTGGTGCCTGCGTTGAGCATGAACATTATATCGGGATCTTGTTTATTGCGAGACGGTTACTTGTTTAAATCCGAGAATAATGGTTGTTCGATTTATATGAGTAATATGTTTTACGCACATGCACCTTTGATAGATGGTCTATTCTTATTGAATCTCGATAGTGGAAATACACATATCAACAACATTGAGGCTAAACGTTTGAAATCAAGCGATAATTCGACCTATATGTGGCACAGTCGTCTTGGTCACATTGGAGTGAAACGTATGAAGAAACTCCATTCCGATGGACTTCTTGAATCACTTGATTTTGAATCACTTGAAAGATGCGAAGCATGTCTGATGGGTAAAATGACTAAGACTCTATTTTCTGGTATGATGGAGCGAGCTACGGACTTATTGGAAATCATACATACCGATGTGTGTGGTCCAATGAGTGTAGCATCGCGCAGTGGTTATCGTTATGTTCTTACCTTCACGGATGACTTGAGTAGATATGGGTATATCTATTTCATGAAACATAAGTCCGAAACTTTCGAGAAGTTTAAGGAGTTTCAAAGTGAGGTAGAGAATCAACGTAACAAGAAGATTAAATTTCTATGTTCTGATCGTGGAGGTGAATATCTAAGTTACGAGTTTGGCGAGCATTTGAAGAAATGCGGAATACTTTCACAATTGACACCGCCGGGAACACCACAGCGTAATGGTGTGTCCGAACGTCGTAATCGAACTCTCTTAGATATGGTTCGTTCTATGATGTCACTTACAGATTTACCGCTATCATTTTGGGGTTATGCATTAGAAACAGCCGCATTCACTTTAAATAGGGCACCATCTAAATCCGTTGAAACGACACCGTATGAATTATGGTTTGGGAAGAAACCTAAATTTTCGTTCCTTAAAGTTTGGGGATGCGAAGCCTATGTAAAGAAGTTACAGCCGGACAAGCTTGAACCCAAAGCGGAAAAATGCGTCTTCATAGGATACCCGAAGGAAACTATTGGGTATACCTTCTATCATAGATCCGAAGGCAAAATCTTCGTTGCCAAGAATGGATCCTTTCTAGAGAAGGAATTTCTCTCGAAAGAAGTGACTGGAAGGAAAGTAGAACTCGACGAGGTTGTCGAACCTTCTCTCGAAATTGCGAGTAGCGCAGCACCGGAAGAAGTTCCTGTGGTGCCTGCACCAATAAGAGAGGAAGCTAATGATGGTGATCATGAAACTTCGGTTGAAGTTGCTACAGAGCCTCGGAGGTCAAGGAGAACTCGTACCACTACAGATTGGTATGATTCCGTTATGAATGTCATGTTGGTGGACAACACCGATGACCCCGAGACATATGAGGAAGCGATAATGAGCCCAGATTCCAATAAATGGCAAGAAGCCATGAAATCCGAGATTGGATCCATGTACGAAAACCAAGTATGGACTTTGGTGGACTTACCGGATGGCCGGAAGGCTGTCGAGAACAAATGGATTTTCAAGAAGAAAACAGATGCTGATGGTAATGTTACTGTCTATAAAGCTCGACTTGTCGCAAAAGGGTTTCGACAAATTCAAGGAGTTCACTACGATGAGACTTTCTCACCAGTAGCAAAGCTAAAGTCTGTGAGGATTATGTTAGCAATCGCTGCATATTATGATTATGAGATATGGCAGATGGATGTCAAAACAGCATTCCTCAATGGAGACATTGATGAAGAGTTGTATATGATGCAACCCAAAGGTTTTGTCGATCCTAAAGATGCTAACAAGGTATGCAAACTTCAACGGTCCATCTATGGATTGAAGCAAGCATCCCGAAGTTGGAATCAACGTGTTGATAAGGTGATCAAAAGTTTTGGTTTTATACAAACTTATGGAGAAGCTTGTATTTACAAGAAAGTGAGTGGGAGCTCTGTAGCATTCTTAATACTATATGTGGATGACATATTGTTGATTGGGAATGATGTAGACCTTCTTAATAGTGTCAAGGAATATTTGAATAATAGTTTTTCAATGAAGGATCTTGGCGAAGCAGCTTACATATTAGGCATAAAGATTTATAGAGATAGATCGAAACGCCAAATATCATTGTCACAGAGTACATATTTGGACAAAGTTCTAAAGAGGTTTGGAATGGAAGAAAGCAAGAAAGGGTTCTTGCCCATGTTTCCCAATACGACCTTGAGTAAAACTCAAAGTCCGACATCGGCAGAAGATAGAGAAAGGATGAGTAAGACTCCCTATGCCTCAGCCATAGGATCTCTAATGTATGCCATGCTATGTACTAGACCCGACATTGCATATGCTGTTAGTTTAACTAGAAGATATCAAAGTGATCCAGGAGTGGATCATTGGACAGCGGTCAAAAACATCCTTAAGTACTTGAGAAGAACTAAGGATATGGTTCTTTCTTATGGAGGTGATGAACAACTCGTTGTTAATGGTTACACCGATGCTAGTTGGAACACCGATCCGGATGATTCTAAATCACAATCCGGATACGTATTTATTTTGAATGGTGCAGCAGTTAGCTGGAGTGTAAAGCAAAGCGTTGTGGCGAGATCTTCAACTGAATCGGAATACATGGCTGCTTCGGAGGCTTCGCAAGAAGCGATATGGATGAAAGAGTTCATTACAGAGCTGGGTGTGGTTCCTAGTGCGCTGGACCCAATGTCTATCTACTATGATAACATGGGCGCCATAGCCAATGCACAAGAACCAAGGTCACACAAGAAGCTGAAGCATATCAAGCTACGTTTTCACGCTATTCGAGAACATATCCAGGATGGGGATATAAAGATTTGCAAAGTACACACAGATCTGAATGTGGCGGATCCGTTGACTAAACCTCTCCCGAGGGCAAAACATGACCAACACCAAACTGCCATGGGTGTTCGGTATATTACCATGTAATCTAGATTAGATGACTCTAGTGCAAGTGGGAGACTGTTGGAGATATGCCCTAGAGGCAATAATAAATGTAGTTATTATTATATCTTTGTGTTTATGATAAATGTTTACATTCATGCTATAATAGTATTAACAAGGAAACATTGATACTTGTGTGATTTGTAAACTTAATTTGAAGTCCCTAGTATAGCCTCTATACTTCACTAGCTTGTTGGTTGATTAATGATTGTGGTTTCCCTATCATGAACATTGAGATGTTATCAACAACAAGATCATATCGTTAGGAGAATGATATGGTGGACATACTCCTATAGATAAGCGTGGCATAAAGATCAAGTCATTTCAATAGTTCAATTGTTATATGTTTTCTGATACATAGTAACCTGATTCCTTCGACCATGAGATCGTGCATATCACCTTTACCGGATGGATGCTTTGATGACATCAAACACCACACCGTAACTGGGTGGTTATAAAGGTGGCATTGAGTGTTTGGAAAGTATTGGTTGAGACACATGGATCAAGAATGGGATTTGTCCATCCATATGACGGATAGATATATTCTGGGCCCTCTCGGTGGAATGTCATCCAATTAGCTTGCAAGCATGTGACTGGCTCACAAGGGATCACATATCACGGGAACGAGAAAAGAGTACTTATCAGTAACGAGGTTGAACTAGGTATGCAGAGATACCGACGATCATAACCTCGGATAAGTAACATATCGTGAGACAAAGGGAAATTGGTATCGTATGTAAGTGGTTCATTCGATCGCAAAGTAATCGTAGAAATATGTGGGAGCCATATGAATTTCCAGATTCCTCTATTGGTTATTGTTCGGAGAAGTGTCTCGATCATGTCCGCATAATTCACGAACCGTAGGGAGACACACTTAAGGATTCGACGTTGTTTTGAGTAGTTATGGTATTATGAGAAAGAGACTGAATGTTGTTCGGAGTCTCGGATGGGATCCGGGATATCACGAGGTGATCCGGAATGGTCCAGAGAATAAGATTCATATAAGGAAAGTCCCGTTTCGGAGTTGCGGAATGATTCCGGTGATTTCATCAGGGAATGTTCTAGAAGGTTCCGGAATGTCCGGCACTCTGGGGGGAGGGTACATGAATGTGTTATATCAAAGTTGGTATGATTGCATCATGTACTAAGTGTCATCGCTGTCCGAAATAAAGGTTTAATTCAAATCCTAGTTTGAAAAGTCAAACGGCTAGTTTGAAAAGTCAAACTGCCAGTTTTCGGAAAGAGGAGAAGGAGGATTGGTGGAGGCCGAATTGGGGGAGGGTTCCTCCTTTGGCCGGCGCACCACCAAGCCGACTTGGGGAGGGACTCCCCTCCCCTTGGCCGCCGGCCCCTCCCATCTATATAAGGAGGGGCAGGGCTCCCCTCCTAAGACACACAAGTTCCTATCTTCTACCTCCGGTTTAGAGCCGTTTTGGTTTAGAGCTTCTAATTGCTTTAGCCTTCGGTTTAGAGCCTTCTAATTGGTGTGTCTAATTACTAGACCACTGATAGCCTCTCTCATACTCCACCATACTCGCACCGGCTTAAGGCGAAGCCCTACGGGATTTCCCCTCTACTTCCGGTACCACGCCGTTGTGCTGCCGGAATCGCGAGGAGAGTGCTACAACCTCCGCTGCCTACTGGAACAAGGGAGAGGAAGGTCTTCGTCGAGTACCGAACGTGTGACCGACTGCGGGAGCGCTGCCGGAACGCAGCGCCGGAAGGATCGTCTACACGATCTTGAGATCGGAAAGAGTACGACTACATCACCCACGAGAATCCGCTCTCGTTAAACGCTTTGGAATCTTCGAGGGTAAGTTATTCCATCGACTCGTTGCTACAATCTAGTAGATGGATCTTGGCTTGTTTGTTTGTATGCGATAGAAAATTTTTGTTTTCCATGCTACGAACCCCTACAGTTAGATGTTAATCTAATGGATGCGATAGAATCACTTAAAGCCGAAGGGGTATGCGATCTGTGTCGTGCGATGTAACTTAATCCAGCGGTCCTCAGTGCGTGATCCGAACGAACCGGTACCAGCGAGTAGAATCAAGACACGTGTCCCTGTTGGTTTGATTTAAAACAGATTTGATCTATTAGATGCTAGATTTTGTAAAATCTATAACTTTTAATCTACACGTCCAAATTTTGCAAATTTTATATCAATGGATTCAGCAAGACAAGCCCTAGCCAACCATGCACTTTGTTTAGTAAAAAGTTTCTGTTAAATTGATTGTTTTTGCAGAAACTTATGTATGAATGATTAGGATATAAAATTTGTTCTAAAATGATTTTGGGGATAAAATCTTTGGCAAATGGTTTGTTTTGAACCTACTGACCCTAGAAATCAATTGGTGGTTTCAAAAATGTATTTGGTGAAACAAAAGAAATGAATCTTTGATTTAAAACATTTCTAGTCAAATAAAAATATGGTTTAATTATTAAAAATGGTTTTGGAAGAAAACCTTTGAGAAATGTTTTGGAAATAAACTCTCTGACCCTAAACACAAGGTTTTATGGTTTGAAAACATATTTTGTGAAACCTATAGAATGTTGCCTTATTAAAAGCATTTCCTCACCACATAAAATAATGACTTAGTTTAAAAATGGTTTATGAAGTAAAATCTTATGCAAATGATTTTGCCACTTTATAAAATGACCATTAGGTGTTTTCAAATGTTTATAAACCATTATAAACCACTTTTACAACTAAAACAATCTTTAGCATGCTTGCATGCATTGTTTTGTTTCTATCATTTTATGTGATGAATTGCTTGAATGGTAGATTGAAATATTGTTTGCTTGATTGAATTGTAGTGATTTGAAATGAGTGAACATTGCAAAGATCAAGGAGTGAACTTATACTCTCTACCAAAAAGGCAAGTGATGCTTCATACTTTGGTCCCATTATTTTCACTATGCATTAGTGATAATTTCTAAATAGGACTTGCATGGAATTTTTGCTAAGTATAAACTATGCCATGGGAAATCCTAGTAGATGAAACCTTAGTAGAATTATTCTAAGTTAAGATTCCTACTACTATCATTCTTAGCTTAGCTAATAGAAAACAAGGGTGGAATATATATTCATGCTATGAAAAATTTCTAAGTCTGGAGACTTGGGTTTTGTTTAATAAAACAACTAAGTGAATGAATCACCTGGGTGGAATGGAAGGAATGGTTTGTGTTGAGTGGTTACACAAGTCCAGGGGACTGGTGAACCTTGTGTATCACACTTGTGGAATGCCACCCAGGAACAAAGAGATTTGAGATGTCAAATGTTGAGAAGCTTCAAGTGCAGCCACTTGGCAATATGGGCTCTGCCTGGATCACATAGGTTGCTAGAACTTAGCCATTTGCACAGTTGGTGGTAGTGGGATGATAGGTTGGAACGCGTTCATTTGGTCTAAGGGAAGGCTTCTGAAAGATCTTGTCTTGGTGAAACCAAGTCTTGTGGGGAAAGTGCACAACCTCTGTAGAGTGTAAAAATCTAAGTACTTAGCCATGTCCCTGGAAAAGGACAACTTGAGCATCAAGACATGGAAGCTATCAAGAATCTCCTCATCCAAATTTCTAAGTTAAAATCTTGTGGTTGAACAAGGGTTGAAGGATCACCAATTTCTATTGGGAGATGCCTTGGGAAAGATTTTGTCAAGCAAAAACTTAGAGTTTTCAAAAGATAAGGAAAATCTATTTTGAGCAAAGCAAGCCTAAGCTCCACTTAGCCAAATGCATATAGATGATAGAATCCACTATACTACCATAGTATCACTTGCCAATACAATTCAAATGTATTGACCCTTGTGGCTGTAACTTATTATGTAGCAGGTTTGTTTGATATTAGTGAAGATTATTGATTAGGATTACAAGTCTACAACCAACATGTCTGCCTGTGGCACTTTGAAGATGAAGGACCCCATGCTATTGTTATATTCTGCTGCATTGTAATGAGATAGCTAAATGAGCTATGTAAGATGTAATAAATTATTTTATTCCTAGTTATAAAGTTGTATTATGATCTGTGTTTATTGATATTACATCTTAACTGTGGATGCTAGCTATTGATCCAGGGACTAGCATTGTAAACACAGGAATCTCTACCTTATTATAGGTTGGGAACCTTACAATTTGGATTTAAAGAGAATGTTGAGGACAACTGCATTTATGCAAAGTTTAAAAGTGGGAAATACATTTTCCTAATTCTGTAAGTGGATGATATCCTGCTTGCTAGCAGCGATGTCCGTCTACTACTAGAAACAAAGAAGTTCTTGAAGGGTTTCACGGCATAGTAAATCAAAATTTTCTACGGAGCGAACAGAGGGAAAGCCAAGATCTAATCTAGGAGATGCAAACAACGAGAGAGATTGGATTAGATCTTCATACCCTTGAAGATTCGCACAGCGAAACGTTCGTCGGAACGTGGGTGATGTAGTCGTACTCGCTTCTCCTCCTCGCGATCCGATCCGATCTAGCACCACAAGTGGCGGTGCCTCCGTGAGATGCACACGTGCAGCACCTCGACGTCTCCTCCTTCCTCGGACCAGCGAGTATGGTGGAGAGATAGATTGGATCTACAGCACGACGGCGTGGTGTATATGGTGGAGAATTTCTGCTGCAGGGCTTCGCCTACAAACAGTCGGGAGGGAGAGAGGAAGGTAGCAAGGCTGCTAGGGCTTGGAGGAAGGTGTGTGTGTGGGGGGAGGGGGCGCACCACCCCTCTATATATAGAGGGGGGCGGCCAGCCCTTGCCCCTCCTCCAAGCCTATCTCTAGTTTAAACAATTTAAACTCTCCCTTATCTAGAAATCCTATCTCTAGTTTAAACGATTTAAACTCTCCCTTATCTAGAAATTCTATCCCGAGATTTAAACGAGTCAAATCTCTCTAGAATCGGCTGGGCCCTATGGAGCCTTGTGCCCCTGGCCCAATGCGGCCAGGACACTCCCTCATAGGCCCATGCCCCCTCCCGGAAGGTGGGGCCACGTTGGTCCCCTTCCGGAAGGTTCTAGAAGCTTCCTGTACAATACCGATTAACCCGGAACAATTCCGAACTCCAAAAACTGCACTGCCTTATATGAATCTTATTCTCCGGACCATTCCGGAACCTCTCGTGATATCCCGGATCCCATCCGAGACTCCGAACAAAAATTCATAAACCAATTATCCAATCTATCCTAGCGTCGAGATACGTTAAGTGTGTGACCCTGCGGGTTCGAGAATATGCAGACATGATCTTCTATCAATAATCAACAGCGGGTTCTGGGAACCCATATTGACTCCCACACATTCATCGATGATCATATCGGATGAACCATGATGCCAGGATTCAATCAATCCCATATATATATTCCCTTCATCTCGCGATATTTTACTTGCCCGAGATTCGATCGTCGGTACCGTCATACCTAGTTCAATCTCGTTCACAGCAAGTACTTTACTCGTTCCGTAATCCGATATCACTTTGTGATTAACTCCTTAACCACATGCTTGCAAGCGGTGTTGATATCGATTACCGAGTGGGCCCGAAGTATATCTCTCCGACTTGGGAGGGACAAATTCCATCTCGATACATATAACCCAACAGATACTTTCCGATCACCTGAGAGACACTTTTATGATCACCCTCTCATAGGATGACGTTTGATGACCTCAAAGCTTTCTTCCGATACCAGGGAGTTGCATTATCTCATGGTCTAAGGAATACAATATTTGACATAGGAAAAGCTTCGCAAAGACGAACACGATGACACGATCTAATTGCTCTGCTTTGTTTGGGTCTATCCACCATATCATTCTCCCAATGATATGATCTCATTATCAATTGACAACTCATGTCTATGGTTAGGAAACCTTAACCATCATTGATCAATGAGCTAGTCCATAGAGGCGTACTAGGGACACGGTGTTGTTTACAAACCACACAAGTATTAAAGTTTCCGCTTAATACAATTCTAGCATGGAACATAAACTTTATCATGAACAAGAATTATAATAATAACATCTTTATTATTGCCTCTAGGGCATAATTCCAACAGTCTCCCACTTGCACTAGAGTCAATAATCTAGTTTACATCTGGCAACAATCTCACACCCATGGCACTGAGGTGTTGATCATGTTTTACACGTGGAAGAGGTTTAGTCAATGGATCTGCGACATTCAGATCCGTATGTACTTTGCTAATCTTCAGATCTCCATCTGCTATATAATCTCGGATTATATGAAACTTGCGGTTGATATGCTTGGTCTTTGGATGATATCTTGGTTCCTTAGCGAGTGCTATGGCGTCAGTGTTGTCACACAATATCTCTAGTGGGTCCAATGCACTTGGAACCACGCCAAGCTCAGTGATGAAGTTTCTGATCCAAACTCCTTCACTTGACGCTTCTGCAGCAGCCATGTATTCCGCTTCTACTGTAGATCCCGCGATCACGCTTTGCTTGCAGCTTCTCCAGCTCACAGCTCCTCCATTCAAAATATAAACGTATCCTGTCTGAGATTTAGAATCATCCTTGTCGGTGTCGAAACTAGCATCGACGTAACCTTTTACGACAAGCTGTTCATCACCCCCATAGACTAAGAACATTTCTTTAGTTCTATTTAGGTACTTTAGGATGTTCTTCACGGCTGTCCAGTGTTCCACTCCTGGATCACTTTGATATCTGCTCGTCAAACTAAGAGCATTGGACACATCCGGTCTAGTACACAGCATGGCATACATGATGGAACCTATGGCCGAGGCATAAGGCACTTTGCTCATAGCTTCCCTATCATTTACCGTAGCTGGACACTAAGCCTTGCTCAATATCTTACCTGACAACATAGGCACTGAACCTTTCTTTGCCTTATCCATTCTGAACCTTTTCGGAACTTTGTCTAGGTATGTACTCTGGCTTAAAGCTATCAGGCGTCTTTGTCTATCTCAATAGATCTTGATGCCCAATATATAAGCAGCTTCACCTAGGTCTTTCATTGAAAAACACTTGTTCAAATAACTCTTCACATCGTTAAGCATGTTGATGTCATTTCCGATAATCAATATGTCATCCACATACAGTACCAGAAACGTCACCGAGCTCCCACTCACTTTCTTGTAGATGCAAGCTTCATAGCAATTTGGAACAAATCCAAAGCTCTTGATCACTTGATCAAAACGAAGGTTCCAACTCCGAGATGCTTGCTTCAGTCCATAAATGGAACGCTGAAGTTTGCATACTTTACTAGCATCCTTAGGATCGACAAAACCCTCGGATTGCATCATATACAATTCTTCATCAATGTTGCCATTGAGGAAAGCAGTCTTGACATCCATCTGCCATATTTCATAATCATGAAACGCAGCAATTGCTAATAAAATCCGAATGGACTTAAACATCGCTACGGGAGAGAAAGTCTCATCGTACTCAACACCTTGAACTTGTCGAAAACCTTTTGCGACAAGCCGTGCTTTATAGACGGTAACATTACCATCCGCGTCCGTTTTCTTCTTGAATATCCATTTGCACTCAACGGCCTTTCGGTCGCTAGGAGGATCCACCAAAGTCCATACTTGGTTTTCGCTCATGGATCCCAATTCGTATTTCATGGCTTCCAGCCATTTCTCAGAGTCTGGGCTCATCATCGCTTCCTCATAGTTCGTAGGTTCACTGTCTTCTACCAACAAGACAGTCAAGACAGGGTTGCCGTACCACTCAGGAGGGGCACGCGACCTTGTCGACCTGCGACGTTCAGTAGCAGCATCGTCCGAAGCTTCATGATCCTTGTCATTAGCTTCCTCTATTGTTGGTGCAGGCGGCACTGGAACAATTTCAGGTGCTGCGCTCCTCTCCAATTCAAGAGAAGGTTCAATAACCTCGTCTAGCTCTACTTTCCTCCCACTCACTTCTTTCGAGAGAAACTCCTTCTCAAGAAAGGAACCGTTCTTTGCGACAAACACTTTGCCTTCGGTTCTGTGATAGAAGGTATACCCAATAGTTTCCTTAGGGTATCCTATGAAGACGCATTTCTCCGCTTTGGGTTCGAGCTTGTCCGGCATCAACTTCTTGAAGTAAGCTTCGCATCCCCAAACTTTAAGAAACGACAACTTAGGTTTAGCACCAAACCACAGTTCATACGGTGTCGTCTCAACGGATTTAGATGGAGCCCTATTTAAAGTGAATGCAGCGGTTTCTAATGCATAACCCCAAAATGATAACGGCAAATCAGTAAGAGACATCATCGATCGGACCATATCTAATAGGGTTCGATTCCGGCGTTCAGACACACCATTGCGCTGTGGTGTTCCGGGTGGCGTGAGTTGCGAAACAATTCCGCTTGCTTTAAGATGCGTGAGAAAATCATAACTCAAATATTCGCCCCCACGATCGGATCGTAGAAACTTAATCTTTCTGTTACGATGGTTCTCCACTTCATTCTGAAATTCTTTGAACTTTTCAAACATTTCAGATTTATGTTTCATTAAATAGATATACCCATATCTACTTAAGTCATCGGTAAAAGTGAGGAAATAGCGATATCCACCGCGCGTCGAAACACTCATCGGTCCGCATACATCGGTATGTATGATTTCCAACAAGTCTTTTGCTCGCTCCATCATACCGGAGAACGGGGTTTTGATCATCCTGCCCATGAGGCATGGTTCGCATGTGTCAAATGATTCAAAATCAAGAGACTCCAAAAGTCCATCAGAATGGAGTTTCTTCATGCGCTTTACTCCAATATGACCTAGACGACAGTGCCACAAATAAGTAGTATTATCACTATCTACTTTGCATCTCTTAGCCTCAATGTTATGGATGTGTGTTTCATCCCTTTCGAGATTTAGAAGAAATAAACCATTCACAAGAGGTGCATGACCATAAAAGATGTTACTCATATAAATAGAACAACCATTATGAATAACCGTCTTGCAATAAACACGATCCGGAAATGATGTTCATGCTCAACGCAGGCACATAATAACATTTATTAAGGTTTAAAACTAATCCCGAAGGTAAAACTAAGGAGAGCGTGCCGACGGCCATCACATCAACTCTTGATCTGTTGCCAACGCGCATCGTCACCTCATCCCTCGCAAGCCGCCGTCTATTCCGTAGCTCCTGTTTCGAGTTACAAATATTAGCAACTGAACCGGTATCAAATACCCAGGCACTACAACGAGGGCTAGTAAGGAAAACATCAATAACATGTATATCAAATATACCTTTGATGGTGTCAGCCTTCTTGTCCACTAAGTACTTCGGACAGTTGCGCTTCCAGTGACCCTTGTCCTTGCAATAGAAGCACTCAGTGTCCGGCTTGGGACCAGACTTGAGCTTCTTCTCAGCAGGGGCATTGCGCTTGTCGCCGCCCTTCTTGAAGGGCTTCTTTGCTCCCTTACCTTTCTTAAAGGAGGGCTTGTTGACCATCAACACATGATTATCCTTCTTGATGTCCACTTCCGCAGCCTTCAGCTTTGCGAAGAGCTCGGTGATCGTATCAGTGGAACCAATCTGATTATGAGTCACTACAAAACTTTTGTAGCTGGGAGGGAGTGATTGCAGAACCCTGTCAATCTTGAGCTCCTCTGGAATCGTGCATTCCAGTTGCTCAAGGCGTTGAGTGTAGCCCGACATCTTTATGGCGTGCTCACTAACGGAACTCCCTTCCTCCATCTTGCAGTTAAAGAACTTCTCAGAGATCTCATATCTCTCAGAACGGGCTTGAGTCTGAAACATGGTTTTCAGCTCCTCGAGAATCTCAAAGGACCCGGGATAGGTTTCAAAACGATTTTGAAGCTCCGGTTCCATAGCAAACAACATGGGTGCTCTTAATCACACCATAATCATCTTTGCGCGACTGATAGACAGCTTTCTCATCAGCCGGCGCAGTTGCAGCAGGGGGGTCACCTAACGCTTTACCAAGGACATAGTCCTTTTGTCCGCCAGACAGAATGATTCTTAGATTGCGGAACCAATTGGTGAAGTTAGACCCATTGTTCCTAAGCTTTTCTTTCTCAGCAAAAACGTTGAAGTTGAAGTTGGATTTGGCCATGTGATCTACAGTATTTGCAAGTACAATTTAAACTATGTTCATGATAAATAGTTCAACTTAATCAAATTACTAGATGAACTCCCACTAAATTCAACATCCCTCAAGTTGTTTAGTGAACACGATCCAAATTCACCACACCTAATCCGATCATCACGAGAAGAGATGTGGTTTCAATGGTGGACAACGAAGTGTCGATCATATCATTCATATGACTCATGCTTAACCTTTCGGTTCTTGTGTTCCGAGGCCATGTCTGTACATGCTAGGCTCGTCAAGTTAGACCCAAGTATTTCCGCGTGTGCAAAAACTGGCTTGCACCCGTTGTATGTGAGCGTAGAGTCTATAGCACCCGATCATCACGTGATGCTTGGACACGACGAACTTTCGCAACGGTGCATACTTGGGGAGAACACAGTTTTTATCTTGATCTTTAAGTGAGGAATCATCTTATAATGCTACCGTCGCGATCTAAGCATGATAAGATACATAAAAGGATAAACATCACATGCATATAACTTTATGTGACATGGTATAGCCTATCTTCGCGCAATGATCTCCATCTTGTGCGTCCCGGCATGATCTCCATCACTCCACCATGATTGCCTCCACCACGAATAGCAACTACAACTATTGCTAACTACTTAGCGATAAAGTAAAGCTATTACATGGCGTATAAGAAGTTGACTCGCAGGTCATACACAATTATAAAGACAACCATATGGCTCCTGCCGGTTGTGTACTCATCGACATGCAAGTCGTGAAACATTACAAAACATGATCATCGCATACAATATACACATCACATCTTGGGCCATACCATATCACAGAAAACACTCCCTGCAAAAACAAGTTAGACGCCTCTACTTTGTTGTTGCATGTTTTACGTGGCTTTATGGGAGTAGATGCTAAGAACGATTCTTACCTACGGAAAGCCACAACGGTGATATTATGGTTGCCAAACTCCGGTGTTAATCCCATGACAACTATAGTGAGAGAAACTGACATCCACCAGCCGCATGTGTGGAGCAAGCCACACGTCAAGTGCGGAGCCGGTCTCGCGAACGACGTCGCGTAAGGTTGGCCTGGACCGCTTCAATCTCACTATCCCGCGTCATAAGAAGAACACAAACAAGAGGCTTGCAACAGAAAATATCAACGCCCGCAACAACCATGTTGCGTTCTACTCGTGAAACACATCTACGCATAGATCTAGCTCTGATACCACTGAAGGGTTTCGCGGCATAGTAAATCAAAATTTTCTACGGAGCGAACAGAGGGAAAGCCAAGATCTAATCTAGGAGATGCAAACAACGAGAGAGATTGGATTAGATCTTCATACCCTTGAAGATTCGCACAGCGGAACGTTCGTCGGAACGTGGGTGATGTAGTCGTACTCGCTTCTCCTCCTCGCGATCCGATCCGATCTAGCACCACAAGTGGCGGTGCCTCCGTGAGATGCACACGTGCAGCACCTCGACGTCTCCTCCTTCCTCGGACCAGCGAGTATGGTGGAGAGATAGATTGGATCTACAGCACGACGGCGTGGTGTATATGGTGGAGAATTTCTGCTGCAGGGCTTCGCCTACAAACAGTCGGGAGGGAGAGAGGAAGGTAGCAAGGCTGCTAGGGCTTGGAGGAAGGTGTGTGGGGGGGGGGAGGGGGCGCACCACCCCTCTATATATAGAGGGGGGCGGCCAGCCCTTGCCCCTCCTCCAAGCCTATCTCTAGTTTAAAAAATTTAAACTCTCCCTTATCTAGAAATCCTATCTCTAGTTTAAACGATTTAAACTCTCCCTTATCTAGAAATTCTATCCCGAGATTTAAACGAGTCAAATCTCTCTAGAATCGGCTGGGCCCTATGGGGCCTTGTTCCCCTGGCCCAATGCGGCCAGGACACTCCCTCATAGGCCCATGCCCCCTCTCGGAAGGTGGGGCCACGTTGGTCCCCTTCCGGAAGGTTCTAGAAGCTTCCGGTACAATACCGATTAACCCGGAACAATTCCGAACTCCAAAAACTGCACTGCCTTATATGAATCTTATTCTCCGGACCATTCTGGAACCTCTCATGATATCCCGGATCCCATCCGAGACTCCGAACAAAAATTCATAAACCAATTATCCAATCTATCCTAGCGTCGAGATACGTTAAGTGTGTGACCCTGCGGGTTCGAGAATATGCAGACATGATCTTCTATCAATAATCAACAGCGGGGTCTGGGCACCCATATTGACTCCCACACATTCAGCGATGATCATATCGGATGAACCACGATGCCAGGATTCAATCAATCCCATATATATATTCCCTTCGTCTCGCGATATTTTACTTGCCCGAGATTCGATCGTCGGTACCGTCATACCTAGTTCAATCTCGTTCACAGCAAGTACTTTACTCGTTCCGTAATCCGATATCACTTTGTGATTAACTCCTTAACCACATGCTTGCAAGCGGTGTTGATATCGATTACTGAGTGGGCCCGAAGTATATCTCTCCGACTTGGGAGGGACAAATTCCATCTCGATACATACAACCCAACAGATACTTTCCGATCACCTGAGAGACACCTTTATGATCACCCTCTCATAGGATGACGTTTGATGACCTCAAAGCTTTCTTCCGATACCAGGGAGTTGCATTATCTCATGGTCTAAGGAATACAATATTTGACATAGGAAAAGCTTCGCAAAGACGAACACGATGACACGATCTAATTGCTCTGCTTTGTTTGGGTCTATCCACCATATCATTCTCCCAATAATATGATCTCATTATCAATTGACAACTCATGTCTATGGTTAGGAAACCTTAACCATCATTGATCAATGAGCTAGTCCATAGAGGCGTACTAGGGACACGGTGTTGTTTACAAACCACACAAGTATTAAAGTTTCCGCTTAATACAATTCTAGCATGGAACATAAACTTTATCATGAACAAGAATTATAATAATAACATCTTTATTATTGCCTCTAGGGCATAATTCCAACAGTTCTTGTCCTCAAATTTTTATATGAAAGATCTTGGTGAAGCTTCTTATGTTTTGGGCATAGAAATCCACCGAGATAGAAAGAATGGAGTGCTAGGACTGTCGCAGAAGGCATATTGTGAAAAGATTCTAAAAAAATACAATATACATGCAAGTAATGCCACACCTGCTCCCATAGTCAAGGGAAACAGGTTTGGAAAATTTCAATGTTCAAAGAATCAATATGAGATCGATCAAATGAAGTTAGTACCATATGCTTTGGCCGTTGGAAGCTTATAGTATGCACAAGTGTGCACTTGCCCTGACTTAGCTTTTATCACCGGGGTACTCGACAGATATCAAGAGAATCCAGGCATAGAGCACTGGAAAATGGTAAAGAAAGCTTTGTGTTATGTGCAAGGCACAAAAGGCCTCATGCTAACATATAAAAGATCTGATTTCCTAGAAATAAGAGGATATTCAGATGCAGATTTTGCGGGAGATAAAGATGATAGAAAGTCCACGACAGGATATGTCTTTACTCTCGCACGAGGTGCTATTTCATGGAGAAGCGTCAAACAGTCAATAGTTGCATCATCTACGATGTATGCAGAATTTATAGCATGTTATGAGGCCATGGGGCAGGTGTTATGGTTAAAGAAATTTCTACCTGAATTGAGAGTGGCAGACTGCATTAGCAGGCCACTAAAGATGTACTGTGTCAACGAGCCCGCAGTATTCTATGCTCACAACAACAAGTCGAGTAATGCTACAAAGTCAATAGATATAAAGTATTATGTTGTGAAGGATAAAGTCCATGATCATACTATAAGTCTCGAACATATAAGGACAAAGGATATGCTTGCGGATCCACTAACGAAAGGCTTACCTCCCAATGTGTTCAAGAAACACTTAGCCGGCATGGGACTAATGGAAAGCCTATGATTCATGGGCTACAGAGGCCCAAAAGTAGCAGGATTTGTTTTAAAATAGAAAAATGTGTAGTGATTGTCTGATTCTATCGGCAATTGAGCTGTGATGATGAAATATGCTCTATGTACTTATCTGTGATAAAAAATTAAAAGAAAAGTCGAGATCAAGGCGGAGAATGTTAGATTGATCTATCCCGTACGAGCCCCACAGCTCGAACGGAATCCCTCATCCGTGCCCTGATCGGGGGCGCCCAACCTCCTCATGGTTGGTGGGCCCCTGTTGCCACGCTATATATAAAGGGTGGGGGTCCGGCAACACACGATACGAGGTTCGTCGCTGTGCCGCACGCCCCACCGATATCCCTACCGATCTAGGGTTAACGCGAGCCGACGTGAAGCACCGCCACCCCCTCACACCCACGCCGTCGCCCTTTTCCCCATGGCCACCAACACCAGCTCAGGCATCTCCTCTGGCTCGTGCTCCTCGATCCAAGGCGCAGGTAGTCCCTCTCCAATCTCTCTCTTCTCCTCTCTCTATTCTCTCGGATCTCATAGGTCGAACCTAATTAGTACTACCGTGACTATCTAGACTAGAAGATCCAAAAGCCTAGTCCATCATGGTAAACACTGCCTCCATAGGAGTTCTCACGATATAACCATCAAAAGTTACATTATTCCTCACTGTCCAAATTTCCCAGCACCATATAAATATCTCTACCACCAGGTAAGAAAGCATAAAACCAAGCAACAGCATGCCACAAATTCCTATGGCATCTGGTAGTGTACCAAAAAGTCGTCCCAGAGTACCCCACACAAGTCTAGCAACATGGCAATAGAAGAAAATAAATCCAATCTGATTGCAAAAAGAACGGTTAGGATTCCCAGGCCATTTCCGACGTCTCATGTCATCTCTAGTAGGAATGGCATTTCTATAAAAAAAATGACATATGAAGATCTAAATCTTCAAAGGAATTTTGGATGCCCAAATCATTTTATTATTTGGACCAACAAGGGCCCTCTCTATATATTCATAGACAGATTTGGTGGAGAATTTTTTGTTACTTGTAAAGCCCTGGTCACCACGTCAGGATGATCATTTAACTGAACGTTGTCAAACTTTCTAAGGATAACTGCACATTGGTCAGCAAGAGCACCATGCAGTCTCCTCCTAAAACTCAGATTATAGCCATTATCAACAAAATTCTTAACAGTACAATCATGTGTTTGACAGTGTCATATAGATCATGAAAACTATCACACAAAGGAGGTCCTGGATCCCAAGGATCCTTCCAAAATCTCACTATGTCTCCACTATTCAAAGTCAGCCTCCTACCGGCTAAATAAGTATCTTCCACTTGCAAAAGAGATTTCCAAAGCCCATCTTGGCTTTCAAGTTTCCACAAGCAAACTGATTTTTTGTCTTTTCAAATTTTTTATACCAAGACCTCCTTTCTTTTTAGATCTACACACCTTAGCCCATTTTATCATATAGTAACTTTCTATGTCCTTTCTTTTTTGCCAGAAAAATATTTTCCTATGTTTATCAGCTTTCTCCAAAAAGGTTTTCTTAAGGAGAAACATTGACATAGGATAACAATTTTTTTTAGAAAGATCTATATGCAAAAATACCAGCAGGCAAAGTTCATCACAAATCTCAAAACTATAGGCGGAGGTGATAGTGCCGAGACGTGACGTATAGGCGGAATGCAATTTCTGATTGGAGACCACTACACCGCGCGCCTCCAAGAAAAGGGTAATCAGGCACAGTTCTGCTTATTCATGCATGTGACAAGGAGTATGAGTAGGTACAGATCGAGTCAAACATATGCACCGTTGGCGTGCATGAGGCATGGAAGGAAGGCCACATACTACGCATGAGTCAACCGCAGGAAATTCTTATCCCAATTTCCTACAAACAGACTGAAAAAACAATAATCTCGTTGACACAACACCAGGTAATTTGCCTGACCATTTTGTGCCCCATAACCAGGCCTGCACTCTGTCCTATTTAACGTGCTCTAGCCATGAACAGAGAGATAGAGTTACTATCAACCAACATGATCTTACTCTTACCAAGCAAGCCACCACAGCTCTTCCACCGCAGACCACCGCACGCAGCCGCCGCCCTCCACCTGCTACTTTTTCTCGGCGCGGCGCTGGCAATGGCGCAGGCGGGCAGCACCGCGAGCGCACACGCCGTCCACACGCCGTGCTGCGACCTGCTCCAGGGGGTGAACCTGGTGCCATGCCTGTCGTCGATGGCGGGCAGCAGCGGCGCCGCCGTGAACGTCAGCGCGACCTGCTGCGCGTCGCTGAACCAGGTCCTCGACGCCGGCCGCCACTGCCTGTGCTCGCTGCTGCTGGCCAACGGCGTGCTCGCCGGCCTCGTCGCCACGCTGGTCCCCGCGCTCCCGCTCGTGCTGCCGCTGCCCGGATGCTACCTATACGCCCCTCCTCTCGCGGCTTGCCAAGGTGGTCGACGATCGTTCACACGGATCCCTTCTTGCATCTCCATGCATGGACTCGTGATCGATCAGCACTGACGACCAGTGGCTGTTGCATTTTTTTTGTTTTGGTTTCAGTGACGTTGCTGCAGACGAACTATGAATCACCGGCGGCAGCAGCAACGGCATCCGAGGCAGCGAGCGTGAGGGAAGCTGGTGGTGGCATGGCGGACCCGCCGCCGCTGCAGATGAATTATGAATCGCCGGCGGCAGCGGCAGCGGCATCCGAGGCAGCAAGCATGGGGGACGCTGGCGGTGGCGCGGCAGACTCGCCGCCTCCTCAGGCCACCGTTATGCCGCCACCACCAAATAATGGCGGTGCGGCTGCTGGGACGAAGGATGGCCGGAGGACGGAAGGGAGTGCCGGTGATGGCTCTAGGGTGGAGAGCGTCAGACGCAGCGACGCGAGCCACCGACGTCCAGGCGTTGGTGTGGGTAGAACGTACTACTTGCTGATCCCTGTGGTGGTCATGGCTGTATTTTGGTTCAATCATGTTGCAGCATCATGACTTTTTAGGATCAAAATGATATGACGATGACTCCAGGCAGCAACTAGCTAGAGGTGCGAATTAATTAATGACCCATCAAGTGATGCAAATCACGCAATACAGTAGACATATATGGCTGTAAATGCTTATCTCTATCAGGGTGGACTTACTATAGGTAGAGCTGATCTTTGTCTGAACATTCATGGATGTCCCTGTTATGGCACGGAGACTTGCAACACAAACCAAAGTGCCCTGCGCACAAAGACAAAATAGATAGCACACCTTTGAAGTCTGAATATATCAAGCTATATGCTCCAGCATATTGAACGCCGCACCAAAAATCCCTCTCAGAAAAAGAAAAACGAATGCAGCCCAAACAAAATGCTCGTCAGGCCACTGACTCGCTGTATAGCTTGTAAACCAGTCAGTGTCTGCACGTTGCAGAGACATATGCATATTTAACCCGATATGAATAGCTTGTATCCATCCTAAGATCCACCAGAAAATCAAATACATCCATCAAAATTCTCCTTTTATATTTCTTCTATACTTTGTTCTTCCATTCACAAAATGATTACATACCTGGTAGCTTCCATTGTCCACTCAATCAAGTTAGGTTTCACATCTGATTGGTCAGTGTGTGGCACCTCATCCTTCTGGTTCACAGTCATCCAACTTGACATTAAATATAATTTGTACAGCTGTTTCACGGTACCTACCAAACCATTGACGCGCTTACCTTGCCGTCGAGCTTTCTTTAACGCGGCAAAGACAACTAACGCGGTTGAGAGGAAGCTTGCACGAGTTCAGCAGCTCCTTGCTGGTGCAAAACCTCAGCCCATGCAGAACCACTGAGTTGGAGATGGCGTTTCCAAGGAGCCCTGCTTCCAGCGTGACCATGAGCAGCTTTGCTTCTACTCCGACGCTGAGCAGCTGCCCAAGCTCCGCCATCTCCAGAGGCAGCAGCAACCCAGCAATACGGTCCTTCGTTTCCACCGGAGAAACCGGTGATCAAAACCCAGCAATAGCAGCCACAGGAGCTCCTGAATCCACGCAGGGCCAGGGCAATAATCTTCAGCAGCATCAGGATCTCCTGGAATCAGCAGCAGTGTTCCCTAAGCAAGAAATTAATGGCTGGGAGCATCCAGACATCTGTTCCCCTTCAAAGCAGCTCAAGAACGTGAGTACCTCTATCAAGGAGATCGATCGCTGGGCAAGATCTTCTTCAACCGGATTAAAGGTGAACACAAATATCCGGCTGTTGGAGTCTGTATTTTATCTGATACAAGTTGTAACTTCGACAGCACCGCACCCAGACCATATTGTCGCCATGATACGAGTCCACGATGCACTTGCTAACCTGTTGCTTATCCTGCCCAAGAATATCTTCCCTTTCCTGGTGCAAAACTTCGTTCCGTTTGCCGATGAATTATGCCCGAGAAGAGGAGCATCGCTATCAGCAAGGTTCAGAAACACACTGCATGATTTGCGAACAAGCATAAGAAGTGGTCTTCAGGTACTCAAAGCCATGATCTTGGACTATACATCGGAAGCAGTTCCACAAGGTGGTGGTATCCATGAGATCACCGAATACTTGTTGAAATACATCATGTCACTGCTGGACAATGGCAGCTCTCTAAAAATCATACTTGTCAGCGGTGAACAGGATGGCAGGGTTGCAATGGAGACGCTGCAAGATATTGTTGCTACCTTGATCCATCACTTGGAAATCATGCTTAAGAAAGAATCTTATAGATATCAACATGCAGGGTTAAAACAAATGTTCTTGGTGAATAATGCAAACTTTGTGTTACATCAAGTAGAATGCTCAGAGATGAAGTATCTTCTAGGAGGTGATTGGGTTTCGAAGCACAGAGACCAACTACAAGACAACATCTCATGGTTCATCAACATTTCTTGGGAATCTGTCATGTATTGCTTACATGTAAAGAGCAACAGAATCCCATTCTTTTCTAGACTGCCAACACTGCAAATATTTAACCTGGAATTTGAAAAAACTTACTGGACTCAGAAGACATGGAAAGTTGAAAATCCTCTGCTCCGGTCCAATATGCGTAAATTGGTATCAGAGAAGCTTGTTCAGGCTTACAGTTCATACCTTGAGAATAACAAAAACAAGGCTCCAAAGCTTATGAAGTACACCCCTGAAGATCTTGAAGAGCTGCTGTCAGATCTGTTTGAAGGATAGTGGTCATAGCTAAAAATAGGATGAAGCACATATGCATGTTAACAATATTGGTGCAACAAATCTTAAGGATAAATAATTCCTTGAGCTAGGAGGACAAAGATCAGATGCATGCTCCCAAAGCTTGCATACTGAATAAGGATCTGTAACTGGCATATCTTTGATATGTCAGGATTGAATTGTACCTGAGGTTCTAAAAGTTGTGTGGTTGCTGCGGTATGAAATGCTTAACATGAAACTTCTCTGATGATAATTTATGATTGCTTCATCACAACAGTCGAACTATCACTTATGTGTGGTGATGAAAGTAAGTCCTTGAGCTGAAGTGATCCCACATGACCTGACACATTTTCCACAAAAAGGAGTTCCAACTTTCCTGTATTTTCCACATGGGGCAGAGATTAGGAGGCCGTGGGCCTGCGGGCCAACGGTCACTGGCTGCACACATGTCATAGCACATATGGCAGCTGCAGCCATATCTATCTACTACTAGTTATTTTTCTATGATTTTCTGAGAAAACTTTTCCATTAGACAAGGTCTCTTTCCTTCAGTTGGAGATTGCTTTCTTGAGACCCAAGTTGATCACTGCTTACAAGGGGAATCGTGTATATAGTATATTCAAGCAATAAGAAACAAACCTCACCTATGAACTAAACCCATTCCCAGCCAAGCTGATGCTGCCAGGACATCTTCCAGTAGTGCTTACCATGTTGTGTGCCTTGGTTCACAACAATAAGACTCATTGACCAGGAGAATAGTTCAATGAAAGCATGGAAAAGGAGCACTATTTATAGGAGAAAATTCAACGACAGATTAAGCAGTCCAAGAGCAACAGCAAAGAGTTATGATCTCCGTATGAAACATACAACAGACACTTCATTCCAATCCTAAGGTCGCTACTTTAAACTTTTAATGACCATTTAGTTCCAAAACAGAGGGGTGGCTGCATGTATGTTGCCTCTCCGCATAGCACATTAACAGGTGTAGTTGAAAAAATTAAGCAATGTTAAATTGCTTGTCAAACAAATATGCATGCTTAGGAACTTAGTAACAGAACTAAAAAAGCACAGATCAAGATATAAATCACTCATAATATTTGCTGTGTTGATCCATTACTCATATGTGTAATAGTCCACTGTACTGCGTTTTATAGTTATCCACGTCCCAGCTCTCACTGTGCATGGAGAAGAGTTCAATAGCTAACAGTTACATTAGATTGGAGGGTTAATATTATCCTTTTATGTGTGTATTGGTTAGTTTCAATTGTTCCATACCATAAAATTTTCATGTACATGTAATATATGCTCTGCTTGTGACTTTTGATTCACAATCAGGGCTGTCCTTCGAATTTGTAAGGCAAGTATTGCTTAATGCAACAAGTTGATACTGTAACAGTATCTGCAACCACACAAGGATCGTACAAAATGTTCACTCAAACTTAACCTTTTGTATCTGTTGCATCTTACAAAAATATCTTTCGATTAGAAAAAATGGGCATGGCTGCAATTGCTGAAGTAACAGATGGAGCTATTAGCATAGTTTTTGACAATATTATACTTATCCACTGCGGCTGTCTAGATCAGAATATTTTCTTCATTTATTTCTAGATTTTGCAAACAAAATGGTACATTTTACTTTAGTACTACTTCTGTTCCAAAATAGGCATCATTTATAGACAATAACATGGTTTGCAGTACACCTATGAGACTTCCAACTATCGATGACTATGCTCCAACTCAAGTGAATAGGACCTACATACTGTATTTGTAAAATATTGGAACACCGTCCAGTTGAACTACATTACCAAGCTCTTCCATGCAGCCTGGTTAGCTCAAGACCCTTTCAGCACCACGAAAGATGAACTTGTTGCTCAGATTTACAAAAGAAGTTATCCTCTCTAGCTGATGCCTGCAGTGCAAGTATTACCACTATTCCTCGCCAGAAAATTTGCTGTACATTTACTGGGTGCAGCTATCCAGAAACTGCCTTAATGCATATGCATGAAGGAGACGAAGAGGAAATTACTTGGAACACTATAAATCTCCTGGCATATCAGTCACCAGTGGGTTCCTCTGAGTCTTTATTTGACACCGGAGTACTCGACTTCGTACGTTTCGCTAATGACTTTCTGTAAAGGAAGTGCAATGGACTCAAAAAGTGCATACTACCTGTCATTCTATATGGTCTTTTATACTTAATAAAAAGGAGAGTTTTAGAAAAACATTTACCTCTTTTTGGGTTTCTTGGCAGCAATTACACCCATCTTTGTCTTTGATTTGTTAACATCAGTTGATCTCTCATGCATGACATTATAACCATCCATATTGGTTTTAGTTTCTGGCGCTGCTGCCTCCACCCTTTCTGAAGTTTGGAAGTCAAGCTTTAACTCTGCCTTCCTCATCGTACGGGCAACGAACCTACTTGGCTGAGATTCCCTAAAAATATCCTTCATATAAACATAGGAACGTCAGGATTCAGGAACGAACAATAGAAAATATGATACTGGTATTATTTATGTTCTGAAGATATACTGGAACTACTTGACAACTGCTCTATGAAAGTACACATACAAGAATAACTGCTTTGTCATTTTAGGCCATTGATCAATGCCAGACTTACAGGGTCAGGGACATTGGATCCACTCATGGCAAGCTGCAAGCATAATGCAGGTAAAGGTAAACCAGTGATTTGCAGTCTGGGGAAGAAGACACGCCACTATGTAACTGGGAAGGATGCCATGCTTGCATATTAAACACACAAGTCGATCAGAGACTGCAAAACCAGATATGAACCTCTAGCGCAACATTTAGAAAGTTTAGAAGGATGAACATGCGGCTTACAAAGTTCGTGGACTTAAGTAATTGCGTTCAGGGTGCATTTTAATCAATGGAAGACCAGCTCAGGTTTAGGTCATAGTTTTCTTTAATTATTACTGCAAAGGTTACTGAAAGCCATTAAATCCCGTGTTGCATAGAGAACCACTTGTTCCCAGCTGCATTTAGTGGAGTTATTGCAAAAGTTCCTGTTTTAATCACAAGTTATACATAGTCCACCATTATGTGGTGAAAAATCAATACTTTCCTACTTACAAGTTTTTTGCCCATTCAAGAGTTCATTATTTTACACCCGATGCATACTTTTTTCTTAATTCTTCTACACTATGTTGTTATCTGGTCCTTCTTAGAAAGAGGACCTTATGAAGAGTTCCGCAACTACGGAATGCATATATTTTCTTCATAATACCTTTGAAGATAGTGTTCCAGCAGAAGAACCTGCCTCACCAACAGGCTTCGTGTTTTCAGCTTTTGGTGCATAATCATGTAAACTTGCTGTGAGAATTGTTTCTGGAATTTCTTCTCTTGTTTGAGACCCTTGAGTACGAAATGCATTTGTCTGATTTTTTCTTCTTGTCCTTTTAACATTCTGGCTACTGCTTTCGCGATCAACCATGCTGCTATTGTGAACAATATCTTGTTCTGCAACTCCCTGATTACTTTGCACTTTCTTCAGCCGTTTGTGAGCTACTCTTTTAGTTTTCTGTGCAATATCTGATGGATCGACCACAATGCTAGTTCCAGGTGCACCTTCTGCTAGCAACTTTATTTCAGTTACCTTATCGCTGCACATTTCTTTCTGTAGTTTGCCTTCATCTTTTTTAAGATATGCTCTAGCTTCTATGTTAGAGGAAGTGATTTTCTCTTGCTTCTCTGGTACTGAAACTTCTGCATCTTTGTGTTCAACTGCTTCTTCTTCTAGGGAATATAATGGAGATGTACTAGCTTTATCGAGTGTCTCTATGGAATATGCTTCCCAACTAGTCTTTGTTTCATCATGTAATATGTCTATCGTATGGTCCTTCGTGTTTGCATAAATTATCTCTTTGCCATCGTGGTTGGATGGTTCTGGTTCTTGCATGTTATCTGGCATCAAATCTGCATGATCTTCCCTGATTCTCTGAGGTGATTTCACACTCGATACATCGGTGATTACTGGATTTTCACATGATTCTTTACTTTTGATGCTTACACAATGAGCAAAGCCTTCACAGTTAGCAATCTTAGCATCATTTGCAAAGGCCGTGGGTGCTTTGACTACTTGCATGAAATTGATATCATTTTCACCATTGGCCAGATATGCTCCGTTGTATTTCAACTCAGATGATGCGATGTTGAAGCAATTAGGTGAAAAATCATCAACTGTTTCTGGAACAATATCATTGCTGATCTGGTGAGCATTATTATTTTTATAAACCATCTGTTCGTCACTGGTGAACGGCACAGATTGTTTTAGTTCTTGAATACTAACAGCTATCTCAGTAAATTGTTCTTTTCTTTCAAACTCAGCCGATAGGGTATCGATGCCGTTAGGACCAACATTATGATCATCCACAGAATGAATATGTGCTTCTCTTTCTGTTGCATACAACACTGAAGTTCTATCCTTTGCATCAGTTGCGCTCTCATCATTATACATTGGATCAGGCTGTTTTATTTCTCCAACATTACACTGATTTGTGACAATAATGTCTATGATTGGTGCTACATCTTTTAAATCCATAGACTGCTCCTCACTTTTGTCAATAATATCGTCAGAAAAACTGATATCACGTAATGCGCTACTTTCTAATTCTGACACATCAAGATATATAGATTGTCCTGTTGATATTTCTTCCTCGATGGCAACTACGGAGTGTGGAAATACAGCAGAACTATTCTTTTCTGCATTTCTTTGGCCACGACTTCCTTCTTCTAGTGTATTAACATCAGTTTCCATTCTTCTGATCTCGGCTATACTTGTGCTGTCATCATTTGCAACAGTACTGCAACTAAATACATTTCTGAAGGAAAACCGTTCTCTTGACTCTTTGGCCTTTTTGAGATTATTCATCAACTCACTCCTCTCTAATTGTGGTCTTCCCAATAAATCTCCTGGAAACATATGAGCATTACTGATTATCTTGCTGTTACCCTTGTCGAATTGACCAGCTCTCATCCCAGACAAACGTGCCTTCATGTTCCTCCAAATCAACTTTGACGCAACGAACACAATGCACACACCACAAAATGCTGCAAAACCACTCCATGCAACAGCTATCAAAGGAGTCACATTCCTCTGCCCAACCGAAATCTCAGCATCCACAGCACGCGATTTATTCTTCTCAATGGCTACAAACCGAACCAATGAGCTATTCCTCGGAACCTCGCGTTCGCCACTTTCAAACTCCGTAGCCATTACTCTTGCACGAGACAGGATGGCCTGCAAATCGCTGCACCCTTCTCCATCTGCAGTCGCACACCTGCTAATGATTTCATCCTCATTCACCTCAACACGCACTGCATTCCCATCCGGATCTTCGAATACGCTGAACACGGGACCAGTGCCGATACCCCTGCAGAACTGGCTCTCCTCTGCATCCCAATCCAAATCCTTCCCACCATCACCCACTGCATCCTCACTTCGACCAGCGTCCAGACAGTCGAAATTCTCCAATTTATCATCGAGATCCGGTAGTAATGCTGGACCATCTGACGAAGCGGATTGTGGTTCTCCGGTACCACCAACCAAAGGACGGTCCTGGTTCAAGCGGTAGTGGGAATCGAGGGCCTCGTGGCTCGGAGGGCGAACCTGGTGCTGCTCCACCAGCGGCGGCGAGGCGGCCTTCTCGCGCAGCACGTTCCGGCGACGGGACGGCGCGCGCAGCTGCCAGGCCGGGACGAGGGAGGCCTCGCAGCGGGCGGCCGCGAAGCGCCTACGCGGACGGATCGTGGGGCTGGGGACGGGTAGACGGCCGGGGGGATTCGTGGGCGCGGGGGTGGGGCGGCCGGCGATCTGGCAGGGGAAGTGGGGTGGCGCGAGGAGCAGGGAGGTGGTGGAGGCGCTCGCCATTCGGGGTTAGACGCGAGGCTACAGTGGTACGAGGAGGAAGAGGGGTGGGGTGACGGCCATGGCGGCGGTGGCTGCGGGAGTGGAGCTAAAACCCAGGTGGGCTAAAATCCTTCTTTGGAAGTGACGGTGGGAGCCTGTTGTTTTGGCTGTGGAGTGGAGCCAAACCTCTCACGTTCCCGGCGTTTGAGGCCCTTCTCTTCTCTGGCTTTGGGCATCCTTGAATTTGGATGTGGATGCTAAACTTATACGGAGTACTCTATAGAGTTAAATCCATGGTTAGTCATCGTACTTACTTAGCAAGTTTAATACGGTAACTGTACAACGGGAATACGAGTTTACGGTCATTAAAGACGTGTCGAAACTTCACTCGTGGTCACTGGGCCAGTTGTAGAGATGTATTTGATGACGTGGCGAGCTGGGGATCCATTGTCAGACTACTTACCGTATAGATAAAAATAACCACGTATATGAGGGCTGTTTTGCAAAACCATCATTTCTCCTCCCTGTTTCAGTTAATATTGTAACGGAGCTGCTCACCTGGACGAGTAAGACAAAGCTGGCCAGGGGGTCAACGTTGGCCAGGTCAAATGAACCATGCCGATGTACGAATGGGCGGTGAGGCACCACGGCGAACGGCGACGGAAGCGACACGCAGGCACGACATGGAGAAGGAGGGAGGGAGAGGGGAGGTGCATGAGCAACGAACCTTACCAGGAACACATGGGACTGGCCACCGGAGGCATTGATGCTCGTGGGCGACGCCTCTGCCGATGGCGACGGCGACCAAATCGAGGCGATACGGCGAGGAGGCTTGGGGTCGCACGGAGACTGTCCATGAGCTTCAGGAGGGACACATGATGATGAGGAAGCGGACGAGGAGGTCCAGGGCAAGGTGGTACACGAGATCGACGAACCGGCGGCTAAACGCCGGAGCGGAGGAGTACAAACGCATCGCGGGCGGTAGAAAAGTCCCCGCTTCAATTCCATTTGCAGAACGAATCAGAAGAGCAAGGCAGTTCTGGAGGACATGATGGTTTCTCGTGGGGATGTCTAGGTCGATGGGACGGTGAGGGATGCCTGCGGCAACATGCTCTAGACGCCGATTACGTTCTCGGTGCAGAAGGCACGGGAGGGTGTCATACTCGACAGGGAGGGAGATTATGTGCGGGAATCGTCGGCGTGTCGGAGGGCAAGGCGACGACGGCACGACAGTGCAGCCCGACGGGGAGCAGCGAGATGGGCGGCAAGGCTAGGGGAACTCGAGGGTGACATGACGAAGGTTCTCTCGTCGTTGGCTTCGCCCCTCCGCGACGCAGTACTGCACCGAGAGTCCATCGCCTCAGTCTACCGGAGCCCCCGCCCCCCCAGCGATGGTAGTCGCGACACCTTCTCAGGTCGGCCTTGTAGCCGTCCACGGCACACGACGGACAGTGGCCTAAACCGCCTCCGGCCCCCGGGCGCGGCCGCTTCAGCGGGCTCGCGGACGGCACCACCGCCGCAGCCGGCGCGGTCGATACCGACATGACCAAACAACCCTTCGCCACTGGCTCCTTCGTCGCGTCGTCCGGCTCCTGGCCGAACTCCCCAAGCCCACCAAGCTTCAGGTCGATAGAGCACACTCTGGGCGGCTCGGCGGGCCGCGCACGGCCACAATGCTCAAGGCGGACACCACAGGCGCGGGAGCGGCGAGGGCGGCCATCGCTTCGTGCTCCAGTTTGGCCAGGTCCAAGGAAATCAGCATCTTGAGATCCCAATCCATGGTTCTCGCTTGCCGTAGTGTTTCTTGGCCACCGCAGAGCTTCTGCCTCTCTCTCTCTCTGTTCCTCGAGGCCAAGTCACTGCTCGTCGGTTTGTCGTTTCCTCTAACCAGCTTCAACTGGCGATGGAGCCACTCCACTTTTGGTACTAATTCTACCAGTAGTGTTTGGAGAAGACGATGGTCAGCGGTGTTTGGAGAAGACAATGGTTTTACAAAAAAGCCCTCACATATGTGGTTATTTTTTAACTATATATCAAGTAGTCTGACAGTGGGTCCCCAGCTCGCCACGTCATCAAATACATCTCTACAACTGCCCAGTGACCACGAGTGAAGCTTCAACGCGTCTTGAATGACCGTAAACTCGTATTCCCGTTGTACAGTTACCGTATTGAACTTGCTAAGCAAGTACGATGACTAACTATGGATTTAACTCTACTCTATAATACTCCCTCCGTTTTAAAATATAAAATGTTTTAGCCTTGTGAAGCAAATGTATCTAGATTATTTTTAATATGTAGATTCACTCATGTTTGGAATGAATCTACACACTAAAATAAGCCTAGATACATTTTTTTTACAAACCTAAAACATCTTATATTTTAAAACACAGGGAGTACTGGTGTTAAATGGCAAGTGAACAAAAGGTGTTAGACAAAATGTTAAAACAGGCAACAAAGAATGATGAAAACGCAAAACATGCAAAAGTAAGTAGGCACACAAAGAGAGGCGGTAAGTCCAAACGGCTATGGACCACATTTACAACGGCTTTCGTCACCAACACACGAGAGACCGAGGGTCTCTTTGATTCGAAGGACTTCCAAAATATTTGTCGAGAATAGCAAGCATTGGGGGGGCTCACTTTCTTCTTTCCCTTCTCTCTCTTCTCTACAGTAGCTTGAGAGCTTCCTCGGCGGTGTCGGGCCAAACCGAAGTCCCTCCCGGCGGCGTTGCCGTCGGAAGGCGATGGAGGGGCGGCGTCGGCTTAGGTAGTTTAGGTTTTAGTTTTTGTGTTGCCTTTGTGCAATTTTGGAGTAGGGTTCTAGATCTCGCGGGCCGGATCTGGGACAGCTCGAGCAACCTTCCCGTCGGGGTGGGAAGCTGGAGGATCTCCGCAAATAAGCCGGCCCCGAGCTACTCCTTGGCGCCTTCGGGCGGCGCTGGGAGGTTGCTACTCTCCCTTCTCGTCGGAGCTCTGATGGTCAGAGCCAAGATTGGGAATGGAGGCGTTGGCAGCTTGGAAGATAAGCCCGTTGTTCTTCTCTGCGTCTTCGTGAAGCTTCAGTGGCCCCAGATGCTCTCGGCTGGCCGTGGCGGCGAGGGAGAGCAAGCCTGGGCGCTGGCGCCTGGTGGTGATGCAGTGAAGTGGATCCTGAAGCTGCGTCTGGTGGAGTCCCTAAGCGAAGGCATGTCGCCGGAGCTATCTTTGGCCGGTGAGGCCACTCCACGCTCGGTGGTGACCGAGCTCCTGCTTCTTCCATGGCTGTGCTTGCGCAAGAGGGCGCGTACTTGCCTACAGGGAAGATCTTCATCGACCTCAGAGCCGGGAACACAGTCGGCGTCGCCCCCAAGTGGCTTGTTCCCCGGTGGTGGCGCTTACTCCGGTGTCTCGAGGTCTACCGGCGGCGAGATGGACCATGGACTCGATTGCTTTTCTTATTTTCTTTCTAGGGTCCTGTTTGCAAATATGGAGGCCTTATCTTTATTTTCCCTGTTGTTTAGGGGCCTCTTTGTAATCTGTAACCGCCTGATTAATCCTAGCAGCTTCTAGGCCCTTCGTGGCCTTTTCCCGTTCAAAAAAAAAAAAGAATAGCAAGCATTAGATTTTTTTTACCAGCAAGACTTGTTTGATTCGTAGGATTCCAAGCTATATGATTTTTCCCTAAGTTTATTTGCATTGGATTTTCTACTGGAAAATTTGCGTCCTCTCCAACCTCCTAGTAAGAATCTTGCTTTTTTTCATGTGCACATTCCAGCATCCTTCAATCAACCATGTAGTCAACATGGCATGGTACTCTAATCCATTCTTACCCACGTTTGAAATTCCTTTGAATATAGGTAGACCATATGCATTAACTGAACGCGGAATAAAACAAGGCCAAAGTAAGAGGAACAACTGCCATTCATCGGCTGATGTATGAGACAGAAAGAACCTTAAACCCCGCCCTTCAAATCTGAAATGCACCACAGACCTGAGAGTAACGCACAAATTAAACATACACAACCTAAGGATGTTCTTTGTCGACGAACTCATGCTTGCACACCCGCACTGACTGAAATCCGTGAGAAACTAATCTCACTAGCCGACATTAGGTATGGAAAAAAAATTCGTTGTGTCGATTCAGAGGTCCAAGCACGATGGTTAGAGACGTGGGGTAAGACGGAGATACAACAATCACCGTCGCCTAAGATGGAAGCCGACGCTTTGGAGGACAAGTCAGTAGTTTATGTATTAGTCTAGAACCGTGTAACCGTTTTCGGTTAGGACTCTCCTTGTAATCCTAGGTTTTGGCGCCTTTATAAGCCGGTCTACTGGAGTCTTTAGGAAAATTTCAACTTAGACACAAGTGCATAGCACAAACCGCATACAACGAACCCGCAATCCCTCTAACTCGGCGTATTGTCATTATAGTGATTTATAGCAGTAGGATCTCGTCATCGCCGTGAGATCTGAACCTGGGTAAGCTGTGTCACGCCGTTTCAGACACTTTCCGTCTTACCCCACGTCTCTAAACTCTCTTTTGGGATACAACCGTCACAAAGTTTGTTGTACATGCCTACATGATCGGAACATTACACATATAACAAAAAAAAATGAACCTCGACCATACCATAAACAATGGAGACACAACGAGAAATGACGCATCTCCTGCCTTGTGAGACGTGGTGGCTAAAAACACCGGTTTAGGTTGTGAATCAACTACTACAATACTGTCTGTTTACAATACAAGGGAGTATAATGCTAGTATTTCTTATACTCCCTCGGATTCATATTACTTGTCGCAAAAATAGATGTATCTAGACATATTTGCTAGATACATCCAATCTAGTGACAATTAATATGAATTGGAGGACTTCAAATAAAACCATGCACTAGTAGTGCTTATTATATTTTATGGTGGGCACTGTAATGTCAATCTAGGGTAATGTATGTTGATGTTATGATAATGGTCGTACTTAAAAAGTTCTACAAACCATATTTCGACTCAGAGGATATAGAATCAATGTGAAGAAACAAACCAAAGTTATTTAACAAATTATCATAGATCCTTTCTCCCCCCCGTTCTCCTCTCCCCACGCGTTTTTGAGAGTCGTCTCCTGCCTGCCGGCCTCCCTCTCCCTCTCCTCCGTCGGCTTCGCCGGCTGGAGTGACTGGGAGGGGAGAGGCCGGGTCGTCCTCGTAGGTAGTAGTAGTAGTAGGGTTCGGACTTGGTTCCGGTGTGGCGATATGCCGTCGAGGTCGTCGTGCCTGAAGCCCCTGGGCTCCTTCAGGCGTGCGGTGGAGAAGTTGTGGCGGTTGGCGGCGCTCCGGTGGTCGGAGTTGGCGAACTGCTTCGACTCCTCTTCTTCCTCACTAAATAAAGCCCATGGCTGTGGTGCGCGTCAGATCTATCCGCCTGCTTTTCCTCCTTCTCTGGCCGGCCGTGGAGGCGAGGGGAGAAGACGAGGTGGTGGTGCGGTGGAGGCTGATTCGTGGCGACAGCGGGGACTGGTAAAGCTTTTTTGGCGGATGCACCCAAGCGACGGCGAGGTTCGCCGCTGCTATTTGTGGCCGAGGGGGCCACTCCGCCGCTCGGAAGCTCTTGCTCCGAGGGATCTTCTTCCTCCAAGAAGGAAGTATCTTCGCCTACAGCGCGGCGCTTCAGCGTCGGCTCCAGAACAAGTGGTTGCGTCCCCGGGATGGAGCTGGCGGCCGCTGCTGCGAGGCCAACAATGGCGTCGGTGGGAAAGGACTGGATTGCTTTCTCTAGATTCTTGCGAGGTCCTTTTTGCAATTTGCAAGGGCTCTAGTGTAATTTTATTTTTACTCTGGGTCCTTTATGTAATCTTATGCCACCGCTCTGGTTGAATGAAGCTTCGAGGGTCTTTTGACCCTCTCCCCGTTCAAAAAAAAAATCTAACAAATTATCATAAGAGAGGCAGTAAGTCCAAACGGCTATGGAGCACATTTACAACGGCTTTCATCAGCAACACCCCAGAGACCAAGGGTCTCTTTGATTCAAAGGATTTCCAAAATATTTGTTGAGAATAGCTAGCTTTAGATTATTATTTTTACTGGCAAGACTTGTTTGATTAGTAGGGTTCCAAGCTATATGATTTTTTCCCTAAGTTCATTTGCATTGGATTTTCCTACGGGAAAAATTGCGTCCTCTCCAACCTCTTAGTAAGAATCTTGCTTTTTTTTCATGTGCACATTCCAGCATCCTTCAATCAACCATGTAGTATTCAACATGGCATGATACTCTAATCCATTCTTACACACGTTTGAAATTCCTTTGAATATGCATTAACTGAACACAGAATAAAACAAGACCAAAGTAGAGGAACAACTGCCATTCATCGGCTGATGTATGAGACAGAAAGAACCTTAAAACCCGCCCTTCAAATCTAAGATGCACCACGGTCCTGACAGTAACGCACAAACACAAACAACCTAAGGATGTTCTTCGTCGGCGAACTCATGCTTGCACAACTGCACCGACTGATATCCGTGAGAAACTAATCTCACTAGCCGGCGTCAGGTACGAAAAAAGATTCGTTGTGTCGATTCAGAGGTCCAAACACAATAGTTGTCACCAAGTTTGTTGTACACGCCTACATGATCAGAACATTACACGGATAACAAAAAAATAAACCTCGACCATACCATAAGCAGTGGAGACACACTGAGAAATGAGGCATCTCCTGCCTTGTGAGACGCGGTGGCTAAAACACCGGTTTAGGTTGTGAATCAACCACTACAATACTGTCTGTTTACAATACAAGGGAGTATAATGCTAGTATTTCTTATACTCTCTTGGATTCATATTACTTATCGTAAAAATGGATGTATCTAGACATGTTTGCTAGATACATCCAATCCAGTGACAATTAATATGAATCAGAGGGCTTCAAATAAAACCATGCACTAGTAGTGCTTTGTAACACCCCAGATTTCTTTCTACCTGGCAGGGCTACCGCACTTCTCAAAATACTACCAAAACTAATGACAACTCAAAAATTCGGCAATATCTCCTTTGTTTGAGAGGACAAACACAACCTGCTGGACACCATATAAGGTATATATTCAGTATCGATATCATAAGTAAGAATCCATGTAGTTCATAAAGTGCACCACCACTCCATGGCATGAGCAATAAAACTAGAGCGACCAAAGGCTCACAGATAACATGCACCAGACTCCACGAAAACCAAGATACAATACTAGTGGTAATCTAACATTTCTATGTTTTATTGTCTAGTATATGTAGTGACAAAGTGTGCGCCAAAGTGACCATGATCTACTCCCTCCCATGCATGTTGCGAGCGTTGAGTACCTAAAATCCAAATAAAAACCAAAGGAAAGCAAGAGTGAGTAAAAGGTTACTCAACAAGTACAATATAGAGCCCGATCAACAACATACACATTGCAATACTCATTTTAAAGGCAATCCAGAAACCGTTTTATGCATCTTGTATTTTTTACGGATGGAGCATTCCGGAATATTCAATGTTAACTTCATCACCGACTGACATGGTTGTACCCTACGGGTGCGTGACCTCAGCATACCAAGTCCAGCCCAAGGAAGGCCCACGGCGGACGTACGCCGACCCATGAAGATTTTCGGGTGGCCAAGGCCCATGACGCCTTCGGATCCTTGGAGAGCAAGACTAGCGTAGATAGGAAATTCAAAGGAGTAAAGCCCTAGAACTTGTAACCGACTAGGTCTATGCCCGGGTCCTGCCTAAGTCTATATAAAGGCCAGGAGGGCACGACCTAGATCTCTCGACCCATACTTCCGCATACACACCTCCATGCCAGATCTAATCTGCGCACCCCTGTAACCTTCGATTCCGTCGTAATCAAGAGCAGACAAGCAGGAGTAGGTTTTTCCCTCCGGGGGCCTGAACCTGGGTAAACCTCGTGTCCCCGTGTTGCTTGTTTGCTAACCGTTCCACGATCTCCAGCATCCCCATCTTCTCCAAAACCAAAGTCCATAACAATAGGCATTGATGAGATCAAACCTCGTCAATTGGCGCCGTCTGTGGGAACTGGGGCTGCTGATTGTGCGGTCGTGACGGTCCCAACCCGATCGATCTATAACTCTGCGGCGACGGAGAGTCACCTCCTCTTCGGCGCTTTTGACTTCACCGCCCACTCGCCAGCCACCATGAAAGATTTCGAGCCCGTAGGCGACGGACTCGAGATCCTGTTCGGGAGCTTCTGCTTCCAGGTGGGTCAGACTGGTACCCTCCGCCTCCCTGAGCGGGTGCCCCTACCATCAATCAAGCCCGCCTCATGGGCTCCACATCCTGTGCTACGCACATCGTCATCAACAGATGAGTTCTACGACAGCAGCAGCTGCAACTCCGATCTGTGCGATCCACCTTCGGATGAAGGGACCTATGGTTCCGGATCCGAAAGCTACGGCAGCAGCGGACCAATCTACGAGCGCTACCAATGCGTCGTAGTCATCCAGAGCGACGTGGAGCAGCAACCGCCCAACCCACCGCCCAATTCGAACCCTAACCCGCAAGACAGAAACGGCAGGAACAGAAGAAGCCAGTCCCCCCCACCCGACGAGGAAAACAACGGCCACGTCATCCGACTTAGCAAAGAAGGATGGACCCAGGCACGCCGCGCCGTAGCAGGCGACATAGTCCTGCCTGCAGACGCCTCACGTGAACTACTGATGGCATACCACTTCCTCCTCATCGAGGAGCACAAGAAGCAAGTCAAGATGCAAGAAACACTTGACAAACGCAAGCAAGCAGCCTCTGAGTCCAGCGCGCGACGAGCTGCGCTCTCCGCTATGGCCCCTGGCTCTAGCACGAACAGAAACCAAGGAAACAAACACCTCTCTCGGATGGAGAACATGGATCCCAAGGAGCGCCGTGAGGTGACCCGAACTCTCCACACATCGTTCATGGAGATGGACGCCGACGGCAACGTCATCCCGAAGACGCCACAAGCTGCGATCATGGCAGCCATTGTGTATCTCGTGGCCCACCCACCTCCGGAGGGGGACCCGAAAAGGTCCATGCATAAGTCCGCACTTACCGGACTCGGACTTGTCGGAGCTGCGCTCCACCAAGACGCTCCTGCGGAGCCGAAGAAGAAGGCTCCGGCCAGGCATGACCGGAGCCCCACCCCTTCATCCGAAGAGGAAGAGGAACACGACCTTCCTCGAAGGAAGAAGAGCTCGCGTCACCATAAACGCGACTACGACGCCAGAGACGCGCTCACACAACGCAAAATCGACAAAGCACGAGCCAAGCGCGCATGCTCGTCTGAATCCGAGATGGACGAAGACGAAGGAGAACTCTGTGGAGCCCGATGCTTCAGCAGATCCGTTCGGAGAACGCGTATGCCACGCAATTTCAAGCTTCCTTCGGATACTCCGAAGTTCGACGGCACGCAAGATCCAAAAGCATGGCTCAGTGACCATCTGTCATCCGTCAAGCTGCACGACGGTAACAAAGAAACCTCCATGCAATGCCTTCAGCTGCAGCTGCAGGCGTGGCACGGATCTGGCTCAGCAGCCTATCATTAGGGTCCATCCGAAGCTGGGAGGAGCTAGCTTACAGCTTCATCCGAAATTTCAAGGGCACCAGCAAGAGGCCTGCCTCAATCGAAGAGTTGTGCGCCTGCACTCAACGAACGGGCGAATCCATTCGCTCATACATACTACACTGGTCCAACACCAAGAACTCCGCAGCACACATTTCCTAAGAGAGGGCCATCGACGCCTTCAGGGACGGCGTCAAGCGCCAAGACTTCAAGGAGGAACTTGGGCGCGTCAAGCCCAAAACACTCGACCACCTCATGGACATCGCCAACAGGTGGGCCGACGGCGAAGATTCCATTCACCGAGCACAATCGGATGAAGAGGACGACTACAGCCGAAGACGGGAACGCCGTAGCAAGCGGAGATCGCGCGTCTACGATGATCGCGACGGACCCGACATGGTCGCGGCTGGCTACGCTGATCGCCGCAACGACGCCAACCGCAACAGCGGAGGATACCGCGGAGGAAACTTCCGCGATGGAGGGCGCCCAGCACAGTCGTGGCAACGCCGCGACCGCAATAACGGACCCTCAACATACGAAAAGCTTTCAGGTCCATGCACCATCCACTTCTACATCGACAAGCAGGATGGCAAAAAGAAAGCGAGCCACATGCTCAAGGACTGTCGCGAGTTCCAGAAGCTCAGCGAAAGCATGGTGCAGTTGAGGCAGCAAGCTCCAATCCCTGCGTTCGGAAACGCACCCGCACCAGGTGAGATAGCGCATGGAGCTCCTCCACCACCACCTGTAGGAGGCCCGAACCAACCGGTCGCACCAGCACAGAACAACGCTGGAAACGGGTATCCCCTGCCGAAAGGAGCACTGATGATCCAGAAGGGGCGCCCTACGAATAGGGTGCAGAAGAAAATCACCCGACAGATCAACCTGGCCGTGGCAACTCCACCCGCCATCCCTGAGTACCTCAGCGGATCGGAGTCCTGCATCACGTTCACTCGTTCGGATCACCCTTGCCAGATCCCTCGCCCAGGTCATGCTGCCCTGGTGCTGGAGGCGCAGATCGGAGGTTTCGAGATGAGTCGCGTCTTCATGGACGGCGGCAGCGGCATCAACCTGATGTTCGCAAGCACTCTAGCAGCAATGCGGATCCCGCAGTGCAGCCTGGAACAATCAGACACAACGTTCCACGACATCGTTCCAGGAAAGGGCATATTTCCCCTGGGCAAGATATGGCTCGACGTCATCTTCGGCAAGCCGGACAACTTCCGACTAGAACGGCTCGAATTCGAAGTGGTGGACTGGCCATCACAGTACCACGCCATCCTCGGGCGTGTAGCATTCGCAAGGTTCCTGGCTGTCCCACATTATGCATACCTGCTACTCAAGATGCCAGGACCGAAGGGCGTCATCACAGTCCACGGGAGCTTCACCCGATCGGACCAATGCGACAGAGATTTCAACAGAATCTCCCAATCATTTGGAATGCAGGAGGAGCTCCTTAGGCTCCGCGAGGTGACGGACAATGGGGCACCCCCAGTCGCACGACAAAACGCACCTGACATGTATTTCGACCCCACGGTCAACACAAATAAGGTGCAGATCCACCCGACGGATGCCTCCAAGACGGCGCTGATCGCCAACGACCTTAGCCCCGCATAGGAAGGCGCGCTCGTCAAATTCCTCCGTGAGCGCTGGGAAATCTTCGCCTGGTGTCCTGCGGACATGCCAGGAGTTCCCAGGGAATTCTCCGAGCACGCACTCAACGAATTTCCAGGCACCAAGCCCGTCAAACAGTCCATCCGAAGACTGTCCGAGCCACGAGCCGAAGCTATCGGCAAGAAAATCAACAGACTACTCGCTGCAGACTTCATCAGGGAAATCAAAGAAAGCGAGTGGCTTGCAAACACAGTCATGGTCCCAAAGAAGGACACGGATGTTGGAGATATGCCCAAGAGGCAATAATAAAGTGGTTATTATCATATCTTCACACTTATGATAAATGTTTACATACCATGCTATAATTGTATTAACCGGAAACATTAATACTTGTGTGATTTGTAAACATAAAAGAGTCCCTAGTAAAGCCTCTTGTTAAACTAGCTTGTTGGTTAATATATGATCATGGTTTCCTGATCATGAACATAGAGATGTTATTAACAACAGGGTCATATCATTAGGAGAATGATGTGATGGACATACTCCTATAGATAAGCGTAGCATAAATATCAAGTCATTTAATATAGTTCATTTGCTATAAGCTTTCTGATACATAGTAACCTAATTCCTTCGACCATGAGATCATGCTAATCACCATCACCGGAAGTGTTAATCTAAAGTTTAAAAGTCCTATTGCAAACTTTCAGTAAGTTCCAGTTACTCCATGGAGTTTAATAATTGGTATTAAAACAAGAGTGACAATTCCAAGAGTTAGTGTATGAGTATCATGTTTGTCTCCATGATTCTTGATATTCAAAGGATTGTCTTAATATCAAGGTTATCTAGGATCTGAAAGAGTTGTTTCAGAAACCATGATGTGTGGAAGATATTGTGATATCTGAAACGAAGTTTTGGTTGCAACATGATAGAGTATAATATGGCTAAAGTCATGTTCTCATATTTGATGAGAATTTGCAAAAGGTTGGAGACACTAGTTGTCCTAATCCTCCAAAAGGTTTTGGAGAGCAACATTATACTCGCAATTCACCGTTACAAGCTAAAAGTAGTTTGATCATGGATAAATCCATAATGAGGGTGAATATTTGATGTAGGTAAAATGTTTACTACACCAAGAGATTACTAAAGAAAGGAATTTGAAAGAACACCAAACATTTGATAATGGTGATCTACTTCAAAGTGCAAATCCAAAGACATTGGTATTTAACTATACACGCTTTGGACTATGTGTCATATGTATGACTCCACTATTGATGTTGATAGATTCTTTCAAACAGAAAAGTAAATACTGAAAGAGAATCTCATAAATATATGGCAGAAAAGAAAAAGACTAGAATTGTTCAGTTTAAGTATATAGATGATATACATGTTATAGCTATATTCTTTGCTTATTAAACAATGTGGTTCTTAAGTATTTGATACTGAATTTGTTGGTGTGAATCGTCATACGAAACAACACAATTCATGAACTACAATGGCCTAAGTAACTAGCAAAAGAATATGTGATGATGTTCATTGAGAACAAATAAAGGGTTATTGTGTTGCTCGTTAAACATCAAAGCTTGCCTTCAAGATTTGTTTTATCAGGTATTATGAGAACAAAAGGGTTGTTCAAATAATTGTCGTAATCCATAAAAGATGGATGATTCACAAATCTCATTGGAGAAATCACATCCATAAAACTAGTGCTAAAAATGTCGAAAGACAAATTGATTGAAAGATCACTTAGGAAGTGACATCGCCGTTTAAATTATATTGGAAAGAAAACATGAAGAAACTCCATATGGATGGAGAGTCTATTTGATTTTGATCAAATGACGCTTGTGAAACTTTCCTAGAGATAATTAAAACTTCGTTCATAGGCCAAAAGGGAACGAATTACTAGCTTATTGGAACTTGTACATATTGTTGTACGAAGTCCATTATGTGTAGTCAAGAGCGATGGATTTCAACTTCATATGCTTTCTCCAAAAATTTGAGTGAATATATGAATATTTACTTAATAAGGATGAAGTGTGAAACATTTGAAAAGTTCAAAGACTTTCAAGATGAAGTGCAAAATCATTGTAACAAGAATATAAATAGTTTATGATAAGATCATAAAGGAAGATATTTGAGTTACAAGTTTAGCATAGTACCTAAGATTTAAGGAATCGTTCCGTGGATTTTCATTTTCCCAAAACACCATAAGAGTATGGAGTGTTCAAGATATGTAATTAAACCTTGTTTGACATGGTAAGATCGAAGGTGTAATTCATAAAACTGTCATTATATTTTAAAGATTAAAAGCTTTAGTGATTACCGTTTTTCCACTGAAAATAGATCCATCATAATCCGTTGAAATGACACCATATAAAGTTATGGTTTGGGATAAAACCCAAGTTGTCCTTTCTTAAAACATTGGTATGCTTTGCATAAGAAAGATGTTTGCAACCAAAGTCGGATGAACCTGTCTTTGTATAACTGTTAAGTATTCCTCCATAACACCAGAGACAAAAGTGTTTGTCGCTTAGAACGTCAAGTTTCTTTGAGAAGGAATTTTTCGTGAAAAGTTAAGTGGGAGGACAATAGAACTTTGATAAGGTTAAAAGAACCTTAGCTATATGTGCAAATTTGCGCAGCGCCGAAAAGTGTTCCGGAGGTAGCAACAATGCTCATGACTCACGTACCTCAAAGGTTGTGGTCACGAAGATCCAAGTTCCTATTGAAACAAGTAGGTCGGATGAACAATCGAATACCAAGATTTGAGAGTTAAATCATTATTTGACAATAATGATCCGACTACATGCAAATAAGCGATGATGAGCCCTGACTCCGTCAAATGGCTTGAAGCCATAAAATCCGTGATAGTTCCATACACGAGAAATCAAGTTTTGAACTTGAAGGACCCTCGAGAAAGGTGTAAGACCTTACAGTTGTGTTTGGATCTATAAAGAAATAGACATGAATATGGTCGACATGTTGGGAAAGGGTTCACAACAATGTTCAAGGGTTGACTATGACAAGATTTGATCTTTCATAGTGATATTTAGTCTAGACGGATTAGTGTAGCAACCACTACATATAATTTTGTTATATGGTAGTTGAATAAACAAAACAAGTTCTTCTAATAGAATTGTTACCTAGGACATGTGAATAACATGGTCCATAGGGGTTTTTGTTAATTCAAAGGATGCTAAAAGCGTATGCAAACTTCAATGGTTAAAGTAAGCATAGCGGAGTTGGAATCTTCACTATGATGAAACTGTTAAAGAGTTTAATTTCATCAGAGACAATGAAGATGCTTGCATTTGCAAGAAATTAAGTGGGAGCGCTAAGACATGTTTCTAATACATTATGTGGAAGACATATTGTTGATTGTAAATGATGTATCTTTTATTAACACAAGATAAGAATTTCATCTCGATGAAAGGCTTAGGCAAAACCCAAATATTTGGCATCAATAGACGCTAATATGGTTGTGCCGAAAGTACATAGATGATGTATTGAATGAGTTCAATATAGAAACTATAAGAAAGGTTCTTGTCGCACAGAAAGGATTGAATGAGTTCAATATTGATGATATATTCAAGTGTATTGACACTTGGTAAGTGAAACAAAGATTCAAGTATAGATTGATACTTGATGTATGAAATCACAAAGAGTATTTATATCAATTATGATGTGATATGTACAAATCCAGATATGTCCTATGCTCTAAATGATGTGAGCATATACCAGAATGATTCATATGATGATCATTGGACAATAGTAAGGATATTCTTATGATCTTTTGGAAGAACTAAGAATATATTGTTTGTAGAAGTTACAAATAGATGGTTAGTTCATTGTAAAAGTACTACATTGATACTAGTTTTGTCACAAAGTACAAATTAAGTTTATCTCAATCTAAACTAAGGGTGGCACAATATAATGGAAAGTAAGTTCCATAATGGATTTGGATGAGTTCCAAAGTTAAGACATTGTGACAGATACTACAACAAAAGGCTAAGTATATGACTGCTATTATAGCAGATAAAGAGGGCTTTTGGGTCAAGTAGTTTGTTATAAAACTAGGTGTAGTTCATAGCGGGATAATACTATGAAGATATATTGTACGACAATATTATCAACATGTTTTAACCCCAAAGAACTAAAGGTCACACCAAAGGACCAAATTTGTACGAAGCCATCTCATTAGAGAATGAGTTATGCGTAGGGACGCAAAGACATGCAATTACACACGGACCTAGAAGTGTCAGATCCGGAGATCAGTTAACCACTAGCAATCGTGTACATACAACACTGGAAAGCCATAGGTGTTGTATACACAAAGGTTTGAAACTAGATTATTGACTCTAGTGCAAGTGGGAGACTGTTGGAGATATGCCCAAGAGGCAATAATAAAGTGGTTATTATCATATCTTCACACTTATGATAAATGTTTACATACCATGCTATAATTGTATTAACCGGAAACATTAATACTTGTGTGATTTGTAAACATAAAAGAGTCCCTAGTAAAGCCTCTTGTTAAACTAGCTTGTTGGTTAATATATGATCATGGTTTCCTGATCATGAACATAGAGATGTTATTAACAACAGGGTCATATCATTAGGAGAATGATGTGATGGACATACTCCTATAGATAAGCGTAGCATAAAGATCAAGTCATTTAATATAGTTCATTTGCTATAAGCTTTCTGATACATAGTAACCTAATTCCTTCGACCATGAGATCATGCTAATCACCATCACCGGAGGGATGCTTTGATGACATCAAACACCACACCGTAACTGGGTGGCTATAAAGGTGGCATTGAGTGTTCGGAAAGTATGTGTTGAGGCACATGGATCAAGAGTGGGATTTGTCCATCCATATGATGGATAGATATACTCTGGGCCCTCTCGGTGGAATGTCATCCAATTAGCTTGCAAGCATGTGACTGGCTCACAAGGGATCACATACCACGGGAACGAGAAAAGAGTACTTATCGGTAACGAGGTTGAACTAGGTATGCAGAGATACCGACGATCAAAACCTCGGATAAGTAAACTATCGTGAGACAAAGGGAAATTGGTATCGTATGTAAGTGGTTCATTCGATCGCAAAGTAATCGTAGAAATATGTGGGAGCCATATGAATTTCCAGATTCCTCTATTGGTTATTGATCGGAGAAGTGTCTCGATCATGTCCGCATAATTCATGAACCGTAGGGAGAAACACTTAAGGATTCGATGTTGTTGAGTAGTTATGGAATGATGAGTAAGAGACCGAATGTTGTTCGGAGTCTCGGATGGGATCCAGGATATCACGAGGAGATCCAGAATGGTCCGGAGAATAAGATTCATATAAGGAAAGTCCCGTTTCGGAGTTCGGAAATGATTCCGGTGTTTTCATCGGGAATGTTCTAGAAGGTTCCGGAATGTCCGGCACTCCGGAGGGGAAGGGGTACATGAATGTGTCATTGCAAGTTGGAATGATTGCATCATGTACTAAGTGTCATCGCTGTTCCAAATAAAGGATTAATCGAATCCTAGTTTGAAAAGTCAAATAGCTAAATTGAAAAGTCAAACGGCTAAATTTGGAAAGTGGAAAAGAGGAGGAGGAGGTGAAACCGAGTTGGGGAGGGACTCCACTCCCTCCCCTTGGCCACCGGCCCCTCCACCTATATAAGGAGGGGCAGGGCTCCCTCCTAGCACACACAAGTACCTCTCCTCTAACCCTAGCTTGGCGCCTACCTCCATAGCCGCCGCCCCCTAGGGTTTTGCCCTAGCCGCCGACTTGGGGTCCCCGGAACCCTAGCCGCCGGGTCTAGCCTCTCCTCCTTGGTGTGTCTAAACCCTAGATCACCGAGGAGCTCTCTCATACTCCACCATACTCGCTCCGGCTTAAGGAGAAGCCCTGCGAGATCTCTCCTCTACTTCCGGTACCACGCCGTTGTGCTGCCGGAATCGCGAGGAGAGTGCTACAACCTCCGCTGCCTGCTGGAACAAGGGAGAGGAAGGTCTTCGTCGAGTACCGAACGTGTGACCGACTGCGGGAGCGCTGCCGGAATGCAGCGCCGGAAGGATCGTCTACGCGATCTTGAGATCGGCAAGAGTACGACTACATCACCCACGAGAATCTGCTCTCGTTAACCGCTTTGGAATCTTCGGGGGTGAGTTCCTCTATCGACTCGTTGCTACAATCTAGTAGATAGATCTTGGCTTGTTTGTTTGCATGCGGTTGAAATTTTTTGTTTTCCATGCTACGAACCCCTACAACGGACATCCTGCGGATGTGCGTGGACTTCACGTCGCTAAACAAGCATTGCCCAAAGGACCACTTCCCTCTTCCTCGGAACGATCAGATCATCGATTCGACTGCAGGTTGCGAGAAACTCTCCTTCCTCGACGCCTACTCAGGCTATAACCAGATTCGACTCAAGGTCGAAGATCAGGAGAAAACGGCGTTTATCACACCGTTCGGAGTATTCTGCTACAACACAATGCCTTTCGGGCTAAAGAACGCAGGTGCCACGTACCAGCGATGCATGCAGGCCTGCCTCAAGGACTAGATGCGCAACGTCCAAGTCTATGTTGACGACATAGTCATAAAAACCAAGGATGCAAGGACACTTATCGACGATCTCCGCGAGACGTTCTACAACCTTGACCGCTACAGGATCAAGCTAAACCCCGAAAAGTGCGCCTTCGGCGTCCCATCGGGTCAGCTGCTTGGGTACTTCATCTCTCAGCGAGGGATCGAGGTGAACCCGAAGAAAATCAGAGCCATCATGACGATGGAGAAGCCGAAAAACCTCAAAGGCGTCCAGCAGCTCGCAGGACGAATAGCGGCGTTAAGCAGATTCATCAGCCGCATGGGCGAGAAGGCCCTACCATTCTACCAGCTGCTACGCAAATCAGATAAATTCGAGTGGACGCCGGAAGCCAACGATGCATTCGAAAGCCTCAAGCGGCTTCTCTCCACCTCGCCCGTCTTGGTCACGCCAAAGGAGCGCGAGCCTCTGCTGCTGTACATAGCAGCCACACACCAAATGGTCAGCACCGTGCTAGTGGTCGAACGACCTGAAGAAGGCAAGACCCACGGGGTCCAGCGCCCAATATACTACCTCAGCGAGGTACTGACACCAATAAAGCAGAGGTACCCTCACTACCAGAAGCTCGCCTACGGCGTGTTCATGACAGCTCGACGGCTGAGCCATTACTTCCAGAAGCACCAGGTAATGGTCGTCAACGAGGCACCCTTGACAGCATCCTAAATAACTCAGAGGCCACAGGACACGTGGCCCTGTGGGGCATCGAGCTGTCACCCTTGGACATCATCTATGAGAAGCGACTCGCAATCAAATCTCAAGTCCTTCCGGACTTCCTGGTACATTGGATGGAGCTGCAGCTGCCAGACACCCCTGACATGTCGCAGTCGTGGACAATGCACTTCGACGGCTCCAAGCGCGAAGCTGGAGCAGGAGCCGGGGTCATATTGACCTCCCCGCAGGGCGACCAGATGAAGTACATCCTACGGATGAAATTCCGAGCCTCCAACAACCAGGCCGAATACGAAGCCCTCATCCACGGCATGAGGATGGCAAAGATATGCGGCGCAACGCGCCTGGTCATCTACGGTGACTCCAACCTCGTCGTCCAGCAGACGATGAATGAGTGCGATGCACACGCCAAAAACATGATCGCGTACCGCGCGCTCTACAACGCACTCGAAGGAGAATTCGACGGCTGCGAGCTTCGGCACGTCGGAAGAGAAAGCAACGAGGAAGCCGACAGACTCGCCAACATCGGCTCCACCTGCGCGAAGGTGGCACCAGGTGTGTTCCTCGAACAGATCTGTGTGCCATCGATCAAGCGAAAATTCTCCAAAGGATCACCCGAAGAAGCAGAACACTCGGGGGCCACACTTCCCGAAGGACATGAAGGACCCGAGAAACTGGACACATAGGTCGCCATGGTAAACCTAATGCAGGTCATGGCAGTCGAAGAAACTTGGACGCGACCATACCTCCAGTTCTTGATAAACGGAGAACTGCCTGACAGCCCGACAGATGCCCGGTGTGTAGGGTTTCGTAGCATGGAAACCAAAAAATTTCTACCGCATACAAACAAACAAGCCAAGATCTATCTACTAGATTGTAGCAACGAGTCGATAGAATAACTCACCCTCGAAGATTCCAAAGTGTTTAACGAGAGCGGATTCTCGTGGGTGATGTAGTCGTACTCTTTCCGATCTCAAGATCGCGTAGATGATCCTTCCGGCGCTGCGTTCCGGCAGCGCTCCCGCAGTCGGTCACACGTTCGGTACTCGACGAAGACCTTCCTCTCCCTTGTTCCAGCAGGCAGCGGAGGTTGTAGCACTCTCCTCGCGATTCCGGCAGCACAACGGCGTGGTACCGGAAGTAGAGGGGAGATCTCGTAGGGCTTCGCCTTAAGCCGGAGCGAGTATGGTGGAGTATGAGAGAGCTCCTCGGTGATCTAGGGTTTAGACACACCAAGGAGGAGGTGCTACAGCCGGCGTCTAGGGCAAGGGGCATCCCAAGTCGGCGGCTAGGGCAAAAACCCTAGGGGGCGGCGACTATGGTGGGCAGCAGCTGCTAGGGTTTGAGGCGGGGAACTTGTGTGTCCTAGGAGGGAGCCCTTCCCCTCCTTATATAGGTGGAGGGGCCGGCCGGCCAAGGGGATGGAGTGGAGTCCCTCCCCAACTCGGTTTCACCTTCCTGCTCTTTTCCTCTTTCCAAATTTAGCCGTTTGACTTTTCAATTTAGCTATTTGACTTTTCAAACTAGGATTTGAATTAATCCTTTATTTGGAAAAGCGATGACACTTAGTACATGATGCAATCATTCCAACTTGCAATGACACATTCATGTACCCCTTCCCCTCCGGAGTGCCGGACATTCCGGAACCTTCTAGAACATTCCCGATGAAAACACCGGAACCATTCTCCAACTCCGAAACAGGACTTTACTTATATGAATCTTATTCTCCGGACCATTCCGGATCTCCTCATGATATCCCGGATCGCATCCGAGACTCCGAACAACATTCAGTCTCTTTCTCATCATACCATAACTACTCAAACAACGTCGAATCCTTAAGTGTGTCTCCCTACGGTTCGTGAATTATGCGGACATGATCGAGACACTTCTCCGAACAATAACCAATAGAGGAATCTGGAAATTCATATGGCTCCCACATATTTCTACGATTACTTTGCGATCGAATGAACCACTTACATACGATACCAATTTCCCTTTGTCTCACGATAGTTTACTTATCCGAGGTTATGATCGTCGGTATCTCTGCATACCTAGTTCAACCTCGTTACCGATAAGTACTCTTTTCTCGTTCCCGTGATATGTGATCCCTTGTGAGCTAGTCACATGCTTGCAAGCTAATTGGATGACATTTCACCGAGAGGGCCCAGAGTATATCTATCCGTCATATGGATGGACAAATCCCACTCTTGATCCATGTGTTTCAACCAATACTTTCGGAACACTCAATGCCACCTTTATAGCCACCCAGTTACGGTGTGGTGTTTGATGTCATCAAAGCATCCATCCGGTAAAGGTGATATGCATGATCTCATGGTCGAAGGAATTAGGTTACTATGTATCAGAAAGCATATAGCAATTGAACTATTGAAATGACTTGATCTTTATGCTACGCTTATCTATAGGAGTATGTCCACCATATCATTCTCCTAACGATATGATCTTGTTGTTAATAACATCTCAATGTTCATGATATGGAAACCACAATCATCTATTAACCAACAAGCTAGTATTTCATAGAGGCTTTACTAGGGACTTCAAATTAAGTTTACAAATCACACAAGTATTAATGTTTCCTTGTTAATACTATTATAGCATGAATGTAAACATTTATCATAAACACAAAGATATAATAATAACAACATTTATTATTGCCTCTAGGGCATATCTCCAACAGTCTCCCACTTGCACTAGAGTCATCTAATCTAGATTACATGGTAATATACCGAACACCCATGGCAGTTTGGTGCTGGTCATGTTTTGCCCTCAGGAGAGGTTTAGTCAACGGATCCGCCACATTCAGATCTGTGTGTACTTTGCAAATCTTTATATCCCCATCTTGGATATGTTCTCAAATAGCGTGAAAACGTAGCTTGATATGCTTCAACTTCTTGTGTGACCTTGGTTCTTGCGCATTGGCTATGGCGCCCATTTTATCACAGTAGATAGACATTGGGTCCAGCACACTAGGAACCACACCCAGCTCTGTAATGAACTCTTTCATCCATATCGCTTCTTGTGAAGCCTCCGAAGCAGCCATGTATTCCGATTCAGTTGAAGATATCGCCACAACGCTTTGCTTTGCATTCCTCCAGTTAACTGCTGCACCATTCAAAATAAATACGTATCCAGATTGTGATTTAGAATCATCCGGATCGGTGTTCCAACTAGCATCGGTGTAACCATTAACAACGAGCTGTTCATCACCTCCATAAGAAAGAACCATATCCTTAGTTCTTCTTAAGTACTTAAGGATGTTTTTGACCGCTGTCCAATGATCCACTCCTTGATCACTTTGATATCTACTAGTTAAACTAACAGCATATGCAATATCGGGTCTAGTACATAGCATGGCATACATTAGAGATCCTATGGCTGAGGCATAGGGAGTCTTACTCATCCTTTCTCTATCTTCTGCCTATGTCGGACTTTGAGTTTTACTCAAGGTCGTATTGGGCAACATGGGCAAGAACCCTTTCTTTCTTTCTTTCTTCCATTCCAAACCTCTTTAGAACTTTGTCCAAATATGTACTTTGTGACAATGATATTTGGCGTTTCGATCTATCTCTATAAATCTTTATGCCTAATATGTAAGCTGCTTCGCCAAGATCCTTCATTAAAAAACTATTATTCAAATATTCCTTGACACTATTAAGAAGGTCTACATCATTCCCAATCAACAATATGTCATCTACATATAGTATTAAGAATGCTACAGAGCTCCCACTCACTTTCTTGTAAATACAAGCTTCTCCATAAGTTTGTATAAAACCAAAACTTTTGATCATCTTATCAAAACATTGATTCCAACTTCGGGATGCTTGCTTCAATCCATAGATGGACCGTTGAAGTTTGCATACCTTGTTAGCATCTTTAGGATCGACAAAACCTTTGGGTTGCATCATATACAACTCTTCATCAATGTCTCCATTGAGGAATGCTGTTTTGACATCCATCTGCCATATCTCATAATCATAATATGCAGCGATTGCTAACATAATCCTCACAGACTTTAGCTTCGCTACTGGTGAGAAAGTCTCATCGTAGTGAACTCCTTGAATTTGTCGAAACCCTTTTGCGACAAGTCGAGCTTTATAGACAGTAACATTACCATCAGCATCTGTTTTCTTCTTGAAAATCCATTTGTTCTCGACAGCCTTTCGGCCATCCGGTAAGTCCACCAAAGTCCATACTTGGTTTTCGTACATGGATCCAATCTCGGATTTCATGGCTTCTTGCCATTTATTGGAATCTGGGCTCATCATCGCTTCCTCATATGTCTCAGGGTCATCGGTGTTATCCACCAACATGACACTCATAACGGGATCATACCAATCTGGAGTAGTACGAGTTCTTGTTGACCTCCGAGGCTCTGTAGCAACTTCAACCGAAGTTTCATGATCATCATCATTAGCTTCCTCTCTAATTGGTGCAGGCACCACAGGAACTTCTTCCGGTGCTGCGCTACTCGCAATTTCGAGAGAAGGTTCGACAACCTCGTCGAGTTCTACTTTCCTTCCAGTCACTTCTTTCGAGAGAAATTCCTTCTCTAGAAAAGATCCATTCTTGGCAACGAAGATTTTGCCTTCGGATCTATGATAGAAGGTATACCCAATAGTTTCCTTTGGGTATCCTATGAAGACACATTTTTCCGCTTTGGGTTCTAGCTTGTCCGGCTGTAACTTCTTTACATAGGCTTCGCTCCCCAAACTTTAAGGAACGACAATCTAGGTTTCTTCCCAAACCATAATTCATACGGTGTCATTTCAACGGATTTAGACGGTGCCCTATTTAAAGTGAATGCGGCTGTTTCTAATGCATAACCCCAAAATGATAGCGGTAAATCTGTAAGTGACATCATAGAACGAACCATATCTAAGAGAGTTCGATTACGACGTTCGGACACACCATTACGCTGTGGTGTTCCCCGCGGTGTCAACTATGAAAGTATTCTGCATTTCTTCAAATGGTCGCCAAACTCGTTACTTAGATATTCACCTCCACGATCAGAACGTAGAAATTTAATCTTCTTGTTACGTTGATTCTCTACCTCACTTTGAAATTCCTTAAACTTCTCGAAAGTTTCGGACTTATGTTTCATGAAATAGATATACCCATATCTACTCAAGTCATCCGTGAAGGTAAGAACATAACGATAACCACCGCGCGATGCTACACTCATTGGACCACATACATCGGTATGTATGATTTCCAATAAGTCCGTAGCTCGCTCCATCATACCAGAAAATGGAGTCTTAGTCATTTTACCCATCAGACATGCTTCGCATCTATCAAGTGATTCGAAATCAAGTGATTCAAGAAGTCCATCGGAATGGAGTTTCTTCATACGCTTCACTCCAATGTGACCAAGACGACAGTGCCACACATAGGTCGAGTTATCGCTTGATTTCAACCGTTTAACCTCAATGTTGTTGATATGTGTATTTCCACTATCGAGATTCAATAAGAATAGACCATCTATCAAAGGTGCATGTGCATAAAACATATTACTCATATAAATCGAACAACCATTATTCTCTGACTTAAACAAGTAACCGTCTCGCAATAAACAAGATCCCGATATAATGTTCATGCTCAACGCAGGCACCAAATAACAATTATTTAAGTATAAAACTAATCCCGATGGTAGATGAAGGGGTAGCGTGCCGACCGTGATCACATCAACCTTTGATCCGTTTCCCACGCGCATCGTCACCTTGTTCTTCGCTAGCTTCCGTTTATTCTACAGCACCTGTTTCGAGTTACAAATATGAGCAACCGAACCAGTATCAAATACCCAGGAACTACTACGAGTACTAGTGAGATACACATCAATAACATGTATATCGGATATACCTTTCTTCTTGATGTTGCCGTTCTTCAAATCCGCCAAGTACTTTGGGCAATTCCGCTTCCAGTGACCTTCTCCCTTGCAGTAAAAGCACTCAGTATCAGGCTTAGGTCCAGCCTTGGTCTTCTTCGTCGGCGCGGTAACTTTCTTACCACCCTTCTTGAAGTGTCCCTTCTGCTTAGACTTGACTTTCTTGAATTTGGTGGTCTTATTGACTAACAACACTTGGTGCTCTTTCTTGATCTCCACTTCTGCAGATTTCAACATGGCAAAGAGTTCTGGCAACGTCTTGTTCATGTTCTGCATGTTGTAGTTCATCACAAAGTTCTTGTAACTTGGTGGTAGTGATTGGAGGACACGGTAAATCCCCAAAGCATTAGGAATCACAATACCCAAGCTTTGAAGTTTGTTTGCGTGCCCAGACATCTTAAGCACATGCTCACTGACGGAGCTGCCCTCTTCCATCTTGCAGTTAAAGAACTTTTCAGAAGCCTCATAGCTTTCAATTGCTGCATGAGTCTCAAAGATCAATTTGAGATCCTCGACAATATCATATGGGTCTGAATTCTCAAACCTTTTCTGAAGCTCCGATTCTAAACCATACAAGATAGCACACTGAACTGTGGAGTACTGAGTCTTCCGAGTGAGGTAAACGTTCTTTACTTCATCGGGAGCATCATCTACAGGTGGGTCACCCAGCGGTGCATCCAGCACATAGGTCAAATTACCAGCCGTGAGGACAATCCTCAAATTGTGGAACCAATCCGCGAAGTTGCTTCCATTGTTTTCAACTTTTATTTCTCTAGGAACGCATTAAAATTGATGGTAGGGGCTGCCATTGATCTACAACATATTTGCAATAGTTTAGACTAACTTTATGACAAATTGAGTTCAAATTAATAAAATTAATCTAGGTGAACTCCCACTCAAAACAATATCCCTCACATTGTTTTAGTGATCACACGAACCAAATCCACTACATCAACACCGATCATCACGAGAGTTGATATAGTTTCAATGGCGAACAATCGACATGTTCATCATATCTACTATATGATTCATGCTTTACCTTTCGGTGATCCGTGTTTCGAGACCATGTCTGTACATGCTAGGCTCGTCAAGATCAAACCTTAGTTTCCGCATGAACAAATCTGGCTTGCTCACATTGTATACACTTGCGGAATCTAACACACCCGATCATCACGTGGTGCTTCGAAACAACAAGCTTTAGCAACGGTGCTAACTAAGGGTGAACACTTTATGACTTGAAATTCATGTGCATGAGGGATCATCTTATAATGCTACCGTCGTCTACTAAGCAATACAAGATGCATAAAGGATTAACATCACATGCAATTCATAATATGTGATATGATATGTCATTTCTTCTTTGTGCTTCCGATCTCCATCTTCAAGCACGGACATGATCTCCATCATCACTGGCATTGCATCAAGGTCAATGACGCTTCTCCATGGTTGTCGTCCACCGGTTTCAACTATTACAACTAGTTTGAATAGACACGCGGGTCTTAACATAAATTAAAGACAACCATGTGGCTCTTGCCGGTTGCCAACTTACAATAAGGAACATTGCATACATCAAATATAATCACAATCATGGCCATATCACATCACAGCACACCCCTGCAAAACAAAGTTAGACGCCTCTACTTTCTTTGCATGTTTTACGTGGTTTGGGGCTTTCAATAAGTGTCGTTCTAACTTACGAACAAGAACCACAACATTGATAATAGTATTGTTAATCACCCGTTGTAAATTGGATCTTAACTATGCTAGGAGAAACAGGCACCCGCAAAGCCACTTATGCAATACAAGTTGCATGTCGAGCGTGGAGCAAGTCTCATGAACGATGTCATGTAAGGTTAGCCCGGGCCGCTTCATCCCAACATACCGCAAGATGCAAAGTACACAAGAAGCAATCGACAATAAAAGCATCAACGCCCACAATGACCATTGTGTTCTACTCGTGCAACAGATCTACATATAGACACGGCTCTGATACCACTGTAGGGTTTCGTAGCATGGAAAACAAAAAATTTCTACCGCATACAAACAAACAAGCCAAGATCTATCTACTATATTGTAGCAACGAGTCGATAGAATAACTCACCCTCGAAGATTCCAAAGTGTTTAACGAGAGCGGATTCTCGTGGGTGATGTAGTCGTACTCTTTCCGATCTCAAGATCACGTAGACGATCCTTCCGGCGCTGTGTTCCGGCAGCGCTCCCGCAGTCGGTCACACGTTCGGTACTCGACGAAGATCTTCCTCTCCCTTGTTCCAGCAGGCAGCGGAGGTTGTAGCACTCTCCTCGCGATTCCGGCAGCACAACGGCGTGGTACCGGAAGTAGAGGGGAGATCTCGCAGGCTTCGCCTTAAGCCGGAGTGAGTATGGTGGAGTATGAGAGAGCTCCTCGGTGATCTAGGGTTTAGACACACCAAGGAGGAGGTGCTAGAGCCGGCGGCTAGGGCAAGGGGCAGCCCAAGTCGGCGGCTAGGGCAAAAACCCTAGGGGGCGGCGGCTATGGTGGGCAGCAGCAGCTAGGGTTTGAATCGGGGAACTTGTGTGTCCTAGGAGGGAGCCCTGCCCCTCCTTATATAGGTGGAGGGGCCGGCCAGCCAAGGGGAGGGAGTGGAGTCCCTCCCCAACTCGGTTTCACCTTCCTCCTCTTTTCCTCTTTCCAAATTTAGCCGTTTGACTTTTCAATTTAGCTATTTGACTTTTCAAACTAGGATTTGAATTAATCCTTTATTTGGAAAAGCGATGACACTTAGTACATGATGCAATCATTCCAACTTGCAATGACACATTCATGTACCCCTTCCCCTCCGGAGTGCCGGACATTCCGGAACCTTCTAGAACATTCCCGATGAAAACACCGGAACCATTCTCCAACTCCGAAACGAGACTTTCCTTATATGAATCTTATTCTTCGGACCATTCCGGATCTCCTCGTGATATCCCAGATCCCATCCGAGACTCCGAACAACATTCGGTCTCTTTCTCATCATACCATAACTACTCAAACAATGTCGAATCCTTAAGTGTGTCTCCCTACGGTTCGTGAATTATGCGGACATGATCGAGACACTTCTCCGAACAATAACCAATAGAGGAATCTGGAAATTCATATGGCTCCCACATATTTCTATGATTACTTTGCGATCGAATGAACCACTTACATACGATACCAATTTCCCTTTGTCTCACGATAGTTTACTTATCCGAGGTTATGATCGTCGGTATCTCTGCATACCTAGTTCAACCTCGTTACCGATAAGTACTCTTTTCTCGTTCCCGTGATATGTGATCCCTTGTGAGCCAGTCACATGCTTGCAAGCTAATTGGATGACATTTCACCGAGAGGTCCCAGAGTATATCTATCTGTCATATGGATGGACAAATCCCACTCTTGATCCATGTGTTTCAACCAATACTTTCGGAACACTCAATGCCACCTTTATAGCCACCCAGTTACGGTGTGGTGTTTGATGTCATCAAAGCATCCATCCGGTAAAGGTGATATGCATGATCTCATGGTCGAAGGAATTAGGTTACTATGTATCAGAAAGCATATAGCAATTGAACTATTGAAATGACTTGATCTTTATGCTACGCTTATCTATAGGAGTATGTCCACCATATCATTCTCCTAACGATATGATCTTGTTGTTAATAACATCTCAATGTTCATGATAGGGAAACCACAATCATCTATTAACCAACAAGCTAGTATTTCATAGAGGCTTTACTAGGGACTTCAAATTAAGTTTACAAATCACACAAGTATTAATGTTTCCTTGTTAATACTATTATAGCATGAATGTAAACATTTATCATAAACACAAAGATATAATAATAACTACATTTATTATTGCCTCTAGGGCATATCTCCAACACGGCGCATATCTCGTCGGTCAAAAGCCTTCACCATCATCAATGGAGAGCTGTACAAGCACAGTATTACGGGTGTACTACAAAGGTGCATCACCATCGGTGACGGAAAAGCCATCCTCCAAGACATCCACGAGGGCATCTGCGGCCATCACGCAGGCAGCCGCTCCCTAGTCGCGAAAGCTCTACGGGCCGGATTCTACTGGCCAACGGCCATGAGCGACGCAAAGGACATAGTCCGAAGATGCAACGGGTGCCAACGGTTCACCGACAAACCGCACGCACCCGGGTCCGAGCTCAGACCCATACCTATAGCTTGGCCTTTTGCTCAATGGGGCCTCGACATGATCGGCAAACTGCCAAAGTCCTCGAAAGGGGGACACGTTTACCTCTTGGTCGCAGTCAACAAATTCACCAAGTGGATCGAGGCCATGCCGGTTACCAACCAGAAAGGCAAAATTGCCGTCAAGTTCTTCGAGTCCATTGTCTACAGGTTCGGCGTACCGCACAACATCATCACCGACAATGGATCGAACTTTATCTCCAAGGAGTTCCAGGACTTCTGCGAAGGCCTTGGGATCAACATCACGTACGCCTCAGTGGCACACCCGCAAACGAACGGGCAAGTGGAAAAGGCCAACAGCCTAATCGGCGCTGGCATCAAGAAGCGCCTCATGAGTCCACTCGAACGGAAAGTCGGAGCCTGGACGAAAGAGCTATCATCCGTCCTGTGGATCTTACGGACTACGCCAAACAGCTCCACAAGCTACACGTCGTTCTTCATGGTGCACGGAGCTGAGGCCGTGCTACCAGCCGAAGTACGCCACCAGGCCCCCCGGGTCGTCGCTTATAGCGAAGCCGAATCCACGGCTGCACTCGAAGACACCGTCGACACACTCGACGAAGCAAGAGACATAGCAGCAGCTCGATCAGCGGTGTACCAATAGAGTCTCCGCAACTACCACAGCCGACGGCTGCGCCCAAGGTCCTTCGTCGAAGGAGACCTCGTCTTGCGACTCAAGCAAGAGCGACCAAAGAAATTTGAGTCACCATGGGAAGGACCCTACGTCATCACCGAAGTCATCCCAGGTGGCGCCTATCGCCTCAAGCACGTGGAGTCTGGAGTCGCATACTCCAACCCATGGAACATCGCGCACTTGCGATGATTCTACCCCTAGCTACCTACCCCTTCACTTTCAATAAGGCTTTTCAGCCAAGGCTATTCAGCCAAACAATGTACTTCCTCCATTACGATATAAATAAAGCTAAGTGTCTCGCCCCAAACTTCTGTTCATTATTTGCAACTTTACTTTATGCTACAAACGCACTCGGGGGCTCCCCCCACCTCACGATTTCATCAACCGAGGATTACGCGTGTACACCTGAGTAGCTGACAACGCCAGGCAAACGAAAAGGACATGTACCCAAACAAAGCAATGCGTGCTTCCAACAAACAAATCTTTACAACAAAGGGCACAACACGCCCAGTCGAAATATACAAATTTTACATCTATCTCTTTTACAGGTACTACCTATTCTGAAGAATAACCTGAGCACGCTGCTCAAACAAATCTACGACCTGTTCGGCATACTGCCTTACAGCTGCGTAATGTGGACGCATGTCCCACTCATCACCATCCGGCCAAGGAGGTGGCCCAGCTGCCACAACAGTCAAATCTACATCAGGCCGGTGCAGCCTCACAAGAGAAAAAGCAGCCTTCACTCCTGCGACGAGCTGTTGCCGCACCAACTCCTTGACATTGCTCACGCTCCGAAACTTCGACAGAAGACCCGCAAGGCTCGTCGGTACAGCATCCAAAGGAAACATGACGTGCAACACCGAGGCAAGCGACGTCTGCACTTGGCGAAGCACCCGCGAAACCTGGTGCACACGATCCTGCACCGTCGTCAGAGCCATGGCACGGTCACGATCCATCCAGAAGAAGCCACTGGCCTCCATATCCTGCTGAGTCAAGCAATTGACCCGAACGGAGACACGCTCTTTCTCTTCCCTCGGAGCAAGGTTAGCACCTGCGACAATTGTACAAAATAAGGGGCAAGGCCAGCAGGCTCATCTGAAGAACTGAGCTACAACTCAAAACAAAGAACAACTTACATTGAAGCTGCTCAGATAACCGAAGCAGTTCCGCCATCAAGTACTCCTCTCTGGCTGCACCACGATCCGCCTTGGACTTCCAAACATCGGCATGACCACGCAACCCAAGCAACTCCCTCTCAAGACTACGAACACGGTCCCGAAGAAAAGCGAGTTGCGAAGGATCATCCAAAGATGGCCGCAGCTGCACTGCAGGCGAGGTGTCAACAGGGTCAGCACCCAAAGGAACCTAGAGCAGCAGAAAAAGAAAAGGACACAAACATTCAGACAGTGGTAGAGCACAACTCAGAAGAATTCATTAAGCATATAAGGCCACTACGTGGCACAAGGACTGTGTTCCTCAAAATATTTACAGCAAAAGCAGACTGCAAACTATCCTACATCTACAACGCCTAAGACGCGGCACCCTGAGTCGCCTCGGAGCCGGATTGCCTAGCCTTGGCCTCCCCTTGCTGCCGCAGCGCATACTCAGACAACAAATCAATGAGCTTCGGCCCATATTGCTTGCGGCGAGCAGAGTAGGCAGCAAAGGCTACCTCGGATCCGTCTGCGGTCGTCGGCATCCGGGAGGTGATCTGGGACAGGTCCAGCTCCGCTCCAGCCGCCAAAGCCATCGCCAGCCCGACGGACACGCCGATGCCCTTCTGCTTGCGCTTGTACGCCGCAGGCGCTTCGGCTGACAAAGCCTTCGCCAGAGCATCCACATCATCAAGGGCCGCACCCTTAGGGACAAGCTCCTTGTAGAAGCGGCCAAGGACCTCCTTCGCCTTGGCAAGGGAGCTGACGACGGTGCTGCAACGATCTTCGACCGCTGCAGTAGCATCATCTAGAGCACTCCCGTGCTCCAGAGCGCCTCGGTCAAACTCGATGCCTACGGCATCTGAGACAAAAAAAGGGACATGACGAAAGCAACGCAGAAGAAGGCAAGAAAACAAGAAGAAAGAAGCACAAATACAACACTCACCCGAAACAGCCTTGGCAGCAGCCATGAGCTTGCCTGCCACCTCCCTCTCGCGCGCAGCTGCAACAGTGGCCAGCTGCTCCTCACGGTCCGCGGCCTCCTGCTGCAGACGCTCCTTAGCTTTGGCTGCCTTGGTCAGCTCTAGCTCGAGGCGTTCCTTCGCACCAACGGCGGCCTCGGCCTTCTTCTCCGATTGACCAAGGCTCTTCTTGAGAGCGTCGACCTCACGGAGATAAGTATTATGCTCCTCTGCATTCGAAACAAGCAAACATCAGAGAGGAGGACCGGAATAAATGAAAGAAGCACCATTAACAAACAGGTACCTTGAAGCTGTTGGAGGTTAGCCTCTAGCACCAGGCGCTCCTGCACCAGCCGCTTGGCCTCCTCCACAAAAGGCTGCCGAAAAAGAAACACCAGTAAGAAAAAAGGACTTGGGGGATGTGCCCAACATTAAGGAATAAAGGCAAAACTCGAACACGAAGACACTCGGGGGCTCCCCCCCCCCCGAAGATTCGAAAAAAGAACAAGGCACGCATTTTTCAGACACCCGGGGGATCCCCCCGTGGTACGAAGCAGAGGTACTTACATGCTCTGATGGCGACTCCGAAGGCCCGCTGGCGAAATTCTGAGGCGCAACCACCTGCACCTCCTGCATAGGAGGATTCGGAGCGGCACCCCCTAACGTTGCCACCGTTTGAGGAGGAGGAGATGCAACTTTCGACTCCCCCATCATCTCCCGAGCACCATCGCTGGAGGATTCGTGGGAGGAATGCCTGCATACAAAGCAATCAGCACAAGTGCAAAATCAAGAAGGAAAAAAGGACAGCAGTAAGACAAGAAACTTACGAGTCCAGCGAGCTCAGGTCAAAGACTGGAGGAGTCCTTCGGGCTCTCTTCTCCAGCTTCTTCTCTTCCTTATTTTCTTCCTTCTTCCGCTTCGCTGGCGGGTGTGGCGCTACAGCTCGCACATGAATGGCAGGAATGGGAGAGGAAGAGCCTCCATGCCCGTCACTATGACGCTCAAGGCACAGAGGGTTTCTGGGAGTCGGAGGAGTCGAGGCATCCGAATACTCGCTGGAGCTCCATGATCGTTTGCGCGTATGGTCCTCACTCGACTCGTCGGCATCTTCCGCCGGAGATCGCGCCGACGACAGCTCGGACACGGAATCCACCACGTCATTATCCGGGGCATTCGGATATTTTTCAGGCAATGGCGGTACCATGCCCGACACCTTGAAGCTCTGCAAAACCATAAGGGACCTTGTTAGCAAAGAAAAGAAAATAAATACGCAGTCGACAAAAAGCGCTACGCGCACAAATCTACACCTGTGGAACATCCAACGCCGAAGAAAACGGTGGAGTCAGCGACTTCCCCGGGATTTCCTCTCCGGCCTTGAACTTCAGCAGCGAGCGAAGGGTCCTGTCAAGATCCTTCTCGGAGATTTTCTTAGCCGAAACCCTCGTCGGAACACGTCGCCTAGAATAAAGAAACATCGGGTGCGCCCTCGCTTGGAGAGGCTGTACCCGACGCTCGAGAAACGTCCGGATGATGTCCACGCCGTTCACTTACTTCTCCGGAATCAGCTGGAGATCCTCCACCCGACGGTAAAGGGCCTCTACCTTCGCCACCTCGCCATCCAAGATGTTTTTTTCCAAGACCTTTTCGGCTCAATCTTTTGGGAGGGGTCAAAAGGAACAAGACCAAAATCTTGCCCAGGCACTACGGAGTCGCGGATATAAAACCATCGCCTCCGCCAGTACTGGACAGATTCGGACATGGAAAAAGAAAAGAAAAGAAGATTGGGACTAAGGGAGACGATGCAACCCCCAATGGGATAAACACCATCCGAACCAGACTGCCTCTTCACAGAATAAAGTTTCCGGAAGAGGCCAAAGTGCGGCTCAATGCCGAGCCAACACTCGCAGAAAGTGATGAAGCAAGCAATGTGAAGAAGAGAATTGGGCGACAAATGATGAAGCTGAATGCCATAGAGAAAGAGCAGTCCACGGAGGAAGTTGTGGACTGGAAAAGAAAACTCATGCATAACGAAGGCGAGAAACATAACCCGATACCCAGCTGGGGGATGGGGGATTACCTCGTTGCCGGGGAGTCTGACGGCCTCCCTATCTTGCGGGATCAAACCCCGCTCGCGAAGCTTGCGGAGATCACTCTCCCGTGTCTCTGATCGCCGCCAACCACCGTCAGTGACACGGGTAGCGGTGGCGCTTTTCTTCCCTCCGGCGGCGCTGGTACCAACCGCAGATGATGATTTCTTCGTTTTCCCCATCGCGCTCCGGCGGCACCGGCAGCGAGATTGCGGACGGGAAGAAGGAAATGTGGAAGAATATTGCAGCACGCAGCAAGAACCTGTAGAGCACAAGGAGGCAGTGAAAACAAGAGTAGATGCGGTGAAAACAAACTGCAGCTTTCCCCAATGATTATAACGATGAAGGCGACGCACGACAACCGTCCATCCAGAAGACCTAACACCAACAACAGATCTGGCCATACACGTGTCAGCATCACAACAAACCGTCGTTACCACGCCGTCCACTACGCGCGGAAATTGAGGCGACGCCGTAATTATCTCCACGCCGCGCGTGACCGGTCAATTCAAGGTCAGCAAGTGGGACCCACGTTCGTCCAGTCAAGTCATCTCTGGCGTAGCAGATGCTTGAGGTCATTGATCGTCAGCACTGATGTCATCAAAAGCTATACTATCACCAACTACAATTCTTCGGCTCCAAAGCTAAGAGTACTCACTCGAATCTTCGATTCGACTAAATACTCGGGGGCTACTCCTATCAGGAGCGCTGGCCGCGCACCCGAAAGACGGATAAAGACAAAATATTTCTTCTAGTCCTACGTCGAGTCTACGACTCCACTATGGACTCGGGGGCTACTCCCATAGGGAGGATGGATTTAAGCATCCGATTTTTTTTGTGTCCTACGGACTTACAAATAAACAAAGTACTTGAATAAAATTCTCCGCTCGAGTCTACGACTCGTGGGGGCTACTACCATAGGGAGCGCTGGTCGCGCATCCTATGAATTCTTCGACTGCGATTTTTCGGATCAAACACGCAGAACTTTTTCGGTAACTTTGCCTTAGTAAAATGCTAAGTGAGCAATGTTTCTCCTTGGCCACCTGAAACACCTCCGCAGGTAACAAATGTTCGGATAATGCGTCTGCGACGCAAAGATAAGACTTACAGATATCATCTGGTGGCCTGACAACGCACCCTACTGCGTTCTGCTAGTATGAATCCGTGCCAGCAGGTGTGATGAAAAATCCCTATGGACGCGTTGGGTACATCAATTAAAATCACTGGAATTCCACTCCTGTAAGTCCTCCGCGGCCTGAGTCGAATTACACCAGCATATGTTCTAGGTCCGAGTTGAGGGCCTCGACCCTGAAGAAGATCGTGTTGTTTCGTCCTAAGACAGTTAACTGATCCTGATCCGTCGGGTGAGTCAGGCACACGCATCAACAATCCCTACACACATATACTATTAATACATAGTTGCACCTGAAGGATGGAAGAGTCCTCAGCCGAATCTACGATTCGACTGATCACTCGGGGGCTACTGACATGGTTGTACCCTACGGGTGCGTGACCTCAGCATACCTAGTCCAGCCCAAGGAAGGCCCACGGCGGACGTACGTCGGCCCATGAAGATTTTCGGGTGGCCAAGGCCCATGACGTCTTCGGATCCTTGGAGAGCAAGACTAGCGTAGATAGGAAATTCAAAGGAGTAAAGCCCTAGAACTTGTAACCGACTAGGTCTATGCCCGGGTCCTGCCTAAGTCTATATAAAGGCCAGGAGGGCACGACCTAGATCTCTCGACTCATACTTCCGCATACACACCTCCACGCCAGATCTAATCTGCGCACCCCTGTAACCTTCGATTCCATCGTAATTAAGAGCAGACAAGCAGGAGTAGGGTTTTCCCTCCGGGGGCCTGAACCTGGGTAAACCTCGTGTCCCCGTGTTGCTTGTTTGCTAACCGTTCCACGATCTCCAGCATCCTCATCTTCTCCAAAACCCAAGTCCATAACAATGGGCATTGATGAGATCAAACCTCGTCACCGACCTTGCGGAATAGTTAAACACGTGAATTTATCACCGACCTAGCTCAAGCACACCGGAATAGTTACACAAAAACTTAATCACCGACCGCTCCGGAATTGTTACCTGTAACTTTATCACTGCCCTGGCTTAAAATAAATTCTCGATAACGCCTCACAATATAAACACCAAAGAAAGAACCAACAACACACAACCAATAATTCAGAAAATAGCGAACATATTGCAAGAGCTCGTCATGCACTTGCCTTAGGACTGACGTTCAACTGAAAAGCACCTCCCGGCACCCGCGTCTCCAAAACCAAAACAACTGCAGGTTGTAGCACACTTCCAGGCGACAACAGCAGGAGAAGAAGATGCCGCCTAGGACGATCACACCAGAGCAGCTACCAACGGACTAGGGCGGAAGCGAAACCCCTAGGCGATGCGGCGGCGGTGACGACGACGTCTGGGCGTCTGTTTAGGGTGAGGGCTGGGCCAAGCCCGTGGGTTACCTTTTTATTTCCTTTTTTTCTATTTAGACACAGAGTCAAGACTTTATCGAAATTATCTAATGGCCAAAGTTTAGCAAATCTCCAAATATGCATTTGACCTCCGGTTTGCAAAAACTTATACTTTTTTTTCGATCAACTCGACGAGACGAACTCAACCATGGTATTGGATTCTCCATTCGGCTTACGGTGCCAAAAAGTCAAATTTTAGTCATATAAAATAACCTTAGAATTGATGTTTAGAAATTTCGGGATATTACATGCTTATTATATTTTATGGTGGGTACTGTAATGTCAATCTAGGGTGATGTATGTTTTTGTTATGATAATGGTCGTACTTAAAAAGTTCTGCAAACCATATTCCGACTCAAGAGGATATAGAATCAATGCGAAGAAACAAACCAAAGTTATCTAACAAATAAAACTATTAGAAAGACTTATATTATAGAAACGGAGGCAGTACTAATCTTTTGGCTGTATTTTTACCCTTAAATCTATAACCAAGTGCACACCCCTCACATTCAAACTATTTCAACCCCACAAAGACAAAGGCCCAAGTAAAAAACGATCCCAATCCCACTTGACGCCTAGCTAAGCCGAGACAGGGAGACATGAGGGCCGCCTGCCATTCTCAGATGCCTCCTTTTCATTTCTTACGGCAATGGGCCACAGCTCCAAACATGTGTTTTCTTTAGAAAAGTAACAGAGCAAATGATTCCAAAAGCTCCACTCAGGATGTACTTGAGCAAACAATAATACAAACATAATAGTACATCACTAGATCACTAAAGTAGACTCACATGGCAGACATTCCTTAGAATCACAGAACACAGACCAGACATGGGGGAATGATGATGACCATCATGTGATTTCAACAGAGCTCCACGTGTTTTCCTGATACCAACCACCCACAAAAGAATATAGAGCATGTTACAACAAAGTGGCTGAAAAGCGAAAAGGAGGCAAACGCAAACTGTAAAGAGAAACAAATTGGCAATCACATTTTTTTCAATATACACCCTGAACCACACCACATGATCCTGTCTGTTGCTTGGGAACTATCCGCTTCATCAGCTGAAGAGGTTAGGGATGCAGGCTCCCGAGTCGGGGTTCTGCTGCTCCTTCCAGATGCGGCCCGTCACCCGCAGCTTCAGCTCCTTCCGTTCCCCGCCGGAGAAGAAGAGCGCCATGTTGCGCTGGATTATGAGGCCGTCATGGCTGTCCCGCACTTTGCGGTGGCTGTCCCGGATGCTCCGGGGCGTGCCCTCCCATATCATCTTCCTGCCGTTGGCGCCCACCTCCAGGCTGTAGCTGTAGTTCCTCGCGTCGTTCTCGTCGCCCATGAAGCGGAGGAATGCCATGTACACCGGTGCCATTCCGAGCTGGAAGGCCTCAAAATGCAAGCAGAAATACTGCCCGAAACAATGGAAAACCTGAAGATTGGAGGCATTGTGTCAGATAGGAACACCTCTTTTTGAGGGACAGATAAGTGTGTTGCTTGATTCACATACTAAAGAAACAGGCATAGGAAGATATATCATTCAGTACAAGGGGAATGCTGTCGTCTTTCTTTTGGTTAGGTGACCATCCAGTATTCCAGGACCAACTACAATTTCTTTATGCTATCAAATTAAGGATGATGGAAGCACGATCAATGTACAGAAAAATAGTAATCTCGTGGTATTATGCATCTTTTCGCCTGAATATAGGTGTACGTAAGATAACTGTTGCTGCAACATTTGAGTGTCCAAAGTCTAGAGAGAAAAAGTTGAGAATACTTACAGTTAGCATCCAGGTTGCATTTTCAACTTCTCTGGGATTTGACTTGACATAGCGATGGTTGAATGTGGAACCGGAATGCATGTCAACCTTATGGTCATCTCTCAGATGTGAAACAAGGAAAGGAATATCCCCAACTGAGGAGCACTCAGATCCTGCATAAGGACAGCTGTATGGCCTAAAATTGCACTGTGACTCATGCTTGAGCTTGCTATAGTATGGGAAGATCTCTGGACAGCCTAGTGCGTAGTATCTGCAGGGTAGCTCAAGTGATTCAGCGACTTTTTCCAATGCCAAACACCTGATGTCTCCCAGCTCTTGTCGACAGGTAGGGCAGCGGTTGTGCACCCGAGCTTTGCAGGTGGAACAAATGGTATGACCATTTTGGCACTGTAAAATTAGCATAATGTTATTTTCTTGTCACTGTCAACTTATAAATTGTAAAAATCCTGAATATGTATAAAGCTAGATGACCGTGGTAAACAACATCCAAAATTGCATGATCCAAGCAGATCTATAAAAGCAGAATATAATGCACATAAGCTAGTTATAAGCAACAAATGACTAGATAGCATAGACCTGGAGCGAGATTGCATACCAGTATAGTATATGAGGTTCATTAAAATGTTCAAACTAGCAAATTTCAGTCGTATATAAGCATCTTTGTTCTGCTGTATTTGAGTATTTCTATTGCTTAACAGTGTAAATTGCCATAGATATTGAATTCCTACATGCCACTATAATTTACTTAAAAGGACCAAGTTTAATAAAGCCAACCATAAAATTTAATGTTAACTACAAATTGGAAAAAGAATCCCTTCTAAAGAAGGCTATTATAAGAATATGCAGGCCATATGGAAGACAGGTCCTATTGAATTGTGCATCTTGTCCAATAGTATACAAAAGGGAGTACGCTACCTACATAGTCAATATGATGGGTGATTTTAAAATGCTATCAAGGGTGCACTCATAGAAAAAATTAAAAGCTTCATGTCAGATTTATACTAACAAACAGTTAACAATATCAAGACATGCAAAAATATATCAGATACTCTAGATGTTTCCGTTGCCTGAGAAGAACAGGTAAGCAAACACATAAAAAAGGAGCACAAAAGAACCAACTAATTTCTTGAATTTTTAGCATTGGAGAAAACATATACACCAGGTATACAAGAGAATATTAATATATCCTTCGCACACAGAAAATAATGTAATATTGGATAGTAGGCTATCAAACATACACAAACTGTTTACAAAGCATATAAGACATTTAGTGCCTAGTCTGTAATATGCATCAATTTAGACATGTTACTATGTGACTCAATAACTCAATCATGGCCAACAGAATTTCGAATCAGGTGATTCAATCTGCTCGAATCAATTAGTGTAACGTAGTCCAAACAAGCTCCACTATCCAGCAAGCAAAGCCACAAAAGGAAATGGAAAACCATGAGCTTGTGTGTATACAAATTTATTTGAGCCTCTAAGGTGTATACAACTATACAGTATAATGTTATGATAAGACATTTCAGTCATACTCAGCATTTTCCTATAAGCTCACTAGTCAGCAAGCAACAAAAAAATTCTTTTGGAGATGATGGGTTAGAAAAAAAATGATGAAAGTTTTCTGCATTTTTAACTTACTTGAATACTGTGGTGAGCAAGAAAATCAATAAATCTATAGTTGATTCTCTAACCAGTGTTGACGCTTAGATTACATTATCCACTTGAAGAGGTGGGTGGACTTCAAGAAGCACTCTAGTAAACAAACATGAGAAAAACAAAAGAATATAGCCTCCTATTTTTTGGGGGAAAAATGAGAATTGTGTAGTTTGCATGAGGATGTATGTTCCTTTCTGTAACAAAAGATGTACAGTGTTATTTTTCTGTTTACTAGTGGTGAAGCACAATATACTCCCTCCGTTCACTAATGTAAAACCTTCTAGATATTTCAAAGTAAACTAGATTCGGACTAGAATGGATGAACCTAAACAATAAAACATGTCTAGATACATGCATTTCCAAAAAAAAAAAAACTAGAAGTTCTTACATTAGTTTCTATACCCTAAGAAGTAAGAACCTAACTAGACATTCTGATCTCCTTTTCCAGCACTGCAGCACTCTCACTAAATGAAGAATCTAAAAATTGTAAGGAACCAAGAGCCTTCAGAAATTATCGAAGAATCTAAACTACATCCTGATCATAACACTCTCACCCTGGTTCCTCACACAAGAATGATTGCACAAGCATTATTTACAATTTACACAACCTTCCCGCAGTTGGTATGTTAAGTCTCAACATACAATGTACACCATTTCTATCATAGCGTGAATTTCCCACATAGGGACGCAAAACTCGAGTTCCAATTCTTCTTATCAAGATTGATCACGATATAGTTTCGTAAGTCATGCAAGAACTAAATTGAATTGAATGTGTCTACAACGCAAGAACTCCAATATGAGTTTGCAGACGAAGAACCCAAGCAAGCAACCAAGATCCCGCCTTCCGTACCCCAGAGATCAACCAAACCGCGCAAATTGGCAAGACCAGCCGAAGATCCTGGAGGCAATCAAGAAACAGGTAGGAGGCGCTGACCTGGTGGATCGGGGGATACATGGAGTTGGTGCAGACGGGGCACTCGAGGAGCTCGTGGACGCTGGTCGCCGGCGGGATCAGCGGCCCGGTGATCGCGCCGGCGCCTGACGCGCCCCCGCCGCCGTTGGGGACCACCCCGATGCTGGCGGCCGCGATAGCCGCCGCCGCCGATGCCTTGAGGAAGGGGCGGGGCAGGTTGGAGGACATGGCGTCGTCGTCCTCCATGCCGTCCGACGACGACACGCACTCGATGCTCTCGATCATGTCCATGGCCACGGCGGCCCGCCCGAATCGGGCCGGATCGCGGCCGAATCGCGCTGCCGGGGATCGCGGACTGGCGGACCTCGGCTCCACCACGGCTCCTTCTGTGTCCCTCTGGCTACTGCATTCGAGTTCTCGAAGAAATGGATTCTTCTTGAAGAACTCTGAACTCGAGGACAGGGAGGGGGCAAGCGCGGAGACTCGAGGAGTCGAGCGATTTGTTTCCCCTCTGGTTTGGTCCTTTTCTTGGTCGCCTTTCTTCTTTTCTGGCGTGCCCTTTTCCCCTTCTTGGTAACGTCTAGGGCAGGGCAGGAACATAAAACTGGAACAGCAGGATGCAGTTTGCAGAGTGCGTCGGGTGTTCAGTGTCAGTTTTAATTTGAAATCGAAATGGTGCGGAGGCAGTTTTACTCCCTTTATTTTCTTTATCTTTATCAGTTAAATAGCTCATCAAAACGCCGTAAAACATGAACGATGAGGTTTTTTTATGCCCTCAAACATGTAACCGGTCGTACGGTCGTTGTAAACTGCCCTACAACCCTAAACTATGGACAATAAATTATAAAAATAGCCATAAAATAAAAAACAACGAGTTGTTGCCATAACTCATAAACATGTATCGACTCTTACGGGTCATGCAAATCCCTGAAACTCAAAACCGTGGGGCTATAGCTCATAAAAACGGTCATAAAACACGAGAACGACGAGTTTTTGTCACAACTCTCAAACATGTATCAGATCTTACAGATCATACAAATCTCTTGGAGCCCCAAAGCTGTGGGCAATCATCTCTCTCGGTTAATATTTATAGCTCCGTTTGGCATCTAAGTTTTTCTAAAACCAAAATATTATAATACTACGGTATTTTCTTGCCTGGCTAGCAAATTCTTTAGTTTTGAAAAAAGAGGTCCCATTTGGTATGAAAGTATTTTTAAAGTATTGAGGAAATACACCAAAGTATTAAATACTTTGAGGTGTTTGGATCCACCAAATAATATGGTTTTAAAACTAAAGTATTCTATAAAACTATGAGTTTTTTGAAATATTTGAGAAAAAACTCAGACCCTCTTTTTTCTAAAACTGAGAAAAGAGAAAAACTAAAGTATTGCTTTGCTAGGCATTAGAATACTATGGTATTGATATATTTAAAAACTTTGTTGCCAAACTAGGCCTAGACCTCTTTTTTCTATACTTCAAAATTAGTGTTATTTAAAAAAAAAGGTATGAAAAACTGCGGTTTTTTTGCAGAAACCAAACACCTCAAAGTATTTAAGACTATGGTATTTCTAGAAACCAATACTTCAAAAAAAATGTTGGTGCCAAACGGACCCTACATCATCTATCATATGCTAAGGGCATTATAAAGATTGAATGTTATTGCTCACAGGTGATTCTGAGGATGGAGCCGGAGACGAAAATGAGTTCGTGCAGCTTCCCTCTAGAATAATCTCGAAGTGCTACATCTGGAGACCAATATTGATGGTGGCTGCCTTGAGGAGTGCAAATGCTAGGCAACAATGATTCTTCTAGCTGGACATAGCTGTGAGGGGGGAAGGGAAGCAGAGCAGCTCAACGTCACCTGCTGCTTCGAGTTGGTGGGTTGAGTTCTAGCTACATGTGCGCGTGTTCTTTGTGGTTGCCATGTTTGCCATCGCAATATCTGGTCACCCCCATCCTTTGGGAGTTCTCCATCAGCAACACCTTCCATGGTTTGTTGTCGTCCTGCTGCTGTATCCTTTGGTTGTTGGGCAGCACTTCCTCCCAGGTCATCGGCAACATCGGTTGTTGTTCTTAAATCTTCCAGTTGGCGACTTGTTTGATCTCACCTCCTGTCCATGTTGCCGTTTGGAGGTCTTTGGCTCTGATGCGATGAGCTCTTGTTGTTGTACCCCCAAGTGGTTGTGTCCCTGGTGGTATAACGGTTGGTCGACATCGGGCGTCTCATCGTGATCTGTATGGAGATGGAGATTCCTATGGACTCCATTGCTTTTTTACTTTGGTTTCGGGGCGTTAAATGCAAATGCTAAGGGCCATGTTGTAATTTATGTTTGTTTTGAGGTCCTTTTTGTAAATTGTAATCCGCTAACAAAATTTAATGCAGCTATCGAGGTCTTTCCAGAACACTTATCCGTTCAAAAAAACTATTCGACAATAAAATACTCCCTATAGTAGAGTACTACTGCTTAGCTACTCGACTTGTGGACGCGCAACCAGGACGAGACGAGTTAGTCTTCGGTAGGCCGCCTCCGTCACCCTGCGCCACCGGAGGCAGGTCACACCCACGGCAACACCGTTCCGGTCGCCGCCTAACTGCCGCTGTTAGAGACAAGAGAGATACAAGGAGGAAAAGAAATAGTCAATCCTTTCAGGTCGTGCTTCCAGGTAGAGTGAGAAGGGACAGACATGCCTTATGGGATGAATATATTCGGGGGTAGTCAACAAAAATAGTTTTTGTTGGGGGGGGGACGACATCCTAGGTTCGCCCCCGTGATGGTCCGTCCGTGGTCGTAATGCCCTTAAGAGTGCGTCCCTACAGTTCAAGAATGTCATAGACATGATCTCTATCAATGATCAACAGTGGGACCAAGATGTCCATGATGACCCCTATGCACTCATGATTCTCCACTGTATTGAACCTTAAACAATATATGTTATGTTCCTTTTGTCTCTGTGATACTTGCATTGTCCGATATTTGATCATCGACATCTCCATGTTGGGTCAACCTCGTTACCGACAAATGCTACTTTAAACTCGTACCGATAGGTGATATCCCCTGACCTAGTCACATGTTGCGCAACATATTAGATATAACTTATCCGAGTAGGTCCAGAGTATCTTCCATCACACGGATATAAAAATCCCACTCTAGACACATACGCCTCAACCTACCCCATTGAGTGCTTGGTCACACCTTTATAATCACTGTTTCACGGAGTGACGTTTGATGCTCTCTAAGCACTCTCAGGTGACAGTGAGTAAATATGGTCTCACGATCTGCGGAAAAAATCACTATGTTTTTGACAATTGTAACTGTAAACTTTGTGATATTATCGTGTTGCAACAATCATTTGCGAAACGGTATCCACTATCTCATTCTATAATGAGATAGCTCCATTGTCAATAGGTGCTGAAGCACCAACATGGTCAGGAAACCTTGACCATCCGTTGACCAATAAACTAGTTAAATAGAGGCTAATAGGGACATATATTTATTTATATATCACACCTATATGAATGTTTCCTATTTATATAGTTATAGCATGATATAAAACTATTATGAACTAATGGAATGTGTTAAATAAACACCTTTATTATTTGCATCTAGGACACATTTCCTTCACGATTTAGGAATTTTGCCATGGAATTGTCCATTTTCCTTCTCGAATTTAAGGTTCAGATTTACCAAGCTGCAAAGACCCGATGGCACCGTCAAGAGAGCCTTCCTAGCCGTCCTGCATCTGTCCCAACTCTTTTCCCCTTGTATAAATCTTAAAATCTGAAATTTTCACTTTTAGCAATAGAGATTTAATTGTCCCTTTATTGGTATGTATCTATTTGAATTGTCACTTCTAGTCTGTTTGCATCTTAGTTGGATTAAGATGCCCACTGTCAGTATCTATTTAACATATGGGAACCTACAGTGATGATGCAATAACGCTTTGTAGCGACGACAGTTTTCACATTAACTTTGGTGGTTTTGAATTCTAGTCATCAGATGAAGAGCCCATTGAGAGGATTGAGTTTAGAGGTATCAAAAGAACATCAAAATTACAGTCATTTGTTTTGTATGCATTTAGACGGTAGACATTAATATTCCACCGCATTGAAATTTTTGTGTTGTAGCATCAGGGCCTCAACACAAGGGAGCACTGATTTTGATAAGCAGAGCCTTTTTTGGAGACGACATGTATCTGAAAGAATTTTATGTAAACTTCATCTTAGACTGCTGTGAACTCTAAGTTCCACCAAAGATCAAGTATTACGTCTACATGCTGCCCTATTCATCTATAATGAAAATAAGTGTAAGATGGTAAGATGATATATTCTTGATCATGTTATCAATAAGCTACCTTGTGATATTTAAATACTTCTAGTAATCACAAGAATACTAATTATTCAATTCTCTATACTTGCCTAGACATTTGGAGCTGAGTTCACAAAAATACCTAAAGAACTCCTTGATTAACCTATTGATGTACATGTTTGTCAAATGAAGAGAAAAAGGCCAAAGATGGTTAGGAGGAAGATGGGAGCTGGGTCAAAAACAATCTTGACGACTGGATGGGAGAAGGTTGCGAGAAGCTTCAACTTAAAACATAATAGAATTATCCTTTTTTGTTTTGCTGAATTAAGATAATGGAGAGGTACATATTCTGATTTAGCAACTTCCACTGGGCGGCCCATTATAAATGCAATGCTGGTTTGTTAAAGAGTACTAATTATGCTAGCTGATTGATTTATGGACTGCACTTTGTATGTACTTCCATAACGTATAATGGCTAAATTTGTATGGATTTTCCTAACTATTTGGCTAATGTTACCGTGAGCTTCTATAAGTTTTTGAGTTAATCTGTCTATCTAGCTGCTGAATCATGATTATGTGTCATGTCATCTATGGTTGAGTTTAAATTAGCATGTTGTGTACTATTTAAAATGGTTTAGACACACTGGAGACAACCACTTTAAAAATCTGCTTCGAGGCACACTAGTTCTGGAGACGGTCTTTGTTAGAATTCGACTTAGGTCGCCTGACTATTGGAGACGGTCCCTAATATAGACCGTCTGAGGTTGAGGAGTTATTGCAAGCGGCTAGCACTACTAGTCGTCTCTAGCTCGTACATGTTAGAGGCGTTTTCCTTTTTACACCATTTGAGGTCGCGTATCTTAGATCCACAACGAAAAACCGGCTAAGGTGGTGTGCTCTTAGAAGCTATGCGCTTGGGCCGGAACAAGAAACCGGATAAGGCATATGGGCAATTGACGTCTCTAAGTAACGTGTTTGTACTAGTGAGGCACTTCAAAAACAATGATGCAGTAGATGATGATGCTTGTAAGAACCGCTTTCATAAGGATTGATCGCCCGACCATGGTGTCATGCTTTCCAAGCCAAGGGATTAATTTGGTGGCCAATTTGTATAATAAAGGTTGAGAATGAATTCTCTTGAGCCTAGAGACCGACAAGGGGAGTCCAAGGTACTTCATGTGGAAGTTGACTCGAGCGTCTATAAAAGCTTGAAAGATATTGTCAAGGTCTAGAGCATCGCATCATATGGGAGCTACTTGACGTTTATCACAATTTGTGACAAGCCTGGTAACATTTTTGAAATTTTACAAGGTGGGTGCCAAGAAGTTCATGTCATTTTTATTCGGAGTGACAAATATGTCGGCATAATTGACATATAGAGATGTACAGATCGTTGGAGCTCTCCCTCAAAGCTGATGTAGGTTTCCTTGCTCGGTGGCCTTGGAGAGAATGTGATGGAGAGGGTGCCAACATGGAGATAAGCGACGAGAGGGTCCCTTGTCTAAGATCTCTACCATGCCTTATAGGATCCCCGATGATGCAATTTATGAGGACCCTTTGGTGTTGAAGTAGATAGTATAGCTAACACCCAATTTCTAAAAAAAATGGGAATCCCAAATGTTGAAGAAAGTCCATCAAATATTCCCAACACAACGAGTCGAAGCCAATCTTGAAAACTAGTGTAGGGATATTTGCCCTATGAAGTTTTCTTGCTAGATTTATCGCATAAAGGAACTTGTCATGGAAGCTCCTTGTCTTGATGAGCGCACTTTGAGCGTCTGAGACAATCTTGTTCATTTGGAGCTAGCCTTGTGGCTATCATTTTAGAGATGAGGCTTATGGGTCTAAAGTCGGAGATATCTTCAGCTGCATGTGGGATGAGGGCTATGTTGGCAGGTTTAAGCCAATGAGGCTCATTGGTACGAAGAATGGAGAATTTTTTATGACTGCCATGATGTCCGTTTTTATTGTATCCCAATAGAAAAAAACCCGGTGAAGTCATCCATGCTCGGGGCCTTATCACTTATGGTTTTATCTACGCAGATTTAACCTCTTCTTCTGAGAAAAGTTCATCTATCCCACTAAGGTCACATTGAGGGATTGGAATGTTGGATCAATTGAAGCTTTGGTTTGAGGTGAGCCTCTCTTGATAATCTTCTTGAAATATTCTTGGATGTTGATCTTCTTTTATTCATGCTTGGTGATTCAAGAATTGTTACGCTTCAACCTATGGATGTGGTTCTTCCTTCTTCTTGCATTTACACGAAGATGAAAATAATTACCCTCTTTAAGGTTCTTTGCCCTCGAAGCTTGACGCTTTCTAGTTCTCTCGAGAGCTGGCAAACCAATGACCCTCCTTTTTAATCTTGATCAAAGCTCGCTTTCCTCATTGCTAAGGGCTCTAATTTCTTGTGCCACGTCCAAGTGAAGAATAACCCCAAGGGCCATATGGATCTCCACTTTAGCTTTGGAGAATAATGACTAGCTCCAACGACGCAAATAGTGGCCGGTTCTTTTTTGGGCTTGTAGAAAAGACGTTGACACGGCTCTACGTGAGTGGAGTTGGCATTCCAAGATTCATTTACCGCATCTTTGAATCCGGGAATTTTAACCCAAAAGTTTCAAAATAGAAGGCTCTTTGTCTAGGGCACTATCGTTTGCAAGAAGAAGTGATCAATGGTCCGACAAGAATGAAGATAGGGCATGAAGGATGTGGTTGGAGAAGATGACATCCCATTCTTAATTACAAAAGGAGGTGTCGAGCTTGCTCATAGTTAGGTCTTTTTGCTCATTGGCCCAAGTAAACTTGTAGTTTTGGAGGTGTATCGCCTTGAGGTCGCTAGCATTGAGAGCATTTCAGAATCTCACTGTCCGGATTCGGTTGGAATTTGCAAGCTTCTTCCCAGTGAAAATCCATCTTGTATGCGGGAGGGCTCAAGGATACAAGCTCTGCGAAGAAAGCGTCCTCTAGGTTTGCCCTAATGGGACCATAAACCATGGTTAGCTATAACCACCGTTGTCCTAATGGTATACAAAATCAATACCACTAGATACATTATGGAATATATATTTTACTCTCTACGCTCCAATCTAAGTCACTTACTTTAGGATAGAGGGAGTAGATTATATATATATATTGTTATAACTGATGATAGTTTTACTATAAACTTCGTAATAATTTAGCAGTGATTGCGCAGTGGAGGATCTAGAAACTTTTGGAAGTCTGGGCAAACATGTCTAATACGCTTTTCAAACAAAATCAGTATAGAAAGCTATAAGTAGCCGTCGGCAAGCCTGAGTGACTAACCAGGCTAAAGGGGAGTAATGCTACACCTACCGGCTCAAACTTATAAATTATAATTTATGAACTGAGAGCATCCCTAACCCATCCTCTTTCAGCCGTTAGAGGAGTATATTTTCTCCTCTAACGGCTGGAGATGACTCTAACCCATCCCCAAACGGATATAAACGAGAATAATTTTTAGGAATCAACCTCGGAGAATCCCAGGTATATGCTCTGGAGGCCACGATTCCCATATTTTTCTCCTCCACCTCGTCGCCGCTACCCCGCCGCCCCGTTGTACCATTCTCGCCGGTGTTGCCCCCGCCGGTCATTGTTTTCCCTCTGTCACCTTCCCGAAGCACCGCAAACCCATTTCCCCCCATTCGTCCCTGTCACGGTTGTTCGCTGTTGTTGGATTCTTCCCTAGAGCCGCCGCATCGAGGTGGATCCCACCTCCAGTCAGAACCAAAAGAAAGCTCGTCTCCGGCCACAACGAGGTCGATATCGGTCGGAAAAAAGCCTTATGAGGGGAAGGAGGCAGTGTAGACGACCGTGGGCGTCGAGTTGGTGGCCATGGCCGGATTCCGACAAACTTCTCCCCATAGCAGAGACATTGGTTTGTGGCCATCCGGTCGTCGCGTAGCCGCTAGGAGGGCGTTTGTCGGCAACAACCTTGCCATTCGTCCGTCCTCTAGCCCGCCTAGTCGTCGAGTCCCCTTTTGGCCGCCGCAACTGATCCGGCCATGATTTGCCCCTCCGCCACGCACAAGGTACTCAACTGAATTCCCCTATGATATTTGGGTTTTTTCAGCTTTGTTCGTGACCGATAGCATTCGGCTGTATCTGAAGAAGTTGCGAGAGATGATTTTCGATGATTCTTCGTCCGAGGAGGAATAAGATGAAGACGAGGATTTGGAAATGGAAATGATTATGATTTTGAACGAAGATTTTTGGGCGCCGAGGAGGGGATCTCAGCTCGGCCATGCATGGGTCAACCGAAACAGAGCCAAGGAGCATGAGAATATCATGCGAGATTATTTCAACCCTTATGCCACCTATACGGACAAGCAATTCCGGGGCCGGTTTCAGATCCAAAAAGACTTGTTCCTCACCATCACCAGAGCCATCGAAGCCCATGATGATTGGTTCAAGCTTCAGAGGAGTGCTACGGGAGAGGTCAGTGCTAGCCCGGTGATGAAGTGTGTGACGACCATGAGGGTACTTGCATATGGATGTTTGGCCAACGCCATTGATGATTATGTTTGCATTGGAGAGGATACATGATGACACACAATTATAGGGGATCGCAACAGTCTTTGAGGGTAGTATTACCCAATTTATTGATTCGACACAAGGGGAGCCAAAGAATACTTATAAGCCTTAACAACTAAGTTGTCAATTCAGATGCACCTGGAAATAGTCTTGCTCACAGCAGTTTATCAGTAGCAACAGTTTTGTAGTAGTAATAGCAAAGTAACAGCAACAGTAAATCAAAGACAGTAGTAACAATAGTAGCAAACAACAGGATATGAGTGCGGTAGGCATAGGGATGGATGGACGGGTGTTGCATGGACGAGACTATTCATGTAACTTCAAGATCTAGGGAATTTGCAGATAAATAAGATAAAGCATCCAAGTACTAAACAATCATAGGCATGTGTTCCAAATATAGTCATACGTGCTCGCAATGAGAACTTGCACAACATCTTTTGTCCTGCCAGCCCGTTGCAGCGGAGCCTCAAGGGAATCTACTGGCAATTAAGGTACTCCTTTTAATAGAGCACCAGAGCAAAGCATTAACACTCCATGAACATACGTGATCCTCACATCACAGTCATCCCCTCCAGCTGTCCCAATTCCTGCGGACAATGATATGTGTACACAACTTGCAGATAAGATCAGAAACAATACTATCATCATGAATCAATAATAAGTTCATATCTGAGATCATGGCACTCGGGCCCTAGTGACAAGCACTAAGCACAACAAGTTGCAACAAATTCAAATAGCACTAATAGAGATACTAGGCACCATTCCCTAACAATCTTATTCGATTACATGATATAAATCATCCAATCCCTACCATCCCCATAGCCTACAATGGGGGATTACTCACTCATGGATGGGGGAAACATGGATGGTTGATGGAGAGGCATCGGTGATGATGATGGCGATGATCCTCTCCAAATTACCCGTCCCGGCAGGGTGCCAGAACGGAGTTTCTGGTTTCGAATCGCGGTTTCTGGTGGTGGCGGTACAGCGGAACTCTTTCTGGAAAAACGTCGAACCCCCCTTGGTTTTTAGGTCAAGAGGCATCTTATAGGCGAAGCGGGAGGCCAAGGGGGTGCCCGAGGCGGCCACACCCCTCCCAGGCATGGCCAGGCCTGGCCCACGCAGCCAGAGGTGTGGGCCCCTCGCAGCCCGACTCCGTCTCGTCTTCAGGCTCTGTGAGTCTTATGGTGAAATAGGATTTTTGGCATATTTTCTGAGATTTTTTCTGATAGTTTATTTTCTGCACAAAAACTAGACACCAAGGTAATTCTGCTGAAAACAGCATCACTCCGTGTTAGTTGTATCCAAATCACACAAGTTTAGAGGAGAAACAATAGCAAAAGTGTTCAGAAAAGTAGATACATTTTGGACGTATCAACTCGCCCAAGCTTAGCTTATTGCTTGTCCTCAAGCAATTCAGTTGAAAACTGAGTGCGATAAAAGAACTTTCACGAACACATTTGCTTCATATGATGTAAATATTCTCGGTGTACGAGTATATACTTAGACAATTCATAATAAGGAGTATGCAACTAAGTCTACTCAATAGTCATTGCAATCTATGAAGAGATTCCAATTCAATAATAATAAGTAGGATGAAACATAAACATAAGCAACATTGCAATGCTCATAAGAAGGTATGATAGAGTGGTATCTCGCTTCCCTTTGATTGAAGAGCACGGCATAAATGCCAAGGCACCTCTGAAGTTCAAGTGAAGACTAGAAGTAAAGATATCAAAGATACAAGCATCAAAGTTATGACATAATTAACCAAGTTTTGAGACAAGCACATTACACTAAGAATGACAACTATGCTCTCAAGAAGGTGCTCATAGGATAAGTGGTGACTCAACAAGTAAGTGAAAAGGTTGAAAAGTTTGAAAGGCTTCCAAATGCTGAAAGTATGGTACTGTAACACCCTCAGAATCGGCCCTATGCAAGTTTCAGCGATTCCCGCCAAATCCACATAGAAACGATTCAAAGGTGCCCACCAGGCACTTTCGTGCGGGTGGAAAACGAAGTAATACCATTACACAATAGTCCACGATGGAACCCACAGAACAGATATATACAACAACGACTCCAAGAGTCAAGAATACAGATATACAATACAAAAATCCAAATCACCTTGAAAATGATACTAGACAGATATAGATAGCATGAGTCATCCTGATATAATAAGCAGTGGGCAGTTTTAGTTAACCATTCCGTTGTAGTTGTAGTACTTACTAGTCAGGTACATATAGCATGAGGTATCCCAAAACCCAGCAGTTGTTGGTACTTTTATTTAGCCATTCCGTTGTAGTTGCAATACTTACTAGTCAGATACAATGGTAACAGGTGACAACCCAAACCAGCAATTGTTGGCACTTTTATTTAGCCATTCTATTACAGTAAAGCTGATTACTAGTCATTATAAAGTCAAATTTATAGCTCTAATTTAGTTATAGTTGTCTATGATCGAGATACTGTGCTCAAAGTCGTCCATAACCGCGGACACGACTTTTAGCAAGTTTTACCCTGCAGGGGGCACAAATAGCAACACACACACGATCAACCTCGAGAAAAACCAATAAAAACCCAACGAGGCATCACGACAGAGCAATTGCAAGATTCATATAAATTTCAGGGGGCCACCCCACCAAGCTACCCGCGACGAAGTTGGCCGGCTCCGAAACGGACCCAGAGGTTTGTGTCAATGGCTGTAAACAACTGGGAATCCGAAAGTGTGACTGGGCTTGTCGATACCACGAAAACATTGCACTTACCTAAATAGTACAGGCGCTCCACGCGTAATCGTAAATAAAGCAGTAAAGCATGGCATAAGTATAGGATAGTAATAAAGCCCCAAACTACTTTGTGGCCCCAAGAAATAAATATGACTCAAGCTCTGGCTAGGGGGATTCATGGTCCCACATGCGGATAGTGCGAATATTCAAAGAACATGTATCAAGTACTCGGGGTCCTACGGGACACAAGTGGACGGTTAAAAACCAAATAACATCTATTGCCCACCCGTGCCTCTGCATTATTTATCTACTTCAATTTTAGTTATTAAGCAGTAATTAAAACCATGATCATCTCCAACATTAAATATAAGGCATTACCCCAACAACTGTGGAACATCGACGGCGCGTCGCAACACCTGCGCAAGCAACTACGACTCGCAAGGCTGACTATCTACCAAACAACAGGTGGATGTGTCCAAGGCAATTTAATGGCTCCAAGGGATATCACGAGTATGAAAACTAGAGCATCGCATCACAGATAGCAATAGATCAACAGGAGGAAATAAAGACTATAAAAGTAAGATAGGTAGAAAGGGGAAGAATGCTCGCCTGTAAAACATTGACGAAGGTTCATCCGAGGATCGGGTTGACACTCGCATCAACTCATCGGCCTAATCCGTGAAGAAGCAAAGCACTAGAAGAAACACCGGATGCACTATTTAATGCTACGACAAAAGATCGAGCATGATGCATGTATGATGTATGACATGACAAAGATGCGTTGCAATTAGGCATTATTAAGCGGAACCGGGGTCCCGACATTTATTGGATGGTTCATATTGTTTAGCTACCCCACAACTTAAATGTTATTTTAATAAGGCAAAGTATATCACCAGTTCGCTACACAATTTTAAATGGGACCATTATTAGACTAGATTTGCCCGCATATGGCCTCCATATTTAATTGTTAGGTGTGTCAACAAAATTCCCCAACCCACATGATATGTATACGAGTAAGCTCAATTCATATGCAACAAATATGTATCATTTATAAAATAGGGGCTCAGAGAAAGGTCACACATCAGATTGACGATCTTGGTCTCCGGGGGTACGGTTCAGTCTCCGGGATCGGGCTTCGGTCTTCGGGTGCGGCACCGAGGCATCGAATCCGTGAAGGAGATACTTGAGCCATCTAATCCAAAAAATAGACCTTGGCGTCCGGGACGAAGATCTTTGTGTGCGGTGCCCTTGGCTTACATGAAGGGGAGCTTCAGACTCGGACTTTGTACTGGATGGCGAACTCGGATGGATGCCGAAGGTTCATCGGGTCTGCGGGCGATGTCGATCTTGTATTGGACGACTTTGGCATCTCATAAAAACAAGTTGGCCAAATGCAACATGCCCAAAAGTTTCTGCTGTGAACAGTAGCGGGCATCACGCACGCGTCGGGCTGCAGGTACATGGGCAAAGGCCGGCGGAGGAAAACAGGCACGAAACGATGCGGCCGGAGAAGAGGGGTACGCGGGGTTGTCATGCTCGCAGGGGCGCCGGCAGGACATGAGGTCAAGGAAGGTCGTACGTCGCCGGCGGCCGCGAGGCGGTACAGGGCGGTGGCGGCCAGGCTTGCAGAGAGCACCAGAACGGAGACCAGTGGTAGAGATCAAGGAGACGCAGAGCTCCTGGCGCGCGAGCGCCAGCGAGGGAGGCGCAAGCTTGCTGCAGGGAGGAAGGCGCTCGTCTGGCAGTGGAGGGCGCGAGCGACGGCGAGTCCGAGCAAGGCGACGTGAAGGCGGAGTCGTCCGGTAGTGGGGAGGCGGCGGTCGGGTGGCTGCCGGACGCAGGACAGGGGAAGCAGAGAGGCGAGACCTGTAGGGGCAGGCGGTGGTGGTTGCTGCCGAAGCAGAGAGGGCGGCGACAAGCGGTCGCTGCCTGCTCGGATTGGTGAGGGAGATCCAGAGGCGGGGACGGAGTAGTTCCGGGGCGGCCGGACGCAAGCGGCGCGAGGGCGTCGGAGATGGAGAAGGCGACCGGCGGCGCACGACGACGCGCGTCAGCGGGCGCGCCTGCAGCAGGGAGGCGAGCTTGGGCTGGAGAAGAGGGAGGACGGCACGCGGCCAGAAGGGGAGGCAAGGCGAGGGCTTGCAGGGGCCAGCACAGAGAGGTGGCGGTCGGTTCGCGCGACCTCGGGAGCGGGCGAGGAGGACGGGCGGAGGTGGTTGAGGCCGACGGGGTCGACGCGAGGTGGTTGCAGAGGAGGAAGGCGACGGCGCTGTGCGGGAGGACGCGAGCGAGAGAGCGAGGGTCTCGCGTGCGGGATGTTTCGCTCGCGTGGGGGTCGTGTTGGGTGGGGGTCAGGGTGTGGGTGGGTTAGTGTGTTGCTTTTGACTAGGACGTGTTGGGTGTGTGCGTGTAGAGCCAGGGGGTGGCGGCGGGTGAGAGGTAGGGTGGGATTTGGGGTAGGTCTAGGGTGGTTTTTAGGGTTAGGGTTTTATTTTAGATGGGCCGGATAGTAGGTGGTTTGGCCGGTTGGGCCTCTGGCCTGACCGGCTAGACTGCCTCTCCGGTCAAAATAGTTTTATTATTTCATTTAGTTTTAAAATATTCTTTTGGTAAAATACTTTAGGCAAACAAAAGATCAGGACGGACCGAGAGTTTTACATTTGAAATAGAAAGGGGATAATTTAGAAAACAAAAATAGGCTTTTAGCAAAATAGTTTTAGATTAAAACATGCATGGAGATATCATGATATGCACAGATGTAAATGCAGGCGATTTTCTAGTAGTGGTTTTATCCGGGGTGCTACAATTCGACACCACTAACAATGGATCTCGCCCTCGAGATCCGCCTCATGGTACGGGGAAGAAGGCCGATGGTCTGAATCTTCTCGCTTCATGTAGATCTTCGCGACACCACTAACAATGATTCTTTCTTCGTCTTGAAATCGGCGACACCACCAACAAGGGGTGTTTCTCAAGTTCATCAAGAGAGCACTCTAGAGAACAAATGACGAAGGCAGAGGTATCAAAAGGTAAGACCACCTCTAACTTCCGCGGAAGGAGTATAATTACATCGATCCACTATTCAATATACAGGAGCGAATGATAAGAGTAGTCGGATGGTGATCAGTCCATCGCGCACCCAAAGCATTACTCTGCACATGAATAGGAGATTTATGCACCCACTCTTAGAATTCAGACTGAAGATCTCGACAAGTGAGGTTTGGAAACAAAGGAGGGATGGAGATTCTCATCAGGCCTGATGTAGATGACTTCGTCGTATCGGAAAACACCGGAGGACAGAAAGAAAAAATTTAGTGAATTTTTGGTCCACTGAAAGGTACAACAGATGAAAGATTCATCAGATAGCATAAATTTCGGACGTTGAAGCGCCGTTACTGGAGGATGGAAGCGAAACCCTGAAGGTACGACGGAAACCCAACCACGAGAAATCCTGGACTCGAAGAAAAGATAAGAGAGCAGATTCAAAACACGTCGAGATAAGAGGAGAATAGCAGAGGGGTAAGAAGTAAAAGCAGACCTAATACGATCTATCCAAACAATTTTTCAAAATAGTTTTGACACTCTACAACGGCCGTTAGCTAGGTTATCCTACAGGCTGGACCAGTGGGTATCGTAACTTCTGAGCTCTGATACCACTCTGTAACACCCTCAGAATCGGCCCTATGCAAGTTTCTGCGATTCCCGCCAAACCCGCATAGAAACGATTCAAAGGTGCCCACCAGGAACTTTCGTGCGGGTGGAAAACGAATTAATACCATTACACAATAGTCCACGATGGAACCCACAGAACATATATATACAACAACGACTCCAAGAGTCAAGAATACAGATATAGAATACAAAAATCCAAATCACCTTGAAAATGATACATCATCTGGCTACGGATAAGAAGCAAATTGAGCTAAGAGCCCTGAAGAATAACCAATGGCGTCCATAACCCTGCCCAGGCCAAGCCGAAAGGGTAACCCTGCTAACGACGTCGATCTCAAAACCTGCTTAAACAAAAGGGGTGCCGACAAAGGGCAAAGGAAAAAGAGAGCGGTCAGTACTGAGGCCAGTACACGGCGAGACTAGAATTCGGCGGTCCTCACCTACATAGGTATGGTGGACTGAAGTGGCAGCGCAACATGCACTAAACAACCTATAGAGACTCAATACCACTGACGGATATCAGATAGGGATAAGAAAGACCTATTCGGATCCAAACTGAAACTATCACCAAGCATACCCATCCTGGTATTTCCCCCTCGAGACCAAACGAGGAAGTCAACCGAGGAACTCACACGGTTGACAGTTTTATTCATTTCGTTATAGATGCGGCAATTACTAGACAGATATAGATAGCATGAGTCATCCTGATATAATAAGCAGTGGGCAGTTTTAGTTAACCATTCCGTTGTAGTTGTAGTACTTACTAGTCAGGTACATATAGCATGAGGTATCCCAAAACCCAGCAGTTGTTGGTACTTTTATTTAGCCATTCCGTTGTAGTTGCAATACTTACTAGTCAGATACAATGGTAACAGGTGACAACCCAAACCAGCAATTGTTGGCACTTTTATTTAGCCATTCCATTACAGTAAAGCTGGTTACTAGTCATTATAAAGTCAAATTTATAGCTCTACTTTAGTTATAGTTGTCTATGATCGAGATACTATGCTCAAAGTCGTCCATAACCACGGACACGGCTTTCAGAAAGTTTTACCCTGCAGTGGGCACAAATAGCAACACACGCACGATCAACCTCGAGAAAAACCAATAAAAACCCAACGAGGCATCACCACAGAGCAATTGCAAGATTCATATAAATTTCAGGGGGCCACCCCACCAAGCTACCCGCGACAAAGTTGGCAGGCTCCGAAACGGACCCAAAGGTTTGTGTCAATGGCTGTAAACGACTGGGAATCCGAAAGTGTGACTGGGCTTGTCGATACCGCGGAAACATTCCACTTACCTAAACAGTACAGGCGCTCCACGCGCAATCGTAAATAAAGTAGTAAAGCATGGCATAAGTATAGGATATTAATAAAGCCCCAAACTACTTTGTGGCCCTAAGAAATAAATATGACTCAAGCTCTGGCTAGGGGGATTCATGGTCCCACATGCGGATAGTGCGAATATTCAAAGAACAGGTATCAAGTACTCGGGGTCCTACGGGACACAAGTGGACGGTTAAAAACCAAATAACATCTATTTCCCACCCGTGCCTCTGCATTATTTACCTACTTCAATTTTAGTTATTAAGCAGTAATTAAAACCATGATCATCTCCAACATTAATTATAAGGCATCACCCCAACAACTGTGGAACATCGACGACGCGTCGCAACACCTGCGCAAGCAACTACGACTCGCAAGACTGACTATCTACCAAACAATAGGTAATAGGATCTGTCCAAGGAAATTTAATGGCTCCAAGGGATATCACGGGTACGAAAACTAGAGCATCGCATCACAGGTAGCAATAGATCAATAGGAGGAAATAAAGACTATAAAAGTAAGTTAGGTAGAAAGGGGGAGAATGCTCGCCTGAAAAATATTGCCGAAGGTTCATCCGAGGATCGGGTCAACACTCGCATCAACTCATCGGCCTAATCTGTGAAGAAGCAAAGCACTAGAAGAAACACCGGATGCACTATTTAATGCTACGACAAAAGATCGAGCATGATGCATGTTGATGTATGACATGACAAAGATGCGTTGCAATTAGGCATTATTAAGCGGAACCGGGGTCCCGACATTTATTGGATGGTTCATATTGTTTAGCTACCCCACAACTTAAATGTTATTTTAATAAGGCAAAGTATATCACCAGTTCGCTACACAGTTTTAAATGGGACCATTATTAGACTAGATTTGCCCGCATATGGCCTCCATATTTAATTGTTAGGTGTGTCGACAAAAGTCCCCAACCCACATGATATGTATGCGAGTAAGCTCAATTCATATGCAACAAATATGTATCATTTATAAAATAGGGGCTCAGAGAAAGGTCACACATCAGATTGACGATCTTGGTCTCCGGGGGTACGGTTCAGTCTCCGGGATCGGGCTTCGGTCTTCGGGTGCGGCACCGAGGCATCGAATCCGTGAAGGAGATCCTTGAGACATCTAATCCACAAAATAGACCTTGGCGTCCGGGACGAAGATCTTTGTGTGCGGTGCCCTTGGCTTACATGACGGGGAGCTTCGGACTCGGACTTTGTACTGGATGGCGAACTCAGATGGATGTCGAAGGTTCATCGGGTCTGCGGGCGATGTCGATCTTGTATTGGACGACTTTGGCATCTCATAAAAACAAGTTGGCCAAATGCAACATGCCCAAAAGTTTCTGCTGTGAACAGTAGCGGGCATCACGCACGCGTCGGGCTGCAGGTACATGGGCAAAGGCCGGCGGCGGAAAACAGGCACGAAACGATGCGGCCGGAGAAGAGGGGTACGCGGGGTTGTCATGCTCGCAGGGGCGCCAGCAGGACATGAGGTCGAGGAAGGTCGTACGTCGCCGACGGCCGGCGAGGCGGTACAGGGCGGTGGCGGCCAGGCCTGCAGAGAGCACCAGAACGGAGACCAGTGGTAGAGATCAAGGAGACGCAGAGCTCCTGGTGCGCGAGTGCCAGCGAGGGAGGCGCAAGCTTGCTGCAGGGAGGAAGGCGCTCGTCCGGCAGCGGAGGGCGCGAGCGACGGCGAGTCCAAGCAAGGAGACGTGAAGGCGGAGTCGTCTGGTAGTGGGGAGGCGGCGGTCGGGTGGCTGCCGTATGCAGGACAGGGGAAGCGGGGAGGCGAGACCTGCAGGGGCAGGCGGTGGCAGTTGCTGCCGAAGCAGAGAGGGCGGCGACAAGCGATCGCTGCCTGCTCGGATTGGTGAGGGAGCTCCAGAGGCGGGGACGGAGTAGTTCCGGGGCGGCCGGACGCGAGCGGCGCGAGGGCGTCGGAGATGGAGAAGGCGACCGGCGGCGCACGGCGACGCGCGTCAGCGGGCGCACCTGCAGCAGGGAGGCGAGCTTGGGCCGGAGAAGAGGGAGGACGGCGCGCGGCCAGAAGGGGAGGCAAGGCGAGGGCTTGCAGGGGCCGACGCAGAGAGGTGGCAATCGGTTCGCGCGACCTCGGGAGCGAGCGAGGAGGACGGGCGGAGGTGGTTGAGGCCAACGGGGTCGGCGCGAGGTGGTTGCAGAGGAGGAAGGCGGCGGCGCTGTGCGGGAGGACGCGAGCGAGAGAGCGAGGGTCTCGCGTGCGGGAGGTTTCGCTCGCGTGGTCGTGTTGGGTGGGGGTCAGGGTGTGGGTGGGTCAGTGTGTTGGGTTTGACTAGGACGTGTTGGGTGTGTGCGTGTAGAGCCAGGGGGTGGCGGCGGGTGAGAGGTAGGGTGGGATTTGGGGTAGGTCTAGGGTGGTTTTTAGGGTTAGGGTTTTATTTTAGATGGGCCGGATAGTAGGTGGTTTGGCCGGTTGGGCCTCTGGCCTACCGGCTAGACTGCCTCTCCGGTCAAAATAGTTTTATTATTTCATTTAGTTTTAAAATATTCTTTTGGTAAAATACTTTAGGCAAACAAAAGATCAGGACGGACCGAGAGTTTTACATTTGAAATAGAAAGGGGATAATTTAGAAAACAAAAATAGGCTTTTAGCAAAATAGTTTTAGATTAAAACATGCATGGAGATATCATGATATGCACAGATGTAAATGCAGGCGATTTTTTAGTAGTGGTTTTATCCGGGGTGCTACAGGTACTCATTAGCTTTGATCTCTCATTGCCCATATCATAGGCATCTTTAAATGGTTAAGGTGAAAGTGAGGTCCAATATGAGTTATATGCTTGATAGACCATAAACTGGAAATCTCATGTCCCTTGAGTACGAGGTCCGCTCCTCATGCTACTCAACTTTAGGTACCGGCAAGTTCTTCTCATAGTAAATACATGTGTATCATAGAGAACCGCCAACGGGATTCCACTTGCACATGATACAAGAGCTATCCCATGATCAAAATGACAAGTGAAAGGATCGTATGAGAACCTAGAGGGGGGATGAATAGGTGCTACTTCAAATTTTCTTATTTTTCAAATTAGGGTTTGACAAGAAAGGTAAATTCTCTAGATTATGCAACTAAGGTGAATTTACCTATATGTCAAACAAGCACTAACTAGCACAACATAAAGTAAGAACAAGTAAGTAAAGTGCAATAAAGGATAGAAGTAACTAAAGTGGTGGACGCGGAGACACAAGGATTTGTTTCTCGTAGTTCCTTCCTTTTTAGGGGAAGTACATCTACGTTTGGAGAGGGGGTGGTTTCAAACCACCAACACCACGAGAGGCCTCCCTTGTTCTCCGATGAACCTCACCCCAAAGGGTTCGATTCACCTCTTCCACTATATCGACAACCTTCGAGGTGGAAGCCGACACCTTTACAACAAGTTCGGGGCACTCATCCACAACTTAATTGGAGGCTCCCAAATACAAGCAAGCTGTCAAAACAATCAAAGACAAGCTTGTAAGAACCAAATAAAAAGCTAGGGTTTCCAAAGAAACACTAGAGCATGGTGGCCCTCAAGTGAATGAGGGGGAAATGAAGATCTCTCTTGTTGAAGCTGTAGATCAAGGCCTCCTCCTTCGATTCTCCAAAGATCAATGACTTTGCATGGTTGGATGAAGAGATCTTGTTCATTATGTGGCTCAAATGGGGTTGGTGTTCTTGAGTGGGCCGAGCAACTATAGGAAGGGGATAAGGTCCCCTATTTATAAGAAGCCCCCTCCACAAACCGTTTTCTAACCGTTGGAGAAAAGTCAGATCGGAGACTCCGGCCTGCACACCCGAGACTCCGGTCTACACCGGAGATTCCGTCCTATCTTCGGTCCAGCCTCCGGACCAGCATACTGACTGGCCAGGTCCGGCCGCAAGACAAGTGGGCCAGAGACTCCGGTCTAGCCCAAACGGAGACTCCAGACTGAGCCCGGGCCGGAGACTCCGGACAAGTCTCCGGACCCCCTCACAGAATGTCCCAGCCAGAATCCTGGTGCCCCCTCTGGGGATTCCTGCGGAAACTCTGGTCCACACCGGAGACTCCGGTCCAGCCAGACCGGACTGGTCTGGAATTTTCAGAAACATGTCAATCTTGCAGGAATCATTACATAGTGTAAGGGTCCTTTTCACTTAACATCATAACAACCTGTAGACAGTAACATACTGTAAAATGATCTACTTGTTGTTAACGAACACCAAAAGTGATTATGACAGTAAATGTCCTTTCAGTCTCCCCCTTTTTGGTGTTCGATGACAATTCGGTCTGGAATTTCCAAAAACATGTCAATCTTGCAGGAATCATTCCATAGTGTAAGGGTCCTTTTCACTTAACATCATAACAAACTGTAGACAGTAACATACTGTAAAATGATCTACTTGTTAACGAATACCAAACGTGATTATGACAGTAAATGTCCTTTCAATCTCCCCCTTTTTGGTGTTCGATGACAACAAGTGATTTTGCATGGAATAATTTGTATTAAGCTCTCGCTGACTATGTGCATTAAGGTAAACAAGTAAATCATGCAAGATAGATAGTATCAAAGATAAATCACATAGTTCTCACATGAGTTACAATAATAGGTGCATAATCACATAGTCACACACATAAGTGGCAAATAACACTTGAAGTTCAAATATGGCAAATAAAAGCAAATCCAAAGCCCAAGACCATGCAAATCAATGACAATGTCTTCTCCCCCTTTGGCATCGAAACGCCGAAAAGGGAAAAGACCTAAGCTAGCGCCCCAACAACTCAGTAGTCCTCGTCATCCTCATCCTCATCCTGATCCTCACGACCCTCATCATAGTCATCATCATCATCATCAGGAACTTCACGCCCTTTGTCATGAGGGAGAGAAGAGGAGGTACCCTGGTACCCGTATCTAGAGGTGATATTTGAAAAAGTCTTCCAGTCCACCAAGCTGTCCTGTTGTCATTCCATGCCCCAAAAGAAAGAGTGTGATCTGACTCAGTGGACTGCTGAGCACGATGCTCATCATTGTACTCACCCTATCCTTCCTCATCATCCTCTTCACCATGAGCCTTAATTTCCTTGAGGAGCTTCTCAATGCGCCGGTTGCTTTGGTAGGAGGCATGCTGTTGCTTACGGATGTCTATATTCATGCAACATAGGGTCTTCTCCCAGAAAGTGGCATTCTTAACCTTCTCATGTACATAGTCACGATTCATGGGAGGCATGGGTGCATTGGAGAAATTCTTCCTCCGATCTCTAGGAGGAGAGAGGGCCCTCTCAGTCTCATCCATATCCTCATCATCATTGCCATAGGAACGCCTAGGAGGAGGCCCCATGCGCCCCTTCTGCTGTAGTGAAACCAGAGTGTGCTCAGTGAGATTGGGAGCCAAGCCAAGTGGGGAATCATGCTCCCTGGAGTTGATGAGCCTCATAACTAGTGGTGCATATGGAGGAGACTTCTTATACATAATGGCATGGAACATCTCCTCAAATACGAAATCCATCACATCAATAGGATTAGCATCTGCCTCGGGGCCATCATTGTGGATCCGGTGGGAATGATAGAGTAGGTTGACCAGCCCACATCTAATAGCATCGTCATTCCCAACACTTGGTGAGATGGTATGACGGAATATCCTCAACATTAGGTTGTAGAGGGGCTTGACTCCCTTGGACCCCCCTACAACACCCTCGCTGCCATACAAAGGTGCAAGCTTCATGTTGTTCTCCCCAAGAGATGCTGAGTGCATGCGCAACCCAATAGGAGTTGATACCCCATGGAAGGTCTCGAATATGACATTTGCAAAGTCATAGAAAGTAGCTGAGCAGCGGGTGGTGCCTGTCATCCAAGTCATGGTCCTATCTAGGTCAGATCCAAACACCAAAGTGGTGTAGAACTGCTGCACAAGTGTGATGTTGTAGTCTTCACGGATCTCCATTAAGTTGAACAGCCCCAACTTCTCACAAATCCACAGTGCATCAGAGAAGTAGGGTCTGAGTCTCATCTCCTCAACACTCATGAACTTCTGGGGGCACACAGGTGATTTCTTGAGCACACCATACACATCCTTCATGAACACAGCCAACTCCTTCCTCTAGAAACGAGGATCATTGCTGGTACGTGGCAGATCATAGAAATCAGTCTTTCACAGCTCACGGTACTCATTCTTTGACATGTGGGCCAAAGAATGAAGATTGTCATATTTTTCCCTCTTGGCATAGTTCTCTTGCTCAGTCCTTTCCTGCTCCCTCCTCATATATGCTGCATCACGGGCCTGCTATCTTCGGTTGGAGGGGGGCACGATAAACTGACCCGCGGACTCATCATAGCGAGCATCAGCCCTCTTTGAATTGGCCTTGGTGCGAGGAGGACGACGAGAACCACCACCTGTGAATAACAGTGAGGGAGATATCATGGAGGTAAGTATATATGTCCCAAAGATGCAGCACAAGATCTTTGATGCATTACTGAACCTGATTGAGTCACCCCACACCGGATTCTCCGCAGCTCATACCGGAGTCTCCGGCTCAGACCGGAGTCTCCGGTCCTGTGGACCAGAGTCTCCGGCCCTAGGGCTGGAATCTCCAGTCGGGAGGCTCGGGCATGAGCTGGGAGGTTGTAGGTGGGGTGATTCTAATAGATCGTGCAATGCAGCAAGGCTAAAGTACCAGAGTGCACGCATACGAGTGGTTCCAATGGACAAAACAACACCAATCCTCAAAAACACATCTAGGGATGAACCCTAGGAGAAAAAGGACGAGGAGAGGTACCAGATCTATCCATGGGATTCATTCCACCGGTGGGAATGACCCAATGGAGGAGAAGAGAAAGTTGGCCGACGGCACGACGGATCCCGGGGGCTTCTTGACTTCCGGGGAGGATTTTTGGAGGAGGGGGCGACGTGTTTGAGAGTGGGGAATGGGGGTGGATGAATGAAATTGTTGTTTCAGTTCACCCCATCTCCTTCCTTTAAGTGGAAGAAACCGTCTGGACCGGAGACTCCGGTATACATCAGAGACTCCGGTGCGAGTGCACCGGAGACTCCGGTCCTCCTCGACCAAAAACTCCAGGTTTTGTGTTTGGGGACATATATGAGATATAGAGTGTTTTAATACAAGGTATAGGCTTGGGTTAAGATGTCACGCTGTGAAGAATCAATAAGATCCATAGAAATCTATTAAATGTTCAAGAAAGCTCCAAATAGGCACGAACCAACAAATGACAAACATGAGTAAGCACCAAACTCTCGAATGTGAGAGGGCGGTGGCCTAGGCCACCATGTTTGAGTATACTCAGCTTGGCACCATAAAGATGTAGGGGTTCGTAGCATGGAAAACAAAAAATTTCTATCGCATGAACACACACAAGCCAAGATCTATCTACTAGATTGTAGCAACGAGTCGATAGAGTACTAACCCTCGAAGATCCTAAGTGGTTAACGAGAGCAGATTCTTGTGGATGATGTAGTCGTACACTTGCCGATCTCAATATCGCGTAGACGATCCTTCCGGCACTGCGTTCCGGCAGCGCTTCCGCAGTCGGTCACATGTTCGGTACTCGATGAAGATCTTCCTCTCCCTTGTTCCAGCAGGCAGCGGAGGTTGTTGCACTCTCCTCGTGATTCTGGCAGCACGGCGGCGTGGTGTCGGAAGTAGAGGGAAGATCCCGCAGGGCTTCGCCTAAGCCGGAGCGAGTATGGTGGAGTAAGAGAGGGCCTTGGCGATTACGGATTAGAGGCACCAAGGGGAGGTGGTTTAGCCGATGGCTAGGGTTTGGGAAACCCTAACTCGGCGACTTGGAGGAGGCCCTCGCGGCGGCAGCACTTGGAGGTGGTGGCGCCTAGGAGCTAGGGTTTGGGTGTGAGGGGTAGGGGTGCGCCCTACCCCTCCTTATATAGGTGGGGGGAGGCGGTTTGGGAGGAGGGAGTCCTCATCCAACTCCTCCTTGGCCGGCTGGTGGAGGGAGTGGAATTCCTACCCTAGGTAGGTTTCCTACTCTCCCTCCACCAAGCAATGTTCGGATTTGACTTTTCAAATTGGCGTTTGACTTTCAAACTTGAATTTGATTTATCTCTTCATATTGCCCAGCCAAGTGACCTAGTACATGATGCAACCATTCCACATTGTCATGACACACAAATGTACCCTTCCCCTTCCAGAGTGCCGGACCTTCCAGACCCTTCTAGAACATTCCCGGTGAAAACACCGAAATCATTTCCGAACTCCGAAATAGGACTTTCCTTATATGAATATTATTCTCTGGACCATTCCGGATCTCCTCGTTATGTCCCGGATCCCATCCGAGACTCCGAACAACATTCGGTCCCTTACTCATCATTCCATAACTACACAACAACATCGAGTCCTTAAGTGTGTCTCCCTACGGTTCGTGAATTATGCGGACATGATCGAGACACTTCTCCGAACAATAACCAATAGAGGAATCTAGAAATTCATATGGATCCCACATATTTCTATGATTACTTTGCGATCGAATGAACCACTTACATACGATACCAATTTCCCTTTGTCTCACGATAGTTTACTTATCCGAGGTTCTGATCGTCGGTATCTCTACATACCTAGTTCAACCTCATTACCGATAAGTACTCTTTTCTCATTCCCGTGATATGTGATCCCTTGTGAGCCAGTCACATGCTTGCAAGCTAGTTGGATGACATTCCACCGAGAGGGCCCAGAGTATATCTATCCGTCATATGGATGGACAAATCCCACTCTTGATCCATGTGCCTCAACCCATACTTTCCGAACACTCAATGCCACATTTATAGCCACCCAATTACGGTGTGGTGTTTGATGTCATCAAAGCATCCTTACGGTGATGGTGATTAACATGATCTCATGGTCGAAGGAATTAGGTTACTATGTATCAGAAAGCTTATAGCAAATGAACTATATTAAATGACTTGATCTTTATGCTACGCTTAACTATAGGAGTATGTCCATCACATAATTCTCCTAATGATATGACCCCGTTGTTAATAACATCTCTATGTTCATGATCAGGAAACCATGATCATATATTAACCAACAAGCTAGTTTAACAAGAGGCTTTACTAGGGACTCTTTTATGTTTACAAATCACACAAGTATTAATGTTTCTGGTTAATACAATTATAGCATGGTATGTAAACATTTATCATAAGTATGAAGATATGATAATAACCACTTTATTATTGCCTCTTGGGCATATCTCCAACAGTCTCCCACTTGCACTAGAGTCAATAATCTAGTTTCAAACCTTTGTGCATTCAACACCTATGGCTTTCTAGTGTTGTATTTACACGATTGCTAGTGGTCAACTGATCTCCGGATCCAACACTTTCAGGTCCGTGTGTAATTGCATGTCTTTGCGTCTCTACGCATCACTCATTCTCTAATGAGATGGCTTTGTATAAATTTGTTCCTTTGGTGAGACCTTTAGTTCCTTGGGGTTAAAACATGTTGATAATATTGTCATACAATATATCTTCATACTACCATCCCGCTGTGAACTACACCTAGTTTGATAACAAACTACTTGACACAAATGCCCTCTTTTATTGCTATAACAGCAGTCATATACTTAGCCTTTTGTTGTAGTATCTGTCATAATGTCTTAACTTTGGAACTCATCCAAATTCATTATGGAACTTACTTTCCATCATATTATGCCACCCTTAGTTTAGATTGAGATAAACTTAATTTGTACTTTGTGACAAAACTAGTATCAATGTAATACTTTTACAATGAACTAACCATCTATTTGTCACTTCTACAAAATAATATATTCTTAGTTCTTTTAAAATATCATAAGAATATCTTTACTATCGTCCAATAATCATCTTATGAATCATTCTGATATACGCTCATAACATTTAGAGCATAGGACATATCTATATTTGTACACATCACAGCATGATTGATAAAATACTCTTTTTGATTTTATCTATCAAGTATCAAAAATAATTAAATATTTATTCAATCCTTCCTGTGCAACAAGAACCTTTCTTGTAGTTTCTATATTGAAATCATTCTATATCTCATCTATGTACTTCTAGCACAACCATATTGGCGTCACAATTTATCCATATAGACATTGATGCCAAATATTCGGGTTCTGCCTAAGCCTTTCATCGAGATGAAATTCTTATCTCGTGTTAATAAAAAGATACATCATTTCCAATCAACAATATGTTTTCCACATAATGTATTAGAAACATGTCTTAGCGCTCCCACTTAATTTCTTGCAAATGCAAGCATTTTCATTGTCTCCAATGAAATTAAACTCTTTTAACAGTTTCATCATAGTGAAGATTCCAACTCCGCGATGCTTACTTCAACCATTGAAGTTTGCATATGCTTTTAGCATCCTTTGAATTAACAAAACCCTTTGGACCGTGTCATGCACACGTCTTAGGTAACCATTCTATTAGAAGAACTTGTTTTGTTTATTCAACTACCACATGACAAAATTATATGTAGTGGTTGCTACATTAATCCGTTTAGACTAAATATCGCTTAATGAAAGATCGGATCTTGTCATAGTCAACTATTTGAATATTGTCGTGAACTCTTTCCCGACATGTCGATAATTTCATAGATGTGAAACATCCATGTCTATTTCTTTATAGATCCAAATACGACTGTAGGGTCTTGCACCTTTTCAGAGGGTCTTTCAAGTTCAAAGCTTGATCTCTTGTATATGGAACTATCACGGATTTTATGGCTTCAAACCATTTAACGGAGTCAGGGCCCATCATCGCTTCTTTGCATGTAGTCTGATCATTATTGTCAAATAATGATTTAACTCTCAAATCTTGGTATTTGATTGTTTACCCGACCTACTTGGTTCAATAGGAACTTAGACCTCTGTGACCACAAACTTTGAGGCACGTGATCCATGAGCATTGTTGCTGCCTCCAGAACATTTTTTGGCACTGCGCAACTTTGCACATATAGATAAGGTTCTTTTAACCTTATCAAAGTTCTATTGTCCTCCCACTTAACTTTTCACAGAAAATTCCTTCTCAAAGAAACTTAACGTTCTAAGCGACAAACACTATTTTCTTCGGTGTTATGGAGGAATACTCAACTATTATTCAAAATAACATACAAAGATATGTTCATCCGATTTTGGTTGCAAACATCTTTCTTATGCATAGCATACCAATTTTTAAGAAAGGACAACTTGGGTTTTATCCCAAACCATAACTTTATATGGTGTTAATTCAACGGATTATGATGGATCTCTTTTTAGTGGAAAAATGGTAGTCTCTAAAGCTTTTAATCTTTAAAATATAATGGTAGTTTTATGAATTACACCTTTGATCTTACCATGTTAAACAAGGTTTAAGTACATATCTCAAACGCTCCATACTCTTATGGTGTTTCGGGAAATGCAAATCCATGGAACGATTCCTTAAATCTTAGGTGTTTTATGCTAAACTTGTAACTCAAATATCTTCCTTTATGATTTTATCATAAACTATTTATATTCTTGTTACAATGATTCTGCACTTCATCTTGAAAGTCTTTGAACTTTTTCAAATGTTTCATACTTCATCCTTATTAAGTAAATATTCATCTATTCACTCAAATTTTCGGAGAAAGCATATGAAGTTGAAATTCATTGCTCTTGACTACACATAGTGGACTTCATACAACAATATGTACAAGTTCCAATAAGCTAGTCATTCGTTCCCTTTTGGCCTATGAACGAAGTTTTAGTTATCTCTAGGAAAGCTTCACAGGTGTCATTTGATCAAAAATCAAAAGACTCCAAAATTCCATCCACATGGAGTTTCTTCATGTTTTCTTTCCAATATAATTTAAACGGCGATGTTACTTCCTAAGTGATCTTTATTATCAATTTTATTTCGACATTTTTAGTAATATTTTTATGGATGTGATTTATCCAACGAGATTTGTAAATCATCCATCCTTTATGGATTACAGAAATTATTTGAACAACCCTTTTGTTCTCATAATACCTGATAAAACAAATCCTGAAGGCAAACTTTAATGTTAACGAGCAACATAACAACCCTTTATTTGTTCTCGATGAACATCATCACATATTATTTTGCTAGTTACTTAGGCCATTGTAGTTCATGAATTGTGTTGTTTCGTATGACGATTCACACCAACAAATTCAGTATCCAATATTTAGGAACCACATTGTTTAGTAAGCAAAGAATATAGCCATAACATGTATATCCTCTATATACCTAAGCTGAACAATTCTAGTCTTTTCTTTTCTGCCATATATTTCTGAGATTCTCTCTCAGTATTTCCTTTTCTGTTCGAAAGAATCTATCAACATCAATAGTGGAGCCATACACATGACACATAGTCCAAAGTATGTATAGTTAAATACCAATGTCTTTGGACTTGCACTTTGAAGTAGATCACCATCATCAAATACTTGGTGTTCTTTAAATTCCATTTTTAGTAATCTTTTAGTGTAGTAAACATTTTATCAAATATTCACCCTTATCATGGAAATTCATGATCAAGCTAATTTTAGCTTATAACGGTGAATCGCGAGTATAATGTTGCTCTCCAAAACCTTTTGGAGGATTAGGACGACAAACGTCTCCATCCTTTTTCAAATTCTAATCAAATATGAGAACATAAACTTTGCCATATTATACTCTCTCATGTTGCAACCAAAACATCATTTCAGATATCGCAATATCTTCCACACATCATGGTTTCTAAAACAACTCTTTCAGATCCTAGATAACCTTGATATTAAAACAATCTTTTGAATATCAAGAATCATGGAGACAAACATGATTCTTATATACTAACACTGGAATTGTCACTCTTGATTTAATACCAATTATTAAACTTCACGGAGTAACCGGAACTTACTGAAAGTTTGCAATAGGACTTTTAAACTTTAGATTAACACTTCAAAACAATACGATACCAGTTCGTAAAGTAAATAACCAGAATTCTATAGTTCTATTATCTCAATTATAACTAAGCGCAAGGTGGTAAACGGATGCCAATGACTACAACAACTATGCAAATTCACTTTGATTTAAATTATGATAAATAGTGTTCAACTTTTAATCATATTGCTGTTGAACTCCCACTCAAAACAATATCCCTCACATTGTTTTAGTGATCACACGAACCAAATTCACTACACCAAGTCCGATCATCACGTGACATGATATAGTTTCAAAGGCGAACAATCATCATGTTCATCATATCATCTATATGACTCATGCTTTACCTTTAGGTATTCCATGTTCCGAGACCATGTCTGTACATGCTAGGCTCATCAAGATCAAACCTTAGCTTCCGCATGAGCAAACCTGTCTTGCTCCCATTGTATACACTCGCAGAATCTAACATACCCGATCATCACGTGGTGTTTCAAAACAACGAGCTTTAGCAACGGTGCTTACTAAGGATGAACACTTTTAAAACTTGAAATTTTTGTGCTTGAGGGATCATCTTGTAATGCTACCATTGCAAACTAAGCAATACAAGATTCATAAAGGATTAACATCACATGCAATTCATAATATGTGATATGATATGGCATTTTTTCTTGTGCTTCTGATCTCCATCTTCAAGCACGAACATGATCTCCATCATCACCGGTATGGCATCAAGGTCAATGGCGCCGTTTCATGATTGTCTTCCACCAGCTTCAACTATTACAACTACTTTGAATAGACACGCATGTCTTAACGGAATTTAAAAGACAACCATATGGCTCCTGCCGGTTGCCGGCTTACAATAAGGAACATTGCATACATCATATATAATCACAATCATGGCCATATCACATCACAGCACACCCCTTCAAAACAAAGTTAGACGCCTCTAATTTTCTTTGCATATTTTACGTGGTTTGGGGCTTTCAATAAGTGTCGTTCTAACTTACGGACAAGAACCAAAACATTGATGCTTGAACTATCAAGTGCCCGTTGTAAATTGAATCTTTACCATGATGGGAGAGACAGACACCCGCAAAGCCACTTATGCAATACAAGTTGCATGTCGAGCGTGGAACAAGTCTCATGAATGATGTCATGTAAGGTTAGCCCGGGCTGCTTCATCCCACCATACCGCCAGATGCAAAGTACACAAAAAGCAATTGATAATAAAAGCACCACCGCCCATAATGACCATTGTGTTCTACTCATGCAACAGATCTACATATAGACACGACTCTGATACCACTGTAGGGGTTCGTAGCATGGAAAACAAATTTTTTCTATCGCATGAACACACACAAGCCAAGATCTATCTACTAGATTGTAGCAACGAGTCGATAGAGTACTAACCCTCGAGGATCCAAAGCGGTTAACGGGAGCAGATTCTCGTGGATGATGTAGTCGTACACTTGCCGATCTCAAGATCGCATAGACGATATTTCCGGCGCTGTGTTCCGGCAGCGCTTCCACAGTCGGTCACACGTTGGTACTCGATGAAGACCTTCCTCTCCCTTGTTCCAGCAGGCAGCGGAGGTTGTAGCACTCTCCTCGTGATTCCAGCAGCATGACGGCGTCGTGTCGGAAGTAGAGGGAAGATCCCGTAGGGCTTCACCTAAGCCGGAGTGAGTATGGTGGAGTAAGAGAGGGCCTTGGCAATCTAAGGATTAGAGGCACCAAGGGTAGGTGGTGTAGCCGGCGGCTAGGGTTTGGGAAACCCTAACTTGACGACTTGGAGGAGGCCCTGGCGGCGGCAGCAGCACTTGGAGGTGGTGGCGCCTAGGAGCTAGGGTTTGGGTGTGAGGGGTAGGGGTGCGCCCTACCCCTCCTTATATAGGTGGGGGGAGGCGGTTTGGGAGGAGGGAGTCCTCCTCCAACTCCTCCTCCTTGGCCGGCGGGTGGAGGGAGTGGGATTCCTACCCTAGCTAGGTTTCCTACTCTCCCTCCACCAAGCAATGTTCGGATTTGACTTTTCAAATTGGCGTTTGACTTTCAAACTTGAATTTGATTTATCTCTTCATATTGCCCAGCCAAGTGACCTAGTACATGATGCAACCATTCCACATTGTCATGACACATAAATGTACCCTTCCCCTTCCGGAGTGCCGGACCTTCCAGACCCTTCTAGAACATTCCCCGTGAAAACACCGAAATCATTTCCGAACTCCGAAACATGACTTTCCTTGTATGAATCTTATTCTCCAGACCATTCTGGATCTCCTCGTTTATCCCGGATCCCATCCGAGACTCCGAACAACATTCGGTCTCTTACTCATCATTCCATAACTACACAACAACATCAAATCCTTAAGTGTGTCTCCCTACGGTTCGTGAATTATGCGGACATCATCGAGACACTTCTCCGAACAATAACCAACATCAAATCCAATGTGAAGAAGTTCATAGTTTCCTCGGCTTAGCAGGTTACTACAGAAGGTTCATTGAAAATTTCTCGAAGGTTGCTAAGCCAATGACGGAATTGCTAAAGAAGGACAAGAAATTTGCTTGGTCTGAAGGTTGTGAAGTCAGCTTCCAAGAATTGAAGAAGAGACTAGTGACAGCACCAGTTCTATGTCTGCCAGATTTGGAAAAGGATTTCCAAGTATATTGTGATGCGTCGCATCAAGGTTTGGGTGCCATACTAATGCAAGACGGTAAAGTCGTAGCCTATGCTTCGAGACAACTCAAAACTCATGAAGTAAACTACCCTACTCATGATTTGGAATTGGCCTCTGTCGTCCATACACTCAAAACATGGAGACATTACCTTTTGGGAAAGCGTTGTGAAGTGTTCACCGATCACAAAAGTTTGAAGTATATATTCACCCAGAAGGAAATCAATATGAGACAAAGAAGATGGATAGAACTTATCAAGGATTACGACTTAAGTTTGCAATACCATCCCGGTAAAGCAAATGTAGTAGCGGATGCTCTAAGTCGTAAGACGTTTGTAAATGGCCTTACCAAAGGTGATTTGCCAGAATACTTGTGTAAGCAATTCAAAGAACTCAGATTGGAAATTGTGCCTGAAGGACATCTCATGTCTTTGGATGTTCAACCCACTCTATTGGACAAGATCCAAGAAGCCCAGAAGACCGATAAGGAAATTGAAAAGATTAAGGAAAATATTAGTCTAGGGAAAGCTAAGAGTTTCCATATAGATGAACAAGGTACTTTATGGCACGGGAAACGTATATGTGTTCCACAAGACCCGGAGTTGCGGAAACTGATCTTACAAGAAGGTCACAACTCTCCGTATTCTATTCACCCAGGAAACACCAAGATGTACATGGATATGAAAGAAAGATTTTGGTGGAACAATCTAAAAAGGGACATCGCCAAACATATTGCTTTATGTGATGTGTGTAGCAGAGTAAAAGCGGAACATCAGAAACCAGCAGGTTTGCTTCAACCACTGCCTATTCCTGAATGGAAGTGGGAAAATATTGGTATGGATTTCATTACCGGATTACCAAGGACCAGGTCAGGGTATGATTCTATATGGGTAGTAGTGGATCGCCTAACTAAAGTGGCTCATTTTATACCCGTGAAGACAACTTATACAAGTGCCAAGTTAGCAAAAATCTACATGAGCAGAATTGTATGCCTTCATGGCGTGCCCAAGAGTATTGTGTCAGATAGAGGAACACAGTTCACATCTCACTTTTGGAGACAGCTTCATGAATCTTTGGGAACGAGATTGGAATTTAGTACTGCCTTTCATCCCCAAACTGATGGACAAACGGAAAGGACTAATCAAATTCTTGAAGACATGTTAAGAGCATGTGCCTTAGACTATGGAGCAAGTTGGGATGAAAGCTTTCCTTACGCAGAGTTCTCTTACAACAATAGTCATCAAGTTAGTATTGGAATGGCACCATTTGAGTTACTCTACGGAAGGAAATGTACCACCCCATTACTATGGAATGGTGTGGGAGAGAGAAGTTTATTTGGACCTGATCTTATCAAAGACGCCGAAGAGAAGGTCAAATTGGTTAAGGACAGGTTGAGGGTAGCACAGTCCCGACAGAAAAGCTACGCAGATTCTAAGCGTAGAGAAGTCACCTACGAAGTTGGGGATAGAGCTTATCTCAGGGTATCACCACTCCGTGGAGTGAAAAGATTTGGAGTCAAAGGAAAGTTGGCACCAAGATATGTTGGACCATTCAAGATTCTAAGTCGCAAGGGAGAAGTTGCATATGAAGTTGAATTGCCTGAATCTCTGTCTGCTGTCCATAATGTATTTCATGTGAGTCAGCTTAAGAAATGTCACCCAGAAATGGAGGAAACTTCTCTGAAGGATACCATACCTTTGGAAGAAGTCCAACTAGAAAGTGATCTCACCTATGAAGAAAAGCCTGTCAAGATTCTTGAGACCGCAGAAAGAGTCACAAGGACAAAAACTATCAAGTTTTGCAAAGTACAATGGAACCATCATTCCGAAGAGGAAGCAACATGGGAAAAAGAAGATGATCTTCGGAAAGACCACCCTCACCTATTTGCTAGCCAATCCGAATCTCGAGGGCGAGATTCATCTTAAGGGGGTTAGATTTGTAACATCCCTAAATTCATATTCCAAAACTCATTCATATCATCTAAGCATTCATCATAATTTAGGGTTCTTCTCAAAAACAGAAGCTTGTGCTATGATTTCATGTGAGTAAAATTTCACTCAGTAGACCATCACTTTTTGAAAACTTAAATGTTAAGGAACTTGTTTGCTTGCCCCACTATTGGAAAGATTGAGTGTAAAAGTTTAACCAAAATGTTCAAATTAGAAATAATTTCCAAAACCTCTATTTCAAACATTTGCAAAATGGTGCATAGTCTCTGTTTGTTTGAAATCCAAGTCTGACCAAGCCCTTGCAAAGAAGCCCCACAAGTTTTGACCTATTTCTAAGACCAATTCACCCCTGCAAAACCCCAGGAGAATTTGAATTCAAATTGTATTTGAAACCATTTGAAAACATAACCATAAAATTGAATTAGAAAAGAAAAAGGACTAGACAAAGGAAAAGGGCCGAGCACCAGGTTTCTGGCCCAACAGAGGATCGAACCCAACTAGCCCACCCGGGGAGTTCCTTTTATTTTCTCACGCGCGAACGCACACAGCCAGTCGCTGACAGACAGACCCCACCCCCATTTCGCACACATCACTGACAAGCGGGCCCTGGCCATGCTGTCATCATCTTCCCCAAACCCCGCCCGCGACCACGTCGCAGCTGCAGTGACTGCCGGTGATGGCGCGGCTTAATTGGGAAATTAAACACAGGCGTTTCCTGTCGAGGCACCGGCTATAAGATCCCCACATCCCCACGATCGTTTTCCCCCAGTCAATCTCACACTCACGCCACCAGGCTGCCCACGACTCGCTCGAGACCGCCGCAGACAGAGCCAACTCCGGCGACCGATTCAGGTGAGCCCCGTGCGCCCCTTCCCCTCTGGATTGTTCGAGACACTTAGTAATCCTCTTGCGCACCTTCTAACCACAACAGAGCATCCTGTACTGCCCCAGGTCGCCGTGTTCGCTTGACGCCGTAAGCACCCGACGACCACCCCAACTCCGGCGAGCAATCTCAGTAAGTCCCGAGCGCCCCTTGCTTTCTTATTCACCCGAGCGTGTTCGCAATTGTCCTGCGCATCTCCTAAACCCATTGGTTCGTGTTAGGGCGACGCAGAACCTCGGCAACGACTCCGACAACACCCACCCGACGCCAGACGCAACTCCGATGAGATCTAGAGTCCATCTCCAAGCGCCCCTCCGCAAGCCAGTACCACGACGAGCTTCAGCAGCCTCCGGCGAACCTGGTAAGACCCCTCTCCCTCTCGCGGACGATGTAGAACGCCGGCGCCGCCGTAGTCAGACGCGCCGCCGCTAGTCAACGCCGCCCGTTCGTGGCTTGATGGTTTGGTCCGTTGGATCTGCATCGTAGGGCTAGGATAGATCTAGGCCGAAGAGGTACGCGCGCGTCTGGATCGTTAGATCTAAGTTAGATCCTACGGCCTGCGACTGCCGATCCGCGTGAAGCGGTACGCACCAGTAAGGTTGTGACGCGTGGCAGGGTTTAATTCAAAAACAGAATTTAAAACCAGATTTTGATCCAAACTTTAAACCGCCATAACTTTTGAATGCCACGTTAGATTTTTTACAAATTTTATACCGTTGGATTCAGTGAAACCAGACCTTTCTGAATGTCCAATTTGTGTAACAAATAGTAACCATTAAAATGACTTTATTTGTGGAATTATATTTAAAGCTATTTTGAGTATAGATTTGTTTTGATAATTAGTTTTAATGTTAAATAAGTTTGTTATGGCAAATTTTGTGTCCTGTTATGTTTCAGTATCATGCACATGCTTGGTAAAATTTCCAAAATCACCACTCAGTAAAATTCTTGCATGCATGCATTCATATTATTTTGATTGAATAAATTGTGTGAAATTGAATGCTATAATTTTTCTTGTAGATTTTGCTAGTGATTGTGATTGTGAAGAGTGCTACTCTCCCCACTATCAAGGCAAGTGATATTTTCATGAATATTTCTATCCTATGTTTTGTACTAGCATTAGATATTTTGCTAAGTATTGCATGCTATTTTGCCTAATGCTAAGTTGGGAAATCCTAAGTAGTATAGAATTGTAGAATTGCTAAGGAATTTTCCTAAGTTAGGTTATCTTACCATGCTTAGCCTAGCTATTTAGCAAACAAGGGTTGGTGGAAATCTATACACACTATGATGAAAATATTTCTAAGTCATGAGACTTATGCTTTTCTAATAAAACAACTAAGTCAAATGAACCTCCTGGGTGGAATGGAAAGATTGGGTTATGTTGAGTGGTTACACAAGGCCATGGACTTGGGTTGTGTATCTCACTTGTGGTATGCCACCCAAGCACAAAGGGATTTGGAGGCCAAGTGTTGAGAAAGCTTACAGTGCAACCACTTGGCAATATGGGCTCTGCCATGATCATATAGGTTGCTAGAACTTAGTCACTTGGACAGTTGGTGGTAGTTGGGATGATAGGTTGGAGCGCGTCCATTTTTGACTAAGGAAAGGCTTCTGAAAGGTCCTGTCTTGGGAAACCAAGTCTGGTGGGGAAAGTGCACAACCTCTGCAGATGGAAAACCTAAGTACTTAGCCTAGTCCAAGGCAATGGACAATTTGAGCATCAAGACATGGAAGCTACAAGAATCTCATCACTCCAACTTCTAAGTAAAAATTTGTGGGTGAACAAGGGTGAAGGACCCCAATGTCTATTGGTGGTTTCTTGGGGATGTTTTGACAAAGAAAACTTAGTGATTTCAACTAATAGGAAAAACTTATTTTCAAGCAAAGCAAGCCAAGCTACACTTAGCCAAAATGCATATAGTAAAATAGTCCACTTAAAATATACTAAGGTATCACTTTCCAATACTATTCCAAAGTATTGACCCTCTGTGGCTGTAACTTGTGATGTTGCAGGTTACTCCGATGATGAATAGGAGTCATGAGTCTACACTCAACATGCTTGCCTGTGGCACATGAAGATGAAGACTTATGTTTATTTACTTAATCCATAAACTCTTGTACTAGGCCTATGGCCCTGAGTTGTAAAAGACTATGTTTTATCTCTGGAATGAATGTAATAAACGACCTTTGTATCTGTGTACTTCATCTTAAACTGTGGATGCTAGCATTGATCCAGGGACTAGCATTGCAATCACAGGGATCCTTTCCTTTATAAAGGAGGGGTCTAACAGATGGTATCAGAGCACTGTGTTGCCTGTAGGATTATGACCCTAGGATTGGAAAACCACTAAGGAAAAAGTTTTCAACTACTTCTACACTTGTCTATTCTTCTCGTAAAACTCTTCTAATCTCTTTCAACTTCCTTTGTAGATGAACTCCATCAACGAAGCCGTGAAGAAAGGACCACTCATGACCATGACCTTGGAGTGTGAAACTGAGTTTCCCAATATTCTCAAGGACCTCATGGTGGCAATGGAAGCACATGGTGCAGCTGTGTACAAGGGCTTTCCAGTGATGGATGAAGGAGTAGAGTATTGGTTGGTGCAACTTCACTTGTACAAAAACAAGGAAGACAACCACAAAGAAAGGGGATTCTGCATGTACACCAACACTACAATGCACACCACATTCTTTGAGTCAGCCAGGGATGCAGCTTGGAGGACTATCAAAGAACTAAGTGCTAGAGTCAAGTGCAGAATGCTCAACCTCCAAGAGGACTTAGAGAAAGAGAAGGAGCTTACTCAAGAGTTGGAAGCCACCAACCAAGAGATAAGGGGAGATGTTATAGACTTAGTGATAGAGTCAAGAGAGCAAGATTGGTGGATTGCCTCTAGGAACATTGTGTTTGCTAATAGATCCCGTGAGATTGGATTGTAAGGGCACTTCGTTAGTTGGACCACCACTTATCACCTTATTTCCAAAAATGATGCTTTAAATAAGTATGGACCTTGATTGATGTAATAGACTTATGTATGCATGACTTGTGAGATGATTGTGTTCTATGGATATGTATGAATGTTTGTCTTGATTTACCTTGAATTGTGTTATTCTAACTTTTTTATTCTTATAAATAGATGCCTATTGCCATCAGCACTGTTGAGGAGTTTCAGGTTACTCGTTTTGGTCCCCGTATCGTTGAGCTTACCACTCTGCTCGATCTCCCTCTTCCCACCATCACGGTGTACCCACTTACCAAGTTCGAGAGGAAGGACCTTTGGGGCTTCAAGGTGAACCAGCCCGGACGCCAGACTGAGCCTACTACGGAGGCCATCGTCTTCAAGCTGATGCACGACGACAGGGAGAGAGGCATGGAGGTAGTCATGCAGGACCTGATAGGACGACTGTTAGGCCGTCACTCCCGACAGGTTAGGGGCACCCACTTTCACGTCTTCGGAAGACGTGATGTTGATGGAGAGTCCATCGACTTTGAGGACGACTCGAGGAGCACTGCAGAGCCGATACGTCTCTATCTCCAGGACTTAGAGACTCTTCTCAGGCACGTAGATACGGACAGGACGAACGTCATGCTTGGAAATGACGAGCTTCAGGTGCAGCTTCGCGAGAAGGACAAGCTTTTTGCGCAGCAGGATGAGATGATCAAGGAAATGGAGACAAAGTTCGAGGCCCAGGACCGCAAGTTCAAGAGTCAGGAGAAACGCGTCCAGGATAGGAACAAGAAGATCCGGGATATGACCGAGGAACTGAAGTCCAAGGATTTCGAGCTAGAGCAGCAGCAGATGGTTATTGAGAGGCTTTGTTCCCAGAAGAGGGCTCTCAAGGCCAAGGTCGATTCCTTTACCACTACGATTGAGGAGAACAAGACCGCGATGGAGAACACAGGTCTTACCTTTGTCGAGGAGGAGATTGTTATTGATGAGTAGACTTGACTATTCGTACACCTTTCATATTCATACTTGTTATTGTGAACTTGTTATTGGACCATCCGACATGTGGATGGCTTGCTACTTGTGTGTTTTATTTCATGAACTTATCATCTGGTTGTTGAGTTTTATTCTTATGTTGCATGTTATGTGAATTGCTTGTGATGTATTGTGCATAAAACATCTAAGGGTATCTCGTACTTATCTATTTAAACAAACCATAGATGCCTCCCCGTCGCGCAAACCCCAACCCCAATAACATCACCCCGGAAATGCAACAAATGATGAATGCGCAAACACAGCTTATGCAAATGATGACGACATTCATTCAAAACCAGAATAACAACAACAACAACCCCAACAACAACAACAACCCCAATAACAACAACAACAACAACCCACCGGGTTTTGATATGCTCACCAGATTTCTGCGATTGAGGCCAGCAAAGTTTTCAGGAACAACTGACCCCATGGTGGCCAATGACTGGCGACGTTCCGTGAACAAGGACTTAGTGACCGTGGGCTGCACAGATGCTGAAAAAGTCAGATTCGCAGCACATCTGTTGGAAGGACCAGCCGCCACATGGTGGGACAACTTCCAAATCACCACTCCTATTGATGAGGTGACTTGGGCTATCTTTGAAGATGGCTTTCGCACTGCTCATATCTCATCAGGAATGATGAGTCTAAAAAAGAAGGAGTTTCACAACCTGAAACAGCGCCACCGCAGCGTGGCAGAATACATAGAAGAGTTCAACAATCTGGCGCGCTATGCACCGGATGAGGTTGACACAGATGCCAAAAGAAAGGAAAATTTTCTGGAAGGCTTGAATGATGAGCTGAATCTACAGTTGTCTGTGGCATATGTCCCAACTTATCAGTCTTTGTGTGACAAGGCTGCTATTTTGGAGAGTAAAATGAAGCAAGTCGAGAGTAGAAAGAGGAAACACTCCGACAAACACAGCTCGGGATCGTCTCACAAACGATCTCACTATGATGACAACGACAACTCAGGATCCCATAAACATGGGAAATTCAGCAAGCACAACCACAACCGTCATGACAACAAGCATCACCGCAGTCATGACAAGGACAAGTACAAGAACCACAAGGGTGGACATAAGAGTCACTATAGTGGAAATGGCAGTGGAAGTGGAGGCCAACCTCCTAAAAAGGACATCAGTCAGGTTGAGTGCTTCAAATGCAAGAAGCTGGGGCATTATGCTAATGAGTTCCCTGAGAAGAAAGTTGAAGGACCTAACAAGCCAAATCCTTTTCAGAAAGGACAGGTTAACCACATCAATGTGGAGGAGGTCTATGAGGAGCCTAATACTGTGGCTGGTAAGTTCAGGCTCAATTCAATTTCAGCATTTGTACTCTTTGATACCAGTGCATCTCATTCATTCATATCAAAGGCATTTGTTGATAGAAATGGGTTTGCATCAGAAAACATTGGGTGTCCAATAAAGGTTAGTTCTCCGGGGGGAGATATGATTGTAAGCCTTGGATGTCAGGATCTCATCATAGAGTTTGGTAAGCATAAGTTTCCAGTAAGCCTGATAATCCTAGATTCCCAAGGACTAGACGTAATTTTGGGAATGGATTGGATGGCTAAGTATGAAGGAGTATTACATTGTGCCAATCGTACAGTTACACTCACAACCCCCGAAGGAAAAAGAATAAAATTCAAGTCAAACTTTGAATCCAAAGGAAGTAAGCTGAATTCTCTTAAGGGGGTTAGCATGGACAGTGTGCCAATAGTATGTGAGTATCCGGATGTGTTTCCGGAAGAGTTACCAGGAATGCCACCGGATAGAGATGTGGAGTTTCTGATAGATTTGGTGCCAGGATCAGGACCAATAGCTAAGACACCGTACAAAATGTCAGTTGATGAACTGAAAGAGCTCAAGAAGCAGCTAGGAGAACAGTTGCAGAAAGGGTTTATTCAACCAAGTTCTTCATCTTGGGGAGCCCCAGTATTATTCGTGGAGAAGAAGGATAGAACACAAAGATTATGTATTGACTACCGTTCTCTCAACGAGGTTACCATCAAGAACAAATATCCTTTGCCAAGAATCAATGACTTGTTTGATCAGCTAGAAGGAGCATGTGTATTCTCGAAGATTGATCTCCGGTCAGGTTATTTTCAACTCAAAATAAGAGAACAAGACATACGAAAAACAGCATTCACCACAAGGTATGGATTGTATGAGTATACTGTGATGCCTTTTGGATTAACCAACGCTCCGGCATACTTCATGAATATGATGAACAAGGTGTTCATGGAATTTCTTGACAATTTCCTTGTCGTTTTCATCGATGACATCTTGGTCTACTCCAAGAGCAAGGAAGAACATGAAAGACACTTACGCTTGATACTTGAGAAACTGAGGGAACATAAACTTTATGCCAAATTCAGCAAGTGTGAGTTCTGGTTAGAGAAAGTTGGTTTTCTTGGTCATGTGATGACGAAAGATGGCGTGGCAGTTGATCCTGCTAAGGTTTCAGCTGTGACAGAATGGGAATCACCCAAGAATGTGAAGAAGTTCGTAGTTTCCTCGGCTTAGCAGGTTACTACAGAAGGTTCATTGAAAATTTCTCGAAGGTTGCTAAGCCAATGACGGAATTGCTAAAGAATGACAAGAAATTTGCTTGGTCTGAAGGTTGTGAAGTCAGCTTCCAAGAATTGAAGAAGAGACTAGTGACAGCACCAGTTCTATGTCTGCCAGATTTGGAAAAGGATTTCCAAGTATATTGTGATGCGTCACATCAAGGTTTGGGTGCCGTACTAATGCAAGACGGTAAAGTCGTAGCCTATGCTTCGAGACAACTCAAAACTCATGAAGTAAACTACCCTACTCATGATTTGGAATTGGCCTCTGTCGTCCATGCACTCAAAACATGGAGACATTACCTTTTGGGAAAGCGTTGTGAAGTGTTCACCGATCACAAAAGTTTGAAGTATACATTCACCCAGAAGGAAATCAATATGAGACAAAGAAGATGGCTAGAACTTATCAAGGATTACGACTTAAGTTTGCAATACCATCCCGGTAAAGCAAATGTAGTAGCGGATGCTCTAAGTCGTAAGACGTTTGTAAATGGCCTTACCAAAGGTGATTTGCCAGAAGACTTGTGTAAGCAATTCAAAGAACTCAGATTGGAAATTGTGCCTGAAGGACATCTCATGTCTTTGGATGTTCAACCCACTCTATTGGACAAGATCCAAGAAGCCCAGAAGACCGATAAGGAAATTGAAAAGATTAAGGAAAATATTAGTCTAGGGAAAGCTAAGAGTTTCCATATAGATGAACAAGGTACTTTATGGCACGGGAAACGTATATGTGTTCCACAAGACCCGGAGTTGCGGAAACTAATCTTATAAGAAGGTCACAACTCTCCGTATTCTATTCACCCAGGAAACACCAAGATGTACATGGATATGAAAGAAAGATTTTGGTGGAACAATCTAAAAAGGGACATCGCCGAACATATTGCTTTATGTGATGTGTGTAGCAGAGTAAAAGCGGAACATCAGAAACCAGCAGGTTTGCTTCAACCACTGCCTATTCCTGAATGGAAGTGGGAAATATTGGTATGGATTTCATTACCGGATTACCAAGGACCAGGTCAGGGTATGATTCTATATGGGTAGTAGTGGATCGCCTAACTAAAGTGGCTCATTTTATACCCGTGAAGACAACTTATACAAGTGCCAAGTTAGCAAAAATCTACATGAGCAGAATTGTATGCCTTCGTGGCGTGCCCAAGAGTATTGTGTCAGATAGAGGAACACAGTTCACATCTCACTTTTGGAGACAGCTTCATGAATCTTTGGGAACGAGATTGGAATTTAGTACTGCCTTTCATCCCCAAACTGATGGACAAACGGAAAGGACTAATCAAATTCTTGAAGACATGTTAAGAGCATGTGCCTTAGACTATGGAGCAAGTTGGGATGAAAGCTTGCCTTACGCAGAGTTCTCTTACAACAATAGTCATCAAGTTAGTATTGGAATGGCACCATTTGAGTTACTCTACGGAAGGAAATGTACCACCCCATTACTATGGAATGGTGTGGGAGAGAGAAGTTTATTTGGACCTGATCTTATCAAAGACGCCGAAGAGAAGGTCAAATTGGTTAAGGACAGGTTGAGGGTAGCACAGTCCCGACAGAAAAGCTACGCAGATTCTAAGCGTAGAGAAGTCATCTACGAAGTTGGGGATAGAGCTTATCTCAGGGTATCACCACTCCGTGGAGTGAAAAGATTTGGAGTCAAAGGAAAGTTGGCACCAAGATATGTTGGACCATTCAAGATTCTAAGTCGCAAGGGAGAAGTTGCATATGAAGTTGAATTGCCTGAATCTCTGTCTGCTGTCCATAATGTATTTCATGTGAGTCAGCTTAAGAAATGTCACCCAGAAATGGAGGAAACTTCTCTGAAGGATACCATACCTTTGGAATAAGTCCAACTAGAAAGTGATCTCACCTATGAAGAAAAGCCTGTCAAGATTCTTGAGACCGCAGAAAGAGTCACAAGGACAAAAACTATCAAGTTTTGCAAAGTACAATGGAACCATCATTCCGAAGAGGAAGCAACATGGGAAAAAGAAGATGATCTTCGGAAAGACTACCCTCACCTATTTGCTAGCCAATCCGAATCTCGAGGGCGAGATTCATCTTAAGGGGGTTAGATTTGTAACATCCCTAAATTCATATTCCAAAACTCATTCATATCATCTAAGCATTCATCATAATTTAGGGTTCTTCTCAAAAACAGAAGCTTGTGCTATGATTTCATGTGAGTAAAATTTCACTCAGTAGACCATCACTTTTTGAAAACTTAAATGTTAAGGAACTTGTTTGCTTGCCCCACTATTGGAAAGATTGAGTGTAAAAGTTTAACCAAAATGTTCAAATTAGAAATAATTTCCAAAACCTCTATTTCAAACATTTGCAAAATGGTGCATAGTCTCTGTTTGTTTGAAATCCAAGTCTGACCAAGCCCTTGCAAAGAAGCCCCACAAGTTTTGACCTATTTCTAAGACCAATTCACCCCTGCAAAACCCCAGGAGAATTTGAATTCAAATTGTATTTGAAACCATTTGAAAACATAACCAGAAAATCGAATTAGAAAAGAAAAAGGACTAGACAAAGGAAAAGGGCCGAGCACCAGGTTTCTTGCCCAACAGAGGATCGAACCCAACTAGCCCACCCGGGGAGTTCCTTTTCTTTTCTCACGCGTGAACGCACACAGCCAGTCGCTGGTAGACAGACCCCACCCCCATTTCGCACACATCGCTGACAAGCGGGCCCTGGCCACGCTGTCATCGTCTTCCCCAAACCCCGCCCGCGACCACGTCGCAGCTGTAGTGACTGCCGGTGATGGCGCGACTTAATTGGGCAATTAAACACAGGCGTTTCCTGTCCACCGGCTATAAGATCCCCACATCCCCACGATCATTTTCCCCCAGTCAATCTCACACTCACGCCACCAGGCTGCCCATGACTCGCTCGAGACCGCCGCAGACAGAGCCAACTCCGGCGACCGATTCAGGTGAGCCCCGTGCGCCCCTTCCCCTCTGGATTGTTCGAGACACTTAGTAATCCTCTTGCGCACGTTCTAACCACAACAGAGCATCCTGTACTGCCCCAGGTCGCCGTGTTCGCTTGACGCCGTAAGCACCCGACGACCACCCCAACTCCGGCGAGCAATCTCAGTAAGTCCCGAGCGCCCCTTGCTTTCTTATTCACCCGAGCGTGTTCGCAATTGTCCTGCGCATCTCCTAAACCCATTGGTTCGTGTTAGGGCGACGCAGAACCTCGGCAACGACTCCGACAACACCCACCCGACGCCAGACGCAACTCCGACGAGATCTAGAGTCCATCTCCAAGCGCCCCTCCGCAAGCCAGTACCACGACGAGCTTCAGCAGCCTCCGGCGAACCTGGTAAGACCCCTCTCCCTCTCGCGGACGATGTAGAACGCCGGTGCCGCCGTAGTCAGACGCGCCTCCGCTAGTCAACGCCGCCCGTTCGTGGCTTGATGGTTTGGTCCGTTGGATCTGCATCGTAGGGCTAGGATAGATCTAGGCCGAAGAGGTACGCGCGCGTCTGGATCGTTAGATCTAAGTTAGATCCTACGGCCTGCGACTGCCGATCCGCGCGAAGCGGTACGCACCAGTAAGGTTGCGACGCTTGGCAGGGTTTAATTCAAAAACAGAATTTAAAACCAGATTTTGATCCTAACTTTAAACCGCCATAACTTTTGAATGCCACGTTAGATTTTTACAAATTTTATACCGTTGGATTCAGTGAAACCAGACCTTTTTGAATGTCCAATTTGTTTAACAAATAGTAACCATTAAAATGACTTTATTTGTGGAATCATATTTAAAGCTATTTTGAGTATAGATTTGTTTTGATAATTAGTTTTAATGTTAAATAAGTTTGTTATGGCAAATTTTGTGTCCTGTTATGTTTCAGTATCATGCACATGCTTGGTAAAATTTCCAAAATCACCACTTAATAAAATTCTTGCATGCATGCATTCATATTATTTTGATTGAATAAATTGTATGAAATTGAATGCTATAATTTTTCTTGTAGATTTTGCTAGTGATTGTGATTGTGAAGAGTGCTACTCTCCCCACTATCAAGGCAAGTGATATTTTCATGAATATTTATATCCTATATTTTGTACTAGCATTAGATATTTTGCTAAGTATTGCATGCTATTTTGCCTAATGCTAAGTTGGGAAATCCTAAGTAGTATAGAATTGTAGAATTGCTAAGGAATTTTCCTAAGTTAGGTTATCTTACCATGCTTAGCCTAGCTATTTAGCAAACAAGGGTTGGTGGAAATCTATACACACTATGATGAAAATATTTCTAAGTCATGAGACTTATGCTTTTCTAATAAAACAACTAAGTCAAATGAACCTCCTGGGTGGAATGGAAAGATTGGGTTATGTTGAGTGGTTACACAAGGCCATGGACTTGGGTTGTGTATCTCACTTGTGGTATGCCACCCAGGCACAAAGGGATTTGGAGGACAAGTGTTGAGAAAGCTTACATTGCAACCACTTGGCAATATGGGCTCTGCCATGATCATATAGGTTGCTAGAACTTAGTCACTTGGACAGTTGGTGGTAGTTGGGATGATAGGTTGGAGCGCGTCCATTTTTTACTAAGGAAAGGCTTCTGAAAGGTCCTGTCTTGGGAAACCAAGTCTGGTGGGGAAAGTGCACAACCTCTGCAGATGGAAAACCTAAGTACTTAGCCTAGTCCAAGGCAATGGACAATTTGAGCATCAAGACATGGAAGCTACAAGAATCTCATCTCTCCAACTTCTAAGTAAAAATTTGTGGGTGAACAAGGGTGAAGGACCCCAATGTCTATTGGTGGTTTCTTGGGGATGTTTTGACAAAGAAAACTTAGTGATTTCAACTAATAGGAAAAACTTATTTTCAAGCAAAGCAAGCCAAGCTACACTTAGCCAAAATGCATATAGTAAAATAGCCCACTTAAAATATACTAAGGTATCACTTGCCAATACTATTCCAAAGTATTGACCCTCTGTGGCTGTAACTTGTGATGTTGCAGGTTACTCCGATGATGAATATGAGTCATGAGTCTACACTCAACATGCTTGCCTGTGGAACATGAAGATGAAGACTTATGTTTATTTACTTAATCCATAAACTCTTGTACTAGGCCTATGGCCCTGAGTTGTAAAAGACTATGTTTTATCTCTGGAATGAATGTAATAAACGACCTTTGTATCTGTGTACTTCATCTTAAACTGTGGATGCTAGCATTGATCCAGGGACTAGCATTGCAATCACAGGGATCCTTTCCTTTATAAAGGAGGGGTCTAACACTTTACTAGGGACTCTTTTATGTTTACAAATCACACAAGTATTAATGTTTCCGGTTAATACAATTATAGCATGGTATGTAAACATTTATCATAAGTATGAAGATATGATAATAACCACTTTATTATTGCCTCTTGGGGCATATCTCCAACAAAAGATATATCTTGGGGTCCATGACCGAAACTCATCATTTAAGCTCACATACCACAAAATGATATTAAGAGAAATGATTTTTATCGCTTTGGGCATAATTGGGGGGAGGGGGAGGGATAGTCCAATCAATTATGACCGCACTCCCCCTATATCCATGCCTGCACCTAAACCAAATAAGGGTCAAGAGATAGGTGAGTATGCAAGGTGATCAAGTCAAGCTCCTTGAATCTATGATATTTAGTTCATTCCTCAAATAATGAAACCTTGCTTCATCAAGTGGCTTCGTGAATATGTCGGCAAGTTGGTCTTTGGTTGACACATATGATAGCTCAATATCACCTCGAGCAACATGATCCCTAATGAAGTGATGAAGAATCTCAATATGCTTGTCCTTGTGTGATCCACTGGGTTGTAGGCAATCTTGATAGCACTTTTATTGTCACATAGAAGAGGCACTTTGTCACAATGGACACCATATTCCTTTAAAGTTTGCCTCATCCATAGCAATTGAGTGAAAGCACTAGCAGCTGCCACATACTCGGCTTAGGTGGTGGAGAGAGATATACAATTTTCCTTCTTAGAAGACCAACATACCAAGGACCTACCAAGGAATTGGCAAGCCCCGGATGTTGATTTTCTATCATCCTTATGACCAGCCCAATCCAAATCTGTATCCACAAAGAGCAAATCTTGACCCTCAAGGATACCAAAGACCATAATGTGGGGTATGAACCAAATATCGAAAGATTCTCTTGACCGCCATCAAATGGCGTTCTTTAGGAGCCGCTTGATATCTTGCACACACACCTACACTCAACACAATATCGGGTCTAGATGCACAAAGGTAAAGCAAAGAACTAATCATGGACCGGTATACCTTTTGATCCACATCTTTACCATTTGGATTTAGTTCGAGATGAGTCTTTGTTGCCATGGGAGTAGGAGCTCCATTTAAATCTTGCATATTGAATCTTTTGAGCATATCTTGAGTATACTTGGCTTGGTTGAAGAATGTCCCTCCACTAACTTTCTTGATCTCAAAACCAAGGAATACCCTTAACTCCCCCATCATAGACATCCGAAACCTACTAGTCATAAGCTTTGAGAATTCATCATTAAAAGCTTTGTTAGATGATCCAAAGATAATATCATCAACATATATTTGGAATACAAAAATCTCCCCATTGACCTTCTTAGTAAAAAGAGTGGGATCGATTTTCCCAACCTCAAACCCACGGTCAAACAACAACTCTCTAAGGTGCTCATACCACGTGCGTGGGGCTTGTTTGAGCCCATAGAGCTCCTTATCAAGTTTGTAGACATGGTTTGGGAAGTTGGGATCCTCAAATCCCGGGGTTTGCTTTACATATACCAACTCATTCAATGGACCATTAAGAAATGCACTTTCTACATCCATTTGTTGCAACTTAAAGTTATGATGTGCCGCATAGGCAAGAAGGATACAGATGGACTCAAGGCGAGCCACGGGTGCATATGTCTCTCCATAATCAATGCCTTCAATTTGAGAGAACCCTTGTGCAACCAATCTTGCCTTGTTCCTTACTATAATTCCATGCTCATCTTGCTTGTTCTTGAATATCCACTTGGTGCCTATAACATTGCGGCAATCCTTTGGCTTCTCAACTAACTTCCATACTTTGTTTCTCTCAAAGTTGTTGAGCACTTTGTGCATTGCTTCCAACCAATCCGAATCTTCAAGAGCTTCCCATACTTTCTTTGGTTCAATCATGGAGATGTGTGCTTGGTGTTCACTAAACCTCTCCAATTATGCTCTTGTGGAAATTCCTCTCCTAAGATCTCCAACCACATTCTCTAGAGAGTGATCTCTTAATTCCAACATCCTATCCATTCTAGCTTCGCGACGAGTGTGGATCTCCTTGTTGTTTCTTGGAGGGACATCTTCATCATCTTGGTACTCGTCTTGACCATTAACTTGACCTTGATCATCACTGGAATCATTCTCTTCATTAAGAGGCAAATATTGACCTTGGTCTTGATCAGGCACACTACTAGAATTGAGTTGAGCTTGTCTCAAGGCAGTTTGTATGGATATTCCTTATGTAATTGACTTGGTATCACTTGACATTCTAGAGAATGAATAAAGCTCCTCCTCACTAGAGATGTCACCTTGATCAACTTGTTGAGGGTCCACATCTTGTCTTTGGCTTGAGTCATTGTCCTTGTCGGTGGATGGAGCTTGTTGATGTTGTGAAGATGAGGGCTCCACTTGAGTGGAGCATAGTTCTTCTCAATCCGCCATAAGGGGTTCCTCAATGGGGCGGGTATATCCCACACCCATTCTTCCTATGGCTTCCTGAGGCATTTCATCATCTGCATCACAAGCATCAACACGCCCCCCTTGGGGACCATCATATTCTTCGAAGGTCAGACTACAAGATTCTATGACGGCTCCGGAGAGCTTATCATAGATTCTATAAGTGTGAGATTCAAGACCATAGCCAACAAAAATACCCTCTAATGCTTTAGACTCGAATTTGGACAAACGAACACCTTTTATGAGATAGAAACACTTACAACCGAACACCCGGAAGTAAGATATGTTGGGCTTGTTACCGGTAAGTATTTCATATGGAGTCTTGTTCAATTTCTTGTGGAGGTAGAGCCGGTTTGATGCATGGCACGTGGTGGAGATGGATTCGGCCCAAAAGTTGTATGGAGATTTAAACTCCGCCAACATGGTCCTTGCCATCTCAATAAGAGTCCAGTTCTTCCTCTCGGCTACACCATTTTGTTGAGGGGTATATGCAGCGGAATATTGGTGTTTTATCCCCTCATCACTAAGAAAATCATTCAAGGTGTTGTTCTTGAACTCGGTGCCATTGTCGCTTCTTATTGTCAACACAGGGATATTGTATTGACTTTAAACCAAGTTGATGAAGTCGATGAAGGTCTTTTGGTTGTCACTTTTCAACTTGAATAAATATACCCATGAGTATCTTGAAAAGTCATCAACAATCACCAAACAATATTTCTTCCCACCAAGACTTGCATGAGATTGAGGACCAAAGATATCCACATGCAAGGGCTCCAAGATCCTCGTTGACTTAATGCGGTTCTTTGGCTTGTGGGGAGCATCATGCATCTTTCCTTGAACACAAGCCCTGCAAACACGATCTTTGGCAAAGGAAACATTTTATTTTAGTCCAACAATATGGCCCTCCTTGTGGATACTTTGCAAAGTTCTCATATTGACACGGGCTAGTCGGCGATGCCATAACCAAACCACATCAGCCTTTCCGAATAAGCACATCGCACTTGTAGTGGTTTGCCTCGAAAAGTCTACCACATACAATTCATTTTCGACGTACCCAACAAAAGCGACCTTGAGAGACTTGCTCCACATGAGGACCACAATATCATCATCAATAAATACGGCAAAGCCCATCTTTCCAAGAGCACGAACTGAAAGTAAATTGTAACCAAGGGTCTCAACAGGCATGATGTCCACGAGTGTAATATCATGGGCAACCACTACCTTGCCAGAACCATTACCTTAGACTTTGACTTGTTGACATATGTGATGGATATTTGATTATCATTTGGCCTTAATTCCTTGACAATAGACGAGCTTCCGGTCATATGACTAATACGTCCAATTTGCATCACCATTGTATATCATAATTTGCCTCTATTCATTGATATATGTCTTATTATGAGGTGTTACTTATGTCTTTTCATCTGTTTATGCATGTTGGATGATTCTTGGAGGATGGACTGCCGGAGTCCGGATTCTGATGGAAAAGGAGGTGTTTCGATGCAATTTCGCGAAGATCAGAAAAATACCAGAAAAATATGGGAAAATTATACTTTTGTAGAAGATAGAGGAAGTCAGAAGGGAAGGCGAAGAAGGGCCACAGGGGGCCCACACCCCCTAGGCGCGAGTCCCCTAGGCCGCGCGTAGGGCAGGTGTGGCCCACCTGCTCGGCCCCCGACTCTGCCCTCTCGCCTATATCTTACCTACGGAACCCTAACACCAGGGGAGCGACCACAAATAGATTTCCGCCGCCTCCGCGGGGAGGAAAACATCGAGAGAGAAAGATCTCTCTGGAGACAGATTTCTGCTGGGGAAATTCCTTCCCGGAGAGTGGAGATCATCACCATCAACGCCATCGTCAAGCTAGGCTTCATCAGGATCATCATCATCCACACCATAATCTCAACCAACACCACCATCATTACTCCATCCCACTGTAACAATCGTGTTGGATACTTGTTGAGTTCATTAGAGGAAACTTTCCTGGTGTTGATTACTATTGTAGTTGATGTTTGCGAGTGGAACCATTGGATTATTGTTTATGTTCAGATTGTTATGCATTACCACATCATCTTTGATCTTGATCCATATTATGTCTCGTGAGTAATTTGTTTAGTTCTTGAGGACACGGGAGAAGTCATGTTGTTAGTAGTGGATTTGTGTTGAGTTATTATTCAATGGTTTAGTATTTAAGTTGTGGTGCTATTCTTCTAGTGGTGTCATGTGAACGTCGACTACATGATACTTCACCATTTATGGGCCTAGGGGGATGCATTGTGTATTTGGCTACTAATTGTGGGGTTGCCGAAGTGATAGAAACCTGAACCCCCGTTAGGACACCTTTGCACAAGGGAGCGTAGGATCTCAGAGTTTAAGGCTATGGTTAGATTTATATCTTAATTACTTTCCTGTAGTTGCGGATGCTTGCAGGGGGTTTAATCACAGGTATGTATTAGTCCAAGTAAGGTCGGTATGTTAGCACAGGTTCACCCACACAACACTTACAACACCAAACAAGAGTACTCAGTTATTTGAAGCGAAAGCACTTGACAGAATTCCCATGTGTCCTCGAGAACGTTCGGTCCTTATAAGTATTTCCACCGGCTTGTCCTTTAGTAAGAAAGGATTGGGCCACTTGCTCATTGTCTTTATTACTTGCACTTTGTTTTGTTGCTTTATCAGAAAACCCCTAAAAATCTGTTTGCTAATTATTTACAGAGAGTTCCTGCTCCATACCACTAGTCAACACCTTCTGCTCCTTGTTGGGATCGACACTCCTATTTATCGAAAGTACTGCGATACACCCCCTATACTTGTGGGTCATCAAGACTATTTTCTGGCATCTTTGCCGGGGAGTGAAGCGGTATTAAAGAGTGGAACTGGTAAGGGAAACTTCTACTGTGAGTATTGTTTTTTTCTATTTGTTGCTTTGTTTTCAATATGGATATCCCACTTGGTTTTCTGTTTGGGAAAACTACTACCACTGTTAGGGTAGTAGATGAACCACCACCTGTTCAGATAGATCCTTTTAAGATACCTACAAGTATTGTTGATCGTGTTATGTATAATTATTATTTAGGGGATGGAACTGTCAATCCTGGTGATCACTTGCTTTTTATCCATGAATTATGCGGGTTGTTTAAGTGTGCAGGTATCACAACTGAACATGCAAAGAAGAAGTTACTCTCCATATCCTTGAAAGGGAGAGTTGAAGAATGGTATAAGCTGCTAAAGAATGGACAATCCATGGAATGGGAGGAGATGGCATCTCTATTTTATTCTAAATTTTATCCTCCCAGTGAGATTCATAAAGATATAAATCTGATATATAACTTTTGGCCTCGTGATGGAGAGAGTACAGCTCAAGCTTGGGGGAGATTGAAGTTACTAATGCTTAAATGTCCTATTCATGAACTCCCTAACAATATTATTATCAATAATCTTTATGCTAGGCTTTCTCTTCATGATAAAGATTTACTAGATGCTTCTTATGCTGGATCATTCACACGTATGAAGGAAGAAGCTAAATGGGATCTACTAGACCGTATTCAAGAGAACACCAAAGCTTGGGAGAATGACAAAGGAAGAAAGTCAGGTATAAACTATGATTATGAATGCATTAAATATTTTATGGGAACTGATGACTTCCGTGATATTAGTAATGATTTTGGTCTTGATTCCCAAAGAATTGCCAACTGTTTTAAGGCCTTTGCCTGTTACGTAGAAATTCCCAAGAAGAAGTGGAATAAGTACCATGCACCTTATAAATATGTTGTTAGTCATGTTCCCGTTAGAAGTACTGAAGTTTGTACTACTAATCATATTTTTCCTGAACCTTATGTTGAGAAAATCCCTTTTCCTACTAAGGTAAAGGAACATTCTATCATAGCTAATGTGGTTAGCAAAAGTGCAAAGAAAACTGTGGAGCCCGATGAGCTTATTAATATTGAGCCTGTGGTAGCTATTGTGAAAGATCTTATCACTAGAAATATAGAGGATGCGCACATTGTCTTCTGTGAAGATGCTACTAATATTGTTTCTCATCCTAAAAAAGCTAGAAAACCTAGTGTCCCTGTGATTTCTGTTAGAATTGGTAATCATTGCTATTATGGTTTATGTGATATTGGTGCTAGTTCTAGTGCTATTCCTTATGAGCTTTACAGGGAAATTATGCATGAGATTGGTCTGTGTGAGCTTGAGGAAATTGATGTGGTTATTCACCTTGCTAATAAGGAAACCATTTGCCCCATTGGTATTGTAAAAGATGTGGAGGTTCTCTGCTGTAAGATTAAGTATCCTGCTGATTTTCTAGTGCTTAATTCAGCAGCTAGCAAAACTTGTCCTATCATTTTTGGTAGACCTTTCTTGAACACTTGTGGAGATATTATAGATTGTAAGAAGGAGAAAGTTTTAACTAAGTTTGATGGAGATTCTTATGAGTTTAACTTTTCCAAATTTGCTAAAGCTCCTTGTGAAGATAGTTTGCCTAATAAAGATTTCAGGATGGAACACTTGCTTCTATTGATCAGGTTTATCACCTTGGACCTCTTTTTGATGACTGTAAGTATGCTCATTCTAATGATAGAGTTGTTGCCAATGACGGTTATATTGTCAACTTTATTCAGAGTGCTACTGAAAGTTATTATGAGAGAGGGAAACATGGTTTTATGCATCTCAATAATGTTAAGTTTCCCCGTTTTATGTTGAAAGCTTTGAAGTTGCATCTGTTTTGTCTTCCCATGCTAGTGGATTTTTGTTTCAACAATTCATTTTCTCATGATACCCCCATGCATAGGAAGTGGGTTAGACTAAAATGTGTTGGTTATTTGCTTCTTGATGCTCTCTTTCACTTCAAATATATATCTCTTTTGTGAACATGTTTGAAACTTTCAAGCCTAACTTAAAGGCATTAAAGAAAAGTACTTGTTGGGAGATAATCCAAGAGTTTTCTAGAGTCTTGGAAGTTATTACCTCAGTAATAACCGCTCCTTATCCTTTTTGTTTTGTTTTTTGTGTCAAGTTCAACTACTTTTGTGAAGTAGAGGAGTTGTGAAAAGTGGCTGTCCTGGGACATATTTTTGTGCTGCTTTGTAAAAATTCGTGAGGGAGCTTAGTACTTCTGTTCGAGATGCATTTTTTGAGGTTGTTATACAAGTTTTTACCCAACGTTCATTAGTTTTGCACTTTTTGATTTGAGCAGCAGAAGGTTTTCGAAAAATCAATCTTTACCTGCTGGTCTGTTTTGACAGATTTCTCCCATCATTTGCATTTGCCTCTTACAGAAGCTTTTTCTTTGATGGATTTCAGTTGAAGTGTGAACCTAAAGGTTTATTGTTTTTGCTTACACTAATGTTGCCATTGAAGTTTGTGTTTTGCCTTGTGAAGAAAGAAATTCCCAGGAGAAGGAGGAAAGGAATTTGCAGAGTTCGACTTTGAATAGGTAAAAGTGGTGAAAACAGAAGGTTCGTGAAATCCCTATCTTTTTATATTTTTGATGTTTTTAATACATATGGAAGATTACGAGACGAAACATAGGAGGAAACGTAGGACGTGGCGGCCAAACCCACCCTAGGCGCGGTCCCCAACTGGTCGCACCTGGAGGGGGTGAGAGCACCCCGAGCTCCGTCTCCACCTTGTTTTCGTACCAGTACCACTACTAGGAAACTAGCTATAGATAGACATACCTTCTGTGGTGCATGGTTCTGACCATGCGCCACAAAAGTTATCCAGTGGCGCATCCGGAGCAATGCGCCATAGAACCACCAAACTTCTGTGGTGCATCTTCCAGAGCCATGCGCCACAGAAGTTTGGTGGGACCCACACCAGCCGTTGGACCATGAATCTTCTGTGGCGCATCACTCCGTATGCGCCACATAAGTTTGGTGGGACCCACAACAGGTAGGGTCTGACCGTGCTCTGACCAAACTTCTGTGGCGCATACAAGGAGATGCGCCACCGAAGTTTATATCTTCTGTGGCGCATATCACAATATGTGCCACAGAACAATTATGGGGGCCCCACTCTCTGTACACCTATGTACAAGCTTCTGTGGTGCATTATTGCATATGCGCCACAGAAGAACAAACTTCTGTGGCGCATGTGTGCAGTATGCGCCACATAATGCTTCGTTCTACTCATATTATTTGTTTCCTAGTACACACATTTTCCTCTTGTGCTTTTCCCAACTAAACAAGTACCAGTGGAATAGGTAGAATATACTAGACAATCTAGTAGATAGACATGCGCAGTGGCATACATCGTTGCAAAATGCACATGCGCATAGCCTTGAACAACAATGCCATACATCATTGCAAATACACAAACTACAACATTGTAAATCCCTTCACAGAGCTGGTGGGGGCGATGGCGGTGGAAGATGCCAAACCTCCCTGTTCACGTGTGCCTGCAGCCTGCGGACGTGGTCCTCTATGGACACGTTGGGGTCGAGCACCGGCCGCCACCCGATTGGTTCCGCCATGTGCGCCCTCTCCTCCGGAGACGCGAGCACGACGTACAACCTCATGGCCTTGTTGTAGAGGGCCTCATGCCGCAGTCTGGCCTCCTTCTCGATTAGGTTGACCTCTGAATCCCGCGGCGGCTGACTCCGAGCACTGCCCCTCGACCTCGCCCCTCCACTGCGAGTAGGCTGCAGGGAACGCAAGCGGGTTGTGCTCTCCAGCGAGTCTTTCGACGAGTTGTGGGAAGAAGACATCTGGGGCAGGTATGTTGCTTTGGACAAGGAGTGTGGTATATATATATAGAGGGGTGTCATTAAAGCAGCTCTATCTGCCAGCTTTATTTCGTGCAGATCTGCCCTCGGTGTTCTGTGGCGCATATATCTGCTATGCACCACAGAAGTTCAATATTCTGTGGCGCATAACCACAACATGCGCCACAGAACACTGAGTGTAGGGGCCCACAGTGTCTGGCCCACTACACCCTATGGCCCACAATGTCTGGCCACTGGACAAGGTTCTGTGGCGCATATATGTGCTATGCGCCACAGAACATTGAGTCACGGGGCCCATAGTCTGGCCCACTGCACCCTATGGCCAAGGTTCTGTGGCGCATGCACTCCGTATGCGCCATAGAAGATTGAACTTCTGTGGCGCATATTGCCTATATGCGCCATAGAATCCTTCGACCAGATCTGCACAAAGGTGTCAGCTTTGCACCCCTCTATCTACCACCATCCATTTCACATCCTTCTCCCCCTCCTCCCAGCTCGTCTTCCTCCTCTCTCCCACCCTATTGTGTCTATACTTTTCTACATTTTGTTGTATTTAAACCTTCTATAGTTGATAGATTGGTTAGGGAAAGCCTTTCTCCAACTAGTAGATCTAAAGCACACCTACTTTTCTCCTCCATATCTCTATTTGTGTACTATTATCTCTCTCTATATATATTGATCCGCACTCTCTCACATCGCGCTCTCGACTCGGTATTCAATCTACCTGGTGAGTAATTGGCCATGAATATGCATGTTTTGTAGGTGTAAAGCTTGTCGCGCGGGCGGTGTGTATATGCGATGCATGCATGGCGCGAAGATGATGTTTGTGCATGAAGCTTGTGTGGTGCATGAATGCTTGCATGGGAAGAAGTTTCTTGTTTTTGCTTGTCTGTCCCGGTGTGGTGCATGGATGTTTGCCGAAATGTTGATTCATTTCCATTTCGGCAATTTTTTTACACCACCAATATGTCCTACTTTTAGGAAAGGTCATGACGAATTTTTCCGGCGACAACCATGCATGTGTGTTTTGTGTGTGCATAAGGTGTTGTTTCTAATTAACCTACTCTTTGTCTTTTGCTCTATATGTGCATACCGCGCAGGCTACCATGGTCGTCAGCATGAGCGAAGGTCGAGTTACTAGGTATAAGAAATACGCCAAGGCGGACATGATTCGGAACAACAAGACCTAGATAAGATGTCCATGTCAAACATGCAAACTCCAACGCTGGATCGACCCTGCTTCTGGACAATTGGAGGATCACCTACTCAGGCGCGGTTTCATGCGCGACGACTTTGATGAGGAGCTGGCAGTAAATGGTGTTGGTCATCATGAAGACTTGGGCGGGCGCGAATACGAAGAGTCTCCCGACGGGCATGGTCATGATGACGAAGAGTATACCGGTGGCGGGCATGATCATCATGACGAAGAAGGAGATGTCGGCAGGTATGACACCATCATGAAGAAGGAGAAGAAGCGAACACCCAGACGCTGCTAACTTCGGTGTTAAGGGGCCCTCATGTTCAGGAACTGCTTCTCAAGGAGATGAGCAACACCAAAGCTGCAGCCAGAGAGAAAGCCAAGCTGGCGCAAATGGAGTTAGATGGGATGACTCCATTGTATCTTGGGTGTCGGCCCGAGGATACACGCCTGAGTGTAACGCTCAAGGCTCTAGAGATGAAGGCGGAACACAAATGGACCGACGTGAGCTTCAATGCTAACATGGATAGAGGAGGCCAAGAAAATCGTCTTCCTAACGGGAACACATTGCCAACAAGTATAGAGGAGGCCAAGAAAATCGTGTGCCCTCTCGACCTATCGCACGTTAAATAACACGCATGCATCAATGATTGTGCACTTTATCGTAATGAGTACGCGGAGAGAACCACATGTCCGGTGTGCGGCCATGGACGGTACAAGAGAGGGAACAAGAAAGTTCCTCGAAAAGTGGTATGGTACTTTCCTATCACTCCCCGTCTACAGAGATATTTCATAGATCCTAAGGAAGCAAAGCTAATGCAATGACACGTGGAAAGGGAGAAACCCGAAGATGATCCAGAGAAGGGCAAGATCCTAACACACCCTTCAGACGCTAGCCAGTGGAATGCATTGGACATCGAGTTCGAAGAGTTCGGGGGCGATGCAAGGAACGTCAGGCTGGGTATGAGCACCGATGGACTCAATCCTTTTGTCAACCAGAGTAGCACGCATAGCACCTGGCCCGTGTTTGTATGGCTGTACAACATCCCCCCGTGGCTCTGTACCAAGAAAAGGTATGTACACATGAGCATTCTTATTCAGGGGCCGAAACAGCCAGGTGTCGATATGCATCTTTATCTCGAGCTATTGAAAGAGGAGTTAGCCACGTTGTGGGAGACGCCAGCCCATACGTGGGACGCATACACTAAAGAATATTTCCCTTTGAGAGCCGCGTTGCTCACGACGGTGCAGGACTATCCTGGTTACACATATGTATCGGCCTAGGTGAACCACGGACACAATGCATGTGTCAAGTGCATGGATAAGACCCCGCATCTCCAGCTACCCAAGGATCCCGGGTCTTCGAAAACCGTGTTCCAAGGGACTCGAAAGTGGCTGTAACATACCACCCTTCTGTGTCATATAAATAAGATGTGTTTGAGCATTTCATGCATGCATTACACTTGCATTTTGGTTTAATCAAGAAAGAACAAATCAAACCCTAAACCCTAACTTCCCCCTCCATTTGAAAACCATTCAAATGAGTTTTGTATTTAAACAACTAACTACATGAGTTGAGCCAAAGTGTATAAAAGGTCTCACACTATTTCATATACTTTATAAAAGTTTCTGTAAGTTGAAAAGATTCAAAACAGATTTGAAGTTCAAATTACAAAAGGGAAGTCAGAAATAGAAATAGAAAAACATTTCTGGAAATAAAAATGTATCTAACCTAGCTGCTGGGCCGAGCCCACCTCTCCTTCTCTCTCCCTGGCGCCAGCAGGAAGCCCACCTGGGGCCCAAGAGTAGCCCAGCTAGGCCCGTACCCCTTCGGCCTTTCTTTTTCTGTCTTCTTCCTCCCCGACGCAAGCAGCTCGGTGGCTCGCCGCCGGCCACCCGATGCACCGCCACGCGCCAAGATCATCGCCGCCGCCCCCGCGAGCCTATAGGAGCTCCAGCGCCGCCATCGACAACCCTAGTTTTTCTTCTCCCCGTTTTCCCCTTCCGCCCAAACCCTAGCTGCGTAGGTGCTGCGTCGCCCCGTCGTCTCCGGCCGCCCCGAGGCTAGACGAGCTTGTAGGGAGCTTCGCCTCGCCGTGCTGAGCAAGCTCATAAAAGGAATCCACCCCACGTGCTAGGAATCCTCGCCATCGACCTCTTCTCTCCCGACGCCGTCCGCCGCTCTCCGACGATGATTCCGATGATTCCCGACCGCGCCTCGCCTTGCCGACCCCTCCGTTGCATCCGTGGTGAGCCTGTGGTCCCCACAAACCTCCTCTCTCGCCTCCTCTCGCTCTCTGTCGTCGGTGCCACGAGCATCTGCAAGCCTCGCCTCCGCGCGCCGCCGTGTGCCGTGCTCCGACGACCATTCCAGGGCGGCGCCGCCACTATCTGGCTCCCCGCGACGCCCTCTTTCTAACGCGCCCCTCCGCGCATCCAGGCGAGCATGGGATCATTGGATCCTTGCTCGATCCGAGGGTGAGCTCCATTGCTGATGTCATGCTGACATCAACATGAGGCAATAACTCATTTTCTTTCATTAATTATTTTGTAAATCATTTCTGTAAATAGAAAATATATGACACGTGGGCCATACTTGTCAGGATTTTAATCATTTCCATAAATATTTTCTGAAATTAATAAAAGTCTGACATGTGGGCCTAAGTTTGGAAATTAATTTAAATATTTCAAAAATGTTTAAAATGAATTAAAATTTGGGAAATTCATAACTAATTCATTTTAAATCTGAAAAATACAAATAATATACCAAAATGTTCAGAAAAATGAAACCTATCCAACTAAGCTATAATAATACATGGTTAATTAACTTTGACATCAATTCTAATTAGAAGAACCAATTGAACCCCATAGGTGATTCCGATGATTTCCCCTATTTTAGGGTTTGGATCTTCGGAACCCCCTTTAAAGTGACCAAGCATGCTTTAGGGTTCAATTCAACACTATTTAACTTGTCATATCATCCATATTGTATGAGCATTGCACATGCCATGTGTTGAGTGTTGCTTTCTCCTTTCCGGTGATTGGTTCTCGCGAATAGGAACCGAACCAGAAGCCAAAGTCAACGCCACCGAAGAGCAGTATCAGTCCAACAACGGACAAGGCAAGGGAAGCCCCACTCATACATATGAATCCTATGATTACAAAGTATTTGGTTCTCGTCATATGCACTCGGTTCAAACAGTCTTTTATCAGTAGACAGAGTAAGCCTATCTGATGCATGTTTCCCTTTGTGAACTATAGTACCTGATCCACCGCTCCTAGCATAACTAGGGTTTGGCTTATGAGCGTCGCTAGTGCCACAGTTCAGTCAAGCTTAGCCAAGCTTAGTGGTCTGATGCTGATTATTCAGGTGATGCACCGGAGGTGCGAATGAATCTAGTATGGTAGGTTGTGGTGATGTGATAAGAGATGAATGATAAACATGCTAAGGCTCGTACGGGAGGCCACGTGGGTTGTGGTTTTTGTAGTCCCATACTTTCCACCCCTAGGACCCGATGTTCTTGCCTCTCGAACCAAGACGAGCGTACAACCACACGGGGGCCTGGAAACCCCCTCGACCAACTAACTTGCCTAGTAGATTCCATGAGTCACATAGTTTGGGCTTTCCATTCGACATGCGCATATTGGTTGTTCTTGAATGGAGGTGAAGGAGGTGCATTCATAACAGGTAGGTAAGCGTGGCCGGGAACAAGAGATGCCTGGCATCCGTAATCTTGAACCCTGCGCACATCATTAGGGACCGGCTTCAGGACTTGACCCGTTATGGTGGCATCTCCCTAGTGCGTGACTCATGATCTCGGTGAAAGCAGGGTAAAGGTCGTGGTCAACCACTCTCTGCCGGCCTTCCAAGGAAGAGGGCTAATAATTTGGCATTAAGAATCGATTGGTACGTGTGGGTAAAGTTGTGCACCCCTGCAGGGTTATTAATCTTTTCGAAAAGCCGTGTCCACGGTTATGGACGACTTGGGAATGGACGTGAAGATCATAGAGAACTATAACCGAATATTAAAACTGGTCAACTAAAGTGAGATCCGGAATACTTCCTCGGGGTTGTTGAGGGGGTAGTCCGGGAAGAGTGGTTCAGTTGATGATGATGCTTGGTGGATATCAAAGATGAAGTTAAGGGTTAGAGTTGAAGTCTTCTTATCCCCTTTTGAAAATGATCTGACTAGACGAGTTTCTTCTTTCTCTTGTTTTGAAAACAAAAGATGGCTTTATGCAAAACAACTCCACTAGCCATAAGTCTTGCGGAGTACACCCTGTACTCAGCCTTGCTTCGTTGATGTTTTCTACAGATGATGCTACTCCAACTGAAGGTGGTTTCTATGTCGAAGTCGACGAGTAGTCGGGGTTCCCGGGCAGCAGCCTAGGATCTATGGAAGGGTCGCTACTTTTGTTATGGCCTCTTAGGCCCTTTGCTAAGTTTGTTATTTAGAACAACTTGTTTGCTTCCGTTGTTTGATGTAATGTTGGGTCTGTGACCGCTGGATTGTATGACTAGTTTGTAACTCTCTTAAGAGTTTACCTTATTAATGTATGGTTTCTATGTTTTGTAATGTTACCGATCTTTCCCTGCGCGTTTCGGAATTTAGGTTAGGCTTATATCAGATGAGGGTCTGGTATTTGTCTAGCCCTGATCCCGGGTCGTGACAGATTTTGGTATCAGAGTAGGACTGCCTGTAGGAAACCCTTCTAGCTGGTCGATGTTGAGTTTAGAGTTGAGAAAACTATTTGAAAGCTAAAAACTATTTGCAAAACTCTGAATAGGACTCTTTTTACTCCTTATCCAATGTTGTTCTATTGCTGAGTTATCTTACCTTGTTTGCTTTGCAAGGTTTTCACTTCTCGTCTATTATTTCAAATTTCTAGGATATACGGGTTTGGGTTGTTTTCCCTAGTACTCCGTACTTGGTTGCAAGGCTCCGAGTTTCTAAGATATATCTGTGCAACTGAAGCAATGTTTTTCAACTTTGCTAAGGGTGCCTCTAATCACACTATCAATTCTTTTGTGACTTGGTGGTATCATATCATGCTTGCACTCCATTGTTATGGTTTGTATCTAAGTTGGTAGAGTATACGTTTCGTATGCTTGTTCTACCACCATACTTAATGCATTGATATAGTTTTCTTCCACATGTTCACCTCTACCATGATCCTTTGATATGGTTTTGACATCCTTTGTTGAACCCTTTTTGGTGAATCCATTCTCATGGTTTTTGTTTTCTCCTCAGGATGCCGGCTGGTACTCGTGGATCTGTTGGCCGTCGAGGCAACAACGATTCTGATCAGGAACTTCCGCCACCTCCCACAATGGCCGAGGTTCTCAACAACATTGAGACCAACCTTCTGCGGAATGAACGCCTTTTGGAGTGTGTGGCGTAGAACACTGAACATCGTCCTGACGACTGCATCACACTTGGAGATTTTATCCATTCTTTTCCTCCAATCTTCGCCCATTACAAGGAGACCCTTGAAGCTGATGATTGGCTCCGCACCATAGAACGCAAATTCAGTGCTCTTCGTGTCCGTCCCGCTGACCGTGTCAACTTCGCCACTTATCAACTAGAAGGTGAGGCTGGTGTTTGGTGGGAAGGCTTTCAGAATCTGCAAGCTCAGGGACATGTCTTTACCTGGGAGGAGTTTGTTACAACATTTTGTGCCTCATATATCCCTAAGCCCATCATGGATCTCAAAAGGAGGGAGTTTCTGGATCTCACTCAGGGGCGCAAGGATATTGAAGCCTATGGGAGTGAGTTTACTCGCCTGGCTCGTTATGCAACCAGGGATGTGACCAATGATGAAGATAAGAAAGAGCTGTTCCGTAAGGGACTTAACCCTGCACTTCGTTATGAGTTGCTGCCCTTCAAGTTCTAGTCTTTTCAGGACTTGCACAATCAGGCTCTTACTCTAGAACATGGAAGGAAGGATATGGAAGTATCTCAGAAGCATGAAGAAGGAAATTCTCGTGCTTCTTCCTCTAGTAACAAGAAGAGCCGTGTCTTTGTTCCATACAGTGTTGTGCCTCGTGCTCCTTATGCACCCAAGTCTTCCGGCAATAATTCTCGTCAGCGACAGTCAAATACTGGTGGATCAAACTATCACCCTCCTGCTGGTTCTCACACTGGGGTTACTTGTTACTCCTGTGGTCAGCCTGGTCACTACTCAAGGGATTGTTCTCAAAGGGCTGCCGAACGCAATGATCAATAGATAAAGAAGAATGATAAATCTCAAGGTGCTGGACGTGGTCGTCTGACCCATGTCACTGTTGAGGAAGCTCAGGAAGATCCACGCGTCATTATGGGTACGCTCCGTGTCAATTCAATTCTCGCGACAGTTTTGTTTGATTCTGGAGCATCGCATACATTCATATCACAAGAGTTTGCATGGGAGCATGGTATACCTTTTGAAGCAATGTCTTCCCCTATAGAGATTAGTACTCCTGGGTCTCGTTGGCAGACCATCTGGGTTACTCATGGGGTTGAGATAGATATAGCATATAAGAAGTTTCCCACTTCTCTCATTGCACTCAAGTCAACTGACATAGATGTCATTCTGGGCATGGACTGGTTAACCAAGTATCAAGTCGTCATTGACTGTGCACTTAGAAAAGTTTCTATGACCTCTCCTGCTGGCATAACTGTCAAGTATAGGACTGATGGTTCAAAGTCTCCGTCAGCAGTTCTTAAACCTTTCTCAGAGTTGTATGCCATGGATGTCCTACCTGCTCTCGAGGTCCAAGATGTCCATGTAGTCTGTGATTTCCCGGATGTCTTTCCTGAAGAGTTGCCTGGCATGCCACCTGATCGAAGTGTGGAGTTTGTCATTGAGCTAGTTCCTGGAATTGCTCCTATCTCCAAAAGACCTTATCGCATGCCTCCTCATGAGTTGGTTGAGTTGAAGAAGCAAATTGAGGAGTTAGAGGGTCTAGGATACATCCAACCTAGTACATCCTCTTGGGTTTGCCCTACCATCTTTGTCAAGAAGCGGGATACAAATATTCCAAGATTGTGGTTGATTACCATCCACTCAACACGGTGACAATCAAGAATAAGTATCCACTTCCCCGGATAAATGACCTCTTTGATCAATTAAGTGGTGCCACTTTATTCTCCAAAATGGACTTAAGATCAGGGTATCATCAAATCAAGATCAGAAAGGAAGATATCCCAAAGACTGCATTCACAACTCGTTATGGTCTTTACGAGTATACAGTGACGTCCTTCGGGTTAACCAATGCCCCTGCCACATTTATGAGGCTCATGAACTCCGTCTTCATGGAGTATCTTGACAAGTTCGTCGTGGTATACATTGATGACATTCTAATCTACTCCAAGACCGAAGAAGAGCATGCCGAACATCTACATTTGGTATTGACTAAACTTCGTGAACATCGTCTCTACGCCAAGTTTTCCAAATGTGATTTCTGGTTACAAGAGCTCGTCTTCCTTGGTCACGTTGTGTCTGCAAGTGGTGTTGCTGTCATACCGGATAAGGTTCAGACCATTCTGGAATGGAAGTCACCTACTTCAGTCAAGGAAGTCCAAAGTTTTCTCGGAATGGCAGGATATTACTGCCGATTCATCGAGAACTTCTCTAAGATAGCCAAGCCTATGACGGATCTTCTTAAGAAAGATAAGAAATTTGAATGGTCAAAAAAATCAGAGGAAAGTTTCCAAGCTTTGAAAACTAAGCTAGCCACCGCCCCTGTGCTTGTCCTTCCGGACACAAGCAAGGACTTCGTCATCTATTGTGATGCTTCTCTCCAAGGGCTCGGTTGTGTGTTGATGCAAGATGGTCATGTAGTGGCCTATGCTTCTCGGCAGTTGAAGCCACACGAGAACAATTATCCAACCCATGATCTCGAGCTCGCTGCTGTTGTTCATGCTCTTAAGCAATGTCGACATTACCTCACCGGTAACCGTTGTGAACTTTACTCGGATCATCAAAGCCTAAAGTACCTCTTTACCCATCCAGATCTGAATCTCAGGCAAAGACGATGGTTGGAACTCATCAAAGATTATGATTTGGGTCTCAACTATCAACCCGACAAAGCCAATGTCGTAGCTGATGCGCTAAGTCGGAAGTCTTATTGCAAAAATCTGATGATTTCACAAGCCCAACCTGTTCTCTACGAGGAAATCAAGCGTCTTAACCTTGAAGTAGTTCCTTGTGGATTCCTTGCTAACCTTGAAATAAAATCTTCTCTAGAGGACCAAATCAAGGAAGCTCAAAAGCAAGATGATGAAGTTACCAAGATCAAAGAACGTGTTGCAAACGGTGAAGCTAAATGTTTCTCCGTCAATGATTAAGGTATTCTATACTTCAGTAACCGGCTAGTGGTCCCAAACAGTCGGAAAATCAAAGATCTAATTCTTCTGGAAGCTCACGAATCCCCTCTGTCTATCCATCCTGGTGGTACCAAGATGTACCGAGATCTCTGTCAAAGATTCTGGTGGAGTGGAATGAAACTAGAAATCGCTCGCTTTGTTGCAGAGTGCGGCGTTTGCCGTCGTGTAAAGGCTGAACACCAAAGGCCTGCTGGACTTCTGCAGCCGTTGAAAATTCCTAAGTGGAAATGGGATGAAATTGGTATGGATTTTATCACCGGACTCCCAAGGACACACGCAGGAAATGATGCCATATGGGTAATAGTTGATCGGTTATCTAAAGTTGCTCATTTCCTTGCAGTTCGAGAAATAATACGTGCTAGTCAAATGGCTGATCTCTACATCTCTCGGATCGTTGTTCTTCATGGTGTTCCCAAGAAGATCATCTCTGATCGTGGAAGATTGTTTACTTACAAATTCTGGCAAATCTTGCAAGAAGCAATGGGAACTCATGTCTCCTTCAGCACAACCTATCATCCTAAAACCGGTGGTCAAACTGAAAGAGTGAATCAAATTCTTGAAGACATGCTTAGAGCATGTGTCATATCCTTTGGAAAGAACTGGGAGAAATGTCTTCCTTTTGTGGAGTTCTCCAATAACAACAGTTTTCAATCCAGTTTGGGCATGGCACCTTTCCAATTCCTGTATGGGAGAACATGTCGAACATCGCTGAACTGGACAGAAACCGGCGAAAGACAATTCTTTGGTCCGGACATGATCTAAGAAGCAGAAGATCAAGTTCGCATAATTCGAGAGAGGTCTGAAGGCCACTCAATCTCGTTAGAAGACTAACTATGATCGTCATCATCTTGATGTTCATTATGAAGTTGGTGATCAAGTTTACCTCCGGTTCACTCCTCTGAAGGGTGTCCATTGATTCGGTATCAAAGGCAAATTGGCACCTCGCTACGTTGGTCCCTTTCGCATTCTCTCCAAGCGGAGTGAGCTTGCCTACCAATTGGATCTACCTTCAACTTTTCCAGAGGTACATGATGCTTTCCATGTGCCTCAACTCAAGTGATGCTTCAAAGATACCATTCGTGGTGTGGAGCATGAAACTTTGGATCTCCAAGATGATCTAACCTACCGAGAATACCCTGTTCGTATTCTTGATGAAACCGAGCGTAAGACTCATCGCCAAACCATCAAGTTCCTGAAAGTTCAATGGTCTCATCACTCTGAGTCAGAAGCAACCTGGGAACGCGAAGGTCGTCTTCGATCTGAGTATCCTGCCTTCTTCTCTAAAACCTAGGAATCTCGGGTCGAGATTGTTGTAAGTGGGGTAGAGCTTTAACATACCACCCTTCTGTGTCATATAAATAAGATGTGTTTGAGCATTTCATGCATGCATTACACTTGCATTTTGGTTTAATCAAGAAATAACAAATCAAACCCTAAACCCTAACTTCCCCCTCCATTTGAAAACCATTCAAATGAGTTTTGTATTTAAACAACTAACTACATGAGTTGAGCCAAAGTGTATAAAAGGGTCTCACACTATTTCATATACTTTATAAAAGTTTCTGTAAGTTGAAAAGATTCAAAACATATTTGAAGTTCAAATTACAAAAGGGAAATCAGAAATAGAAATAGAAAAACATTTCTGGAAATAAAAATGTATCTAACCTAGCTGCTGGGCCGAGCCCACCTCTCCTTGTCTCTCCCTGGCGCCAGCAGGAAGCCCACCCGGGGCCCAAGAGCAGCCCAACCAGGCCCGTACCCCTTCGGCCTTTCTGTTTCTGTCTTCTTCCTCCCCGACGCAAGCAGCTCGGTGGCTCGCCGCCGGTCACCCGATGCGCTGCCGCGCGCCAAGATCATCGCTGCTGCCCCCGCGAGCCTATAAGAGCTCCAGTGCCGCCATCGACAACCCTAGTTTTTCTTATTCCCCGTTTTCCCCTTCCGCCTGAACCCTAGCTGCGCAGGTGTTGCGTCGCCCCGCTGTCTCCGGCCGCCCCGAGGCCAGCCGAGCTTGCAGGGAGCTTTGCCTCGCCATGCTGAGCAAGCTCGTAAAAGGAATCCACCCCACGTGCAAGGAATCCTCGCCATCGGCCTCTTCTCTCCCGACGTCATCTGCCGCTCTCCGACGATGATTCCGACGCTTCCCGACCGCGCCTCGCCTCGCCGACCCCTCCGTTGCATCCGTGGTGAGCCTGCGGTCCCCACAGACCTCCTCTCTCGCCTCCTCTTGCTCTTTGTCGTCGGCGCCACGAGCATCTGCAAGCCCCGCTGCCGCGCGCTGCCATGTGCCGTGCTCCGACGACCATTCCAGGGCGACGCCGCCACTATCTGGCTCCCCGCGACGCCCTCTTTCTAACGCGCCCCTCCATGCATCCAGGCGAGCACGGGATCGTTGGATCCTTGCTCGATCCTAGGGTGAGCTCCATTGCTGATGTCATGCTGACATCAGCATGAGGCAATAACTCATTTTATTTTATTAATTATTTTGTAAATCATTTTTGTAAATAGAAAATATATGACAGGTGGGCCATACTTGTCAGGATTTTAATCATTTCCATAAATATTTCCTGAAATTAATAAAAGTCTGACATGTGGGCACAAGTTTGGAAATTAATTTAAATATTTCAAAAATGTTTAAAATGAATTAAAATTTGGGAAATTCATAACTAATTCATTTTAAATCAGAAAAATACAAATAATATACCAAAATGTTCAGAAAAATGAAACCTATCCAACTAAGCTATAATCATACATTGTTAATCAACTTTGACATCAAGTTTAATTAGAAGAACCAATTGAACCCCATAGGTGATTCCGATGATTTCCCATGTTTTAGGGTTTGGATCTTCGGAACCCCCTTTAAAGTGACCAAGCATGCTTTAGGGTTCAATTCAACACTATTTAACTTGTCATATCATCCATATTGTATGAGCATTGCACATGCCATGTGTTGGGTGTTGCTTTCTCCTTTCCAGTGATTGGTTCTCGCGAATAGGAACCGAACCAGAAGCTGAAGTCAACGCCACCGAAGAGTAGTATTAGTCCAACAACGGACAAGGCAAGTGAAGCCCCACTCATACATATGAATCCTATGATTACAAAGTATTTGGTTCTCGTCATATGCACTCGGTTCAAACAGTCTTTTATCAGTAGACAAAGTAAGCCTATCTGATGCATGTTTCCCTTTGTGAACTATATTACCTGATCCACCGCTCCTAGCATAACTAGGGTTTGGCTTATGAGCGTCGCTAGTGCCACAGTTCAGTCAAGCTTAGTGGTATGATGCTGATTATTCAGGTGATGCACCGGAGGTGCGAATGAATCTAGTATGGTAGGTTGTGGTGATGTGATCAGAGATGAATGATAAACATGCTAAGGCTCGTACGGGAGGCCACGTGGGTTGTGGTTTTTGTAGTCCCATAACTTGCCACCCCTAGGACCCGATGTTCTTGCCTCTCGAACCAAGACGAGCGTATAACCACACGGGGGCCTGGAAACCCCCTCGACCAACTAACTTGCCTAGTAGATTTCATGAGTCACATAGTTTGGGCTTTCCATTCGACATACGCATATTAGTTGTTCTTGAATGGAGGTGAAGGAGGTGCATTCATAACAGGTAGGTAAGCGAGGCCGGTAACAAGAGATGCCCGACATCCGTAATCTTAAACCCTGCGCACATCATTAGGGACCGGCTTCGGGACTTGACCCGTTATGGCGGCATCTCCCTGGTGCGTGACTCATGGTCTCGGCGAAAGCAGGGTAAAGGTCGTGGTCAACCACTCTCTGTTGGCCTTCCAAGGAAGAGGGCTAATAAATATTGGCATTAAGAATCGGTTGGTACGTGTGGGTAAAGTGCACCCCTGCAGGGTTATTAATCTTTTCGAAAATCCGTGTCCACGGTTATGGACGACTTGGGAACGAACGTGAAGATCATAGAGAACTATAACCGAATGTTAAAACTGGTCAACTAAAGTGAGATCCGGAATACTTCCTCGGGGTTGTTGAGGGGGTAGTTTCGAAAGAGTGGTTCAGTTGATGATGATGCTTGGTGGATATCAAAGATGAAGTTAAGGGTTAGAGTTGAAGTCTTCTTATACCCTTTTGAAAATGATCTGACTAGACGAGTTTCTTCTTTCTCTTGTTTTGAAAACAAAAGATGGCTTTATGCAAAACAACTCCACTAGCCATAAGTCTTGCGGAGTACACCCTGTACTCAGCCTTGCTTCGTTGATGTTTTCTACAGATGATGCTACTCCAACTGAAGGTGGTTTCTATGTCGAAGTCGACGAGTAGTCGGGGTTCCCGGGCAGCAGCCTAGGATCTATGTAAGGGTCGCTACTTTTGTTATGGCCTCTTCGGCCCTTTGCTAAGTTTGTTGTTTAGAACAACTTGTTTGCTTCCGTTGTTTGATGTAATGTTGGGTCTATGACCGCTGGATTGTATGACTGGTTTGTAACTCTCTTAAGAGTTTACCTTATTAATATATGGTTTGTATGTTCTGTAATGTTACCGTTCTTTCCCTGCGCGTTTCGGAATTTAGGTTAGGATTATATCAGATGAGGGTCTGGTATTTGTCTAGCCCTGATCCCGGGTCGTGACAGTGGCTTCGCATGGATCACCCATGCAGAAAACGCGGTGACCTATTGAATGGTAAATACGAGCTCGAAAGAGCCCCGCGTACGAGGAGCGGCGAAGAAATCGAGGAGCTTCTAATTAATTGGGATGAGTGCCCAGCGCCAGGAAAGAAGCGACCAAGGACAAAGCCGCTTCTGGGTGTATGGAAAGCGAGGTCTGTTTTCTGGGACCTGCCGTACTGGAAGGTCCTCCACACGCCCCATATCCTCGATGTAATGCACATCACGAAGAATGTTACCTAGAGTCTACTTGGCACTCTCCTCAACATGCCGGAGAGGACCAAGGATGGGCCGAAAGCAAGAAACGACCTGAAATTGCTTGGCATCAAGAAGGAGCTTCAGTACCCTGATAGTGATGATGATGACGATCAAACAAAAGGGATTCAGGGTCACCGCAAAAGGGTTAAGAAGAATGAGGTGGTTGTGCTTCGCGCTACCTGCTTCACTCTGTGTCAGGAGGAGATCGAGCAGTTTTTCAGGTGCCTCCTAGGAGTCAAAGTTCCTCACGGTTACTCGGGCAAGATAAGCAAGTATCTCGACGTAGCGAAGAAGAGGTTCAACAGTATGAAGTCCCACGACTGTCACATGATGATGACACAGATACTTCCAGTTGCCATACGAGGGATAATGGATGAGCACGTCCGTGAGACGCTGTTTGGCTTGTGCAACTTTTTCGATGTCATCTCTAGGAAGTCGATCGGCATGAAGCAGCTCGATAGGCTACAGGAAGAGATTGTGGTGATACTATGTGAGCTCGAGATTTACTTTCCTCCAGCATTCTTTGACATCATGGTGCATCTACTTGTCCATGTCGTGGATGACATCATCCAGCTCGGGCCGACATTCCTACACAACATGATGCCCTTTAAAAGGCTAAACGGTGTCATCAAAGGGTTCGTTCGCAACAGGTCCCGTCCAGATGGAAGCATAGCCAAGGGCTTTCTGATCTACGAGTGCATCTCTTTCTGCCAGAACTATCTAACCACCGAGAACGAGGATGTTGGAATACCCACCAAGAAGCACCTCAGCAGGCTCGCTGGGTATGGTCACCGCGAGGGCCACCGCTCACTGCATGTCGGCATTAGTAATCGACGCGCCGACTTTGGCAGGGCACACCGAGTCACACTACAACACATTGAATTGGTCAGCCTTGGGTGGAAGAGCACAAAAGTTTGATCGAGCAGGAGTACGTGGACCGGGCCCGCCCGAGGAAGAAAGGAGACGTAACAAGAGAACACAACTCCAGCTTCACGTGTTGGTTCAAGAAAAGGCTGCTGGAAAATCCCCCGCAGACGCCTTCTACGGAAGATCAACAACTCATATTCTCCTTGTCACAAGGCCCAGCACATAACATAAAGACCTAACAGTCATACGACATCAACGGTTACAGATTCTACACCGAGGAAAAGGACATGAATAGCGAATATCGAAACTCAGGAGTAACTATGATGTCCTTCGCCGATGACGAGACTACTGTCATGGAAAGATTCTACGGAAGGATCGAGGAGATATGGGATCTCAACTACTGTGGAGATACGGTACCGATGTTCCGTGTTAGATGGGCCAAGAACGTCGAAAAAGAAGGCCGATATTTCACCACCTGCGTTATACCATATGCCAAGTCGGCAAAGAAGGCCTCCACGAAAAATGAGCCGTGGATACTCGCTAGCCAAGTTGATCAATGTTTTTTTATTACCGACCCGTCAAAGCCCAGTCGTGTTGTAGTGAGGAGGGGAAAGAGGAGCATCATCAGAATGGAAGGATCCGCCAACGAGCAAGACTTCGACAAGAATGGCGATCCCCTTAGACAAGAGGAGCATCATCAGAATCGGAGGAATGCGCCACAGAAGCTTCACACTTAGCCAAAATAACGGTTCGGCCTTCCCCTTCCCCCACTTGCCAATTCTTCCCCCCACACGAGCCCGCACGCACCTGCAGAACCCTAGCGCCGCCGATTGATTCGAAACATAGCGCCGCTGGAGCCCGTGGAAGAGCCCGCCGTCGAAGCCCGTGGAGGAGCAGGAGCAGGAGCCCGTGGTGGTGGAGGAGTCGTCGCCGGAGCCCGTGGAGGAGCAGGCGCAGGAGCCCGTGGTGGAGGAGGAGCCGCCGCCGGAGCCCGTGGAGGAGCAGGAGAAGGAGCTCGTGGTGGAGGAGGAGCCGCCGCCAGAGCCCGTGGAGGAGCAGGAGAAGGAGCCCGCCCACGCCACCTCGCCATCCACGCCACCTCGCCGTCCACGCCACCTCGTCGTCTACCCCTTGGTGAGCATCGCCTAGTTCTCTCCTCCCCTCTCTTTGCATCTGTTCTTCTCCTCCCAGATGCAGTACCATTCCTAGATTGAGCATACATTTTAGATTGAGCAGTACCATTCCTTGTCAAGATTGGTCAGCAGGACCATGTAAGTACCATATGTTGTGTGTGTTGTGTGTGCTAGTGTCATTCTCTGTGAAACCAGGTGCTGGCTAGATGTGTATTGCAAACCAGGAATGCTGTGTGTGATGTGTATTGCAAACCTTCAGTAGTAGCATACATTTTAGATTGGTCAGCAACTCTGGCTAGATGGATCTACCATCAGATCAAACCTAGCTTTGCAATGAGCACTATACAAGTACCTTTATCCATCCTGGATCATTTTGAAGGAGTAGCCAGATGTTTCTTATGGGCATGTAAATGCATTGAGAAAAGATGAAAGTTCTATTTATGAAAATCAAAAATAGTGCTTTTCTTATGAAAATCCACATAAATTTATGAGCTGCCATGATTTCCGCATGGTAAAGCTTATTTGGAATGCTTAATACCAACCAGATTATAGCCCACACAATATTGAACCTATTGGATCCTTTTGGTGGAAATGTTTTCTCTCTTTGTGGGATACATACTAGAAGATCACCACCTGTTCTCCTCACATTGGTAACACAATTAGGCTCTAGAAAGATAAATGGTTCACTCCTACGACTCTAAAAGAATCTCTTCCCCAGATATAACCATTAGAGAAGCATGTCAGATTACTTCATAGGATATATATGATTGTTTTCATCTCCCATTATCCACTACTACTGATCAACAACCTTAGATGTTGCAAACTCATGAATTTATGTGGATTTTCATAAGAAAATCACTGTCAGATGTTGCAAACTCATGAATTTATGCTGATCAACAACTGTAGATTGGTGAAATTTGATTAGGGTTAATTTTCTGATTAAAATTCAGTACTATGCGCCTGTTATCATCTAGTGTTTACATCTCTGAAAAATTCAGTGTTTACATCTGTGGGCTACTAGTGTTTTGCTAGGACAGTAATACACTACTAGTATTACATGTTCTCTGGATTTGTGTGGGTTTACATGTGCTAGTGTTTTGCTGATTATATGTGCTAGGACAGTAATTAGGATTTGCTAGTGTTTTGCTGATTACATGTGCTAGGACAGTAATTAGGATTTGCTAGTGTTTTGCTGATTATAATTTGTGTGGGTTTACATGTGCTCTAGATTTGTGTGGTACTATGCTGTCAACTGCTTATTGCTTCACCACTAGTAAATTTATATGTACTATGCTTATTGCTATCAACTGCTTATTGCTTCTGGGTTGACAGCATAGTACTCTCCACAGTAGAGTACTATGCTGTCAATTGCTGGGTTGACAGTGGGTTCACAGGCCTGGGTTGCCAACTCTGCTTATTTATGGTTAGTGATCTGCTATCAAACTAATTATTGCTGTCAGTGGGTTGACAACATACTACTCTAGTAATTATACCATTTATATCAAACTGATTATACCATGTTTATTTTCTGCAGTAAATGATGGGGCTGCTGTTTACTATGGTCCAGTAATGCTCATTTGAATCTGTTATGATCATTTGAATATGTTATGGTTCAGTAGTGCTGTTCAGTAATGCTCATTTGAATCTATGATGGATGATGATGGATGAGGTCAATGGGGTTGTCAATGGGGCTGGGTTTTTTTTTCTTGCAGGGATTTCAATTGAGTTGCCCGTTTCTCCCGAAGTGTTGATTCACTTCTGTTTCGGTTGAGAAATGGGCACTCGTAGGTCCAAAAACTAGCAAAGGTCATGCCGAATTTTTCGGTCGATATTTGTGCTAACCTTTTGCCTCTTTTTTTAGTAATAAAGCACAAACATGTCGACTAATGACGAGGCTGGTCCTTCTAAACAAATGAGCGTCGAGGATCTAGCCAGAGAGGCCAAAAAGTCATTCTGGGGGCCGTCCCAAGAGCATGAGGAGGCGGAGGAGATGAGAATGACACCACCACCGACAACCGTCGTCGAAGGTGCTGGGGGCGAGCAAGATCCAGATTACGAGGGGGATGACGACGACTACGACGGAACTAGTGAAGGCGGGGAGGAGGGTAACACCACCACAGATGGTGGCGAGTGCATAGATGGTGGTAGCGGCAACCCGGCCGCTATACAGAAGAAGAAGAAGGATATTAAGGATCGTAAGCCGCAAGTTCTCGCCAACGTCTGTGATGAGTTCACCGAGGTCACAGAAGGTGGCCAACCCATTGCGCCTTCATCGATTTCCTGCGGGTACGGCATGAAACTCGGGTGCATCGTCCGGGAAAGCATGTCGATCAACACGAAGTACATCTGACGTAATCATGCTTTGGTCGAGAACCTCCTTAAGAAGCTTCACAAGCGATACACATTCCCAGAGAAGTTCAAAAACCTATAGAGTAATAAGAACCTGGTGAACAAACTAGCACTAACAAAGATGAGCAACGCCTTGAGCAGCTGGAAAACCCGGGTAAAGAACAACATTGACAAAGGTGAAAGCTGGGAGATTATAAGTAGGAAAAATCCGATGCTTGACGAAGAAGAGTTCAAGATATTGAAGGCGGACTTAGAAACCGCGGCCTCTAAAGCATGGACTAAGTGGGAAAATACTATGCGAGAGAAGAACATAGGTAACCACCGGCTTGGAAGCGGCGGATATAGAGGGAAACAACCCATTTGGGACAAGGAGGACGCCGAGCTTGAACGCCTGGGTAAAGAGAACCCATGGTATAAAATCACAGACCTGCAGATCTAACAATTTGTCTGGGCCTGCTACTACCTGACCCTGTTACAGGGGAGTTCGTCACCGACGACCCGGATGTGAAGGCCTTTGAGGATGAGTTGGTAAGGAATTTACCGTGGATCTCTCATTAAAATAATTAAGCCAAGAATCTAAATGCATGCATGGGTTCACCTCTCCTTGTATCTCTGCAGGAGAAGGAATTGAACGCTAGCGAGGACTTGTCGTCCCAAGATTCGGCGGCGGAGCCATGGGACACTATTTTTAATAGGGCGACGAACACTTACAAGAAGAGGGAGAAGAATTTGTTGCCAAAATCAGCTGGCCGTGTGTCCGGCTTCGGTACAAGCATGAAGTTTACCGAGTACTACAAAGAGGACGCAAATAAGAGGAGGGAGAGGAAGAACCAGGCGGCGGCTAAAGATAAAGCCGAGGTTGAAGAGCTGAAGTTGAAGGTGAAGACATTAGAGGAAAAAGTGGACGAGAAAGCAATGGACAAGTTATTGGAGGAGAAGCTTCGTGCGATCACCCCCTGGGTTGATGGAGGGGCTAGATATTTCGAATGTGGGAGGTCGACAGGGGCCGATAAACGTGCCCAGCTTTAGCGGCAGCAACTCGAGCATCAACATTAACGTGTCACCGGACTTGGTGACCCCGCCGGCCACCATCGCCGTGGCGCAGCCGCAAGAGCTGGTTGTCGCACAGCTGCCCCCTGCTGCTCCCGCCAAAAATACCAGTATTGCACAGCCGGTGGTGACACCAGTACCGCGGGAGAATACTGATGATAGGCCTGCCGCCGGGATCGGCTGTGTGTCAACATTAGCCGAGCTCAACGCCCTCACCAAGGTAACTAATTAGTTACTCCGCTTCATCTTCTTTATGCACCTTTGGTGACTCCCACCTTGATCATGATGCCCAACACATATGTGTCGATATTCAGGACGCTGCTTGCGTACTACTCCACAAATTTACCGGCGACGAGTTGAGGGAGTGTGAATATTGCAAGATCAAGGAGTGAACTTATATTCTCAACCAAAAAGGCAAGTGATGCTTCATACTTTGTCCCATTATTTTCACTATGCACTAGTGATACTTCTAAGTAGGACTTGCTTGGAATTTTTGCTAAAGTGTAAACTATGCCATGGGAAATCCTAGTAGATGAAACCTTAGTAGAAATTTCCTAAGCTCAGATTCCTACTACTATCATGCTTAGCTTAGCTAGTAGAAAACAAGGGTGGAATATATTCATACTATCGAATATTTCTAAGTCAAGGACTTGTGTTTTGTTTAATAAAACAACTAAGTGAATGAATCATCTGGGTGGAATGGAAGGAATGGTTTGTGTTGAGTGGTTACACAAGGCCCATTTCTATGGTTTACCTTGTGTATCTCACTTGTGGATGGCCACCCAGGAACAAAGAGATTTGAGAGGTCAAATGTTGAGAAGCTTCAAGTGCAGCCACTTGGCATTATGGGCTCTTCCTGGATCATATAGGTTGCAATAACTTAGCCAAATGGACAGTTGGTGGTAGGGGATTGATATGTTGGAGCGCGTCCATTCTGGTCTAAGGGAAGGCTTCTGAAAGATCTTGTCTTGGGAAACCAAGTCTTGTGGGGAAAGTGCACCACCTCTGCAGAGTGAAAAATCTAAGTACTTAGCTATGTCCCTGGCAAAGGACAATTTGAGCATCAATACATGGAAGCTATCAAGAATCTCCTCATCCCAATTTCTAAGTTAAAATTTTGTGGTTGAACAAGGGTTGAAGGATCACCAATCTATTGGGAGATGCCTTGGGTGATTTTGTCAAACAAAAACTTAGTGTTTTCAAAAGATAAGGAAAAATCTATTTTTGAGCAAAGCAAGCCTAAGATCCACTTAGCCAATTGCATATAGATGATAGACTCCACTATAATATCATAGTATCACTTGCCAATACAATTCAAATGTATTGACCCTTGTGGCTGTAACTTATTATGTTGCAGGTTTGTTTGATGTTAGTGAAGTGTTTTGATTAGGATTACAAGTCTACAACCAACATGTTTGCCCGTGGCACTTTGAAGATGAAGGACCCCATGCTATAGTTATTTTGCTGCATTGTAATGAGATAGCCACATGAGCTATGTAAGATGTAATGAATTATTTTATTCCTGGTTATAAAGTTGTAATATGACCTTTGTTTCCTGATATACATCTTAACTGTGGATGCTAGCTATTGATCCAGGGAGTAGCATTGTAAACACAGGGATCTCTACCTTATTAAAGGTTGGGACCTCTACAGATGGTATCAGAGCACTGTGTTGCCTGTAGGATTGTAAACCTAGGATTGGACAAAACCCCTTAGAAAATAGGAGTTGTATTTGTTCCAAAAAAAATTATTTACAAACAATCTTGTATACTCTTTCCTCAACCTTTTTGGTTTTAAATCTACATCTCTTCTACTTCAACTTGCTGAGCAAAACCTCAACCATGAGCAAAGGACTTCACCAACTAAAATGACTTCAACTTCAACATCATCAAAGACTTCAACTTTATTTGCACCAAGGACTTCAACTTGGATATCACTAAGGACTACAAGTGAGACAAGAATGTTACTCAAGGTTTGAGGGCTAAGGAAATACAACTTAGAAGGAACCATCATCACCTTTGAAGTTTTGTGACCAAGATGCAAGAAATTCTCCAAGGATACAAAGACATTGATCAAGAAGAACCAACTAAGAAGGATGGAATACTCTCAAGTGAACCATATAGTTGGACCACCATGTTTAGTTTAAATTAAACCCACCAACTTATGTGGTGGAGCAAAAATATTTTGTTGCTTAAAAATGTGCTTTAAATTTTGTTGTTTGATTGGAATGTTTGTTTTTGATTGCTTGCACATTGCTTGTGTGAAATTGTTGTGTGTGATTACAATTATTTCCTTAGAAATATCTTGCCTATTCTAATGCCAATCCAACCCAAGAAGATGACTACTCCAAGAAACTCCAACATCAAGAATGGTGACAACAACAACCAACTGATGCACATGAGATAACTCATAGTAACCCAAACCCAGTTGAACCAAGTGACAACTCAGTATTTAGCCAACAACAATGAGTTAGACCCAACCATGCAGAGGTTTTGGAAACCCAAACTCAATTGATGCAAAAGGTGACAAATCAAATGATCAACATGGGAGACAACTCTTTTCAAGGAGTTCGTGACAACAAGGATGTCAAGGATGATATTCTAGAAGGAACCCCAGCTTGCAATGTTTGTGGAGACAAGGATCACACTTCCAAAGAGCATGAAGATCAATGCCCCAATTGTGAAGAGAAACACCCAACTAATCAATGCCCCACATCTCAAGCTACTTGTTTCCTATGTGAAGGAAATAATCATGTCCCTATCCAATGCCCCATCTATTCCATAGTTCAACAAAGGAAACAAGGAGGAGTGCATCAATAGCTTGTAAACCCCCAGGAGGGAACAACTTCTACCAAGAAGGATGAAGACAAAAGAAAATCTTAGCTTGCACCTCCATGCAATATGACTCACCTTGATAGACAGAAGAAGAGGCATATGTATTATCCAAGGAAAAGATTAAGGAGACCAGGAGACTTTCCCACCTTTGAGATAAGATATGAAGAGCATGAACTAGAAGAACTCCTAGCTTTGGAGAAACCCAATAAGAAGAAGGACACAAGCCAAGTGCAGTGTTGCCATTGCAAAGAGATGGGACACTATGCCAATGAATGTCCAGAGAAGAAGAAAAAGTATAAGGAAATTAGCCAAGTGTGGTGCAACAACTGCAAAGAGCTAGGCCATTATGTGTCAACTTTTCCACAAAAGATACGTGAAGAACTCAATCTTGTCACATGTTACAATTGTGGTGACCAAGGACATTATGCAAGCAATTGTCCAGAAAAGATGAAGCACAAAGTAAACAAGCCTAAGAAGGATCTCAGCCTTGTCACTTGTTTCAAGTGTGGAAACAAAGGACACTATGCAGATGTTTGCCTAGAGAGGTTTCAACAAAATCCCAAGCAAGCCAAGATGTAATCTAGTTGGATAATTTTAAGGGTGGTAGTACCCTAGTTGCCTTGAAGCCAATTTGTAACCCCTATCTTCCCAAATCTCGGGACGAGATTTATTTTAAGGGTGGTAGCCTGTTACATCCCAAATTTTTCCAGATTTTGTAATGTGGAAAATAAATAAACAAAATAATTAATTGTTGAAATTTAGGGTGAAAATAAACTTTTGTTTCTAAATGGAAACTTACAAATCCCATCTTGAACAAACTTGAGTAATGTTTGAATCCAACTAAATTCAAATAAAGTGGAATGCATTCTTCATAAATGCATCTGGAAATTTAAAAACTTGGAAATAAACCCAAACCCTAAATACCCTAATGGAAGAAAAACATTTCCAAGTTATCTCTAAGCCTATGGATTTGATCCATATAAAAATTTGTCAACAAACATTTAAAACTTATCAAGAATGACAAAGAGAAATATTATAAAACCATATAAATTTGTTTCACTTAATTTGGAGCCATAGATAAAATCTTATGAATTTAATGAGATAAGGAAGCTGAATTTCCAAAGTTAATAAGGCACCTATCTATAAATCCATACCAAATGGTGAGCAAATAATCCTAAAGAGATTTAAAAGGATAAAAAAAAAATTAAATAAGATTTTACCAATTGGAAATCACCAAGTTTGGATCTTTAAATAAAAAGATATGAATTTTATAAGATAAAGAAGGAAGTATTAAATGAGGAATATTTAAAGACCAAATTAAATCTTGGACTAATCCATAAGCAAATGGAATGAATATAATCCAAATCCAAATAAAATAGAACGATAAAGAATTTTCCAAATAAAATAAAATGGCATTAACCAAATTCTATTTGAATAAAGACAAATCTCTAATAAGAATGATTAATTTAATCATGGGAAAATAGTATTTGGAATTTACCCAAGTGGATTGAAAGTCATTTAATTAACTTAAATGGGATCAAAGAAATCAACTAAATAAAATTTATGGAATTAAACCCATATTTAATTTCATTGGAATAAAGACAAATACCCAATTTAAATGATTAATAAATCATATTAAAAATACTCCAAATAATTCAAAGTGAATTATTTGACACCCTAATAAATAAATAAAACCTAGTGAAAAAGGTTTGGTGAAAATTGAATTCAAATAAGAGTTGGAATTTTATTTAAAATCTTATTTGAATAAAGGCAAGTGCCCTTTTTAAATAAAATATAAACCATAAAAGAATAAAAAATTATACCAAAATGGTATTTAAAATACATGTTTAAAACAGTATTAAAGCATACTGAAAATTTTGAAAAGAAAAAGAGTTTGAAATTATTTGAACAAAATCAAAACAGGTAAATAGAAAAAGAAAAGGAAAAACAATCTGTACAAAAAAAATGAAACAAAGCAGCCAGCCCAGCAAACCAGCCCACTGGCCCAGCAAGCCCATATCCCTCTTCCCCCACAGAAAACGATTCGTACTCAGAAAGTCACCGCGCAGTCGCTGACTAGCAGTCCCCACACCCACTCTCTCTCCCTCGCTGACAAAACGACCCCACTGCTAGATCACCTTTGTTCCCACCCGCGCGCGAAGACCACGCCCTCTGGCCGTTTCTCAGGCGTTGAATGCCGGCGTTAAATTCCATCAATCCCATGCTTAAACCTCGCCGCGATCATGCGTACTTAATCGCCACGCTCCCCTCTTCCTTTCCCCCCAATCATCGCCCCACCGGAGCCCCCAGGCTGTCCCAATTCATCCTCACATCACCACTGCTCCGACGAGCCTCCCCGACAAATTCCGGCCATCCTCCATCACGCCTTGCCCCCTCGACCACACAAGCTTGTTCTCCATCAACCACTGCATCTCCCAGTAGTCTCGGCTTGCTCGCGCTTGACCCACATCGTCGGCAACAACGACAACTGAGCATCGCCTCCGTCTGCCTCGACTCCGGCGAGTCCTCCTGGTAAGTTCAGACCACCCCTGACCCTCTAATCGATACTCCTGTAACCGTCACACTCGCCCGCATCTAACTGTACCCTCCTCTTACCTTCTGGTGGCCTACAAGCTCGCCCCCGACGACGACAGACCGCACCCGACGCCAGGCACTTCTCCAGCGAGCAATTACGATCGTCCTCGTGCGCCTCCTGCCTCCTCGCGAACACGTTGAGCATCAGTAGTATGTTGAGAACTCGGTGAGCCCCCTCTCTCCCCTTCTCGCATCCTGCATCGTCGGCAACGACACCGCCATAGCGTGCGCCGTCGTCCTCCGCCGCTAGCGCCGCTCAGATATGGTCAGGCCCCTGTACACCGTTGGATCTAGATCGCGTGGATAGGATAGAAACTTAAACGAAGGGGTACGAGTGATTCTGTGCCACTCGATCTATTTTAATCCAACGCCTCGCATCGCTTGATCCGCCTGAACTGGTATGGCCCAATGAGAAACAAACACGTGGCCTGGAATTTGTTTTTAAAACAGAAACTTGTCTATTAGTTGTTTGGTTTTGTAAAATTCATAACTTTCAATCCACACGTCCAAATTTTGCAAATTTTATATCAATGGAATCAGCAAGACAATTACTTTCCAATCATGCACTTTTTTAGTAAATTGCTTCTGGTAAAATGGTTGTTTTTGCAGAATCTTGTGTAGGCATAATTTGAATATAAAATTCTTTCTAAAATTATTTTTGTGATAAAACCTTTGGGAAAATGGATTGTTTGAATCTACTGACCATCTAAACCAAATTGTGGTTTCAAAAACATATTTTTTTGAAGCAAAAGAATAAATCTTTGATTTAGAACATTTCTAGTCAAATAAAAATAATGTTTATTTATAAAAAATGCTTTTGGAGAAAACCCTTTGGGAAAATGTTTTGATTTAAACTCTCTGACCCTAAACACCAAGTTTTAGAATTAAAATGTATTTGGTGAACTCTATAAAGATTATTACTTTGCTAAAAAGCATTTTCAACCACATAAAATATGGATTTGGTTTAAAAATGGTTGATAAGTAAAATATTTTGCAAATGGTTTTGCCACTTTTATAAAATGACCAATAGGTGTTTTAGAATGTTTATAACCTATTAGAAACCACTTATCCAAATAAATCAATCTTTAGCATGCTTGCATGCATTGCTTTGTTTCTATTATTTTATGTGATGTTTGCTTGAATGGTAGATTGAATTTTTGCTTGCTTGATTAAATTGTAGTGGATTTTGAAGAGTGTGAATATTGAAAGATCAAGGAGTGAAATTATATTCTCTACCAAAAAGGCAAGTGATGCTTCATACTTTGTCCCATTATTTTCACTATGCACTAGTGATATTTCTAAGTAGGACTTGCATGGCATTTTTGCTAAAGTGTAATCTATGCCATGGGAAATCCTAGTAGATGAAACCTTAGTAGAAATTTCCTAAGTTAAGATTCCTACTACTATCATGCTTAGCTTAGCTAGTAGAAAACAAGGGTGGAATATATTCATACTATGGAATATTTCTAAGTCAAGGACTTGTGTTTTGTTTAATAAAACAACTAAGTGAATGAATCACCTAGGTGGAATGGAAGGAATGGTTTGTGTTGAGTGGTTCACAAGGCCCATTTCTATGGTTTACCTTGTGTATCTCACTTGTGGATGGCCACCCAGGAACAAAGAGATTTGAGATGTCAAATGTTGAGAAGCTTCAAGTGCAGCCACTTGGCATTATGGGCTCTGCCTCGATCATATAGGTTGCAATAACTTAGCCAAATGGACAGTTGGTGGTAGGGGATTGATAGGTTGGAGCGCGTCCATTCTGGTCTAAGGGAAGGCTTCTGAAAGATCTTGTCTTGGTGAAACCAAGTCTTGTGGGGAAAGTGCACCACCTCTGCAGAGTGTAAAATCTAAGTACTTAGCCATGTCCCTGTCAGAGGACAATTTGAGCATCAAGACATGGAAGCTATCAAGAATCTCCTCATCCCAATTTCTAAGTTAAAATTTTGTGGTTGAACAAGGGTTGAAGGATGACCAATCTATTGGGAGATTCCTTGGGTGATTTTGCCAAACAAAAACTTCGTGTTTTCAAAAGATAAGGAAAAATCTATTTTTGAGCAAAGCAAGCCTAAGCTCCACTTAGCCAATTGCATATAGATGATAGACTCCACTATACTATCATAGTATCACTTGCCAATACAATTCAAATGTATTGACCCTTGTGGCTGTAACTTATTATGTTGCAGGTTTGTTTGATGTTAGTGAAGTGTGTTGATTAGGATTACAAGTCTACAACCAACATGTTTGCCTGTGGCACTTTGAAGATGAAGCACCCCATGCTATAGTTATTTCTGCTGCATTGTAATGAGATAGCCACATGAGCTATGTAAGATGTAATGAATTATTTTATTCCTGGTTATAAAGTTGTAGTATGACCTTTGTTTCCTGATATACATCTTAACTGTGGATGCTAGCTATTGATCCAGGGACTAGCATTGTAAACACAGGGATCTCTACCTTATTAAAGGTTGGGACCTCTACACTTTTCATCTGTTTATGCATGTTGGATGATTCTTGGAGGATGGACTGCCGGAGTCCGGATTCTAATGGAAAAGGAGGTGTTTTGATGCAATTTCGCGAAGATAAAAAAATACCAGAAAAATATGGGAAATTATATTTTTCCAGAAGACAAAGGAAGACATAAGGGGAGGCGAAGAAGGGCCACAGGAGGCCCACACCCCCCTAGGCATGGGTCCCCCTGGGCCACGCCTAGGGCAGATGTGGCCCACCTACTCGGCCCTCCGACTCTGTACTCTCGCCTATATCTTCCCTACGGAATCCTAACACCAGGGGAGCGACCACAGATAGATTTTCATCGCCTCTACGGGGATAAAAACACCGAGAGAGAAAGATCTCTCCGACAGACAGATTTCTATCGGGGAAATTCCTTCCCGGAGAGGGGAGATCATCTCCATCAACACCATCGTCAAGCTAGGCTTCATTGGGATCATCATCAACGTCCACATCATCATCTCCACCAGCACCATCATCATTACTCCATCCCGCTGTAACTATCGTGTTGGATACTTGCTTAGTTCATTAGGGGAAACTTTCCCGGTGTTGATTACTATTGTAGTTGATGCTTGTGAGTGGAACCATTGGATTATTGTTTATGTTCAGATTGTTATCCATTACCATATCATCTTTGATCTTGATCCATATGATGTCTCGTGAGTAGTTTGTTTAGTTCTCGAGGACATGGGAGAAGTCATGTTGTTAGTAGTGGATTTGTGTTGAGTTATTATTCAATGGTTTAGTATTTAAGTTGTGGTGCTATTCTTCTAGTGGTGTCATGTGAACGTTGACTACATGATACATCACCATTTATGGGCCTAGGGGGATGCATTGTGTATTTGGCTACTAATTGTGGGGTTGCGGAGTGACAGAAACCTAAACCCCCGTTAGGACACCTTTGCACAAGGGAGCATAGGATCTCAGAGTTTAAGGCTGTGGTTAGATTTATATCTTAATTACTTTCCTGTAGTTGTGGATGCTTGCAGGGGGTTTAATCACAAGTATGTATTAGTCCAAGTAAGGTTGGTATGTTAGCACCGGTTCACCCACACAACACCAAAGAAGAGTACTCAGTTATTTGAAGCGAAAGCACTTGACAGAATTCCCATGTGTCCTCGAGAACGTTTGGTCCTTATAAGTATTTCCACCGGCTTATCCTTTGCGAAGAAAGGATTGGGCCACTTGCTCATTGTCTTTATTACTTGCACTTTGCTTTGTTGCTTTATCAAAAAAAACCTAAAAATCCGTTTGCTAAGTATTATAGAGAGTTCCTGCTCCATACCACTAGTCAACACCTTCTGATCCTCGTTGTGATCGACACTCCTGTTTATCGAAAGTACTGTGATACACCCCTTATACTTGTGGGTCATCAATTACTTGTGCAACCACTATCAAGCACCCACTTTGACCCTCCGGAAGCATATGTCTACAAAAGATCAAGCTAATTTTTAGGTACCCATTTTTCAATGGGTCCTCTTTCATTAGCAACAAGGGTCTTGGGGACCCAAATAGACCAAGCAATATAACCATCATATGGGCCAACATATTGTGCATACACATCACCATAATAATCACGCATTATAACATAGTGAGGGTTAGCACTTCCCGCAAAATCATCATGAGACATAGTTTTACCACTTGTGGTCTTACTATCCACAATGGCCTTGTTTTTATCTTGTGCGGGCTTGGCCTTCTTCTTCTTGTTGTTGTTCTTATTCTTGGCTTTGGAGACAAAACCAATGCCCCCTTTCTCACCATTTGACCTTTGCTTACTCAAGAGGTCATCAATGGACTTGTTTCCTTTTGGAAACGTGGCCTTAGCTATCTCCCTCTTCAACCTAGCATTTTCTTCAAGAATAGTTGTACTACTAGAGGGAATGAAATTACTAGGTGAAGGACTATTTGTCAATTGAGTTTGAAGCTTTTCATGGGACTTTGTGAGTGATAAGAGTTCACTTTCCAAGGCCTTGTGAGCCTTGTTAAGCAAACTAAAGTCCTCGACAAGTTTTTCATGAACCACACCAAACTCAATCTTGTCCTTTTTAGCGCTTTTATATTTAGCAATAGCAAGGTCACGTTCCTTAATTAGTCTATTCACAATTAAATCATTAGCACCATCAAGCCCTTCAATTTTTAGTTCAAGGGACAACCTAGTCTCTCGTTCTTCTTCTAGAGCATTATTTAGGGCTTCTACCTCAATCATGTGTTCTCTTCCTAGTTTACATCTTTCATCAAGAAGCTCTTGGGGTGTGAGAAAGTTGATCTAAGAGGTCCATAAATTCTTTTGTGTTCCCCTTGCAAGTTATTCATGAACTCATCGAAATCAATTATTTCCTTTTTAACCTCGAGAGACATTTCATCATCATTTTCATCATTACTCAAGAGGGTGGGGTTAGATGATAAATATACCTCCGTTCCTCTTGCCATAAGGCAAGTGACACTCTTGTTGGAGAGATTCTCATTTGGGGAGCCGAAGAGGGAAAGTGTGGGAGTAGAAGTAGTGGCAAGATTAGCCACACCACTTGCTGTTTCCTCTTCATTATTTTCATCATCGTCGGAGGAGTATTCTTCATGAGTGATCAACACAATTTCACCCGACTTCTTGTTGATGGTATTCTTCTTGATGAAGGGTTTCTTGTAAGGATATTTGGAAGTTTTCTTCAACACAAGTTTACCCCCATGACCTTCTCTTTTCTCATAGGGACAACCCGCCACAAAGTGATAGCGGTCACTGATATGTCCAAAACGTATCTACTTTCTCGAACACTTTGCTATTGTTTCTCCTCTAAAATTGTGTGATTTGGATGCAACAAACATGGTGTTTTCAGCAGTTTTTGTGCAGAAAATTAACTATCAGGAAAAATCCTGGAAAATATGCCAAAAATTATATTTCACCAGAAGATCCACGGAGCCAAAATACGAGACGGAGAGGAGGCCCCGTGGGGGGGGGGGACACCCATCCCAGGCGCGGGCCCACCACTGGATACGCCTGGAGGGGGTGCAGCCACCCCATGCACCCCCTCGGCCTCCCTCTGCACCTATAAGTTGCCTTTCGACCTAAAAACAGAGGGGGTTCAATAGTTTTCCAGAAAGAGTTCCGCTCCGCCGCCGCCATCAGAAACTAAGATTCGGATCCAGAAACTCCGTTCTGGCACCCTGCAGGGATGGGGAATTTGGAGAGGATCATCGCCATCATCATCACCAACGCATCTCCATCAACCATCAATGTTTCCCTCATCCATGAGTGAGTAATCCCCCGTTGTAGGCTTGGGGATGGTAGGGATTGGATGAGTTCTATCATGTAATCGAATAAGATCTGTTAGGGCATAGTGCCTAGTATCTCTATTAGTGATATTTGAATTTGTTGCAACTTGTTGTGCTTAATGCTTATCACTAGGGCCCGAGTTCCATGATCTCAGACCTGAACTTATTATTGAATAATTATGATAGTATTGTTTGTGATTTTATCTGCAAGTTGTGTACACATATCATTGTCCAGATCCAAAGGCCCCAAAGTGACAATAATTGGGACAACCGGAGGGGATGGTTGTGGTGTGAGGATCACATGTGTTCATGGAGTGTTAATGCTTTGCTCCGGTGCTCTATTAAAAGGAGCACCTTAATTGCCAGTAGTTCCCTAGAGGCCTCGCTGCCATGGGCTGGCTGGACAGAAGATGTTGTGCAAGTTCTCATTGCGAGCACGTATGACTAGACTTGGAGCACATGCCTAGGATTGTTTAGTACTTGGATGCTTGTTCTTATTTATCTGCAATGCCCTAGATCTCGAAGTTACATGTTTAGACTCGTCCATGCAACGCCTGTCCATCCATCCCTGTGCCTACCGCACTCGAATCCTACTGTTTACTTTTATTGTTACTATTGCTCTTGTTCTACTATTGTTGTCGCTTTGCTGTTGCTACTACCAAACTGTTGCTACTGATAAACTTCTGTGAGCAAGAACTATTTCCAGGTGCAGCTGAACTGACAACTCAGTTGTTAAGGCTTGCAAGTATTCTTTGGCTCCCCTTGTGTTGAATCAATAAATTGGGTAATACTACCCACAAAGACTGTTGCGATCCCCTATACTTGTGGGTCATCAAGACTATTTTCTGGCGCCGTTGCCGGGGAGCATAGCTTTATTTGTAAGTTCACTTGGAACTATTATTGTTCACTGTTACTACTTTCATCATGGGGAATTCTCGTGATGGAAAGTTCCCTATTTTACCATCCACTACAAGAAGAGGTACAGTCCTAAACACCTCTGCTGCTCTTGATTCACCGTCTGTTATA